>CM064870.1:57281534-57881534 GCA_032719365.1 Prinsepia uniflora | reverse complement strand
AGGAGCAAATAGTTGATTTTTGACCTGGGATGTCCGATGGCCGAGGGCCAAGGACCATTACGTAGATCGAGACGATACGAATACGTAGGTAGGCGGCACGTCGAATTCGGATGTTCGACGGCGAAGTTACGGTTCACGGAAGTTCAAGTGCACTATTGCACGAATTACGAAACGGTTGCATTTTTGGAATTTAGTGGGGCCCAGATATTTATGGAGGCCCAATGGATGAGTGACAAGTGTCACCCATCCACAGGCCACCTTCCTACATACATGCATCGTCCATTTCATTTCTTCATTTCAAACATTTTCCCAATCTCATTTTCCCTCATCTGTGCAACCCAAACCAATCCAACCTTCACCCACAGCCATCTAAGGAACTAGGAGACTGAGAGGAGGAGCTGTGGAATGATGGTGGTCGGCCAGGCGACACTGCCGTGCACGGCTGAAGCCAAAACCCGATAGGTAACCCGGTTACCCATTTCTCCATTTTTAATTCGAATACGATGTTATGGTTGCTATTAGATGATTAGGATGAGCTTAGGGGTTTATTAGGAAGCTATTAAGATGATTTTGGGAGGTGTTGGACGGCTGTGAAGCCGTGGGTGAATTTGAGAGAAAATGAACCGTGAGGTTCAAACTTGAACCATAGATTTTAGAGGGTTTTGATTAGGTTTGGGGATTGGGTTGGATAGGAAACTTGAAAATAGGAATTTAGGAATTGAAATGGAGACAAACGGACGAGATTTGAGGGAGTAGGAACGCTGAACCGGTCACGCCGGTTCAGCACAGTAAAATCGGCCGGTCTGAACCAGCTGAAAGAGGAAGATGATGAATAGTGATCTGAGCCTTCTTGAGGCATGTGAGGGCGCATGAACAATAATTTGGGAAATTGTTCAACATATGAAATCTTCTATTCGATGTAACGAACATTTTGGGACTAGTTTCGTGTCAATCGGGCATCGTTTCGATAGGTTTCGGGGTGTCGGAAGGTTTAGAATCGGTTTAAAAATAGTTAAAAGTTTGGAAAAATTACGGGGCTTTGGTAGGAGGTTAATAAGGTAGTTAGAAACCTTATATTACGATTTGGACAGGTTCGGGAGTCCCGGTGATAGCGATTGGCTCGGGAGAGTCGTATAGCACGCAAATCGAGGCGGCAGCTCAGACGGTCTGTGAGTGGACCTTGTTTTCTAAATTGGTGCATGCATAAATGTTTATTATATGTTTTAAATACTTGTTTGTGATTCCATGAGTGCATTTGGATGTGGGGTTACGTATAGGCACGTATTTCGAGGTTTCGGCCCTATATGGTGCCTATACGGGTCTGTATGTCTTTATTGGTCTAAATGAAATGGTTTTGAATTTCTAAAAGGATAAACTCGGGTATGAGACCCATTTGGTTTGGTCTCGGGCATATGACACTATTTACGACCTTCGGGTCTAAATCGTGGTCGCGGCGGGTGTTATGTGCACGACGATCGGCGATACGACGCTCGCCTCCGGATTAGGATGTGTTCCTTCCAAAGAGGTCACGATGCACGATTCGTGGTCGGGCAGCCTGGGGAGGCTCGACTTCGGAGTGCTGACGGTTCAGGATATCGATCGGTGATGAGTGCACCACGATCTTGTGGTGGTCGCGTCGGTTGATACGTTCACGGCGACATACCAGGATTGAAGGCGGTCCTGGATGGATGGTTGCACATATCACTATGATCGGAGTCATGACTGACCCTTAGATATCGGGCACGGTGCCCAGTTGAGTCATATGTTCGGGCACGAGACCCAGTTGTTTTACACTGATGATTTCGGGTCAGGGACCCTAGATGGATTTCCGAGTTCATGACGGTTTATGGGAACCGGCATGAACTCTGGAAAGGTCATTGTGGTTCTTGACGAATTATGGGAACCGGCATGAACCTTTGTCAGGTCATTATGGTACATGACGGTTTATGGGAACCGGGCATGGAATGGATGTTATGGATCATGACGGTTCAGGGGAACAGGGCATGAATGTTTACGTTATGTATATATATGTTCATCTACCTTCCTTTACTTGTTCTATTATCTCCTCCGGGGAGGGTCGTTGGCCTGGGTGGACCCCGTAGTAGTCACGGAGTACCGACTGAGTGGAGTCACCCCCCAGTTGGGTTCCTTACTCTCAGGAAGGCTATGGTTACTATTACCTCGGGTAGGATCAGTGGTCTACGAACATTGACCTTGACTTTGAGAAGACTCGGATTGAGACCCGGGTAGCACGCGCGTAGCTTTGGAAACCGTGACAGGATTGGTTGTGTGAATTATATGTGTATATGATATAAATATGATATATGATATGTGATGTGTGGTTACACAGGATTTGAACGGTGGCTCGTGTACTTGGTTTATTTCTGGTTTAGGCTAAGTCCCTCATGGATTTGGGCAGTGGCCCGTACAGTCGTTTTCATTATGGTTTTGGGCTTAGTTCCCGCATATGGTTTCTTCGGTTAAATGGTTTTCGAATGCATGCATGCTTTTTAGTGAAGGGCACAAATGTCTTTATGGAAATGTTTTTATAAACTCTTGTTTTTTCTACTCACAGCTTTTAATGTTTTGACTGCCCTTCAGGTTGACAGAGGATGTGGACTGTAGCAGAGACCGAGATATCACATACCTCCTCCGGATACGGGCGAGATATCACATACCTTGTGAGGTCGATTCTACTTTCCACGGGGTGGATGTGGAATCAGAATAGTTGGAGTTTCGAGAACGAAACTAAATTAAGGAGGGAAGAACAGTTGGATTTAGGTCGGTTGGAATTTCGAGGACGAAATTAATTAAGGAGGGAAGGTTGTAACGACCCGTCCCGAATTCCTAGATTAGATTAGTGACTAATCACGTTTAGTGAGGTTAATCCATGATTGGTTGGGCGAAATCGGACGAACGATGCGAAATGACCGTCTTCCCCTAGGCGTGGGCAAAACGTTGAATTTTCATTCGGGCGGTCAAATGGACTTTGATCGATGACCGTGACGTAGCTTAGGACGTCACGAGTTCATAGACAGGTGGTACGTTCAATTCCGACGTTCGTGGAAGAAGTTATGACGTTCGGAAGTTTAGGGGCATTGTTCCGTGAGTAAGAAAGGAACCCAGAATACCGAGCACCAGGGTGGAGGTCACGGCGGTGAACGGCAACTGTGGTAAGTTCTCTGTTTTAGTTAAAACGGTTCAGTTGGACTCAGGTTTGATCAGTCACGATTTAATGCTAGTTGTTGTGTTTCCTGTATTGGACTGGTCTCTGGAAGTGTCCAGAGCTGCAAAGGAACGAAAATCATGATTGGAGAGCACCGTGGTGGCTGCATAGGTTAATCGATTGCTTAGCATAGGACGAAGGTAATAGGATTGAAAGGGATAAAAATGATTGAGAAATGAACAAGAACCGTGAACGCCAGTTCGGTCTGGACCAGGTCGGCCTGGATCGGTTCGAACCGGGTTCACCCAAGGACATGGATGAACAGTGCAGGCGCGTGAGGCCCACGCGTAGCTCCTTTGGACGGCGCGTGAGGCCCACGCATAGCTCCTTTGGGCGGTGTGTGAGGGCGCGTGGGGCCCTTTTTGGGGAAGGTTCCAACACAACTTTGAAAGTATTCGTTGTAACGAACATTTTGGCGCTAGTTTTGAGTCAATTGGACATCGTCTCGATAGTTTTCGGGATGTCCGAAGGCTTTAGGCCTCGGTTAAAAATAGTTAAAAATTCGGAAAAAATACGGAGCTTTAGTATAATCTTTATGAAGTAGTTAATGATCTTATTGTGGGATTTGGACAGGTTCGGGAAAGTCGATGGTAGCGGATTAGCCGGGAAAGCTTTAATGCGCGCGTATCGAGGCGACGCCGAAATGGTCTGTGAGTGGACTTTGTTTTCAAACTTATGATGCATGCATATATGTTTTAATATGTTTCCATACGTGATTCTATGATTTGCTTTATGATTTTGATGATTTACTGTTTTACACGTTTTTCGAGATATTTTACGGAATTTTACATTTTACGAGTTTTCGAACGATCTTGTGAATTGATGATGGTTTTAATGATTTGATTTCGGGATTTGAAATATGATTTGATTTCAAGGATTTTAAATGGATTTTGGAAAAGTGATTTCGGGCTTGGAGCCCTGTTTAGAAGCTTTCGGTTTTAAAACTGGATTTCGGATTTGGTTTTGATTTTTGGAAAGGGAATCTGGATTTGGATTCGGGATGATGGTTCCGGATGCTAGTTTACGGAATCATTGTTGCGAATTCGGAGATGGATTTTCTATGGTTTTCACTGATTGGATGAAAAATGGTTTTGGGTTTAAAGACCCGGAAAAAGAAAAGAGAAAAAACCCACTGGATCTGGTTTTGAGTTTAAAGACTCGGATGGATTGACGGGGGGGAGGGCCCTGGATTGATATGTTTTGAGTTTAAAGACTCGGTATATGTTTTGAGTTTAAAGACTCGGTGATTATGATACCCCCCCGAGGCCTGTGATTGTGTTTTGAGTTTAAGGACTCGTTGATATCCCAAGAAGGCCTGGTTATTTGCGCATGGTTTTGAGTTTAAAGACTCGGGTGCACTTGAGATCAGTAAACTTTTATGATTGATGTTTTTCACTGGTTTTCCGATGTTTTGGGCAGTGGCCCGGCTGAATTGAATTTGATGAGTTTTAAGACTGAGTCCCCGGATTTGAGATTGATTTGTGATTTGAGGTTGATACCTGGATTTGAATGACAGTTTTTTATACGGGTTTTCAAATGGTTTTTCTTGGATGGTTTTTGATATGAGTGGTTTCATGACTTGAATTGATATGCATGCATTGGTTTTTGCGTGGAGGGTAATAAATGAAATTGTTTTATTGAACTGTTTTCTAAACTATACTTTATTTTTGTCCACTCACAGTCTTTTCATGTTTTCGATACCCTCTAGGTTGTTGCGGTGCGGACTGTTGGGCGAGATAGACGGAGACATCACAATCGAAATCCACAGTAGTTCGGCGCACTCCGGGAAGTTTGGATACTTTTAGGATGGCTGGTTCGAGAATCCTTTGTCCGACTTACATGTCACACGAAGGTTGAACGCTGTTTTAGCTTACGTGTCATGCGTAAATTAGAAGGGAACAGGACTTGGCCCTTAATCCCGGGGGGTCGGGGGGGTGGGTTTGTCATGTCAGAGTTGTAAGGTGACGTTAGTGTTGACCGTTGACCTTATTGACGTCAGCAGCGTTGACTTTTCCAAGATTGACTTTTGCGTTGATCACGCTCATGGGGGTGCGTAAACGCCAATTTCGAGGTATTACCAATGTCATTCGAAGGGTTTCGACGATCCAAACCTAATGGTGGTGGTTTTGGGTCGATCGGAGATCGTTAAGTTGGTCAAATTGAGGATTTTCACCTCGGGAAACGTGTACAGGACAATGATTTTTTTGGGAGTTTTGGGGTTTTATCCTATGGACGTATATAGATAGTTAGTGACCTTCAAGTATGATTTGGACAGGTCCGGAGATGGTGGATTAGCCTCGGGGAGGCTTATGGCACGTGTATCGAGGTGGCAGCTAGGACGGTCTATGAATGGACATTTGCTTTCAAAATATGATGCATGCATAACTGTTTTATATGTTTTATATATGTGATTTCTATGATTATGATTGTGGTATTTATGATTATGTATTTGCACTTATTTTGAGGTTTAAGGTTTTATACTGTGTTTATACGTGCTTGTGTTTCTATGGTGGTTTGATAAACTGATTTCGGATTTGGAAATATGGAATCGGGCATGAGACCCATTTGATTTGGAAACTATCGAAATTGGAGTACATTTGATTTAATGAAGTATCAGGTGAGACCCATTTATGGATTTTTGATGGTTTTATGGAAATTCTGGGCATGACCCCTTTGAAAGATTTTGAAATGGTTTATAAAATGTTTTCCATATACCATCCTTATACGAGGAGATGTGGATGGTCTTCTTCAGCTGTCTGGGACACTGGGAAAGTCACAGCGCATTGCCTGCGATGGGTTATTGTACGGAGCGACCAGACCGTATAGTGACTCAGGAGCACGATTGTTATGATTAGACATATGAGATGTCATACATCTGGGATGTCAGAAATGGACCCCGAGAGACCCCGGACGGCATGCATAGCCTTAAACCGTGATACGACGTCTGAGACGTCAAGCGTCTGGGACGTTAGGCATCTGGGATGACAAGAATTGGTATTTAGATTACAGATTTATTGGATTTATGAAATGGTATTTCTGTTTTTAATAAATGGATTTGGACAGTGACCCACATGATTTGGATTTATGGTTTTGGGCTAAGGCCCTAATTATTTGAGGAAGGAAACGGTTTTGGTTTTATAAACTCTTTTATTATATATTTGATTTCATTGAATTAACCATGCATGCATGCTTTTTACGTGAAGGGAATAAATGTATTTTTGATAAATGATTTTTTATTAAATTATTTATTTTTGTCCACTCACTGCTTTTATGGTTTTTAATACCCTTCAAGTTGATCGTGCATGCATGCTTTTATGGTTTGCTGGTTTCACCAAAGAAGTATAAGATTTTTTTTATAAGAAAAAAATTAAATGTAATGTTTTTAACATGAGGTACTTTTTTTTATTTTGTTTGGACTTTTGTCTCAATGAGTTTTCTCCTAACATTGGTTTACCGATGCCTCTTAATATAAATATAATATAATCAATTTATAAAATTTACATTTTCAATAATTAAGTATGCGAATTGAGGACCCATTTTTTATTTTTGTTCCTAGGCCTCTAAATGTTTGGACCGGCTCTGAACAGAGTCAATGGAGCAGGTATTGTAGAAAATTTCTCTACGAATCATCTGTAGTAGTCTTTGGATGTTCCTAGTATACTACTGCTTCTATCATCTGGGGATCCACACTAATCCTCTCGGT
This sequence comes from Prinsepia uniflora, assembly GCA_032719365.1. NCBI lineage: Eukaryota > Viridiplantae > Streptophyta > Magnoliopsida > Rosales > Rosaceae > Prinsepia > Prinsepia uniflora. Next base: position 57,874,605 of record CM064870.1, on the reverse strand, counting down.
AGATATTACATGACTAAAAAATTTAACACTAGTAAATTAAAACTGGCATACAACTATTTCTCTCTCTATGACGAGATGTGAAGTTTGGTTAGCAATTATTTTGTGTAATTTTTAGCTTAAAATCAGTTAGAATCCACAAACTCATTAAGGGTGTGTTTACTCAGGGATAATGAGAATCAAATCGAAGACAATGATTCCCATTACGGAATACTAGTGTGTTTGCTTGCAAAATTAGATTTTTTTAACATGTGGACTCCACATGAAAACCTTAACAATGTGTTTGGATGAATGATTTTTAGTTTAATGAGAATTTACAAAATTTTATAATTTGCAATTCCATATTTACAATTTCCATGATTTACAAATTCTAACGTTTGGATATCAATGTTAAAAATCATGAAAATTAAAATTTCGCTTGCTTCAACTCACAATTTGGAAAATTATGTCCTTGAGATATTATTTCAACTCATCATTTGGGACATCCAAATTTCTTGTTTCTATTTTTTTGGAATTTGTAAATTCCAATTTTTATTAGCCAAACAATGGAATTGTTGCGTAGGAATTATAAAATTCTAACTTTTTATCAAATTTCTTGTTATTTTCCTTTATCCAAACATACTCTAAATGTATTATTCTAAAATTAATAATGTGATTAACTAGGGGAGGTGTTAATAATTTCTATTACCTATTTTAATTTTTTATATACCAAAATTGCACTACAACTTCTTACAATAATTACAAAGTTGAGCCATAAGAAGAAAAGAAGGGGAGAAATATAGAGATATATTATTATAACTCAAATTGCTATCATACAAATTAGGAAGTAATGATATATATATATATATCATATATATATATATTTCCTAATGAATGAAATTCTTCGGAAAACGAAGAAAAATACTTTTATTTTTTTATTTTTGAACGAATTGAATCTTTCAGTAAATGAGTTTGAAAGGTTGATAAGAAGAGAACGAAATTTACTGAAAACTCATTTACTCAAAGATTCAATTCATTAAATGAGTTTTAGTAATCAAATAATTTTTATTTCGATTAATAATGATTAGTAAACAATAACAATGAAAATCATTCTTATTAATATTCTGATTATATATCGTTATTAAACACTTCAATATAAATGATTACTGTTTCCCTCGATTTGATTTATCAAATCGTTAGAAGGGATTTTGGTCCTTCTTCGAATAAATGTGCAGGCGTGCCACCACCCGGCCACCAAATGGCCTGAATGGAATTGTAAATATTGGGTGCGCCCCTAAGGCCGACTTCTAATCTTATGATTGTGCGGCCGAACAAGGAACCTCCTCTCGGCCTGGGTTCTTTCACTCCCTCGGGATCGAGGGTGTTTAGGCTTTGAACTTGTATATATTTATATTTTTTTATTATGTAAACGAAGTGCAAGTGCAATAATTAAATTGAGTAAGAAAATTAACCACGCTTGAAGAAAATAAACTTAAACGTAAATGTAATAAATTAATACTTAAAAGAAAAACAATAATTAAAATTAAAGACAAGAATAATAAACTAAAATTAACGAAACAATTAATTGAAGTTATTAAACGAACGCTAATGAACAAACTTGAATCAAAATAAAGATTAAATAAAAATGAACTTGAAATTAAAACAAAATAATTGAAAGTATTCTGAACAATAAACTTACTCTAGAAAAATGAAGAACTTGACTAACTAGAACTCGAATATGAAAACCTAGTCAAAGGATTGAAAAGGTGCAAGATAAGAATAAGCTTGTGTGTTGATGTTGATCTTTTTTTCTCTTCTTCACCTTGGCTATTTATAGGGTTTAGCTAACCCATGAATTGGCCATACTTGGCCTCCACCCTTCTGACTTGAAAACCTTCCAAGTTGAGCCACTCGAAATCCTTCCAAATTTGATCCTCCCGCAATCCTTCCAAATCGAGACCACCTAAAATCTTTCCAAGTCAAGCCACCCAAAATCTTTCCAAGTCAAGCCACCCAAAATCTTTCCAAGTCAAGTTGATATCGAAATACTTGATTGAGATTTGACCAAAACCTTCTTTTCCAGGAAGATTCTAGGTTGATATTATCTAGCTTGATTTGTTTCCTTATTCCAACCAAATGAAAAACTAAGGTCGGGTGAAGCTTGACGAGAACCCAGCCAACACCCATTTCTCTTTCAAACTTTGGGTCGGGTCAAAGGAGTAACACTAAAACCCAACCCCAATTTGATTGAGTGTCATTAGACCATTTAGTGGCCACCACTTTACTTATTGGTCTGAGCCATACGACTTGGCCAACAATCAAACCACATGGTTGAACCGACCAAAATTTTTTACTAAAGTCGACCAGCCAAAAACGTTTATCAAGGTCGACCCAGTCAAGAAATTAATTATCCAAGCTTGCCATGTGACCCGGTTGACAGAAAATTCTTATACATTTTATATATATTTTTTATATACTTGTATATGTATAAAACAAAAACAAAAACCATATTGCCACAAAAGTGGCGTGGCTTTGGGGACAATTCCAATCTTTGCAAATATATATATATATATATATATATAAGCAAAAGCCATTACTGCCACAAAGTGGCGTGTGGCTTTGGAGACAATTCACATGACAATTCAAAGGGTTGTACATATATATATATATATATAAAACATTTTGCCACAAAGGTGGCGTGTGAATTTGGGACAATTCAAGTCTTTTTGAATTGTCAATGACACATATATATAAAAAAAAAAACAAGAAAAATACTCTGCCACCCACTCTGCCACAAAGGTGGCGTGTGGCTTCTTATGAATTAAATACAGCCATCATTTTCTGGCCTTAACCATTTCTTCCTTTGCAAGCCAAATCCCACGCATCCAACAAATCCAGCCAGCCCTTTAAAAATAAATCCAGCCAACCTTTTAAATATCTAGCCAAAATCTCCATTACTTTCCACCCGAAAACATAAACAAGAGAAGGAAAAATCTCATTCCTTCCACCCAAAATCCACACAAATCCGGTCGAAAATACTTTTTGCTTCATATATCGGGTAAGTGGGAAGGATTCACACCACCACCAAACATTTCCCCTTTCAAGTGGCTATCCGAATTCTAAGGGTGGGCAATTGAAATTGGAGCTTCTTCCTCAACTCCATTGATGAGGTAAACACCCAAACTCTTGTCCTCAATTTGTGCATTTAATTTTGTAGTTATGGGTATTAAACTTAGTTTAATTTTGGCTCTTAACCTTCCATGCCCACTCATCTTCCCCATTGAGACTATAAATACATTGGCATTTTCTTCCTTTCAAAACTCAAAGAAAAACCATTTTAGGGTTTTCAAGAAATCCATCTTGGCCCTTTTCAAAATCCCTCATTTCCTAGCAAAAGTTACCCCAAATTTCTTCAAGAAGCAACTCCAAGTAACATTTGAGGTAGATTGCACTTAATTTTGGCATGAATGCATGAGTTTTGGTTGATTTTGGGGCTTGAATTTCCAGGTTGAAGATATTGTGTTCTTGACATTCCCTTTTTTTTTTTTTTTTTAATTTTTCACTCACTTGGTTGAATCCAAAATTTTCTTTGGCTCATGAATTCTTGGTGTTTTTGTAGGGAAAAAATGCCCCCAAAACATGTGGTTAGCCACTATAGGAAAATCCAAAAAATCATGGATGAAAATCCGGCTGACTTGGATGATCATTTCCATCACATGTGGCCCGACCGTCTTGGCTCTCATCTCGGACCAAATTTCTCAAGAATCCCACCCGGCTTCTTGGAGGTTTTAGAGGAGGGTGGGGACGATACCCCCTTGTTCTTACGTGAGAACCTATATTGGCCTTCTCAATGGGGCCTTCCCAAGCCAACCAAAAGCTGGCCGGTTGGGTCATCATGCAAGCCGGCCGGGTTGAAGCCACAAAATCCTCCCCCGACCGCATCCCATACAAGTCTTCCACCCGCTCAAAGAAAAAAATGGTGTGACTGGTACAAAGCACTCAAGCCGAAGTTGGGTGAGTTTTGGGATGAAATTGGGATCTCTCATACGTTGGAGCTTTGTATGACCGAGCACTTCCCATGTGACCGTGCACTCATTCAAGCCGGGCTATGTTTTTGGTCTTCACCCAACAATTGCATGAAGCTCCGTTTTGGGATGATGACTCCAACCTTACTTGACCTGGCCGCTATGCTCGGCCTACGTCCACATGGGGTGTACTATTTAGCAGCTAGCCTCCCCGACCCAACGCTCGAACTAAACTACGAAAAACACCTTAAGGCCTACAATGGTTGGGTAAACTTTTACTATGGCTTTGATGGCGATACTCTCGGGTCACCACTGCGACCCACCAATGGAGTCTCTCGGGTGGAGCATGTAGCCTTTCTACAACTCTGGCTCTGTAAGTTTTTCTTCTGCCCCTTATCTCTCTCGGTTACGAAAGATGTTCAACCCTTGGCCGAGGCCCTCGCGGATGGCCAACGTGTAGCTTTAGGACCCGTAGTATTGGGATATCTGTATAGGACACTAGCCAACATTGTCCACCTTACACCCATGTTGGCCAACGTCTCTGGGCCATTATGGGTTTTTCAACTCTGGCTTCAACTTTACTTCCCTGAGTTAGGGCCCTCGACCCCGAACTTTGCCCATGACAAACTCCTTGGTGGCACCCTACTTTCACTTCCTTTACCAGACCATAGTGTAGATGAGTGCTTTAAATTCTTATACCATTGTGAGGATAGGACAGCTCAGCAATATCGTGACTTTTGTTTGGATTGGTCTTTTGAAGCTCAAGCCAAAGCCACCAGCTCTCCTACTCGGCACCCGCCTACCGGCCAAGGCAGGAAGAGACAATCTCCATCCACCCAAGGTATGATCCATCTTACTTGAATTCTTTGTAATACTTTCTTCTTTCAGCTTCACCCAATTTTTACTCCTATTTTAAGGGGTCACTGAAGATTCCACTCGGAATGAAGAAAACAGGCCGAGAAAATCATTTAAACGTCCAAAACTTACCTCAAATGTCCCCAGGCCGGTTAAAGCTTCGGCCTCGACCACAGGAACTCATTCGGCCAGCTCAGCCTCTGGCCTTCAGGTAGACCACTACTTTGTGATTTTTAAATTTTGCACCACACAACTATTTTGTGTGATTACTCATGTTCTCCAACACATCAAACTCATAGGTTGGGAAGGCAAACCGTGTCTTGCAGCTGGCCAACGATGGCGTGGCCGAATCAGCGTCATTCGCATCGGGCCAAGTAAGTTAACTTCATCCTACCATTATTTTCTAAAAATATCATGCACTTCCCACTCATTCCCCTTTTATCATAGAGTGGTGCTTTGGACCCGGAGACCATCATTGAGGAGACCATTCAACAGCCTTGCCAACCCGAGCCAGAGACCTTTGCTGAGGAGTTTACCCACGGGCCTAGCCCACATTTGCAAGCAGCTCCCCCCCCCCCCCCCCCCCCCCCCCCAAGTGATGCTAATAGAACCGATCCCCATTCTCCTATGGTGAGCTATATTCGTATTTCTTTCTTTCGATTTCTGAATTTTGGATTCTCAATATGCCTTCGAATCAGGTGGATGCCGTTAGTCAGCTTCCCACCTTGGCCGCCCAGCCAACCTTAGAGGCTATTGTTCCAACTCCTGCTTCCATTGCTCTCAGTGGGTTAGCACCCCCTACTCATGAGGTATGAACCGCCAACCTATTCATGTAAATATTTTGTATATGAATGTGAGATTCACCCACCCACACTTGTTACCTCAGGTGATGACTACGCATCCTACACCTGCTTCAGGAGACTCGGCTGGGCCTGAGAGCCATACGCTTGTCCCAGGTGGTGACCCGGCCGGATGCGATGCTACCGAGCCTCTACTCGACCCGGTAAATTTACACTCTCTTAGAAAAGAAAGTAGGCATGTACACTGAATATTTTGTTTATAGAATCCAACCTCTTTCATTTTTTCATGCAGACATCCGCCTCAACCTTGCTTGTTTCTTTCTCCCGGCTTGAGCAACTAGTTGCGAGTGATGATGATTCTCCCCCACCGGTTACCACTCTAGCAGCCGTATCAGAGCGAGATCCCACAGCCGAGGCCACCATCCGAGGCTTTCTTGAGCGGGACCTTTCCTCCCTTGCTTCCCAGGCCGACCTCAGCCAATTCAAAGCCGTTATTGAAAACTTAGCAGGATCCAGCTCCTTGACCGATCCATCCACATCAGAGGCGTTAGTGTTTTTCATGACTGAGTTGGAGAACCTTATTCCAAGTTATCTTGACTCATCCTCCCAGCTTGAAATGGGCACAGCCTTGGAGAGTGAATTTGCTTCCATCAAGATTTCTTTCAAGGACACAATTGAGTTCAGCCGCCAAAGCGATCATGAGCTTGCATCTATTGAAGAGCGGAATCAACAACTCTGAAATGAGATGCAGGAGTTGGATGCCAGAAAGCAAGCCCTCCTCAAGGAAAGAAGTGATAGGTACCAAGCCACCCAGCCACTCGAGACTCGACTCATGGCTAAAAAGGCAGAGGTCAAAGAGGTTACCTCTAGAAGAGAAGCACATTTGGCTACTAAAGCTCGTGGAGATCACCATTGGGCCACCCTAAAGTTGATATTGCGGTCTCACTTCCTTAGCCGCTAAATATGTATCCCGACCCACTAGTCTATTTTTATTTTCCACTCGGCCACCATATTTTGTAAACTATAAAGCCATTTTTCCTGACTTGGTAGTTACTTTGCCATCTATTGACATATTTTTGTAGCCACTAGACTACCCTAAATAGTTTATGTTCAAAGCTTTCTGGCCACCAATTTTTGGCCGACTTCTCTAATCATTGGCCATTGAATTCAAACATACCCAATACATGATGCGCCACAACCAAAACACATTTAAATTAACTGAAAGTTTATTTCTAGTTGGTTGCTGCCATCTCCCAAGACGTAGGGTAATATTTCTTAAGATACCGGCCATTTATTGGGAGATCATGAATTCGGCCACTCATATAACTCAACCTATAGACCCCTTTTCCTAGCACTTGGTGAACTAAAAATGTTCCTTCCCAATTTGGAGACCATTTACCGAACCTACGATCTTTGGTTCCCACCGGTAATACCGTTTTCCACACCAGGTCTTCTACACCGAAATTTTTGGCCTTAGTTCTTTTATCATAAGCTCTGGCCACCGTTTCCTTCTGGGCCTTCAACTTGTCCAAGGCATTCAACCTTACTTCATCTAAATCATCCAACTCTTGAAACATGGCTTGGTTGTATTCATCCTCACTCCATTCAGCATGGCGTGCTACCCTCAAAGACTTTACATTCATCTCAAGCGGCAACACGTCATCATGGCCGTAAGTCAATGCAAATGGAGTTGTCCCGGTGGCCGCCCTCTTTGAAGTTCGGTAAGCCCACAAGGTGTTGGACAAAAGTGAATGCCAATCTCTAGGATTTTCTTCAATCATTCTCTCTAATATTCCCTTGATGACCTTGTTACTGGCCTCGGCTTGACCATTGGACTGAGGATTATAAGGTGTAGAGTGTGCTAGCCTTAAACCCCAGTTGGTCGCAGCCGCTTCAATCGTTGTTCCTGTAAAGGCCTTGCCTTGATCCGTCATGATGGACTCCGGCATCCCAAATCGATGAATAATGTGTTTTTCTATGAACTCTATCACTTCAGTTTGAGTGACCTTCTTTAATGGGATTGCCTCCACCCACTTGGTGAAAAAGTCGGTAGCCACTAAAATATATTCATGGCCCTTGGATGACTTTGGGTGGATTTGGCCAATTATGTCCATTGCCCAACCCTTGAATGGCCATGCTTTTACTATCGGGTTCATTGGCCCGGCCGGGACATGTTGGATTGGGCCATGCTTTTGGCACTCTTGGCACCCTTTAGCATAGTCAATGCAATCTTTTAGGATTGTTGGCGAATAATAGCCATGTCTTCTCAAAAGCCACCTCATTTTAATCCCGGTTTGATGAGCTCCACAGATCCCTTCATGGATTTCGGCCATGGCCAAGAATTGATCGTCTTTACCCAAGCAAATCATTAACAAATCATCAAAGCCGATACGAAAGAGTTCATTATTTCGTAAGACGTAATTACGAGCCATTCCTCGGGTTTGTCGACTAGAAGGGACACTTGGATTTTTCAGATACTCTATGATTTTGTACCTCCAATCGTCCGGGTCGACGGTCAATACAAACACCTCTAAAGGAATCCCTCTTTCGGTGACCGAGGGTAAAGATTTCTTCTCTACTTTGAACATTTCTTCGGAAAGTCCTTTCGAAATTTGAACCCCAGAGGCCAGTTGAGCCATCGCATTGGCCTGCGAATTAAGATCCCTTGGTAAGTGCTTCAACTCCACCTCATCAAAATCATCCAATAGTTGCATTGCCATTGTGTGGTGAGCCAACAGATTCTGGCTAGATACTTTATAGTCTCCGGATAATTGTTTTAGAACCAATAAGGAGTCTCCCATGACCAATATGTTGGTGACCCTCATTTCACGAAGAATTTCCAACCCAATAATCAAAGCTTCATACTCCGCCTCATTATTAGAACATTCGAAATCAAATTGGAAAGCATAACGCGATCTAAAACCAAGCGGAGTTTCAACAATAATCCCGGCTCCAGACATATTTGTTGTCCGAGATCCATCAAAGTAAAGTTTCCATGGGATTAAAGTGATGTTATTAATTTCTACATTCTCCATGCTCTCAATCTCCACACTTGGGTGAAAAGCCAAAAAGTCGGCTAATGCTTGACCTTTCACGGCTTGTTGAGGTACATAGTGAAAAGTGAACTCGGCTAGAGCCATTGTCCACTTTCCAATCCGACCTCTAATAATAGGCCGGGAAAGCATGTACTTTATTAAATCAGTTTTGGCGATTATATGAACCACAGATGGCAACATATAGTGCCTAAGCTTAGTGGCCGTGAAATACAATGCCAAGCAAAGCTTCTCAATAGGAGAATAATTCCTTTCGGTTGCCGTTAGTATTCGGCTTAGATAATACACGACTTGCTCTTTTCCCTCATCATTATTTTGGGCCAATAGGCTACCAATAGAATTCTCCGCGGCCGAGATATAGAGTCTAAGTGGACGACCTCGCTTTGGGGGACTCAACACCCGTGGTCTGGTCAAATAGCCCTTGATCGAGTCGAAGGCTCTTTGGTGGGATTCTTCCCATCGAAACTTGTCTTCTCCTTTGAGTCTTAACAAAGAAGAGAATGGTTCAATTTTTCCAGCCGAGTTAGCGATAAATCTTCTGAGAAAATTTATCCGGCCAAGAAGACTTTGCAACTCTTTCTCATTTCTTGGGGGTGGTGCATCGATGATGGCTTTTGTAACGCCCCGGACATTCTGAAAATGTAATATTGTAAAATATTGAATAAAATGACGTTTTTATCCCTGTGATTCGTGTGGTCAATTTGTTGACTTTTTGATTGGGAGGTCGAACGGACGTTGAACGATGACCGTGACGCAGTTCGGGACGTCACGAGTTCATAGACAGGTGGCACGTCCGATTCGGACGCTCGAGGCGAAAGTTATGATGTTCGGAAGTTCAGGGGCATTATCGTAATTTGGACGTTATATGGGAATAAGTTGACTTTTTGTTTGACAATGGGTTTTCACATGATTCGAAGACCGTTAGGTTCATCTCGAGGTCCCGAGTACAACGACAGGCGGCACGCGTGAAACGGACATCGGGTGACCGAGTTACGGGTCACGGAAGTTGGAGGGCATTTTGGTAATTTTTTCCTTGAGGGCATTTTGGTCTTTTTACACGGGGTACTGTTCACCACCGTGGAAAACAGAGTGCACGGCCGTGGTGTCTTGTGCGTGCAATTGTTTATGGCCTAGTGGATTGATCAGATGCATTGTTTAAGTTAATTGAGGCAGTGGGGGACATTGGTGAACAGACTGAGGCCACACAGAGCACGGGCTGGGTTAAAGAAATGGCCATGGCTTCTGTGTGCGTGGGAGACATTTTCAGAGACCTTAGTTGGGTCTCCCACGGGCTGTTTTCCATTCTATCGATTAACCGTGTATGGGAATGAAGTGAGGATTCATTTGGGGTCGTTTGTGCATCAGTGTGAAGGCTGAGATTGAGAGAAACTGTGAAGAACCATTTTCGGGTTTTTGGGGGGAAATCTCAGAGTTCAATTCCTACGGGTTTTGGGACCAATTCAGACACACACAGAGCTTTCTGGGAGCAGCAGAAACATAACCGTGCACGAGATCAAGTGAATTGAGCAAGGATTGCTCAGGAGCTCAGGTACCAGTTCAGAGAAGAACCAGTTGGAGGGAAAAATCGAATTTAATTCCTGAGGCGTGTTGAACGAAACCAAGGGCCGTGTTAGACTTCTGGGGTCACTACGAGCACAACCGTACAAAAATTGAAGGAGAAGGAGGACTGGTTGGCCGGGAACCTGAGTCTCAGTTTCATAGGAAAACCAGTGTTGAGGACGACGACTTCCAGGTAACGGCGAGTTAAATTGTTTGTGCCATTGAGTTCGTCTAAGTCCCCTTAAGCTACTGGTGAAGTTAATTTGAAAACGGAGCTAGTTTGGGTGAGTTCCAGGCGTCAACTTGTTCGACTGTTCGAGCTTGAGTTGGGTCGATTTGGTGTTAGTCGAGGTTAACCGTTAATGCAAACCTAAAATTAATTGATTAGAGAAGATAATAGGATTGAAAACGGGAAGAATCGATTGAGAATTGAGGGTGAACTAATCGGGTTGAGCCGCGGGTATCAGACCCGTTTATCAGTCTATTCGGGTAAGGACGAAGGTATTGTAGCTTGGCGCGTGGCCTTCACGTGCAACCACTTTGGGCGGCGCGTGACGGCGCGTGTGATGTTAACTCCGATCACGGTCAACATGAGATTTATTCCTTTCAGTTTAATTAACATTTTATCTTTAGAGTTCGAGTGGATCGGAGTCGTTCGGGATAATTTCGGGAGTTCGGAAGTTTAGGTCCTTAAGGTTTATTTCGTCGAAAAATCCGGAAAATTAGGGAAAAATCATACGAGCATTTTGAGGATGTTTGTAACCCTTCTTGTACGTTTTACAGGCCCGGACATTTCCGAAGCTACGGAGGAGCGCGCGGGACGCGATTGACGCGTCTTAAAACTGTGAGTGGACTTTTTGATTTCTAAACCGGGCATGCATGACTATTTTACTTATTTATCTTATGGTTTTACATATGATTTTATGATGGTGATATGATATTTCGGTTTTACGTGTTTTCACGCTTTTCGAGATATTTATCGTATTTCACGCATTTCGAGGTTACGGTTTTTGCTTGTGCATGAATGATGTTTTGATGAAGTATCTGGATATGATTATGCATGTTGCGGATTTATGATGTTTTGATTATAAGTGTGAAGTGATTTCGGGAATTGCATATTTTGGAATTTGCATGTGAATTCGGACATAAGTCCTGTTATGACGAGATATGATTTCGGAATGATGTTGGAAAACGTTCTTTGATGAATCCTGATTAATTGTGTTAAAAAAAAACGGTTTTGGGTTTAAAGACCCAGTTGAATGTTGGATCTGGTTTTGGGTTTAAAGACCCGGTTTATTGATGACGGGGGCGGGCCCGAAAATTGGGTTTAAAGACCCGGAATGAGTTTAAAGACTCGTGAGTTTAAAGACTCGGTTATTGTGATACCCCCGAGGCCTATTGATCATGTTTTGAGTTTAAAGACTCGTTGATATCCCGGGAAAGCCTGATATTGAGTTTAAAGACTCGGATGGATCCAACGGCTTAATTGTGATTATTGACTTACTTTTTACTGTATTTGTGCAATTGATGTTTCAAAATGACGGTTTCTGGATTCTGGTAATATTAAATTGTTTTACATGTGTTTCGGGAAAAGAGTTTTCAAATGTTATTACGCGATTTTCGAATATTTGGTTATGCATGCGTGTTGTAAAACTGGAGGGCGAACCCCAATTTCCTTAAACTGTTTTTTGTAAACCTTTATTTCGGTCCACTCACACTTTGTTGTTTTAACTACCCTCTAGGTTGTGGTACAAGTTCGGGGGCTAGCGCCGAGGCAGAGGCAGAGGCATAAAGTTTTCCGTTGCGGAGTAGTTAGTTCACAGAGTAGGATTTGTTCTTTAACCTGTTTTGTAATATTATGCTCTGTGAAACTGTGGACTTGACGTCCAGTCGGATGTATTTGTTTAATCTCCCTGGTCTGACAATGGGTGTGATGTAATATTATTTAGTTTTCCGTTCTTTTGGATTCGATTGTCAGACGGGAGCAGGATGCTTCCCGATTATCGAGACGATAATCGGGGTGGGTCCTGTCAATTGGTATCAGAGCCTAGGTTTACGATTCGTGTCTGGCACTCGGGTGTGCCTTGATTATTGTACTAACTTATGCCTCTTTCAGAGAAGGACGATCGGCCATGCCTCTACGACGAGAACTCCCTCCACGACCTGATTGTGATGCCGAGAGTGCTTCGATCGAGCGAGCCCAGCGTCTTGGGGCTACGGTGTTTAGTGGTGGAGCGGATCTCGAGGATGCTCACCGTTGGATTTCTCGGTTCGATCGGATTTTTGCTGTGATGCACTGTCCTTCTGAGGAGCGAGTTGTATTGGCTACCTTTTTACTTGATGGATCTGCTTATGAGTGGTAGTATACCCTGGAGTTGTCGGTATGGGATGCCCGTACAGTGACTTGGGAGACCTTTCATGAACGGTTTCTGGATCAGTATTATCCCCGTTCATTCCGTGATGCTAGGGAGACCGAGTTTCTGCAGCTCCAACAGGGGAGCATGTCGGTAGCTGAGTATGAGCAGAAGTTCCAGATGCTAGCCCGTTTTGCTTCTACCTTTGTATCTACTGAGGCTGAGAAATGTCGTAGGTTTGAGCTTGGCCTACGGGGTGAGATACGGGCCATTGTGACGGCCGGAGCTTTTACCACTCTCCGGGAGTTGTCAGATGCCGCAGTGCGGGTTGAGGCCAGTCTCCCGACACGTTCACAGTACTCTGGTGGTGGACAACGTCGAGAGCGTTCATATCCTGGATCGTATGGTCAGAGAGCCCCGAAGAAAGGATGTTATGGTGGAGCCTCATCTGCAGGCAACGATCGTTATGGCAGGCCTGGTAACTATCAGAGTCCCGGATTCCGAGCGCCTAGGGCGCAGACTGCTCCGCAGGCGAGCGCGACTTCGGTTGCTTCCACAGGACGGCAGAGTGGTGGTTTTGCTCGCGATGCTTCCAGTGTTATCTGTTTCTTCTATGGCGAGCGCGGCCACTATCGGAGGGAGTGTCCATCTTTGCCACAGGGTGGTGGCGCAAGTCGGGGTGGAGCAGAGCAGGGACGGAGCACAGCTGCAGTTTCTGGGACTGGGAGTACTAGAGGAGGTGGTGCTGGAGCGGCTAATGGACAGAGGGGTCGGGGCCGTGGGCGATCAGGTGGACCACAGGCCCGAGTTTTTGCTGTTATGCAGCAGGAGGCCAGGGCAGCACCTGGTGTTGTGACGGGTACACTCACGATCTTTGGGCATGATGTTTGTGCTTTAATTGATCCCGGAGCTACTCATTCATTTATATCACGGGACTGTGAGTTGTTGGCGGGTAGAGAGGTGTCCGCTTTGGACTGTGACTTGGGTGTGAGTACACCCACAGGAGATGTATTTGTGGTGAACCAAGTGTTGCGGGAGTGTCCCGTAATGGTAGGTGACGTTGGGTTGGTAGCAGACTTGATACTCTTGGACTTACACGACTTTGATGTCATTTTGGGAATGGATTGGTTGACGCTCCATCATGCTTCTATTCAATGTGTCGATAAGAAGGTTACTTTTCGGAGCCCGGGTTTACCGGAAACCACCTTTCAGGGAATACAACGAGCAACTCCTGTCGGAGTGATTTCAGCCCTGAAGGAAAGTAAGTTGTTGAGGGAGGGGTGCCAGGGATACTTAGCCCAAGTGATGGACTCACGAGCTGCACCATTGAGGGTGGAGGATATACCGATAGTACGGGAGTTCCCGGATGTCTTTCCGGAGGATCTACCCGGATTGTCACCGCATTGAGATGTCGAGTTCACTATTGATCTGATTCCAGGTACGCAACCTATTTCTCAGGCTCCGTATCGTATGGCGCCAGCTGAGTTGAAAGAACTGAAGGCGCAGTTACAAGAATTACTTGAGATGGGATTTATTCGACCGAGTGTATCCCCCTGGGGAGCCCCGGTGTTGTTTGTGAAGAAAAAGGATGGGAGTTTGAGACTCTGCATTGATTACAGGCAATTGAATAAAGTAACAGTCAGGAACAAATACCCATTGCCTCGGATCGATGATTTGTTCGATCAGCTGCGAGGAGCGCAGTACTTCTCCAAAATTGATCTTCGTTCTGGGTATCATCAGTTGCGAGTTAAGGATGAGGATGTACCCAAGACAGCCTTTAGGACCCGATATGGTCATTATGAGTTCCTTGTGTTGCCGTTTGGTTTGACCAACGTACCCGTAGCGTTTATGGATTTGATGAACCGAGTGTTGCAGCCATACTTGGATCACTTTGTTATCGTGTTCATTGACGATATCCTAGCCTACTCGAGGAGTGCGGAAGCGCACGAGGAGCACTTAAGGATGGTGCTGGGTACCTTGAGGGAAAACCAGTTGTATGCGAAGCTCAGCAAGTGTCAGTTTTGGTTGACGAGCGTGAGTTTCTTGGGGAATGTGATCTCAACTGACGGGATCAGTGTGGATTCTCAGAAAATTGAGGCAGTGGCGAAGTGGGAACAACTAAGGACCGTCACTGAAGTCAGAAGTTTCTTGGGTTTAGCTGGCTATTACAGGAGGTTTATAGAGTGTTTCTCTACCATTGCTGCCTCGTTGACGCGACTGACGCGGAAGGGAGTCAAGTTTGACTGGGATGACGAATGTGAGCGTAGTTTTCGGGAGCTAAAGGAAAGGTTGACATCTGCTCCTATACTGACCCTTCCAGACGACAGTGGGGAATTTGAGGTGTACAGTGATGCATCCTTACAGGGTTTGGGATGTGTACTAATGCAGCATGGGAAATTGATTGCCTATGCTTCGCGCCAGTTGAAGCCGCATGAGCGCAATTATCCGACGCACGACTTGGAATTAGCTGCTGTTGTGCATGCGTTAAAAATTTGGAGACATCACTTGTATGGTGCGACTTGCAGAATGTTCAGGGATCACAAAAGCCTGAAGTACTTGTTCACTCAGAGGGAGTTAAATGTGAGGCAACGACGGTGGCTAGAGCTAATTACGGATTATGATTGCACGATTGAGTACCACCCTGGAAAAGCCAATGTGGTGGCTGATGCTCTAAGCCGGAAGTCGACGCATTCTGTAGCACACCTACGGACGGTTCATTTGCCACTTTTGGTTGAACTCCGTAAGACTAGCATTGATTTGGGACTGGATAGCCAAGGTGTCTTGCTGGCTAACTTTCACGTGAGACCACTCTTAATCGATCGGATCGTTGAGGCTCAATCTCAAGGTCCTGTCTCGTGTGTGCTTCAGATTGATGTGGAAGCCGGTGAGCGGCTAGATTTCACAGTCAGGGAGGATGGAGCTTTGCTAAAAGAAGGACGGTTGTGCGTTCCCGACGTTGAGGCACTGAAGAAGGAGATCTTGGACGAGGCTCATAGTTCGGCCTACGCGATGCATCATGGTGGGACCAAGATGTATCGTACATTGTGAGAACACTATTGGTGGCCAGGTATGAAACGGGAGATTGCCGAGTTTTTCAGCAGGTGTCTGATTTGCCAGCAAGTGAAGGCGGAGAGACGACGACCTTATGAAGCCTTGCAACCACTACCTATCCCGGAATAGAAATGGGATCACCTAACGATGGATTTTGTGTTTGGACTTCCTAGGACACCCAGAGGTCACGATGGAGTTTGGGTGATTGTGGACAGGCTTACGAAATCAGCTCATTTCTTGCCCGTACGCGAGAACTTCAGGATGACACAGTTGGCTCAGTTGTTTATCGACGAGATCATCCGGTTGCACGGTACTCCGGAATCCATAGTATCGGATAGAGACCCGAGGTTTACTTCTCGATTTTGGCAAAGTCTACAGGAAGCCTTTGGGACGAAACTCCATTTCAGTACTGCATTTCATCTTCAGACTGACGGCCAGTCTGAGCGGACCATCAAGATATTGGAGGATATGATGCAAGCGTGCGTTTTGCAATTTCAGGACACTTGGGAATCACACCTAGCCTTGATGGAATTTGCCTATAACAACAGCTATCAGGCGAGCATTGGGATGGCTCCTTACGAAGCCTTGTACGGACGGCAGTGCAGAACCCCGTTGTGTTGGACGGATGTGTGTGAAAGGAAACTGACTAAATCTGAGTTGGTGGAATTGACAACCGAGAAGACTCATCAGAGATCGGCTCAAGGCAGCCCAAGACAGACAAAAGAGCTATGTGGACCATCAGATTCGAGATCTTGAGTTTGCGGTCGGAGATCGGGTATTTCTGAAACTGTCCCCTTGGAAGGGTGTGGTGAGATTCGGCAGGCGAGGGAAGTTGAGCCCTCGTTATATCGGACCGTATGAGATTACCGAGAGGATTGGTCGGGTGGCCTACAGGTTAGCACTACCACCAGAACTTTCGAGGGTCCACGATGTTTTTCATGTGTCGACGTTGCGGAAATATGTGTTTGACGCATCTCATGTACTGGAGGAACAACCCATTGAACTTCGAGAAGACTTGAGCTTTGAGGAACAGCCGGTGCAGATTTTGGACAGGAAGGATAAGGTGCTACGTCGGAAGACCGTTCCTCTGGTAAAGGTTCTTTGGAGGAACCAGAATGTGGAGGAAGCCACATGGAAACCCGAGGCGCAGATGCGAGAACAGTTCCCCTACTTGTTTCCTTGAAATTCCGGGACGAAATTTCTTAAGGGAAGGGGGGGGGGAGATTGTAACGCCCCGGACATTCTGAAAATGTAATATTGTAAAATATTGAATAAAATGACGTTTTTATTCCTGTGATTCGTGTTGTCAATTTGTTGACTTTTTGATTGGGAGGTCGAACGGACGTTGAACGATGACCGTGACGCAGTTCGGGACGTCACGAGTTCATAGACAGGTGGCATGTCCGATTCGGACGCTCGAGGCGAAAGTTATGATGTTCGGAAGTTCAGGGGCATTATCGTAATTTGGACGTTATATGGGAATAAGTTGACTTTTTGTTTGACAATGGGTTTTCACATGATTCGAAGACCGTTAGGTTCGTCTCGAGGTCCCGAGTACAACGACAGGCGGCACGCGTAAAACGGACATCGGGTGACCGAGTTACGGGTCACGGAAGTTGGAGGGCATTTTGATAATTTTTGCCCTAAGGGCATTTTGGTCTTTTTACACAGGGTACTGTTCACCACCGTGGAAAACAGAGTGCATGGCCGTGGTGTCTTGTGCGTGCAATTGTTTATGGCCTAGTGGATTGATCAGATGCATTGTTTAAGTTAATTGAGGCAGTGGGGGACATTGGTGAACGGACTGAGGCCACACAGAGCACAGGCTGGGTTAAAGAAATGGTCATGGCTTCTGTGTGCGTGGGAGACATTTTCAGAGACCTCAGTTGGGTCTCCCACGGGCTGTTTGCCATTCTATCGATTAACCGTGTATGGGAATGAAGTGAGGATTCATTTGGGGTCGTTTGTGCATCAGTGTGAAGGCTGAGATTGAGAGAAACCGTGAAGAACCATTTTCGGGTTTTTAGGGGGAAATCTCAGAGTTCAATTCCTACGGGTTTTGGGACCAATTCAGACACACAGAGAGCTTTCTGGGAGCAGCAGAAACATAACCGTGCACGAGATCAAGTGAATTGAGCAAGGATTGCTCAGGAGCTCAGGTACCAGTTCAGAGAAGAACCAGTTGGAGGGAAAAATCGAATTTAATTCCTGAGGCGTTTGAACGAAACCAAGGGCCGTGTTAGACTTCTGGGGTCACTACGACCACAACTGTGCAAAAATCGAAGGAGGATGAGGACTGGTTGGCCGGGAACCTGAGTCTCAGTTTCAGAGAAAAACCAGTGTTGAGGACGACGACTTCCAGGTAACGACGAGTTAAATTGTTTGTGCCATTGAGTTCGTCTAAGTCCCCTTAAGCTACTGGTGAAGTTAATTTGAAAACGGAGCTAGTTTGGGTGAGTTCCAGGCGTCAACTTGTTCGACTGTTCTAGATTAAGTTGGGTCGATTTGGTATTAGTCGAGGTTAACCGTTAATGCAGACCTAAAATTAATTGATTAGAGAAGATAATAGGATTGAAAACGGGAAGAATCGATTGAGAATTGAGGGTGAACTAATCGGGTTGAGCCACGAGTATCAGACCCGTTTATCAGTCTATTCGGGTAAGGACGAAGGTACTGTAGCTTGGCGCGTGGCCTTCACGCGCATCCACTTTGGGCGGCGCGTGTGATGTTAACTCTGATCACGGTCAACATGAGATTTAATCCTTTCAGTTTAATTAACATTTTATCTTTAGAGTTCGAGTGGATCGGGAGTCGTTCGGGATAATTTCGGGAGTTCGGAAGTTTAGGTCCTTAAGGTTTATTTCGTCGAAAAATCCGGAAAATTAGGGAAAAATCATACGAGCCATTTGAGGATGTTTGTAACCCTTCTTGTACGTTTTTACAGGCCCGGACATTTCTGAAGCTACGGAGGAGCGCGCGGGACGCGATTGACGCGTCCTAAAACTGTGAGTGGACTTTTTGATTTCTAAACCGGGCATGCATGACTATTTTACTTATTTATCTTATGGTTTTACATATGATTTTATGATGGTGATATGATATTTCAGTTTTACGTGTTTTCACGCTTTTCGAGATATTTATCGTATTTCACGCATTTCGAGGTTACGGTTTTTGCTTGTGCATGAATGATGTTTTGATGAAGTATCTGGATATGATTATGCATTTTGCGGATTTATGATGTTTTGATTATAAGTGTGAAGTGATTTCGGGAATTGCATATTTTGGAATTTGCATGTGAATTCGGACATAAGTCCTGTTATGACGAGATATGATTTCGGAATGATGTTGGAAAACGGTTTATGATGAATCCTGGTTAATTGTGTTAAAAAAAATGGTTTTGGGTTTAAAGACCCGGTTGAATGTTGGATCTGGTTTTGGGTTTAAAGACCCGGTTTATTGATGACGGGGGCGGGCCCGAAAATTGGGTTTAAAGACCCGGAATGAGTTTAAAGACTCGTGAGTTTAAAGACTCGGTTATTGTGATACCCCCGAGGCCTATTGATCATGTTTTGAGTTTAAAGACTCGTTGATATCCCGGGAAGGCCTGATATTGAGTTTAAAGACTCGGATGGATCCAACGGCTTAATTGTGATTATTGACTTACTTTTTACTGTATTTGTGCAATTAATGTTTCAAAATGACGGTTTCTGGATTTTGGTAATATTAAATTGTTTTACATGTGTTTCGGGAAAAGAGTTTTCAAATGTTATTACGCGATTTTCAAATATTTGGTTATGCATGCGTGTTGTAAAACTGGAGGGCGAACCCCGATTTCCTTAAACTGTTTTCTGTAAACCTTTGTTTCGGTCCACTCACACTTTGTTGTTTTAACTACCCTCTAGGTCGTGGTACAAGTTCGGGGGCTAGCGCCGAGGCAGAGGCAGAGGCATAAAGTTTTCCGTTGCGGAGTAGTTAGTTCACAGAGAAGGATTTGTTCTTTAACCTGTTTTGTAATATTATGCTCTGTGAAACTGTGGACTTGACGTCCAGTCAGATGTATTTGTTTAATCTCCCTGGTCTGACAATGGGTGTGATGTAATATTATTTAGTTTTCCGGTCTTTTGGATTCGATTGTCAGACGGGAGCAGGATGCTTCCCGATTATCGAGGCGATAATCGGGGTGGGTCCTGTCAATGGCTTTATTTTTATCAATCTCAATTCCATGTTGGTGTACTAGAAAGCCGAGAAAATTCCCGGCTGAGACCCCAAAGGCACATTTCTTGGGATTCATCTTTAATTGACGGTTCCTCATTCTCTCGAAGGTCGTTCAAAGGTCATCTAAGTGACTTGGCTATGATTCGGACTTTACCACTACATCGTCAATATAGACTTCCAAACTTTGGCCAATCAAGTCATGGAAGATTGCGTTCATGGCTCGTTGGTATGTAGCCCCAGCATTTTTCAAGCCGAAAGGCATTACCACATACTCAAACGTAAAAATAGACCCTGGATACCTGAAAGCGGTTTTGTGAACATCCTCTTCGGCTTTAAAAATTTTGTTGTAGCCGGAATGTCCGTCCATAAAAGATAAAATTTCATGCTTCGGCCATAGGCATTGTATACTCGTCTTTTAGAGTAGCAAGATTTAAATTACGAAAATCAACTCAAATTCTTATTGCTCCGGTTTTCTTTTTAACAAGTACAATATTCGAAAGCCACTCAACATACCTAGCTGGCCTAATGAATTTAGCTTTAAGAAGTTTTACAATTTCTTCCTTAACCTGTAACTCTACTTCCGCCGCCATCCGGCGGGGTGGTTGCTTGAATGGCTTGAAGTCCTCCGAAATAGGCAAGCGGTGTTCCACCAAGTCTCGGCTCAACCCGAGCATCTCTGTGTAGACCTGGCTCCAGTAGGCCACTAATGTAGATTGGCCTTGGCTCCTCTTCTGTCCCCAAATTTACTTCTATCAAAGGGTCTTGAACTTCAGCCTTCGAGTCATCTATCTTGGCCGGTGCTAAGTCCATCTCTTCAATTTCAAGAGCATCCTCTTCTGGGCCTTCTTGGAGAAATTCCACCAAGTCAGCCGATGACCCATGTTCAGCCGCTCTTTCGGCCCAAAAACCATACAGCTGTCTCAAAGTGCTTTCCACCGCGGCCTTCCTTTCATCCTCCATATTTTTTGTACTATTCATTAAGAATGAAAAAATTAGCAACTGTGGGCCGCTCTCCGTCGGCTTGTGCATCATGTGCCCCCAAGTTGACTAGCTTCTGGGCCGAGACTCCCGTAGGTCGGCCATTCTTGTCTGATCTAATAAAGTAAAGAGGACCAATATTCTCATCATAGAACTTGGCCTCTACTGCATTAGCTGAAGCCATGAATGGCCGTGAGTCGGCCTCAACCATTTCGGTAGATCCATCTTCATGCCAAAACTTGAGGCAATGGTGGAGAGAAGATGGCACACACATACTTCCATGGATCCAATCCCGGCCCAGTAGAGCATTAAAGTGAGCTCTAGTTTCCACCACAAAGAAAGCCGTCATTCTAACCTTGCCCCCAACTCTAACCTCAAGAGGGAGGATCCATCGAGTTATGTTGGTTTCTCCTATGAACCCACTAACCGTCGTCTCGGTCGGGATAAGTTCATCCATCCCTCTTTTCAACTTCTTCATAATTGAAGTTGGGAGGATCTTCACGGTCGCCCCGGTATCCACTTGCACTTTACTTATTGGAATCCCATCGAAATGAGCACACACATATAATGGTTTCAAGTGGGTTGACATCCTCTTAGTAGGCATCTCATAGAAAATTTTCCCCGGATTCATTTTTTTCTCATTTGAAATGTAAATTTGCGACTCGTTAAACTCGACACGGGGTGTCACAAATTTCGTTTCCATGGTCGGCTCCTCCGACCCACCTACTAGCAACGTAGGCTCTAGCTCGTCCAAAACATCGCCAGCTATAATGTTGGGTTGTCCGAGTTGGGCTTCAAAGAATGATGGTAATGTGACCATATTAATAGGAACCTCTTCATTCTTGCCAAATTTGAGGGTCCTCTTAGTATTTGTCTTCCACATCATCTCGGTTTGAGCCATGTCCATTTCAGGCTCTAGGACCTTGGCCTGAGAATTCTCTAGGGTCGCCTGCCCGACCTCTTTTGCTTCAGCCACATTCCTTCTTGGGTCTTCACCTTCCATCTCCTCTATGGCCTCTTCTTCCATGTATTCTTCCTCCTCGCCGTATTCATCGCCTTCATCATACATTTCTTCATCTTCACCCAAAGGCACTTCATTCTCTCCTAGATCCACATTTGGCTCACCCAAGTGGTCTTGCTTCGCAATCTCTTCTTCGGCCATCGGCTTGGACTTCTCCTCCACTTTGGGTGACTTGGTGTCCTTCACACCCAGTGACAGGACCCATCCCAATCCCCCCGGGATTAGTGCGGGATGACCCTGCTCCCGTCTGACACAAAGTGTCAGACAAGGGATGATTACGACCTTTGCCCTCTCGGGCTATCAGAGTACGCCACGATCCGGAGGAGGTATGTGATATCTCGGTCTCTGCTACAGTCCACATCCGATGTCAACCTGAAGGGCAGTCAAAACATTAAAAGCTGTGAGTGGACAAAACAAGAGTTTATGAAAACATTTTAACGAGAAGACATTTGTACCCTTCACTAAAAAGCATGCATGCATTCGAAAACCATTTATCCAGAAAAACCATAATGAAATCAAGTACACGGGCCACTGCCCAAATCCATAAGGGACTCAGCCCAAATCATAAGAAACTAACCATACGAGCCACTGCCCAAAACCTGTGTAAACACACATCATATATCATATATAGCATACATCACATATACATATAATCCACACAACCAATCCTGTCACGGTTTCCAAAGCTACGAGCGTACTACCCAGGTCTCAATTCGAGTGTTCTCAAAGTCAAGATCAATGTCCACAGACCACTGACCCTACCCGAGGTAATAGTAATCATAGCCTTCCTGAGAGTAAGGAACCCAACTGGGGGGGTGACTCCACTCAGTTGGTGCTCCGTGACTACTCCGGGGTCCACCCAGGCCAACGACCCTCCCCGGAGGAGATAGAAGAACAAGTAAAGGAAGGTATATGAACATATATATACATAACATAAACATTCATGCCCGGTTCCCCTGAACCGCCATGATCCATAACATCCATTAACCAAGGTTCATGCCGGTTCCCATAAACCCTCATGAACCAGAATGACCTTTCCAGAGTTCATGCCGGTTCCCATAAACCGTCATGAACTTGGAAATCTATCTAGGGTCCCTGACCCAAAATCATCAGTGTAAAACAACTGGGTCTCGTGCTCGAACATATGACTCAACTGGGCACCGTGCCCGGTATCTAAGGGTCAGTCACGACTCCAATCATAGTGATGCGTGCAACCATCCATCCAGAACCGCTCTCAATCCTGGTATGTCGCCGTGAACGAATCAACCGACGCGACCACCACAAGATCATGGTGCACTCATCACTGATCGCTATCCTGAACCGTCAGCACTCCGAAGTCGAGCCTCCCCAGGCTGCCCGACCACGAATCGTGCATCGTGACCTCTCCGGAAGGAACACATCCCAATCCGGAGGCGAGCATCGTATCGTCGATCGCCGTGCACATAGCACCCGTCACAACCACGATTTAGACCCGAAGGTCGTAAATAGTGTCATATGCCCGAGACCAAACCAAATGGGTCTTATACCCGAGTTTATTCTTTTAGAAATCCAAAACCATTTCATTTAGACCAATAAAGAAATACAGACCCGTATAGGGCCGAAACCTCGAAATACGTGCCTATACGTAACCACTCATCCAAATGCACTCATGGCATCACTAACAAGTATTTAAAACATATAATAAACATTTATGCATGCACCAATTTAGAAAACAAGGTTCACTCACAGACCGTCCGAGCTGCCGCCTCGATTTGCGTGCCATACGGCTTCCGGAGCCGATAACCATCACCGGGACTCCCAAACCCGTCCAAATTTTAATAGAAGGTTAATAACTACTTAATTAACCTCCTACCAAAGCTCCGTAATTTTCCCGAACTTTTAACTATTTTTAAACCGACCCTAAACCTTCCGACACCCCAAAAACTATCGAAATGATGTCCGATTGACACGAGACTAGTCCCAAAATCTTCGTTACATCGAATAGAAGATTTCCCATGTTGAACACTTTCCCAAATTATGGCCCACGGGCTCTCACGAGCCCCTAGAAAGTCGAAAACACTGTTCATCGTCATCAACCTCAGAACTGAACCAGTTTTACTGTAGCAAAACACTGTTCATCTCGGTTTTTCTCTGGTTTCTGGACTGATTCGGGGTCCGTTTGGTCCCATTTTAATCCCTAAATTCCTATTTCTTCATTTCCTATGCAACCCAATCCCTAAAACTAAGAGAAACCACCCGAAACCGAGCTTCCATCCGCCATTAATGGTGGCCGGATTTTCTCCGGCCGTTCACGGCCATTTCCAGCCATCCCAAGCCCCAAAACTAATCCCATTCTACTCCTAGGGTCCCCAGAAACCTTACCCAATTAAAGAAAACGATTAAAAACCATTAAAACTCAAAATCAAATTTTCAAATATTTTTGTTACCTCACGGTCTCTCCCGTCGTCGCCACCGCCGTCCCCCGCCGTGGCTTGCCATCCTCAGCCTCTCATCACCTCACTCACGGTCACACACAAGCACATGAGGAATGGTGGTATGTGTGTGTGTGTGCTTGTTCGAAGAACAAAGAAGAAAATGAAGAAAATATGGAAAGGGGGGGGGGTTTCGGGTCATGAGGAAAATAGAAGAAAATGATGATAGTTGATGGTTTGATCTGATGAGAGAAGAGAGAAATAATGGATGGTGAGTATTTGAGAGATTAAGTGAAATGGATGGATAGGATTTAGTGTGGTTAGGATTAATTATATAATAATGGATATAATAATATTTAATTATTTAGATCCACAATTTGGGGGATCTAGCCAATGGGATGAGTGACACTTGTCACTCATCCATGGGACCCACTCAAAATATCTGGCCAATCAGAATTTGCCAACTCAGCCCCGCCTCGAAGTACGTGCATAGTGAAATCGAACTTTCGTGACCTATAACTTCCCCGTTCGAAGTTCGATTTCAGCGTCCCGCCTGTCTATGGATTCGTATCGTCCCGATCTACGTAACGGTTTTTGGCCCTCGGCCATTGGACCCCTTGGTCAAAAAGTCAACATGTCAACCCCTTTTAACCAAAATTACCAAAATGCCCCTAAACTTTCGAACGTCATAACTTCCTCCTCGAACGTCGGAATTGAACGTACCACCTGTCTATGAACTCGTGACGTCACGAACTACGTCACAGTCATCGGTCAAAGTCCATTTGACCACCCGAACGAAAAGTCAACGATTTGCCACGGTTAGGGGCAAAACGGTCATTTTGCATCATTCGTCTGATTTCGCCCTACTAATCACGAATTAGCCTTACTAATCGTGATTAGTCACTAATATAATCTTGGAATTCGGGACGGGTCGTTACACCCAGCTTGACCATGGCTTGGTCACCTTCTGTCTTCTCGACTTCCTTCTACGACTGATCTTTGCCCCCAGTCTTCTTAGCCAAGGTTTGGCTAGCCATGGGGTCGGCTTTGCCCCCAGCTGACCCAGGGACACTTTCAACCCCTTTCACGACTTGGTATATTTTTGTTTTAACCGGCGCTCTAGCAGCCTGGCTTACCTTCTGACCTTGGCTCTCTATTGCCTCATTTATACTCGCCTTATGGCTCCCTAGTTGGCTAGCCCCTCGCCTGGCCTCACCTTTTCCCCCCACAACCAATGGTTGGTGAGGGTTCTCCCTTGAGTTATCTGCTTCAAATGCCCCTGTCAAGTGAGACTCCAGCTCAGAAATTGGTTCCTTGGTGGATGTTACCACGACTCGACCATTCACCCACTTCCTATGCATCTCAACTTCCTCTGCGGCCGCTGCCTCCAAAGAGGCCACGACATCAGCCTTGGCCAACTCAAGCTCTTCCCTCTTTATCTTCTCTTTAAGGGCCACCAATCGATTCAACTGAGCTTGTCTTTCCTCTATCCACTTATCGTCAGCTCTATTATTGGCAGAGAATTGCCTCTGAGCTCTCCTCACTTGGGTCCTAGTCAAGGGTTTTGGTGGCAAGCCGTGCCCCCGGCTCTGGTACCATTGACCCTCTTTAGTATCCGAAATTTTTTAAGTATTGACACTACTACCATCAGATGGCCTGGGCCTTTGGACATAGTCGGTAGTCCTTTTCTTGCCATCGTCTGTAGTCACCCAAATGCTCTTATGCTTGTTCTCGCTCTGGTGAAACGGGCCACCCACAATATCCTCATACTCTAGTGGCTTCTGATGGTTGCCCCTTGGTTGGAAACGTGACCTTTCGTACCTACCCTGGTAGGTCAAGAATGACCGTTTATTCGGCCTAGCTTCATACCTTTCTCTCGGGCTGTAGAGACCGTAATTCTCGGTCGGACTCAAAATCACCCTTTTCTCTAACTCTCTTGGTTGGTCCTACCTGACCATCTCTTTCTCAAGCTCCTTCGGCTTCAATTGCAGGACATCTAATGCCACCTCGCATTGACACTTGCCACATAACACGATGGCCTTTGGGAGCTCTTCCTTGGTCGGTGGCTCTAAGAACATCTTCTCTTTTCCTTTCGTTGTAGGCTCTAGCTGAACCTCCCTGGCCGTCCTATCGGCTGCGGCCTTGGCCGACCCACCTAAATCCAACCTTCGCCTAGGCTGGCCTGGCCGGGGAAAATTGACTGTCACCATGTTAGCCTGGGTTTAAGGGAATGGATTCTTGTCAACTCCCATTGAGTTCTTCTCCGGAAATTTCAAAATCTTTTTCTCAATTAAGTCCTGCACAGCATTGCAAAAAACCAAACAATTATTAGTTCCATGAGTCCACACATTGTGCCATTTGCAATAAGTTTTATTTTTCAATTCATTGGCAGATGGAATAATATGGTCGGATGACAATCTTATAATATTTTCCTTTAAAAGCTGGTCGAAGATTTGCTCGGCTTTGGATATATCAAAGGTGTAAGTTTTATTCCCAACCCCTTTTTGGAAGCTACCACTAAATTTTGGGACCTGAGCCGACGTCAGCTGCTGGTCCTTGGTGGCTTTTGACAATGCCTTACACATGTGCGGCCCATTAATAAACATCTCGGCCAGATTTACTTCGGCCTGCTCATCATCCACCTCAGATAGGATTTCCTCCAACTGGCCATTTGGCTCCTCATCATCCACGTCTACGGCGTGAATCGACGTTGTCCTAGCCGTGGCTGGCTTGGGCGTATATTTATAAAAGGATGGTCGAGAAATTTGGCGATTTTTCTGTTGCTCTTCCTTTAGTATACCCTCATATCGGTCAACCCTTAAAAGGAGATCGTATATATCACGAAACTCCATTCCTTCAAACTTTTTCCTAAGGTCTAAAGAAAGTCCGCCTTGAGCCATCTTGACAAACTCATGTTCTAGCATGGAGACCATACATTTGGTCCTAGCCACCTTGAACCTGGCCAAGAATTCCTGAGCCGACTCGTTAAAATTTTGTCTCATTTTGGCTAGGTCAGCCATGGACACTTCTGGCTCGAGTTGATAAAATTGTTCATGGAAGACTTGCTCCATGGTCGCCCAATTCGGAATGGAGTTCTGTGGTAGATTCACATACCAGGTGAACGCAATCCTCGTGAGTGTACTTGGGAAGAGTCTTAACATAAGACCTTCACGGTGAGCTATCTCCGCGCATTGAGCCGTGAATCCGCCTACATGCTCCACCGTGGATTGAAGTCCATCACCCGAAAAAAGGGTGAAATCAGGAACTCTGAAACCACGTGGAAATTCTTCCGTGTCAAAATGTTGAGGATATGGCCTCATGTACACAACTCGGCCGACTCTCCTAGCGAGAGGAACCATCTCCTGGATCAGTTGCACGACCACACCCCGGTCGAGAGCCCTTTGTTGGCCGGGTCCGTTGTCATGGCCATTCAGATGATTTCCTCCATGGTTTCCCCAACCACCTAGGCCTGCAATCTGATTTATGTATGGGCCAGCAAAGTTGCCCTCGGCCGCTAGGTTGGCTTGCGGTCGAGCTTGGTGAAAAGCTTGATATGGGTTCTGCCCGAACTGATTGTTCCAAGCCGGGAGATTATTGTGATTTGGGATATTCACACCCTGGTTGTTCCCCACTGGATTATTTCCAAGTTGTTCATTCGCTCCAAAATTCTCGACTTAAGCACCTACTTGGCCTCGGGCCGCTGGGTGTCCATCTGGTTGTTGACCGAGTCTATCATTCACCTGAGCGAACTGGTTGCGAACGTCCAGCCTCTGGTTGTTCATCTCAGTAGTGAGCTCGTAAAGCCGCTGGTTGGTCGCTCGATTGGTCACCTCCAACGTTCGAATTAATTGTTGAAAATCCAACGAGGTCGGCGGATTTGGCTGGAGGACAGGCTCTAAAGGGCCGCGGGTAACCTCTACTGAACCTGTATTTGTTGTCACGGCCGAGGTCCGACCGACTTGTAATTGGCCACTATGGCCTACTTGAGAAGTTGGCATACCAAATGGCTGGGTCGACATTGGGAGTATTCCAACCATGTTTCTTCTCCTTCGCCCGACTACTAAATTGGGCGGCTGGATATCTTGGTCGTTTCTAGGATTCCCCTAGTGCCAACGACCATGCAAAGTCAAAACCTAGTGTGTCCCACTGGGCGTGCCAAAATATGTTTCCCTCTATTTGATTTATCAAACCGTTAGAAGCGATTTTGGTTCTTCTTCGAATAAATGCGCAGGCGTGTCACCACCCTGCCACCAAATGGCCTGAATGGAATTGTAAATATTGGATGCGCCCCTAAGGCCGACTTCTAACCTTATGATTGTGCGGTCGAGCAAGGAACCTCCTCTCGGCCTGGGTTCTTTCACTCCCTCGGGATCGAGGGTGTTTAGGCTTTGAACTTGTATATATTTATATTTTTTATTATATAAACGAAGTGCAAGTGCAATAATTAAATTGAGTAAGAAAATTAACTATGCTTGAAGAAAATAAACTTAAACATAAATGTAATAAATTGATACTTAAAAGAAAAGCAATAATTAAAATTAAAGACAAGAATAATTAACTAAAATTAACGAAACAATTAATTGAAGTTATTAAACGAACGCTAATGAACAAACTTGAATCAAAATAAAGATTAAATAAAAATGAACTTGAATTTAAAACAAAATAATTGAAAGTATTCTGAACAATAAACTTACTCTAGAAAAATGAAGAACTTGACTAACTAGAACTCGAATATGAAAATCTAGTCTAAGGATTGAAAAGGTGCAAGATAAGAGTAAGCTTGTGTGTTGATGTTGATCCTTTTTTCTCTTCTTCACCTTGGCTATTTATAGGGTTTAGCCAACCCACGAATTGGCCATGTTTGGCCTCCACCCTTCTGACTTGAAAACCTTCCAAGTTGAGCCACTCGAAATCCTTCCAAATTTGATCCTCCCGCAATCCTTCCAATCGAGACCACCTAAAATCTTTCCAAGTCAGGCCACCCAAAATCTTTCCAAGTCAAGCCACCCAAAATCTTTCCAAGTCAGGCCACCCAAAATGTAACGACCCGAACTTTCGTAATTATTATTTTATTGTAAAATGACCGTTTTACCCCTGAGGGGGGGAAAGTTGACTTTTACCTCGGGAAGTAATTAGGACTTTGACCCATGACCGTGACGTAGTTTAGGATGTCACGAGTTCATAGGCAGGTGGCACATTCGATTCCGACGTTCGAGGAAGAAGTTGTGACGTTCGGAAGTCGAGGGGTATTTTGGTAATTTGGTCAATTAGGGGCCAAATGTTGACTTTTGACCCGGGAAGTCCAACGGACGAGGGCCAATGACCGTTACGTAGGTCTCGTCGATACGAATCCGTAGACATGCGGCACGCCGAAATCGGACTTACGACGAAAAAGTTATGGTCAAGAACGTAAAACGCGATTAACCGAACTAACCGAGAACCGAATCAAAATAATATTAAAATAATGAAATCTGATTACTTTATTCAAATCAATCTAGACCCTTGGATGAGTGACACGTGTCACTCATCCCCACACTCCCTAGAACCAGGATCTTTGTCTGCCATTGGATTAATTAATTAATTAACTTCCTTAAATCCTCACCCTTCATCCTTAAGTCAGACTCAATCTCAGCCATTGGTTTCTATTGCCTATGCTGTTTTAAACTCATCAAACCATACTCCCACACTTTCATTCTCTTAACCGTGTACTCTCACCCTTCAAACAATCACACCAGCAACTACACCACCTCTCAGCCTCAACCCACACACCAGACCACCTCTCAGCTACCTCCAGACGGCCACCACCACCACCACGGACGGCGGCACAACCCCAAAACCCCCCAGACCCGAGAAGGAAACCCGATCAGCCCAAACTGTCCAAACCGTTCAAACCATGACTTCTGGGCTCGAACAAACCTAGGGCTAGGACCACTGAGACCTCTGGACGGCTCAGGACTGGACTGCGCAACCCACGGCGGCGACACGGCGGCAGTAAGTCCAGAAACCCGAGAAGACCGATTTTCCTTCCCTGTCTCGAAACGTCCATTTTTTACGTTGGAAATGTTTGGTTGTTTTTGAGACATATCCTAGGGGACTAGACGACCAATTCGGACCTAAGTTCGCGGCTGGAAGCTCGACGGCTCATCGGAGAAGACGAACCAGAGCCGGCAGCCAGTTTCCCGTCGATTTTCAGGTAGCTTCTTGAACCTAGGACCTTGTTTTAATTACACAGAACTATAGAACATGATTAGACGAGTTCATAGGAACAAATCCCTTCGATTTTGGTGGTCGGGTTGATGAGAACTGATCGGGTCGAACCGTGGGTCTACGGTGACCCGGTTCTCAGACCCGGTACTATAGCTGATGACGTCATCATGCTGACGTCAGCAGTGATGTCATGATGACATCATCATGTCAGAAAACTGTCAGACCAGGGACCAATGGATTGTTGACACGTGTCCTCTGACATTGTCAATGATGACGTCAGCATCACTGTAGCACCGTTGACCAGAGGTTTGACCACGCGGGTGGGGGCGCATGTGAACAGTATTTTGTGTGGGACTAGTGCCATTTTCAAGGTTTCGACGATACGGATCTAATGGCGGTGGTTTCGTGTCGATCGGAGATCGTTAGGTTGGTCAAATTAGGATCTGACGCCTTGGGAAGCGTGTTCGGACGGCTTTCCCGGGCCAGTTTCAGTCTAGGGTTTCTTAGTTGTTTAGTAGGGACTTAAAGTGACCTTTACGTATGCTTTGGACATGACAGGAATTGTACTTTAATCCTTGGACGGGGCTTACGCTCGGGATTGTAGCGGGATTGTACTGTGAGTGGGCCTTTGATTTCACTAAACCTCGGCATGCATAACTGTTTTACTTTCTATTATATCTATATGTGATTCATGTAAAAGTATCTGTTTATCTTGAGTATGATTTATGGCACGTATTACGATGTTTGGGCATGAGACCCGTCTGGTTGTTTATGAATGGTTTTGAGTCATGTATATGTATAATGGATCTCGATATTATCTGTGGTACTGCACTGTATAGATCTACCCTAGGATTCTATCTCCTCCGGATGTAGGTACACCGGAGTGGTCACGGCGCATTGCCTGTGAGGAGTCATTCTACGGAGGGACCGGACCGTAGAGTGACTCAGGAGCAGGATTGCTACTGTTGGACGTCTGGGATGTCAGGCATCTAGAATGCCATGCTCGGACTGGGTTCGGGATTTGGACTCGGGATTGAGACCCCGGGTGGCACGCGTAGCCTTGGGACTGTGACCTTATTGGGCGTCTGGGACGTCGGGCATCTGGGATGTCAAGGTTGGGATGTATAGTGCAGTGACTAAGATTATATTATGTTGATATTATTCTGCTTATGATTATATGATTTTGTGGTTTATGATACTAATGCATGTATTTTCGGAAAACGGAGGGGAAAAGCTATATGTTTTCGAAATGGTAAACTATTTTGTAAACCTTGAGTTTCGGCCCACTCACCCTTGTTGTTTTACTACCCCTCCAGGTAGTGCTATTGAGGAGGAGGATCCGGAGGAAGAGGCATAGGTTTACGTTGCGCACCTGAACCCTACTGCTGGGTAGGTTGGCACGTAGTGTGTCTAGAGTCGTGCTCAATAAACTGTATTCGGGAACTATCCCTTGTCTAACACTATTTGTATTTGGATATTTGTGTGGTGTGCTATGTATGACTTAACTTTGGGTTTTCTTTATGCATTTTATTTTCATTAAGGGTGATTTTGGTATTTTAATGCCGGGTGTCAGACGGGAGCAAGGCACGTCCCGGGTGGTCCCAGGGGGATCGGGGCGGGTCCTGTCAACTTGGTATCAGAGCACTAGGTTGTGGTCAGCATGCTAGATTAGTGGTCAGTACTTAGTTTAAAAGATGTCAGTATCTAATCTATTCCTCTTAACAGTGGGTTATGCCTTCAAGGAGAATTCCTCAAACACGAACTAACGAGGAAATCGCGGGAGAGATGGAATGTGCTAGCATTGAGCGGGCTCAAAGGTTGGGTGCCACACCTTTCAACGGGGGATCAAACCCCGAAGATGCCCATGAGTGGATTGCGAGATGGGAAAGAATCTTCACCGTGATGCACTGCCCACCCGGCGAGGGGGTGGCACTGGCGGCCTTCTTACTAGAAGGCGGGGCTTATCAATGGTGGCATGGTCTTGAGATGTCAGGGTGGTCTATCCACACCACCACATGGGAGGTCTTTCGTGCCCGATTCTTAGATCAGTATTACCCGCGATCATTTCGCATGGCACGAGAGGCAGAGTTCCTACGGCTGGAACATGGAGATATGTCCGTGGCAGATTACGAGCAGACTTTCGGGAAGCTTTCCCGTTTTGCCGCAGCTTTTGTGAGTACTGAGGAGGAAAAATGTCAAAGATTTGAGTTGGGACTCCGAGGAGAGTTACGGGCAAGTGTGACGGCTACTAGTTACGCGACTCTGAGGGACATGGTCGACGCTGCAGTTCGTGTCGAGGCCAGTCTGGCGGCACACCAGGCGCGATAATCATCAGGCGAGGGGCAGCGCCGGGATCGTCCACATCCTGGACCAACCAGCCCAAAGATCTCTAAGGGGGGAAATTACCGAGGAGCACCCTCATCTTTACGTGGTCGTGGCTGGTCAGGTCGACATGGGAGCTCTCAGAGGGGCGGATCGAGATTCAGTTCTGGACAGCATCAGGCTTGGAGTGGTGCATCAGGAGGGTCTTGGGATGGACCGAGGACAGTTAATTGCTTTGCTTGTGGAGGAGCGGGCCACTATGCCCGAGATTGCCCTTTACTGTCGAGGAACAACGAGGCTAAAGGTGTTAGTGTTGCACAGAGTTCGGCTTCCCACCCTGCCGGAGGCCGAGGACAGGGTGCTGAGCGTGGCGCGAGTGGGCGCAGACAGACTGCGAGGCCCAGGGCCCGTGTTTTTGTAGTGACTCAGCAGCAGGCGAGGTCAGCCTCAGGCGTGGTTACAGGTACTCTTCATATCTTAAATATTGTTGTACGGGTGTTAATGGATGCTGGGGCTACTCATTCTTTCATTTCAAAAAGTTGTGCGGGTATGTTAGATCGCGAGGTGTCAGCCTTGGATAGTGAAATGGGTGTTGGTACACCGATGGGCGTTGTGTACATAGTGAATCAGGTGATCCGGAGATGCCCAGTAAGGGTGGAGGATGTTGATCTGCTAGCTGATCTAATCCTTATGGATATCCATGACTTTGATGTTATCTTGGGAATGAATTGGTTGACGGAGCACGGTTCGCTCATCAACTGTTGTAGTAGGGGGTGATTCTGCGGAGTCCGGGTTTGCTGGAGGTTACTTTTCAGGGAGAGCGCGACGGTTCGCTACCTGAAGTAATTTCTTCACTTGCCGCTACGAAGCTTCTACAGAAGGGATGCCAGGGTTATCTGGTGCATGTTGTGACGACGCAGAATGATACTTCGAGTGCCGATGATATACCTGCGGTGCGAGAATTTCCAGATGTGTTCCTGGAAGATTTGCCTGGTTTACCACCACATCGGGAGATTGAGTTCACGATTGAACTACTTCCCGGTACACGACCTATATCACAAGCACCATATCGGATAGCACCAGCGGAGTTACGGGAGCTGAAAACTCAATTAGAGGAGTTGGTGGATTTGGGATTCATCTGACCGAGTACATCACCGTGGGGAGCACCGGTATTATTTGTGAAGAAGAAGGAGGGGAGCCTCCGTTTGTGTGTAGATTATCGACAGCTCAACAAGGTCACGGTAAGGAACCAGTACCCCTTACCCAGGATTGACGATCTCTTTGATCAACTACCGGGAGCACAGTATTTCTCGAAGATTGATTTACGATCTGGTTATCACCAATTGAAGATTGCTGAGGGGGATGTCCCGAAGACAGCGTTTCGGACCAGATACAGGCATTATGAATTCCTTGTGATGCCTTTCGGTTTGACGAATGCTCCAGCAGCATTCATGGATCTGATGAATAGGGTCTTCCGATCTTATTTGGATAAGTTCGTGATCGTGTTCATTGATGACATCCTTGTGTACTCGAGGAGTGCTAAGGCGCATGAGAAACACTTACGTTCGGTGTTAGGGAAGCTGAGGCAGAATCAGTTATACGCCAAGCTGAGTAAGTGTCAGTTTTGGCTAACCAGCATTGGTTTTCTGGGACATGTGGTGTCAGCAGACGGGATTAGTGTGGATCCCCAGAAGACCGAAGCGGTGACAAATTGGGCTAGACCGACAACCGTGACAGAGGTACGGAGTTTCGTTGGTTTGGCAGGATACTACCGTAGATTTGTTGAGGGCTTCTCTAGTATCGCTGCACCGTTGACTCGTTTAACCAGGAAAGGAGTAAAGTTTTTTTGGGATGAACGGTGCGAGCAGAGTTATCAGGAATTAAAACGTCGGTTAACTACCGCACCTGTTCTTGCCTTGCTGGATAACAGTGGAGAGTTCGAAGTCTACAGTGACGCGTCGTTGCAAGGTTTGGGTTGCGTGCTGATGCAGAATGGCAGAGTTATCGCTTATGCATCAAGACAGCTAAAGACACATGAACTGAACTACCCTACGCATGATCTGGAGTTGGCAGCAGTGGTTCATGCTTTAAAGATCTGGAGACATTATCTGTACGGGGTGACTTGCAGGATCTTCACCGATCATCAGAGTTTAAAGCATTTGTTCGCTCAGAAGGAGCTGAACGTAAGGCAGCGACGGTGGTTGGAACTAATCAAGGACTATGACTGTACAATTGAATATCATCCAGGAAAGGCGAACGTCGTGGCAGACGCACTTAGCAGGAAGTCAGCAGGATCGATTGCACACTTGAGGCTGGTGTACCTTCCTTTGCTAGTGGAACTCCGACGAGCTGGAGTTATGCTGGGGATGGATGAGCAGGGAGCTTTGTTGGCCAGTTTTCATGTACGACCTGTGCTAGTTGATCGGATTATCGAGGCACAATTGGAGGATCCGACACTTTGTATCTACAGGATCGAGGTCGACGCGGATGAGAGGCAGGACTTTACTATCCGACGAGATGGAGCTCTGGTGAAACTGGGCCGTTTGTGTGTTCCTGCAGTGGCAGAGTTACGGGCAGAAATTCTCGAGGAAGCCCACAGTTCGGCTTATGCCATGCATCCGGGAGGTACAAAGATGTACCGTACCCTCCGGAACCACTATTGGTGGGCTGGGATGAAAAAGGATATTGCAGAGTTCGTGAGCAGATGTTTGACCTGTCAGCAGGTCAAGGCAGAGCGGCAGAGACCGTATGGAGCTATGCAACCAATTCCGATTCCCGAGTGGAAGTGGGATCACATTACCATGGATTTTGTCTTCAAGTTGCCAAGGACTCAGAGAGGATGCGATGGAGTTTGGGTGATTGTCGACCGATTGACCAAGTCAGCTCATTTCTTACCGGTACAGGAGACATTTAAGCCAAACCGACTGGCTCAACTGTTTGTGAAAGAGATCATTCGACTTCATGGTACGCCGGAGTCGATAGTGTCTGATCGAGATCCGCGTTTCACATCTAGGTTCTGGCGAAGTTTGCAGAACGCCTTGGGTACAAACTTACATTTCAGTACAGCGTTCCACCCACAGACCGATGGGCAGTCAAAGAGGACTATCCAGACACTGGAGGACATGATGAGGGCTTATGTACTGCAGTTTCAGGATTCGTGGGATACTCATTTGCCTTTGATGGAGTTCGCATACAACAACAGTTATCAGGCAAGCATTGGGATGGCACCCTACGAGGCACTGTATGGCCGACAGTGCAGGACACCTATCTGCTGGATGGAGGTAGGAGAGCGAGCAGCTTTAGGGCCGGATTTGATGGACATGACCCAGGAAACAGTTCGAATCATCAAGGAAAGATTGAAGGCAGCGCAAGATCGCCAAAAAAGCTATGCTGATCGACGAATTCGAGACTTGGAATTCGAGGTGGGAGATTTTGTGTTCCTTAAGTTATCTCCCTGGAAAGGAATTATCCGTTTTGGCCGACGCGGGAAGTTAAGTCCACGTTATTTTGGGCCGTCCGAAATCTTAGAGAGGATTGGACTAGTGGCATACCGGTTGGCATTACCTCCAGAACTTGCCAGAGTACACGACGTTTTCCATGTGTCCATGTTACGGAAATACCTACGGGATGATTCACATGCCTTGCCGGAACAACCAGTAGAACTGATGACTGATCTGAGCTTTGAGGAGAAACCAGTGCAGATTCTGGATCAGAAGAACAAGGTTCTGAGAAACAAGACGATTCGGTTGGTGAAAGTCCTATGGAGGAACCATGACGTCGAGGAAGCGACGTGGGAACCCGAAGACTTGATGAGGGAGCAGTACCCGTTTTTATTCGAGTAAATTTCGAGGACGAAGTTTTTGTAAGGTGGGTAGATTTTAATGACCCGAACTTTCGTAATTATTATTTTATTGTAAAATGACCGTTTTACCCCTGAGGGGGGGAAAAGTTGACTTTTACCTCGGGAAGTAATTAGGACTTTGACTCGTGACTGTGACGTAGTTTAGGATGTCACGAGTTCATAGGCAGGTGGCACGTTCGATTCCGACGTTCGAGGAAGAAGTTGTGACGTTCGGAAGTCGAGGGGTATTTTGGTAATTTGGTCAATTAGGGGCCAAATGTTGACTTTTAACCCGGGAAGTCCAACGGACAAGGGCCAATGACCGTTACGCAGGTCTCGTCGATACGAATCCGTAGACAGGCGGCACGCCGAAATCGGACTTACGACGAAAAAGTTATGGTCAAGAACGCAAAACGCGATTAACCGAACTAACCGAGAACCGAATCAAAATAATATTAAAATAATGAAATCTGATTACTTTATTCAAATCAATCTGGACCCTTGGATGAGTGACACGTGTCACTCATCCCCACACTCCCTAGAACCAGGATCTTTGTCTGCCATTGGATTAATTAATTAATTAACTTCCTTAAATCCTCACCCTTCATCCTTAAGTCAGACTCAATCTCAGCCGTTGGTTTCTATTGCCTATGCTGTTTTAAACTCATCAAACCATACTCCCACACTTTCATTCTCTTAACCGTGTACTCTCACCCTTCAAACAATCACACCAGCAACTACACCACCTCTCAGCCTCAACCCACACACCAGACCACCTCTCAGCTACCTCCAGACGGCCACCACCACCACCACGGACGGCGGCACAACCCCAAAACCCCCCAGACCCGAGAAGGAAACCCGATCAGCCCAAACTGTCCAAACCGTTCAAACCATGACTTCTGGGCTCGAACAAACCTAGGGCTAGGAACACTGAGACCTCTGGACGGCTCAGGACTGGACTGCGCAACCCACGGCGGCGACACGACGGTGGTAAGTCCAGAAACCTGAGAAGACCGATTTTCCTTCCCTGTCTCGAAACGTCCGTTTTTTACGTTGGAAATGTTTGGTTGTTTTTGAGACATATCCTAGGGGACTAGACGACCAATTCGGACCTAAGTTCGCGGCTGGAAGCTCGACGGCTCGCCGGAGAAGACGAACCAGAGCCGACAGCCAGTTTCCCGTCGATTTTCAAGTAGCTTCTTGAACCTAGGACCTTGTTTTAATTACACAGAACTATAGAACATGATTAGACGAGTTCATAGGAACAAATCCCATCGATTTTGGTGGTCGGGTTGATGAGAACTGATCGGGTCGAACCGTGGGTCTGCGGTGAACCGGTTCTCAGACCCGGTACTATAGCTGATGACGTCATCATGCTGACGTCAGCAGTGACGTCATGATGACATCATCATGTCAGAAAACTTTCAGACCAGGGACCAATGGACTGTTGACACGTGTCCTCTGACATTGTCAGTGATGACGTCACGCTGACGTCAAATAGTGAGGGCTAATAGATAGTAGCCTCCTCACATGCCCCTTATATTAGGGAATGAAGATTATAAGATACAAACCGACTATAGTTTTGTATATTTTAATATTTAAGTTTAACAAAATCATTTCAGCCTGTTTAGTTTTTATTTTTATTTTTTGAAGTTGCTTTATTTAAAAGTGAAATACTAAAAAGTTGTTTGATAAAAATAAACAATTTTTTTTTGAAAAAGGATAAATTTTTAACAATAATTTTTTTTTAAGCAATTTGGAAATAACTTCTTTAAAATCAGACCGCATGTTACTTTTAAAAGTTACTTTTATAGAAAAAAAACATATATATTTTTTAGTATATAAATAGAGAAAAAAAACCTTTTCAAAAAATTACATCAGAAGTAGTTTTTCAAAAAATACAACAATCTCAAACTAACTAAGTGAATTTTTTTTTCCTAAATTATATTCTACATTTTATAATAATAGAAATAATAACCACTCGCACTTAATTTTTATGAGTGCAATTTATTATTTTTAAAATAGAAATAAATAAATAACACTGAAAACTATTTAAATTAAAAGAACAAGCGTGGAGTAACTACCTATTGCCTACATCCTTTTTGTCAAAAAAAAATCCTACTTCTCTCATTAGTTTTGTTAAAATATTTAAATTTAATATTTATTTTTACTATTTTATCTTTATTTATGACATATTCTAGAGTATTTATGAAGTTTTGAAAATTTACCAAAAACGACTAACATGTGTACCCATTTAGCACAAATGGCCACAATTCCCGATAGATATTTTAAAGGTCAAACATTTATTACTATACCCACCTAAAAAAAAAATTTACATTTTGGCCACTATTTAGTTATAAACAATGGTTGCAGTTTTGCTGGCCACTAAAACGCGCACACACTTGTAGTTCCTTGCTAGAATCCACTCATCGATGATCCAAACAAATATAGTTTCTTCTACCACTGGTGACTAGAACAATCATAATTTCTTCGACCTTCCCAGGGGTTATTAGAGAATGGCTATCGATAATTGGAATAGTTGTAGTTTCTCTGGAGTCGAAATCTGATTCCCAAAATCGAGTCATCTATCGCCTGAATTCAGACACCAATCGCCAAACAATTGCAATTCCTTCAATTGGTGAGTGAACAATTGGAGTGGAAGAAGTATGAGAAATGCTGTATTAGCGACTTAGGACCTAACAAAAATGAAATGTGAAAACTAGGGACTTAACTAATAATCTTATAATAGTAGATAATACATACTAGAACTCTAAATATAAATTTCTTTATTAATACCCTTTCCCCAAAAAATAATATTAATCACCATGAATGAGCTTCCATATGGAAACTTTTCTTGTGTAAATGTTGAAAACAATTCCTAGTTGTACAAGTAAATTTGGCCAAATGTCATATTTTGGTTGACAACGTGTGTCCTCAGTGTGGTGAGGCATAGGAGATTCCAGTACACTTATTCTTTCAATACAAATTTGCTCAGCTTTTCTGGTATGGTAGTTCTCTACATGTTGATATAAGTGAGCTTGAGGGAGAGGAATTTAAATGGTACTGGATGTTTTTTATTTGAAAGTTCACCTTGCTTGGCCAGTGTGAGGGTTCACTCTAGATATACAGTTTTGTTTTATGGGATTTGTGGAAATGTCGTAATATGCGCTGTTATAATGATGTTGATATTGCTCCTTGTACTGCGATCCAACTGATGTTAGGCCTGTTGAATCAAAGATTGA
Organism: Prinsepia uniflora; assembly: GCA_032719365.1. Classification (NCBI taxonomy): domain Eukaryota; kingdom Viridiplantae; phylum Streptophyta; class Magnoliopsida; order Rosales; family Rosaceae; genus Prinsepia; species Prinsepia uniflora. The sequence goes on along the minus strand of CM064870.1, from coordinate 57,834,694 downwards.
ACTCGTCGCGAAAAGTCCTCACAATTCCTGCAAACAGCAAACAATTAGCTATCGTTACTTCGATCGATTTACCCGGGGGGTTGTTCGACCAAGAACACTCCGATGCTTAAGTTAGCTTTGAGAGAGGAAAGGGATATACTTCGAAACGAAGAATCAACGTACCTTGGAAATGAAATGTGCCTTGCTATTTATAGGAAAATCTTGGGAGCCTTGGAATGTTCTGATTGGTCGGTTGAATATTTAATTAATAAAAAATATATTATTAATTAAATATACTATTTAATAATTGTAATGATGGTTCATCATGATAGTAATGACAATTATTGTATTTTAATATCAATATTAATTATCCATTATTAAGAATAACGACAATTAATTCTCGGGGAGAATATTGATATTACGGAGATTTTAACCCGATCAAATAACGTATTTAACTGGTAAATAAATTATTTAATATGCGGGTGTTTTCAAATGATCAGCGTTATTGCCAGGGGCAATTTAGTCATTTTTGGGAATTACGGGCCACGTGGCAGCTCCATAATTTTCGGATGATTTTGGGTTCCACAAATGCCCCACATCGATTCGAAATTCAGGGAATCCGAAGGGATGTACATTGTTTGGAATCTTGTTTTACCATGTTTACCGGTTACTGCTGAGTAGGTCCCGAGGCGCTGAATCTGCAGACAGGCGGCATGCGTCAATCGGAGGTCGGACGCGAAAGTTATGGATCTGCGAAGGCCCGTCCCGAGTATTGGGATGAAATATTAATTAATTATGATTTAGAATGACTAATCTGGGATTAGTGGAGTGAATCGGACGAAATGTGCAAAATGACCGTTTTGCCCCTAGGCGTGGGAAAAATATTGACTTTTAGTTCGGACGGTCAAATGGACTTTGACTGATGACTATGACATAGTTTGGGACGTCACGAGTTCATAGGCAGGTGGCACGTTCGATTCCGACATTCGAGGAAGAAGTTACGACGTTCGGAAGTCGAGGGGTATTTTGGTAATTTTGAAAGGTAAGGGCGAAATGTTGACTTTTGACCCGGGAGGTCCAAAGGACGAGGGCCAATGACCGTTACGTAGGTCGAGTCGATACGAATCCATAGACAGGCGGCATGCCGAAATCGGAGATTCGTCGACGAAGTTGTGGTCTCGGGGAAGAAAACGATTAACTGAACAAACCGGGATTTTGATTAAAATAATATTAAATTATGAATAGTGACCGTTGATTTGTGAACACTTGGATGAGTGACAAGTGTCACCCATCCCTTGATTTAAGGACCCTTAAAATGTGCTCCATGTTTCATGGAAAACATCATCATCATGTTTTAATCCATGTTTCATGGAAAACATCATCATCATGTTTTAATCATTTTTTTAATCCATCTCTAATCCTATTTAAACACCACTAATCTTCCTCTTCCTTCATCAATCCGTGAACAACACAGGGTGAAATTGTTCATGAGAGTGAGTATTTGAGTGTTTGAAGAGTTTGATTTTGGGTGAGGAAAACACGGGGATAGAGGGTGAGAAGTGAGAACCAGAATCGAAAATTTTGGAATTTTGGGAGGAAATTCAAAATCGAATTTGCGAGCTGTGGGGATCCAAATTCAGACTTGATTAAGTCTCCTAGGATCATTTCGAACCGATCCACATCAAAGACAAAGAGGATTGAGGTTGTACTGAGCAAGACACTGTTCATCGCGCACTGTAGCAAAAAATTACTATTTAATTCCCAAAAAATTGTGGGAGATTGATATGATACTCATAGAGTCATTATTGACCTTTTATGATTTTTTTTTTGGGCAGGATTCGAAATTCCTGAAAAGTGTCAGAAATTACAGAATTGCGTGCAGTTTGGAAAACGAGCAGTTTTGGACGGTGTGTGCTTGCATTGGTAGGCTAGATCACGTTCAATGTGACTCTTGCTAGTACCACAAATATGCTTGCTACGTGGTGAACGGAGTTTGGCTGAACAGTCAACGGGGATTTGGCGGCGACTGAGTGCACTAGCGGGCGTGACTAGTGAGTATTGGTAGGCTGGATCATATTCACTGTGACTCTTGCTAGTACTACAAATATGCTCGCTATGCATCAAGGTGCCGAGAGTCCCAACAAACTTGATTTGTGGGAGCGTGGCGGTTCTTGTTGCCTTAGTCCATTCCGAGGGAAAGATATGGAGTTTTGAGAAACTCGAAGATTTCAAGGAGTGGAAGGCTCGCAATCAAATTGCTTTTCCAGACGATGTTTTTGTGGAGCTTGGCGACAGATGTTCTTCCATGAAGGCTATTTAAGCATGGGAGAGGAAAAAACCCTGTCGGCGGTCGGCTTTCTCGGGTCGTACCTAAAGTGGAGCTATTTTTTAGGACGGAGTTCAATGACAGCACGTACAGAGTTAACTGTATCGAAGTTGGTGGTGCATGGGACAAACACGCCTCCCCGAACCTGAGGATTGCCTCACACTTCCGCTCGTCACGTCGAAAACGGAGTTCGGATGCGAACGTTACGGGTCACGGAAGGCTAGGGGCAAAATGGTAATTTGTCGAACCAGGGGTAAAATGGTCTTTTAACCTTGATCAGACAATGACACCTGTCCTTTGTCTTCTTCTTGCCCCAGATAACATGGAATCCAGTTTTGGGGCTAATGATACTCACCTTTAATTAAGGGTAATTGTAATCATTTTGTCCAAATTGATCCGTGATATCCCACTGTCTCACCGTCATTGTGCAATTTAAAAGCTTAAGGAACTGAATTGAGAGAGAGAGGAACTCGAGGGACTGAGATAACTGGTGTATTCAGAATTCGAAAATTCAGAAAATCAAGGGAAATTCAAATTCGAATTTGTGAGCTAGGAGATGGGAATTTGAGGATTGAATTAAGCTCCTAGGATCAAAACGAAACTCCCTGCAACAAAAACGAAGAGGAATCGTGTCGAATTGGGGAAGAACAGAAGACGGGGATTTGGCGGCGACTGAGTGCGCTTGCAGACGTGACTAGTGAGCATCGGTAGGCAGGATCACATTCACTGTGACTCTTGCTAGTACCACAAACATGCTCGCCAAGCGTCAAGGTACCGAGAGACCCAGCAAACTTGCTCTGTGGGAGCGTGGCGGTTCTCGTGGCCTAAGTCCATTCCGAGGGAAAGATATGGATTCTGAGAAGCCCGAAGACTTCATGGAGTGGAAGGCTCGTAATCAAATTGCCTTTCCAAGCGACGTTCTCGTGGAGCTTGGCGACAGATGTTCTTCCAGAGTTCCTGGACATGAGCCGGCTACTCTCTCCATGAATGGCAGGAGGCTTCCAGACATCCCGATCAGGGAATGGTTGAGCGTTCCACTGTGCTTGAAAGGATCCGTTGTTCAGAAGAAGAATGATAAACAAGGACCTATTGGTTCTTGGGAGAAAAAAGCATGTCGTGCAACTTCTTTCCTAACCAAAAAGCATGCCGAGCAACTTCTTTCCTAACCTTTCCGTTCTGGCCCTGCGAATGTGCTATCTTGAAGGGCCGCAAAAATGGAAAGTTATGTTGTTGATGTGATATTACGATAACTTAAGAAAACTTAAGGTCTTAATTTCACATCGGAAGCCAAGGTGGGCGAGTTGGAGATGAGCCGTGCGGAGAGGATGCTGATAGAAAATGAGCGAGATACCGCTCGAGATGAGCTCTCCTTGCTGCGCAGAAATTCGCGGGACTTAGAAGGCTTAGATGCTTCGATGACGAAGGCTTGAATGCTTCGCAGGGCGAAGGCTTGGGTGCTTCGATGACGAAGGCTTAGGTGCTTCGCATGACGAAGGCTTAGATGCTTCGCATGGCGAAGGCTTAGATGCTTCGCAGGGCGAAAGCTTGGATGCTTCGATGACGAAGGCTTGGATGCTTCGTTGACGAAGGCTTGGATGCTTCGAAGACGAAGGCTTGGATGCTTCGATGACGAAGGCTTGAATGCTTCGCAGGGCGAAGGCTTGGATGCTTCGATGACGAAGGCTTGAATGCTTCGCAGGGCGAAGGCTTGGATGCTTCGATGACGAAGGCTTGAATGCTTCGCAGGGCGAAGGCTTGGATGCTTCGATGATGAAGGCTTAGGTGCTTCGCATGGCGAAGGCTTAGATGCTTCGCAGGGCGAAAGTTTGGATGCTTCGATGACGAAAGCTTGGATGCTTCGATGACGAAGGCTTGGATGCTTCGAAGATGAAGGCTTGGATGCTTCGAAGACGAAGGCTTTTTACACTAGAGAGAATAAGCTTTGAAAATTGTACATGGTGAACAAATCAATTTGTCAATCTCATTTCATTGATACTTGAATTTAGAAGACAACTTGAAAAGCAAAATTGAAAAGCTCCGTAGATTTTTATGTCTCTCTAATGTTGTCTTGCGTCTAGTTGATGTGGATCACCTTTGACGCTGGCTCGTTTGGCTCTTTGTTCTCCATGTGATTTACAGTCTTCTTCTTGATGTAGTATGTACAATGCCCCTCCTTCAGGAGATTTCGTAGATATCTTTCGAAAGATATACAAGTGCTGATATTGTGCCCATAACATTCATGATAGGCGCACCATTTGGTTTTATCAGCATTCTCTTGATTGCCTTTGACTGGCTCCGGCTTCTTAAACCATGGCTTGTTCTTAATTTCATTGTAGATCTAATGGACTGGTAAAGATAGTGGCAAGTTAGGCCTCCCCATAACTGGCGTTTGGGAGTGTTGCCCCGCTTTGCGCTTGTTGAGCTTTCCAGTCGCAAACTTTCCATGGGGTTAATCCTCATTGGAGACCTTTTCGCTAGTCCTGGCATGGTCCTGAGCATGAGCGGCGCTCTTCTCGTCCTCCCAACTTGCATGTCGCTCTGCCAGCAAAAGTATTTTGGAAAGACTTCGCGCATTGCTCATGACGATGTCCCCGTAAAGCTGGCTGTCTCGAGGGAGTCCTTGCTTAAATGCCATTGCTGCAACAAGGTCATTACCGCCGATAATGCGAGACTTTTCCTCACAAAATCTTCTTATGTATTGTCGCAGAGTGTCTTTTGCTCTCTTTCAGACAGAGAAAAGATGGTAATCTTTCACCTCGATTGTCCGAAGTTGTGCGTATTCCTTCACAAATGCCAGGGCCAACTCTTCGAAGGACTCAATCGACCTCGGGGGGAGATGATTGAACCAAGTCATGGCTTGGCCTTGAAGAGAAGCTTGAAAAACCTTGCACATGAGTGCATCGTTAGACCTGTGAGGGATCATGACTCCTCGGTAATAATCTATGTGTTTTACCGGGTCGGAGGCTCCTTTGAATGGAGTGAAGTTTGGTGTTGCGAATCTCTGGGGGAATGGCTCCTCCTCAATATCCCTTATAAAGGGCGTAGAGAGCTGTATCTGGCGACGTCGATCGTCCTCTAGATCGCCACCTTGTTGAGCACGAAGGTGCATGTCCAGCAATTTTTGAACATCATTAGCCCGCAATGCTCCTTGCCGAGGCGATGAGTCCCTTTGTGCTAATCGTCGAGAACCTCTTTGAGCTTCTCCCCTTGATTTCTGAGATCGTGCAAGGGAGTAGGCTTCGTCTTTCCTTTTACTGCCGTGGGCAGATTGTTTTGGGTTTTTGTGTAGAGCTCGAAGTTGCCCCATGCCTCCATGGGAGTGTTGTGAGCGCTCTGCCCGTGAGGTTGCCCCAGGCTTATTTCCTAGCCGTTCACGTACTGATGACCTTAGGCATTGAGGGTTTTTTGCTCGGTGAGTATGACTTTCTTCACTGGAATTGTTTAGCAAAGTGTCTTGTGACATTGTTCGGCAGTGGACTGGTTCTTTCCCAGAACGCCTTTGAGCATGCTCCTGTTTTCCACGTGACGTGGAATGTCTGTCCTGCTCTTGGACTGGTCTATCTGCTAGGAGTTGCTGCAAGAGCTCTGACTGAAGTTGAACTTGTTTGCTTAAACCTTCAACTTGCTGCGCCAAGTTGTCCTGGGGAGGTTGGTGACGACTTCTCCCTGAGATGTCATGACACCCGTCCAGAAAGTCCCTTAGGACCATGTTTGTTGTGGGTTGATCATGTCGTGATGTATTTCCCATCAACCTCTCGTTTGCTTGTTGTAAAGCCGAAGTTCCTTCCCCTAGCGCGGGTACTTGGTTAGCTGGAGAGGGGAACGCTCCAAAACTGAAGGTTGGCTTCCCTCCAAGTGTCTCCATGGGTGATTCTATGGACACACGTCTGGGTTGAGTTGGCCGCTTCTCCGGAGTTTCAATGCGAGCCTCATTCCTTGTCTGAGCCGTTGAGGCAGAAACACCTTCTCCAGTTGATTGAACGGATCGATGAACCTTAGCCATGCCGAATCGAAGAATTTTGAATTTGGAAAGCTGTTGATGGATAATTTGAACAACGTTCAGAATCTTCGAATAATGTCGATGAACGACGAACGAAGGGAGATGAACGATGAACAATGTTCAAAATCTTCGAACAATGTCGATGAACGACGAACGAAGAAAGATGAACGGTGAACGAATTCTTGATGAGTGATGAACAACGTTCAAAATCTTCGAACAATGTCGATGAACGACGAACGAAGAAAGATGAACGATGAACAAGTGAGAGAGCTTCTTCTGAGTATAACTCAATAGCTCTCAATGAAAGCACCAATTGTTGAATCAAAGATTGAACTCGTCGCGAAAAGTCCTCACAATTCCTGCAAACAGCAAACAATTAGCTATCGTTACTTCGATCGATTTACCCGGGGGGTTGTTCGACCAAGAACACTCTGATGCTTAAGTTAGCTTTGAGAGAGGAAAGGGATATACTTCGAAACGAAGAATCAACGTACCTTGGAAATGAAATGTGCCTTGCTATTTATAGGAAAATCTTGGGAGCCTTGGAATGTTCTGATTGGTCGGTTGAATATTTAATTAATAAAAAATATATTATTAATTAAATATACTATTTAATAATTGTAATGATGGTTCATCATGATAGTAATGACAATTATTGTATTTTAATATCAATATTAATTATCCATTATTAAGAATAACGACAATTAATTCTCGGGGAGAATATTGATATTACGGAGATTTTAACCCGATCAAATAACGTATTTAACTGGTAAATAAATTATTTAATATGCGGGTGTTTTCAAATGATCAGCGTTATTGCCAGGGGCAATTTAGTCATTTTTGGGAATTACGGGCCACGTGGCAGCTCCATAATTTTCGGATGATTTTGGGTTCCACAAATGCCCCACATCGATTCGGAATTCAGGGAATCTGAAGGGATGTACATTGTTTGGAATCTTGTTTTACCATGTTTATCGGTTACTGCTGAGTAGGTCCCGAGGCGCTGAATCCGCAGACAGGCGGCATGCGTCAATCGGAGGTCGGACGCGAAAGTTATGGATCTGCGAAGGCGGGGTGTAACGACCCGTCCCGAGTATTGGGATAAAATATTAATTAATTATGATTTAGAATGACTAATCTGGGATTAGTGGAGTGAATCGGACGAAATGTGCAAAATGACCGTTTTGCCCCTAGGCGTGGGAAAAATATTGACTTTTAGTTCGGACGGTCAAATGGACTTTGACTGATGACTATGATGTAGTTTGGGACGTCACGAGTTCATAGGCAGGTGGCACATTCGATTCCGACATTCGAGGAAGAAGTTACGACGTTCGGAAGTCGAGGGGTATTTTGGTAATTTTGAAAGGTAAGGGCGAAATGTTGACTTTTGACCCGGGAGGTCCAAAGGACGAGGGCCAATGACCGTTACGTAGGTCGAGTCGATACGAATCCATAGACAGGCGGCATGCCGAAATCGGAGATTCGTCGACGAAATTGTGGTCTCGGGGACGAAAACGATTAACCGAACAAACCGGGATTTCGATTAAAATAATATTAAATTATGAATAGTGACCGTTGATTTGTGAACACTTGGATGAGTGACAAGTGTCACCCATCCCTTGATTTAAGGACCCTTAAAATATGCTCCATGTTTCATGGAAAACATCATCATCATGTTTTAATCCATGTTTCATGGAAAACATCATCATCATGTTTTAATCAGTTTTTTAATCCATCTCTAATCCTATTTAAACACCACTAATCTTCCTCTTCCTTCATCAATCCGTGAACAACAAAGGGTGAAATTGTTCATGAGAGTGAGTATTTGAGTGTTTGAAGAGTCTGATTTTGGGTGAGGAAAACACGAGGACAGAGGGTGAGAAGTGAGAACCAGAATCGAAAATTTTGGAATTTTGGGAGGAAATTCAAAATCGAATTTGCGAGCTGTGGGATCCAAATTGAGACTTGATTAAGTCTCCTGGGATCATTTCGAACCGATCCACATCAAAGACAAAGAGGATTGAGGTTGTACTGAGCAAGACACTGTTCATCGCACACTGTAGCACATCACTGTTCATCGCACACTGTAGCATCGTGCTGTGGCACATCACTGTTCATCGCGCACTGTAGCAAATCACTGTTCACCGAAGGTTTAGGTTATGCTCTAAATTACTATTTAATTCCCAAAAAAAATTGTGGGAGATTGATATGATACTCATAGAGTCATTGTGGACTCCACATGAAAACCTTAACAATGTGTTTGGATGAATGATTTTTAGTTTAATGAGAATTTACAAAATTTTATAATTTGCAATTCCATATTTACAATTTTCATGATTTACAAATTCTAACGTTTGGATATCAATGTTAAAAATCATGAAAATTAAAATTTCACTTGCTTCAACTCACAATTTGGAAAATTATGTCCTTGAGATATTATTTCAACTCATCATTTGGGATATCCAAATTTCTTGTTTCTATTTTTTTGGAATTTGTAAATTCCAATTTTTATTAGCCAAACAATGGAATTGTTGCGTAGGAATTATAAAATTCTAAATTTTTATCAAATCTCTTGTTAGTTTCCTTTATCCAAACACACTCTAAATGTATTATTCTAAAATTAATAATGTGATTAACTAGGGGAGGTGTTAATAATTTCTATTACCTATTTTAATTTTTTATATACCAAAATTGCACTACAACTTCTTACAATAATTACAAAGTTGAGCCATAAGAAGAAAAGAAGGGGAGAAATATAGAGATATATTATTATAACTCAAATTGCTATCATACAAATTAGGAAGTAATGATATATATATATATATATATTTTTTTTTTTCCTAATGAATGAAATTCTTCGGAAAACGAAGAAAAATATTTTTATTTTTTTATTTTTGAACGAATTGAATCTTTCAGTAAATGAGTTTGAAAGGTTGATAAGCAAAGAACGAGATTTACTGAAAACTCATTTACTCAAAGATTCAATTCATTAAATGAGTTTTAGTAATCAAATAATTTTTATTTCGATTAATAAAGGTTACTAAACAATAATAATGAAAATCATTCTTATTAATATTCTGATTATATATCGTTATTAAACACTTCAATATAAATGATTACCCACGTCTCCTATTACCTACTTTTCCCGTTATTCTCATTCTGGAGAAGTAAACGTGCCCTAAAACATATAAAGTTTTGAAGCTTTAAATACACTTAAATTTGTATACAATCATTTAACATAATACACCTAAATTTATAATTATTTTAATATAATCACTTCAAATCAAAATTAAGTCCACGTAGATTTTTGCAAATCATTAAAACCCTCTAATTAAATACACCTCTCAGTCAAAAGATTTTTTTCCTGAGAAATAAATTTTCGTCAACTATTCAAATTTTACTTCAAATAAAGTGATATTACTTCAAATTTAGTCAAAATAATAATAATAATGTGTAGCATCCCAACTAAATTTACTTGACTTCTAGATTCCAGCCATTGGTGATTGTTACCTTCTTCTTCTGGGAGTCCTTTTATTGGTGGTTAATTTTTATTTTTTTTGCCTAATTATGCGGGACAATGAGTTTTTTATTTTACTTAAGAATAACGTTTTACTATTTTAATATTTATTTGTTAATATTCTTTAAAAAAATATAATCAATTTTCTGTCAAAGTAAAAGCTTTGATTTATTCAGTACAGTTATTAAATTAGGCAATCTCACTAATAGATAGTAGCCCTCATCATTGGGCCGGGTTGGGCAAGCCCATCCCAATTTTTTTGGGGTTAGACCGGGCCAAGCCGGGCTTATTTAATATTATGAAAAATACCCGGCCGGGCCGGGCCGGCTTAGTCATATAAATAAAAGCACAAGTAATTTATCGGGCCGGGTTTTATCGGGTTTATCGGGTCGGGCCAAATAACCCAATTCGGGTCGGGCCTAATTGGGCTTTTTTTAATTATAAATTCAGATTAGAAAAAAAATTAAAAAAACATACAAAACAAAAATAATAGTAGAAAAACATACTCGAGGGTGCAAAACATGGCCTCATTAAAACCTTACCCTCAAAACCCTTTAGGGAAAAAATAAGGTAAGGAAAAAGAGTACCACAAGCACCCTTCAAGTTCAAATCATATTTACTATACTATCAATTTAAATGATTCATAGCCATATTACAATTTGATCCGTTCAAAAATTATATTACAAATTTATTAATGAATGGTCTCACTATCACTCTAAATCACCTCAACATCACTATCCACCATCCAATCTGGTCTCGATGCTTTAACATTCATTAATTCTTTTGGCCCATTTCTCTTGTAGAAGAGCATCCTGCATTCTTGAACTAGCCAACATCCAATCTTTCAAACAAATTAAAGCTTCTATTGTACTAGGATTCAAACTTGCCCTATTTTCAGACACAATTCTACCACATGCACTAAAACATGATTATGAAGCTACAGTAGATGCCGAAACTGTTAGCACATCACAAGCAATAAGAGAGAGAATATGATACAATGGTTGATTTGATTTCCACCAACCCAAAAGACTAAAAGAATTATCATCATCAACCTCAATTGTTGGCAAATCAAAATAAATTTGTAAATCAGAGCCAGTAGTAGAACTAGAATGTGAAACCCTAGTTTTTTTCAAACTATGCATAGAGAAATTTCGAACAATAGGTAAATATATTGAACTAGGACCTTCACTCAAAGGACTAGAAGACAAATTCATAGATGGCACAATATGACTCTCACTAATCACAACCTTTCTCTTATAAACATCATATAATTCAAATAATAATTGCTTAATGTTTATGAATGTTTGACTAATTTTGTCTTCCTCAATATGCATTAACTTTAACCATTCTTCAATTGCAAACAATTTAAACCTAGGGTCAAGAATAGTAGCAAAGCAGAAAATTGTAGGAAATTCAGTCCAATATTTATTAAATTTCTCCTTCATCTTAATCAAAGCATTGTTAAACAAACCAAAGTTATCATAAACAAAAAATGTTTCATGAATATCTACTAAACAACTAATAACACGACTTGATGTAGGATAGTAAACACCAGAAAATACCTTTGTTGAAGAATAAAAAATAGACAAAAACCCACATACAAGCTTAGCAACTATCCAATCATTTTCAGTAGGGATAGCTAAATTAGAAGAACTTGTTTCGTTAATCTTATGAATATATCTATTCAAAGAAATTTTATATTGTAATGCCAGATGCAGAAGTTCATAGGTGGAATTCCACCTATGAGGCACATCATTGTCAATGTTTTTTTTTTGGCATATCAAAGTCCTTACAACATGTTACCCATACTTCATGCCTTTTATTAGAACTATTCATGTTACGTACAACATCAATAATTCTATCAATAGATGGGGACAAAATTTCTAATCCATCCTGAACAATCAAATTCAATATATGACAAGAACAACAAACATGAAATAAATCCTTAAGCAAACCATCAATCATAAGAAGATTAGGAAGTTCAAGTGCAGCTTTGTCATTATTTGATGCATTGTCTAATGACAAAGTAAATATTTTGTTATGAATGCGCCAAGATACCAATTCATAAAAAATATGAGAGGCAAGTGAGGATCCACTATGTGAATACTCAATCATTTTAAAACAGATTATTCGCTTATTCAATAACCAATCTTTATCAATAAAATGTGTTGTGAGAGACATGTAACCCATTTTTTGTCGTGATGACCAAATATCAGAGGTAGAACATATTTTGGAATTAAGTTTATCAAAAACAACTTGCAGATCATTCTTCTCTTTAGAAAACTTTTTCATCACATCCCTTTTACAAGTAGAAGCTGAAATTCCTTTATATTGAGGACAGAAAGCACGCTGAATCATACCTTTAAAATCATGATTTTGAACAAATGAAAATGGCAATTTAGCTCTAACAATAAAATCTACAAGTTCTTTACGAGCAACAACAATATCATAAGCAAAATTTGTCAAATTTCCAGCAGAATTAGCATTCAATAACATTTGACTAGGATTAACAGTAGCTTGTGCAGTCTTATGCTTTTCTAAATGACGTTTTAAATGACTAGTCCCAAGGGAGGGAGTACCACCTAATTTAGCTTGACAAATACTACATATAGCATTATATACTACAACACCTTTTTTCATTTCAGGTTCACCATTTTCTTTTATAGAACGAACCCTCGAAAAGAAATCCCAAACATCACTAGTTAATCCATGTTCAACATGTACAGTTTGAGAATTAGCTGAATCATTTAAAGGTGCACTGATGCTTGTTTGATTCACACTAGTATTATCCATTATAAAGATTTAAATAATAGCAGATATTACCTTCAAAGTTTGAGCACAATATCAAACTAAAACCAAACCTCAAACCTTTAGGCGCTTACGACTTTATGTGAGTCCTTGTTCCTTGCAAATAAAAAATATTTCTAATTAGAAAACATATTAACCATGAAGGAATCCAACTTTCCTTAAAGAAACAACAAATTCTCAAATAATGCATCAACCACACCGTAGTGTTGAAATAAAAGCAAGGTTGTTCACCAAAGCAAAACGACAAGAGACTCAGCGCGGGTGAAAAAGACGCATTTTTTTGTTTCAAAGCCACCTTACTTTTTGCCAAAGAGATACCATCTAGATGCAGTCACTTGCTCAAGTACATAGAAAAATATTCATATACACACACACACTGTACCTAATACCTATTATACAAATTTAGCATGCAGAGTTGATCGTCTGCCCTTATAGTGATGGGATGATTCTACAGTTCAATGCCTTTCAGAAGGGTTGGGTGTAGTTTGTGGCTTTTTCAAACCTCAAAATTCATTTCATACTTTATTTAGACTGTAGACTGCCTAAGTCTCTTACTGATTAAAAATATTCACTATACTACAAGTCAAAAATTTCATTGTAAAGATCGTATAACTGGACACTCACTACTAGCTAATGGGCATTGGCTACTTTCAGTGCTATTTAGGACAACTTGAGCTGCATATGATTTCTATTAACCAATTTCAGTACTTCACACTTCATCCACTTAACTTGATGAGTATTGATGCTTGATGAGTATTAGCATCAACAATAAGTTAATAACCAAGCTACTCTTTCAATTATATTCATTTTACTTACCAATTTGCCACCTGCTATATATGATCTTCAAGTAATCATAGCTCTAAGAAAATAATAAACTATTATTAGAGCCTACAAGAGAAATTTAATGACTCAAATCATGCCTTGAAAATGTGAACCAAAAGAAAATGCAGTAAAATTACTTGGAACCAGTATATGCTTCAGCAATCAGTATATTCGCTAAGCTTAGAGCAAGGGAAGGGGCACAAACATCTATACGTATAAAGCTCGAGTATATGAACCGAAACTTGGCACATGCACATCTTTGCCTTTGAGGAAAGGAAAAAAAAATACAGAGGAAAAGAATGTTAGGAAATTAATCCTCCATCACGCAAGTGCTAACAATAAAGATGAAAAAAGGAAATAAAGAAACCAAGAACACAAAAGATTTAACGAGGTTCGGCCAATTAACTTGCCTACGTCCTTGGAGAGTTTTCTCCTTCACTATGAGAGAATACAAAATACAAGATTACACTACTCAAGTTTATACCCAACTCGAGCCCTTGTATCCAATAGGATACCCCTTGTACACCCTCTCTCAACCTGAGAAAATCACTCTACCCCAAAGAGCTATACACACTCTTTCACCTTCTCTTAACCGAGAAGATCACTCTACTCCAAGAGCTATACACACTCTTGAAGTGCTCAAGAAGATCACTCTAGCCCAAGAGCTATACACACTCTTGAAGCACTCACTCACTTGTGAGGTGTTCTCCTTGATGTTGAAATGTGGCCAAGCTCTCCACCTTATATAGTGCTTAAGGCACAAGTTGTATTTGTGCTTTTCCAATGTGGGACATTTTCCTCACATTTCAACATCCTTCATTGAAGTCCATTCATGCACCTTCTTCAATTAATGCTCTTCTTCATAAAGCTTCCACATCAATCTTTTCCTACAAGGTTAAATGAACAACACCATGTATTTATTCCCAATACATAATCAAATTCAATGCATTAATAATCCACTAAGGAGACATTAACTCAACAATCTCTCCCTGCCGACTTAGGTGGATAATGTTGCATCACCACTTCAATCCCTGAAGTTCATCTCAAATTGAGATACCGCTTGATATACCCACAAGCATTCCATTGGCCTTATTCTTGTACCAACTACACATACCCCGAATCAGTTGCATACGGTCCTAGCTCCCCCTGATTCAAAATGGCCAATGCTATGTGCAGCTGATCCGAGTCAACAATTACCAGTTGGCTCCGAAGAGGGACCTCGATTTTGCCTCTTCCTTAGCAGGATTATCCTTCTCACCATCGTCTGAAACTTGGAAACATGTAGATAGCGTCTCTGCTGTGCTCGCAAACGAGACCCGCTTCAGGTACCAGTTCTCATGTACCCCCTGTTTCCCAACAACCTTCGAGGTCTGAGTTTTTCCTATCAGACGGAACATACTTTTACATTTTTCTCCCTTCATTAGGACCATGCAGCCACGTGACACTTTCATAACTCCCCCTGCTGACGAAACCTTGCAGCCCTTGGAGTCTAGTTGGCTCAAGGATATTAGATTTCTCCGGAACTTTGGGACATACACCACATCACCCAATGTTCGAACTGCTCCATCGAACATTTTGATCTTCACCGTTCCCGTACCCATGACACGACGTCTTGTGCCATCACCCCAAGTCACAAATCCTTGGACTTCCTGGAACGTATCAAAATATTCTCTCCTAGAGCAAAGGTGATGAGAACAACCACTATCTAATATCCAATAATCTTGAGAAAAAATGTAATTACCTTTGGAGACTGTGAGAAGTTCTCCAAAATCTCTAGACATCTCCGCTACACCAGCCAAGGAGCAATCTGAGCCCTTATCGTCATTCTCTTTCATCAATGGACAATCTGGCTTTATGTGTCCCCACTCCTTGCACTTGTAGCATTGCTTGCCCTTTCCTCTGCCTCTGGATTTAGACCTGCTATGCTCACTAAATCCCCTCGCAGTTGACCTTCCCTTACGATTCTGTTCATGAGCAATGAAGACGGAACCTTGAGAATCATCGGCTTTCCTTCTCTTCTCATGTGATAAGAGAGTCGATTCTACATCCTCCATCTTCAGTGTATCCTTACCATACACAATTGTAGTAACAATATTCTCATATGAATCGGGAAGCGAGGTAAGAAGTAAAAGGGCTTGATCTTCTTCCTCAATTTTAACCTCAACTCTTGATAGTTGATTTATCAATCCCTTGAACACATTCATGTGCTCCATGAGATTCGCACCTTCTCCCATCTTGAGCTTATAGAGATCCCGCTTTAAATTCAGCTTCGTTTGCAAGCCTTTCCCAAGATAAAGCTTCTCCATTTTCTCCCAAAGCTCAGGTGCAGAATCTACATCATTAACATTATTTATAATATTGTCAGCAATATAAAGCCTAATAGTGCTGACACACCTGGACTCCAACTCGTCCCAATCTTCATCTGACATCTTCTCTGGCTTCGCATCCTTCCCCTTCAACGGTCTTGCAAGGCCTTGTTGAACTAGGATGTCCTTCACCCTCCTTTGCCATAGAGTGAAATTTCCTTTTCCATCAAACTGCTCCACCTTGAAATGTGAACCGCTAGAACTTGCCATGGCAAACCGCTCACGATCGATAAACCGAAGCTCTCTGATACCACTTGGTAGGAAATTAATCCTCCACCACGCAAGTGCTAACAATAAAGATGAAAAAAGGAAATAAAGAAACCAAGAACACAAAAGATTTAACGAGGTTCGGCCAATTAACTTGCCTACCTCCTCGGAGAGTTTTCTCCTTCACTATGAGAGAATACAAAATACAAGATTACACTACTCAAGTTTATACCCAACTCGAGCCCTTGTATCCAATAGGATACCCCTTGTACACCCTCTCTCAACCTGAGAAAATCACTCTACCCCAAAGAGCTATACACACTCTTTCACCTTCTCTTAACCGAGAAGATCACTCTACTCCAAGAGCTATACACACTCTTGAAGTGCTCAAGAAGATCACTCTAGCCCAAGAGCTATACACACTCTTGAAGCACTCACTCACTTGTGAGGTGTTCTCCTTGATGTTGAAATGTGGCCAAGCTCTCCACCTTATATAGTGCTTAAGGCACAAGTTGTATTTGTGCTTTTCCAATGTGGGACATTTTCCTCACATTTCAACATCCTTCATTGAAGTCCATTCATGCACCTTCTTCAATTAATGCTCTTCTTCATGAAGCTTCCACATCAATCTTTTCCTACAAGGTTAAATGAACAACACCATGTATTTATTCCCAATACATAATCAAATTCAATGCATTAATAATCCACTAAGGAGACATTAACTCAACAAAGAATAGAATAAAAATCTTTATTCGTTTCCCTTGATTTTTCTAAGGAATGTCTTGCATACATTATCAAAAAAAATAATAAGGACCAAATATAGTGAATAATATGCACCGCAGCTCTCTTTTACCATTTTTCTCATTACTTTATAAAGATCGTTTAACTGTCGATAGTAAGACAATGTGAACAATAACCACCAAATATAAACCACCCTCCAACGTTCAATTGCCTTCAATTTGGGGAGAGAGAGATAGAGAGATGATGCAGAGTGGTGGGATTGTGCAAATTGAGAGTAGGAGGCAATTTCACAAGGCATTTGGAAAGAAGAAAAGGAAAGTTAAAATTGAATGAAATACAATAACGTCAAAATTTTTCTCTTTTTCAAGAATCCAAAAAAAAAACCTGGATGATAGATGGCGGCGGCGAGAGCTTCTGGGACGGCGACGGCGAGAGCTCCTGCGACGGCGACAGCGACAGCGACAGCGACAGCGAGAGCTCCTGCGACGGCGACATCGAGATCTGAGTGAATGGCCTTGCCTTGGTCTTCCTTGTGTTGAGTCTTGAGTGAGTGTGATGTTGGGTTTTGTGAGGATTGAGATATGAGTTTGAGAGTTGGGAGCAATTATTTGAGGCTTTGAGCGAGAGAGGGAGAGAGTCTGAGAGAATGAGAGATAATCTAGCTAATGGTCGCTCGGAGGAGGAGAATCGGATGTAATATTGAGATAGTTGAGAGTAAAATTTGTTTAAATATGTGCACATTAGGTTAGGGCTAGGGTTGGGTATTGGACTGTCTAAAATAAATGGCTTGGGGTTGGGCTTGGGATTTGGATTTGGGTTGAAAATTTGAACTATTAGTATTAGCCTATTATTATGAATGGGTTAAGTATTAATTATTAATTAATAAATATTTTATATATTTCGGGCTTATGGTCGGGCTTACGGGCGGGTCGGGCTCGGCTTACCAGGCTTTATCGGACCCGGGCCTATCGGGTTTGAATACCCTAAGCCCAAGTCCAGCCTGTTAATTTTAGGGTCGGGCTGGCCCATGACCCATATCAGGCTGGGTCGGATTTTTTGTCATCGGGCCTAACGGGTACCCACAAGCCCATGGGCTTCTGGGCCGAATAGTGAGGGCTAATAGATAGTAGCCTTCTCACATGCCCCTTATATTAGGGAATGAAGATTATAAGATACAAACCGACTATAGTTTTGTATATTTTAATATTTAAGTTTAACAAAATCATTTCAGCCTGTTTAATTTTAATTTTTATTTTTTGAAGTTGCTTTATTTAAAAGTGAAATACTAAAAAGTTGTTTGATAAAAATAAACAATTTTTTTTTTGAAAAAGGATAAATTTTTAACAATAATTTTTTTTAAGCAATTTGGCAGTAACTTCTTTAAAATCAGACCGCATGTTACCTTTAAAAGTTACTTTTATAGAAAAAAAAACATATATATTTTTTAGTATATAAATAGAGAAAAAACAACTTTTCAAAAAATTACATCAGAAGTAGTTTTTCAAAAAATACAACAATCTCAAACTAACTAAGTGAATTTTTTTTTCCTAAATTATATTCTACATTTTATAATAATAGAAATAATAACCACTCGCACTTAATTTTTATGAGTGCAATTTATTATTTTTAAAATAGAAATAAATAAATAACACTGAAAACTATTTAAATTAAAAGAACAAGCGTGGAGTAACTACCTATTGCCTACATCCCTTTTGTCAAAAAAAAAAATCCTACTTCTCTCATTAGTTTTGTTAAAATATTTAAATTTAATATTTATTTTTACTATTTTATCTTTATTTATGACATGTTCTAGAGTATTTATGAAGTTTTGAAAATTTACCAAAAACGTGTTCCCATTTAGCACAAATGGTCACAATTCCCGATAGATATTTTAAAGGTCAGACATTTATTACTATACCCACCTAAAAATAATAATTTACATTTTTGCCACTATTTAGTTATAAACAATGGTTGCAGTTTTGCTGGCCACTAAAACGCGCACACACTTGTAGTTCCTTGCTAGAATCCACTCATCGGTGATCCAAACAAATATAGTTTCTTCTACCACAGGTGACTAGAACAATCAAAATTTCTTCGACCTTCCCAGGGGTTATTAGAGAATGGCAATCGATAATTGGAATAGTTGTAGTTTCTCTGGAGTCGAAATCTGATTCCCAAAATCGAGTCATCTATCGCCTGAATTCAGACACCAATCGCCAAACAATTGCAATTCCTTCAATTGGTGAGTGAACAATTGGAGTGGAAGAAGTATGAGAAATGCTGTATTAGCGACTTAGGACCTAACAAAAATGAAATGTGAAAACTAGGGACTTAACTAATAATCTTATAATAGTAGATAATACATACTAGAACTCTAAATATAAATTTCTTTATTAATACCCTTTCCCCAAAAAATAATATTAATCACCATGAATGAGCTTCCATATGGAAACTTTTCTTGTGTAAATGTTGAAAACAATTCCTAGTTGTACAAGTAAATTTGGCCAAATGTCATATTTTGGTTGACAACGTGTGTCCTCAGTGTGGTGAGGCATAGGAGATTCCAGTACACTTATTCTTTCAATACAAATTTGCTCAGCTTTTCTGGTATGGTAGTTCTTTACATGTTGATATAAGTGAGCTTGAGGGTGAGGAATTTAAATGGTAGTGGATGTTTTTTATTTGAAAGTTCACCTTGCTTGGCCAGTGTGAGGGTTCACTCTAGATATACAGTTTTGGTTTATGGGATTTGTGGAAATGTCGTAATATGCGCTGTTATAATGATGTTGATATTGCTCCTTGTACTGCGATCCAGCTGATGTTAGGCCAGATGCAGGAATTTTGTATAGCTAGGCTTGGAAAACTGCCCCTCATCAATTCGACTCATATACATGTGGTTTGACAGGACCCATCCCAATCCCCCTGGGATTAACGTGGGATGACCCTGCTCCCGTCTGACACGAAGTGTCAGACAAGGGATATTTCCAACCTCTGCCCTCCCGGGCTATCAGAGTACGCCAGGATCCGGAGGAGGCATGTGATATCTCGGTCTCTGCTACAGTCCACATCCGATGTCAACCTGAAGGGCAGTCAAAACATTAAAAACTGTGAGTGGACAAAACAAGAGTTTATAAAAACATTTAATAAGAAGACATTTGTACCCTCCACTAAAAAGCATGCATGCATTCGAAAACCATTTATCCAAAACAAACCATATGTGGGACTAAGCCCAAAACAGATATAAATCAAGGTCGAAAGGACCACAATGAAAACGACCATACGAGCCACTGCCCAAATCCATAAGGGACTCGGCCCCAAACCATAAAGAAACCAAGTAAACGAGCCACTGCTCAAATCCTGTGCACACCTGTGCACACCACATATCATATATCATATAAGTCACAAAACCAATCCTGTCACGGTATCCAAAGCTACGCGCGTGCTACCCGGGTCTCAATCCGAGTCATCTCAAAGTCAAGGTCAATGTCCGCAGACCACTGACCCTACCCGAGGTAATAGTAACCATAGCCTTCCTGAGAGTAAGGAACCCAACTGGGGGGTGACTCCACTCAGTCGGTGCTCCGTGACTACTCCGGGGTCCACCCAGGCCAACGACCCTCCCCGGAGGAGATAATAGAAGTAAAGGAAGGTAGATGAACATATATATACATAACATAAACATTCTTGACCGGTTCCCCTGAACCGTCATGATCCATAATATCCAACAAGGGTTCATGCCGGTTCCCATAAACCGTCATGTACCGTAATAACCAACAAGGGTTCATGCCGGTTCCCATAAACCGTCCTGAACCACGATACCATAACAACGGTTCATGCCGGTTCCCATAAACCGTCATGAACCTGGGAATCCATTTAAGGTTCCCTGACCTGAAATCAAAACCGTAAAGTGACTGGGTCTCGTGCCCGAACATAGGACATCAACTGGGCACCGTGCCCGAAATCCGAGGTCATATGCCCGAGACAAAACCAAATGGGTCTCATACCCGAGTTTATCCTTTTGAAATTCAAATCCAGTTCATTTAAATCAATACAGAAATACAGACCCGTACAAGCACCGTATAAGGCCGAAACCTTGAAATACGTGCTTATACGTAACCACATACAAATGCACCCATGGCATTACAAACAAGCATTTAAAACATATAATAAACATTTATGCATGCACCAATTTAGAAAACAAGGTCCACTCACAGACCGTCCGAGCTGCCGCCTCGATTTGCGTGCCATACGGCTCCCTGAGCCGATCACTGTCACCGGGACTCCCAAACCTGTCTAAATCGTAATAGAAGGTTACTAACTACTTAATTAACCTCCTACCAAAGCCCCGTAATTTTCCTGTATTTTTAACTATTTTTAAAACCGAACCTAAACCTTCTGATGCCCCGAAACATATCGAGACGGTGTCCGATTGACACGAAACCAGTCCCAAAATGTTCGTTACATCGAATAGATGATTTCGTATGTTGGAACCTTCCCCAGATTCCCTGCCACGCGCCCTCACGCGCCGCCTGAAGTGGCTGCGCGTGGGCTTCACGCGCCGCCTGAAGTGGCTGCGCGTGGGCTTCACGCGCCAGCTACAGTACCCGCTGACGTCATCGCTGACGTCAGCATGACGTCATCTGACAGCTGTCAGGTCTGACATGTCAGACTCTGACAGGTGCCACGTGTAACGACCCGAACCGAGAATAATAATATTTTAATGTAAAAAGACTATTTTGCCCCTGAAGGGGGGAAACTTTGACTTTTGACCCGGGAAACAATTTGGACTTTGACCCATGACTATGACATAGGTCGGGATGTCACGAATCCGTAGACAGGCGGCACGCCGAAATCGGAGTTCGTATGAAGAAGTTATGGTCAAGGAAGCGTTTTAGCGGAATTTACGAACCGAGAACAACGGAATAAAATATTAATTTATTACGGGAATCCGTGCCAACCTAATATTTAAATCAAACCAGTGGATTGGTGACAAGTGTCACCCATCCAAGCCCACACTATTCCAATAAAGCACATTACACTATTTAACTCATTTTTATATTATTTATTTTTCCCTCCATTTGTTTCCAGCCGTAGGATCACTGTCCAGATTGAATCCCAGCCCTTCATTTCTTCTGATTTTTCCTTATTCATGCACGATCTCTCTATTTTCTCCCAAACACACACAAACACACATTCATCCCCCCCCCCCCCCCCCCCACAACCCGTGCACTTCTTCTCATTTTCTCTCCATCCAAACACACGAACCAACCATCCTCATCACACCAGACGACCACCCACAACACCACCATCATCCACTGATCGACACCCTGCATCACCGGCGACAACCAGCCCGTTTTTCCCGTCCGAAATCCCGTCCAAAAACACGACCCGAAACACCAAGGAAACGGGTCCAAGAAGCAAACCTAGACAGCCACACCACCTCGACGCAGGGGAAGCTCCAGTCTGCACCGTGAGGACCCCAGGAGCACAACTGGACGACGGCGAGGGCTACGGCGGCGTGACGGCGGCGGTAAGACCCAAAACCCGAGAACCCGTTTTTACCCCTCTGTTTCGAACCAACGTGTTTTAGTGCTAGGAAATTGATTGTGTGATGTTAGAAATGTCCTAGGGTGAGAGACGAGTTGATCAGGACCGGTTTGGACGACGGAGACGGCGTGGATCGCCGGAGAAGATGATCGGACGTTGGCCGTGAGTTTCAACGACGGACTGGTACGTTTCTTCCCGTTTTCTTTCCATTTTGAGGTTGTAGAACCATAGAACAGACCTAGACGACCCTATAGGGATGAACCCCGTCGAAAATGGTGGCCGGAATCGTACTGTGGAATCGGGTCAAGCCGTGGGTCGACGGCGACCCGGTTCCAGTCAAACGGGTCTGACCCGGTACAGTAGCATGATGCCATCATCATGCTGACGTCATGATGACGTCATCCTGTCAGATATTGTCAGACCAGGGACCAATCAGAACATGCCACGTGTCACTTGACAAGTGTCAGTGATGACGTCATGCTGACGTCAGCATGACGTCACTGCTGACGTCAGCAGTACTGTAGCAGCGTTGACCCACGCGTTGACCAGGCGCGTGGGGGAGCGTGTGAACAGTGATTTTGGTGGGGCCGGTACCATTTTCAAGGTTTCGACGATACGGATCCAATGGAGGTGGTTTCGTGTCGATCGGAGATCATTATGTTAGTCAAAATGGGGTTTGAAGCACCGGGAATAGTGCCCGGGATGCGATTTTGAGGCGGATCTGTTCTAGGGTCTTGGTATTGATGTTATAGGGTCCTTAAGTAACCCTCAGGAATAATAATACAGGTTTATAGAGATCGTTGAGCAGCAAGGACCGAGTGTGAGTGGGCTGTTTGATTTATAAAAGGCTTGCATGCATAAACTGTTTTACTATTATGATTACGATGAGTCTTATGAACTGTTTATATCTGCTTTTACAATGTTTTGGGCATGAGACCCGTCTGGATTATATGTGGATTTTGTTTGGGATGTCTGGGGGACATAGGGTAAACTATACTGTTATTGTACTGTACTTTCCTACCTGTGTATATTGTCTCCTCCAGGGAGGGTCGTTGGCCTGGGTGGACCCTGGAGTAGTCACGGGGCTCTGACTGAGTGGAGTTGACCCCCGTTGGGCTGCTTACTCTCAGGACGGCATGTTTATATACCTCGGGCAGTGACCGGGATACCGGGAGCTGATGTACCTAGAGAGTCTCGGGTGTGAGACCCTGAGTGGCAACGCGTAGCCTTAGAACCGTGACATCATTTGGGTTGGGTTTTACAGTGCACTGATATGTTAGTTTCACCTTTCGATTATTATTGTGGTTTATTTGTTATGATTTCATTATAATATTATATTTTCACTGCATGCAAGATTTGGAAAACGGAGGGGTAAAACCTTATGATTATTTTATTATTAAATTGATTTCTAAACTGTTATTTTTGGCCCACTCACCCTTGTTTTACTGACCCCTCCAGACCCTGACACGGAAATAGAGGAGGAGGACCCGGAGGAGGAGGCAGAGGTTTAGTTTGCCTAGCTGTGCACCTGTACACCCACTTGTGGGTAGGTTGAGCACCGAATAAATGTACTCTGACCATTGTGCTCACGTGTTGTATTTTTACTTTCCCTTGTCTGACAGTATCACTTTAAACACTGTGGTTGTACGTTATCTATCTATTTAAGTCTTCGGTTTTTATTTAAGGGTAATTTTGGTATGTTTAGAGTCATTGTCAGACGGGAGCGGGGCACGTCCTCGGGTGGTCCCAGTGGGATTGGGACGGGTCCTGTCACCACGTGACATGCTCCCATTGGTCCACGTCACTGTACTGTCAGTGCCACGTGGCAGTCTGACATGTGCCACATGTCATCACGGCACTGGTCCACGTCAATGACACGTGTCGCACTCCTATTGGCCCATTTTCTGACATGTCAGCTGACATTGTTAGATCTGACAATGCTGACGTCATCCCTGACATGATGACGTCAGCAGGATGACGTCACCTGTCATCTCTGTCCTCCCGCGGGTCGACCCGAATACCAGTAACCGGGTCGCCGTGACCCGCGGCTTGACCCGGCCGGTTCTCCCTGCTCCGGCCACCATTTCTCCTCCCGTTTGTCCCATTCTACTCGTCTCAATCTAACCTAGAGTTCTATGGGTTTAAAAGCTAGAAAACGGGTCGAGGTAATTACCTGTGATGCCGATAACAGTCGCCCAGCTTTCGGCCGTCCGTCTAGGCTGCACCGCCGTCCTCAGCCGTTCCTTTTGATCCTATTAGCCTCCTCGAGTCCCCAAAAACCCAACCAAATCATTAGTTTCGATCCAAGACCCATAAAACCCAAGTTTTGAATTTCAAACCCCTAACCTACCTTTTCGGGTTTCCTCCCGCCGTGAGCCGCCGTGGCTCTGGCCGCCTCTGTCCAGTCCTTCCTCGTCTCACTCACACTATCACTCTGGTCTCAGTCACAGGTGGTGAGGGGATGTGTGTTGTGTGTTTGAAGAAAATGGAGAATATGGGTTAATGGGGTTTTCGGGTTTTTGTGAAGGAAAAGGAAGAAAATGAAATGAAAATGGTGATGGTGCCATGGAAGAGAAGAGAGAAGGAGATGGTGTGATCAGATGAGGGAATGAGAGATGGAGGGTGAGGATTTAAGATAGAATTGAAATGGATGGTTAAGATTGAATGGTGGGTGGGTTTGGTTTATAAAATAATTAAATAATATTAATTAATTATATAGATCCACATTTTGGGGGATCAAGTCAATGGGATGAGTGACACTTGTCACTCATCCATGGGGCCCACCAAAATATCCACCCAATCAGATTTCGCCAAAACGTCTCCGTCTCGAAGTTCGTGCATAGTGAAATCGAACTTCCGTGACCATAACTCTCCCGTCGAAGTCCGATTTCAGCGTTGTGCCACCTGCCTATGGATTCGTATCGTCCTTATCTACGTAACGGTCTTCGACTCTCGGCCATCGGTACCTCCCGGTCAAAAAGTCAACATTTGACCCCCATTTAACCAAAATTACCAAAATGCCCCTAAACTTCCCGAACGTCATAACTTCCTCCTCGAACCGTCGGAATTGAACGTGCCGCCTGTCTATGAACTCGTGACGTCACGAACTACGTCACGGTCATCGGTCAAAGTCCATTTGACCGCCCGATTGAAAAGTCAACGTTTTGCCACCACTAGGGGCCAAACTGTCATTTCGCATCGTTCGTCCGATTTAGCCTAACTAATCACCGATTAACCTCACTAATCGTGATTAGTCACTAATCTAATCATGGAATTTTGGACGGGTCGTTACATGGTTGCTACCCATACTAATTATTGTTGGCGTTATCCTCCTATAGATTTGTGAAAGTGAATTGTGATGGTGTTTTTTGTTTAGTGGATTGTTAAGCGGAGTTTGGATGGGTTCGTCGCTCCTCCATGGGTGAATTCATTGCCCCAGTAGGTGATGGGTGATTCCTTGTACTAATTCCTTGCAAATTGAACCCTATGCTCTGTGTGGTGACATGGTTGCAATGTGCTGACTTTGATTGCAAGAAAGTTATTTCTGAGATGGATTTCAAATGCTGATACAGTATAAGAATGCCTTGAAACCCCTTAGTTATTTAGCATTCTAACTAAATATGTAAACATTTATGTCATCTCTTTTAATGAAGTTTTCTTTTTGCCAAAATAAATAAAATTACTTCATGTTCAACAATGTTTTACCTATCTAATTGTTTATTGTTTATTTGGGGGTATTTTAGAGATTCTCCGGAAAGTAGGCCTCTTGCAAAGATATTTATCCCCATTAATTTTTATATATTGACTCAAATGGCCAAATTTTATAAACGAAGGAAAAAAACTCAGTCACTCATTGCTCATCATTTCATTTGGACAAGAAAAAACCTAAGGGGGTGTATTCAATTGGTGATTTTAAGTGATTTTAATTCAGTTTGAAATCTATGTGTATTCAATCAGTATTTAAAGATTTATTTAAAAATTTGGTGTATTCAATTTGTATTTTAATAGATTGATTTAAAATACGTTCAAATCATGATGTATTCAAAACGAATTATTTAAGAATTCTTTAAAATATCTCTGTATTCAAAAACTAATATATTTTAGATGATTTTAACTAATCTTGGATTGAAAGGATTTTGTGATGGATAGTATAAATACCAAGCCTAAACACAAATCCAACCTCACCCCCAAAGATTCTGACCTTTTTTTTTTGTTCCTCCCTATTTTTTTTCCTCTCTTCCTTCAGGCTGCTGCTGGTGAAGACAAGTCCAAGCACAAACAATCAGGTATGAAGATATTTTATAATCTTGCAGACTTCTTTCGTATAAATTTCTCTATGTCCGTCGACAAGATAAAATACCATGTTAGTAGTGACTTCTTTCCTATTTTTTGTTCCGCCTATAATCTTGCAGACTTCTTTCGTTGAACCAGACATACATATTGCATCAACTGCATAGCGTTATTTATATGCAGATATTTCAACATACATCGATCTCATAGTCAATAATATATACAGATATTTCATTGGAGTACTTTTTTTTTCAAACCCAGAAATTACTTCATATATGTAATTATTCAGTACGCCAATTCTGATTAGAACAATGGTCAAGAAATAAAAACAAAACTACATAAAAGGGACGTACATCAAATACAACAATGCCCATGACGATAAGAAGAGAAAATTGTGGAGTTTATATTTTCTTTGTTGAGTAATTGTAATTACTTCTCATTGTCTATAGTAGAATAGGTGCATAGATACAAGAAAATTGAAATATTATTTCTCTGAATTTCTGAAGCTCTTAAAGCTCTTAACCATTGCAATATTATCACTAATCTTTGCGTTTTGCCCTCCATTTTCACATAACACACAGAGCAAAAATTAGTGTTAGCTTGCGCAAGGTTACATAACTTTCTTCACAAAGAGTGTCGTGATGATGAATTTCCTATTGAAGACGATGAGTCTTCATCATCTTTACCAGAAAATGAAGGAAGTATTTCAGAAGTTCTTCTAATCCAAGAGCAACAACGCGAAAATACTAATGAATGGAGGAGTGAACTAGCATCACATATGTAGAGAGATGTTGTGAATGATGAGAGCTTGCCATAATAGAACAAACACAAACCATGTCATGTTTATGTTTATGGTATTATGTGATAATAATCCATCTATAATTAGATTAATTTCTTTAATTTTTTAATTGAATTAATAGTAAGTGCTTATGTTATTTTTTTTGTTTGTTAAACAATCGATAAATTTGATATTTTTCCATGAATTGATAACGTTTTGCTTTGGTTCGGAAAAACAAAAGTAATTTTAATGTCGTCAATAACACTTCAACTGATTAAGTGATGGTAGAAAAGCATAATAATAACAAATCTTTTAAAATCATAACAAATCTTTTAAAACCATAACAAATTAATAAACAAATCATTTAAAATCCATATCAGAAATCAATAAAAAAACTTTTAAAATCTATTAAAATCTAAATTGAATACTCCTAAAATTTAGCCTTTTATTCTTCTTCCCCTTTCAAGCTCCCAGGCAAAAATTCACCGAGTTCACGTCCCCACCTTCGCGATCTCCGTCCTTCAATTCGTGCGCTCAGATCGCGAAACTCCACCAGGTCTTCAAGAGATTCGATGTGAATGACGATGGAAAGATCTCGGCCTTCATAATCTCCCTCTGTACATGCTCACCAATCTACAAACAGACAATTAAGAACCCTTCGAATTATAAAACACAAACCCAGTTGAAAAAACTTATTAAACACAAACCGAGATGATAAATTTCATGGGTTTATGAAAAAACAGTGAGAAATCAATAACCCAAAAATCTCTCTTTTCCCGGAAGAAGAAAACCCACCCACCCGCCACCGTCCTCCCATTCCCGTCCCCACCCTCGTGATCTCCGTCTTTCAAGCTGCTCAGATCTCGGAACTCCACCAGGTCTTCAAGAAATTCGATATGAATGACGATGGAAAGATGTCGGCCTTTATAATCTTCCTCTGTACATGCTCATCAATCTACAAACACACAATAGGAAGCCTTCGAATTATAAAACACAAAACCAGTTGAAAAAACTTAATAAATACAAACCCAGATGATAAATTTCATGGGTTTTTAAAAAAACTGTGAGAAATCAATGACCCAAAACTAATAAAAGAAAAAACAGAAAATGAATAATTACCTTCAATCCCCTCTCAATAAACTTAACATCATAGAGCTCACCACTCCATTTGTCTTTAACTAGATTTGTCACCCCAAAATTGCCTGACCCAATATCCTTCAATATCTCATACCTCTCCATTCTTGCGACAAAGAAAATTAAAACTCTCACAATTTCTCCGGAGTTGTGTGTGAATTGGAATTCAATACTTTCACTCCTAGAGTTTCGAGTGGTTTGCGTGAAGCATTTTCATGGGTTTTTGAAGGGGTCTAAAAATGGCAATGCAAAAAGAAGAAAGATGGAAAGCTCCGATGACAATGGATTTTGTCGCTCATTCAGGGAAGGGAAGGCTGTTTGGGTTTAGGTTTTTTTCCGAGGATATGAAATAGCTGTGAATTTTTTTTTGGTATATAAAATATAAAGTTGGGTAATTTTTATAAATACCTAAAATTAGATTTTAAATTATATATTTTTTTAGTAAAGAGATATATTGGGAAAAGAATTCTGTAAAAGAGATATATCAGATGAAATCTCCTTTTTTATATTTATTTTTGAATCTTTTTATGAATTTGAGAATATTCATTTTTAATTTTGTCCAGTTTAAGAGTATTCATTAGAAATTGAAAATACCTTGTATGCTCTCACCATCTAATATTCTTATAAAAAAGTTGGGAGTTGAAACAAACTCACAGGTCACAACGTAAACACAGTTAGGAAGATTGAAGGTAAGAGTATTCGTTTGTAGAAAGCAGAATGAGAGGATTGGGTATGGGATTGATGGAGGGGCCGTCGTCAATCACAATGGCAACGGCATTGTCCGCCGCCAGAAACGAGCATTGCTGGGAATGGGCGAGCAAGCACTTGAACTACAATCTTTGCAGCGCCAGGAACGCCATTTCGATGTCACTGGGTTTAATCAGCGTTGTCAGTTGGGGTGTTGCTGAGATCCCTCAAATCATCACCAACTACACACACAAATCCACAGAGGGCCTTTCCCTCGCTTTCTTGGAGACTTGGATACTCGGGTGAGTCAGCCGACTGCTATAAATACTCGCCCTCTACTGCCTTTGCCTGTTCATATTCTATGCATCGTAATTTTATTTTATTGATATTTTTGTCAGAATTTTTTTAGCTGTATTCGTCAACTCATCTGGGTTTTGGAGGCAGTCTTTTTTTTTCTTTTTCTTTTCAAAAGCAAGCTATTCTTCTGTGCTTCCATAGAGTTACAAAAATCCAGTTTTCTAGGATTTTTCGGATTATTTTATACCGAATCATTAAACTAGTTGTTAATTCTAGTACTACAATTATTCTTGTATTGATTCAAAGGAAAATAGGTTTGATATTTTCATGAGACTAATTGCTTTAATAACTGATTGAAGGAATTAGCTACAATCCTAAACCTTGTTATGAATTTATTTCTTAGCTCTTTTTTTTTTTTTTGGCACCTAAATCTTGTTATGAATTGTTTCTTAGTTCCTTTTTTATTTCTTAGTTCATGTAGAATAATAAAATAGTAAGAAAGTTTTTATCTTTTTCTTTCTAAATTTTGTAAAGATATGACTTGGAAAAAACCAAATGCAGCGGAAACGACACTTAAGGATCGTTCAATTTCCTAGATTTTTTTTTTGAAGTTTTTAAACTTGTTGGATTATTCCTTCATTGTATTGCACTACTGTCTTTGATGTTTTAGACCATTATTATCAAACCAGAGTGGTCAGTTTCCTATTTGGACCTGTAATTAACTTGATATGGAGTTTTATGCAGGGACCTTTTTAATCTTTTTGGCTGTATGATGGAGCCAGCTACGGTGAGTGTCCATAGTCATCAGTGTTTCAGTTACTTAATAAGTTTACATAGACAAGAGCTTTAGCCAATAAAAATGAACTCCTATGAATTCTTGAAACTAATATGAAAGTAATTTCTTTTTTATGTTAAATTTAGTTTAGCAAATCTGTATTACTACATAATACATTCAGGCCATTGTAAATTTATGATTTGTAATGCCCCTTCGTCAACCTCACAACCGAGGGGCAGGAGCATAAATGAGATTTTACTTTTTTTGTCCTTGTAGCCGCGGCTAGTTTGTAATAACGGAAACAGCTCGCCATAAAGCAACGTGATAACAGCTCACCTTAGGTGCAGCCAAAGCTCCTCTTAATTCTTCTTGTGAAGTCGGTCTTTAACTTGAGTGACTTGGAGAACTTGACACAAACTCTTACAACTCGAGTGTTTCAGACATGAAAATGTGGGGGTGCTTTTGAAATGGCTAAATGTGTTTTCATAGAATCAAAAGTTTTTTTGACATCATTTGGAAAACGCAGTCCTATGAGCACTTAACCAAACTAACAATGTTTACACTAGTCGGTCCCAAATTGGTCATGCCTGTATCAAGAAATGGCCTAAATTAATAGCTTGGTAACAACGGTGGGAGAAGAACAGTACTATATGCATGTGTATATATTATCCTTAAATGGAACGATTGTTAATAGGAACTCTTCTCTGTTGGAGAGGGTTTGATGGCTTCCATTGCAAATTATGCTCAACTGACACCATTGACAAAAAGGTCTAATTTGAAGACATTCGGTATAAATAAATGTTCACAACAATGCTTAATACTTATTAGGACAACTTTGTTTTATTGCTTCCCCAAACCATCATGTTTATAATTTAGTTTAACATAGGCCAATTTTGGGTAAATACTTTTTTTCGTAAAGAAGTTGGTGACTAACTGCTTTTGTATGCTTGCTCATGCAGCTTCCAACTCAATACTATACGGCAATGGTATGAACATCGACTGTGCTACACTTTGATATCTAAACAACTTTGGTTTTTCATTAAATTTTTTCGGATCATAAACAAGTCAACTGATGTGATTTTCACTGTTTTCTTGGTATGCAGTTGTATACAATTACCACATTAGCTCTTACTGTACAGACCATATACTATGGTTACATATATCCTCGTCTTCAATATAATTCGAGACAGAAAAAGGTTGGAAGCTGATGTCCTTATCTTCATTTTCTGCTTACTCTTTCATGTTTGCTTTATTTTATTTCTTCTATTTTAGTAGGAAAGAGGTTCTCATTCTGGAAACCATGAAAACTTCACATAAGCACATTTATAATATATTGTCTGCTAAAGAGTTTCTATCTAGTAAAGCTGAGACCAAACCGAGAATCAGGAGCTGAGTCGGCTTCTTTATATGGATTTTCTTGTAAATAAATTTAAAGAATATATAAACGAAAGCTTATTGAAGGTTTCTATAATAAATTCCACGTTCAAATATATTAGAGTACATCAATAACTTGGTAAGATAGAAAAGTGATTTTAATCTGAACAGAGAAAAATATAAGCGGTTTGAGGTCTTCTGCAATTCATGCACGTACATGTGCATTTCTGACTACTTGAAATCATTGTTCAAGACGGCCTCCTAAACGCTCGAAGGTGAGACATTGCTCCAAATATTGGTTAGGCACCTCGGTGGATTTGCGTGTACATCCATATATATATTTAGTTATATAAGTTATTTTATTTAGTAAATGCTTAGTTAATAATATACGTATTAACTAAAACAAAGATAATAAATTAAAAAACATAGAATGTTGTATAATAAAATTAATAAAAAATTTACATTTTCGACATTTATGATTCTCAACTCAATTTATTTATTTAGATAATTAATTTTTGTTTTGAAATTATTTGATAGTATTCATTATTTTATTAATTTGTTTAATTTTGTTTTTAAAAAAAGGCCTAGGTCCCCGCCTAGTCCCTGCCTAACCGTCTAAGCGCTAGGCCCCTATCGACCACCCTAGAAGTGCCTAGCGCCGTTTTGAACATTGCTTGAAATATGCACATGTACGACGTATAGATATCTGAAATATGTTTTGTATTCTATCGTTAACCATGTGATAGGAGATACATATGATTCCACAATTTGGTTAAGAATTTATCTTAATCGTTGAAAAGATATAAACCTTCATGGTTAGCACCACTTTTATTTAAATTTATAGAACTGCAAGGCCTAGAAGCACGTCCTTGTCCTCTCTTTAGTGTGGCCATTAAATTGGGTTGTGGCTATATAACTTTCTTATTTGATACCTTCTTTCTTGTAGACTTTACAATGATTATTTGCTTACAGAGTATTCTACTGATTCTGAGGTGGTTAATGGTACGATATCCAGAGAAGTACGTAAAAGTATCATATAAATTGGAGCAGTTAATTTACTAATGGAAGTTATATTTTCCAGTTGAACTACTGTGTATTACCTACGCTTTAGTTTTGTCTTCCCCTTTTGCAGTAACACAGAGTATATTTATTTATCATATTAAAAAGAAAAAATGGATTACCATAACACTTCTATCTGTTATGTAGGGTTCCAAGTCTAACCTGAATATAGTTCCGGTAAAAGCAGGAAAAAGCAATAGTAACAATGGTGGCAGGAGTATTGGGTTTGACATACCCAGTGCAGGAATTGGTTTGAGTTCACGCATTCCTTTTCCAGGATGTCTAAGTATTTCTCCTGGAAGAGAATCATACTACATGTAAGATTAAGATTTTTCTCATCACATTTCCCAGGATGTCTAAGTATTCGATTTTATTCTTAATTTTTATAATTTTGATGGATGAAGACTTTGATGTAACTCAGTAAATTTAGATTTCATATATCAAAACCTACTGGGCTTTTGGAAACTGAGTGGAGCGGATGGGTTAGTACAGGAGAAAAAGAACAAAAGAAAGAAATGGGAATCTGGTCTGTTTCTTCCAATGATACCGTATCCTGTAGACTTAAAAGTTTTAAAGGAAATGACATGCAAAACACTACCATTTTCCTTAAAGTTTAAGTCAAAACTATGATTCTGCCTAAAATTTCTGATTACTATATATGAGGACGAGGTTTGGATTTACTTTTGGATGGTGATCTTTGATTCTTATTAAATAAGTTTAGTTTTACACATTTTTGGTTTTCCATCTGATTTTCATTGTTGAAAATCATGGTCATGTAACAAGTTCTCTATTTTCTTGGGAATTCATCAGATCAGCTAGATCTCTATCAAGGAGTCATACCCCTACTGAATTGTCTCATTTGGCACAAAGAACAGGTCCTACGATTAATCATATCCGGAATTCCAATGAAGAGCCTTTGCTTGGTGCATTTGCATCTACAAGATCTGCACCATCTAATAATGTCAAGACTACTGTGTGTGGTGAGATCTGTTCTGTTGATTGTATAATTAATAATTATATTGCGTTGTCAGAATATTGATCGTACAAATATTAAATCTCTCTTCTTATTTAGGTCTCTCTTATCACCCTGTTTGGCACTTTTAATCAGCGGTCAGAAGACAATAAACTTAGTTTAATTGCTGAGAATCCAAATAGAGGAGTAGTAATGCAAGTTGGAAGAAGGTTGCTGCAGGTAATCGAAATTCTAAAGTGGCAGTTTACTTTTTCTTTTATGATTCTTAAAATTCTATAGACAAAACAGCTTATACAGCGTTGTGCTTGTTGCACATATCTACATTGTTTCCCATTTGACAGTTTATAGTTAAGCACTATCTCTTTTGGTTCTTTTCAGTAAGTTCTTTCCAAAACTTCATATAATAGCTATACATGACCCATGCCTGTCTTTCTGTAACTTGTGAGCCATTGAATACTAGGGCTATTTGTGGGACTGTTGGGCAAACTAGTTGGCTTATATTTTTTCATCCTTATCATCATTGTTGTTCTCCACGTTGGAGTTTGGACAAAAGTTTTAGATAGGGGATGCACACAGTTAAGTTTCAGGATCTTCTGTAGATCAATGTCTTGATTATTCAATCTATTTTTCCAGATTTATAACAAGTTTCTGTAGAAGTCCTAAATGTTATACCCAAAAGGAAGAATGAAAATAAAGCATTCTTCTTTTTCTGGTGAATTTCAGGTCAGTAGTGGGCTGTTCCGAGAAAGTAGTACTAAAGATAGCAGTTGGATAGGAAGTTCCCTTGGTTGGGGAATGGCAGCTATTTACATTGGCGGACGGCTTCCTCAAATTTTCTTAAATGTGAGTGGTATCCATAGAAGTAGCTAATTGAGTCTCATATGCTTGTAAGGGAGAAGATTTCATATTGCACAACGGTGGCAACCTCCTTAGCTTTGTTACCTTATGTGATCCCTCTGGTTCTTATATTTTCTCTTCTTCTGTGGAGAGACTTTAATTCTACCCACTGTTATCTGCTTATGGATAAATTAACTGTGATTGTGCATGTCGCAAGTATTGGGTGCTCTAGAGTGTTATGCTGATATTTATTAGACATATTAACCATAATGACCTGTTTTAATAGAGAAATATCTTTGGTTTTAATCCATTTCATAATATGGGATTTGATTTTGTAAGTTTGCTAACTTATGGTTCATGATTAATTTTTTTTTTTCAGATTCGAAAGGGCAATGTTGAGGTAAGCATTTTTATCATCATAGTCGTACTTAATGATGGATGAAAAAGAAAATTAATCTGTGTTTGTGTTAGGCATATGCTCGAGTTTCAAGGTTAATTTTTATTTTTTTTTAGCTTTACTTGTAAGAGTTAGGAATTAGTAGGTTAATTATGCCATCTTGTTTATATGATGCAGGGGCTTAATCCTTTAATGTTCGTCTTTGCTGTTGTTGGAAATGCTACTTATGTAGCAAGGTGAGATTGATTGTAGTAATTTCACTACTGTTTGGCCTTTTTATTTCGATCATTTACTTTACCATCAGATGCAAACTAAAAGATTTATTTTCTTACCACAATAAGAAGTGTTACCTTTTCCATTTCACTAATTTCACTAACGATTGTGTTATTTGTGTAGCATTATCGTGAACAGCTTGGAGTGGTTGAAGATCAGACCAAATCTTCTGTGGCTGGTGGATGCGGGAGGATGCATGCTTATGGATATTTCTGTATCCTTTTTATATCACTAATTTACGTGCAAAGAAAACATTATACCTGGTTTTAAGGGGCTATACAGGTTTATCTTAAGTAGGACCAAGTGTATTCAGAATCTACAAAAAAATTGTTAATATCTTGAAAATTTTGCTTGTTTTACGTCTTACAGGACACGTGCATTATCTTGAACACCCTGAAATTCTTGTACCTTAATCTGTTTTAGATACTAATTCAATTCTTCCGTTATTGGAGAAAAAAAGACGTAGAGGAGGGTAAGGATGGACACTCCAATGCAGCCTAGTTAATGAGGGAATAACATAACTTTTCATGGTATCTCTCTCTCTCTCTCTCTCTCTCTCTCTCTCTCATATATATATATATATTGTATTACATAGTTCATGTAAGCCCAGACAAAAATCTGTAACTGACATTCATATGATATTTGACACACTTAGATGGTCTGAGTTTGCAATACGTTAGAAAGAAACCTGGAATTTGATCAAAGAAAAAAAAAACAGGGTACATCAAACAAAAACATTTTTTTTTTCCTAAACTCTCAATATTTTGTTTGTAGCATGCATATCAGTGTATTTGGTGGAAAAATTATTAGATAGAAACGATATAGAACATAACGCTTGACTGCCATTGTCCAGTAAGTATGGATGAAGATTAAATAGGATTAGACATGAAAGGAAACTTAGCTTTTTCTAATTCTACTATTTTAAGCGGATTGAATGGGACAAGTTTTCTTCTATCTCTACCCCCATAATCTCCTTATAACATACAAATCAATTTTTACATTCAAAATACGTTGATGTTAATAGATTTTAGTTGTACCTAACCTAAACAGCTAAACCCAAGTTTGACTTTATTTCATACTCCGTTGTCGAATATCAAATGTAAGAATTTTCTAGTAAGCATGGGAGGCAGATTTTTGTATTGCAAATATGGATCGACAAAATTTTCCTAAATAAAAGCTGTGCTCCTCTATCTAGATACGCATTTTATTTCGTTCAGTCTTGAATTCTTGATCTCATTGCTGTCATCATATCCTATGATTAATCCATTTTCTTAAAATCATGTTTCAGATGGAAGCTTTCAATGAATCATGTAAGTAGACGAGTCTTTGAAGCGGCCTCTTCAGGATCAAATGAGGGTTTAGGGCTATCCAATCTTCGGAATCATAGGTGATTTTAGTGCTTGGATTTTTGCACCCATAATACATTGCAAGGTCAAATGAGTCTCAATTTTCCCTTAACAGAACAATATTCTTAGCAGTAATTTTGGCCGTTTGATAGCTACTTGATTTTTATTGTTTGATTTTCACTTTCTTTTACCTAATGTAGGTTGAAAGTAGAATGGTAATAAAGAGGGGAAGAGAATAAAATAGATTTTAGCTTTTGGTTTCTAATTTTCATTTTGTGTACCTTTCCGTAGGGTTCTTCAACATTCTTCCCCCTTACCTTCTTCCGTTTTTGTTCATCCCTCTTCTCTCTCTTCATTTGAAGCAGCACAACAATTGAAAACTTCAAATTAAAAAACCAAATGATTATCAAATGGGTCTTTAGATTTTGCAGCTTTACAATATTGTAAATAAAAATAAAGGAGATATTGTTGTAAATTGGCTGCCATCCAAGTTGATGGAATTGTTACAAAT
The DNA here is from genome assembly GCA_032719365.1 of Prinsepia uniflora. Classification (NCBI taxonomy): domain Eukaryota; kingdom Viridiplantae; phylum Streptophyta; class Magnoliopsida; order Rosales; family Rosaceae; genus Prinsepia; species Prinsepia uniflora. The sequence goes on along the minus strand of CM064870.1, from coordinate 57,797,650 downwards.
TTAGGTGAAATAGTATTGGGAGAAGAAGAACTTGTGTGGTTTGCCTACAACGTTTTTCTAAAAACTCTTCTATTGTTCGTTCTTATTTTTACAATGATGATATGCAAATTGATTTGATTCTCGTAATTTTCATGCTATCAATGTCATGTTGCTTGCTAAACCTAACAGTATAAGCTTGTAAATACGAGTGTCAAATCCACACAGAGATTAGCATGAGAGAGAGTAGGATTAAGAACAAAATAATAGAGATGGTTTTCCATAGGATACATCATATATAGAATAGAAGACAAGGGGAAAGTTAGTAGGAAAATACATGTTTGCAAGGTGTAATAACCAAAGGAGAAAACCAAGACTGCAACACCTACTTCCTTGAATTATGTGTGGTATACATTTTGTTAAACAGTGTACAGAACAGTGTACACTTGTCTAAGACAGACCCGTGTACACCTGTTCAAACATCATTGGATATCACAGTTAGACTAGACATCTGTTTAGACCTAGACACCTGTACTCTAGTTAGTTTGTAGCAGTTACTTACTTAGGACAGATGTCCTAATCATATTTAGATGGGAGATAACTGTCACATCTTATCTCCCATACTGATGTGTATAAATATGCCTAGTTGACTTGTAAATGATATCAGAAAATTATATCTTTCTACATGGTATCAGAGCCAGGTTTGGAGCCACGGTAGTAAGAGGGACGGCCACGAGCATTAGGGGCAGTAGATCCTTTTAAATTTCAAGAGTCGAAATGGCTAACCTACGCATTTTAGCATATTTTTTTGAACTATAATCTGAAGATATACCAGTAAAAAATTACCTTGTTGGAATTGAAATCATGCATATATTTGTGTACCCTGTCGAATTGGAACCACTCAAAATATGGTGGTGGGAAGATGCCTTCGATATCAGATTTTCCTCCAGCAGGAAAGATGCCATCTGGAAAATCCTGTTGCGATAACCACCAAATAAATCTATTAATGAATTGCCAAATAATATATTGTAATCTCTTTATTTCAGCAAAAACAAAAATGTGAAATATATAATATTGGGTAGCTGTAGCCTGTAGCTCAGTAGCCAGAGCAGTGAAATGGTAATAATGATGTACCAAGTCGAAGTTGGAAAAGATAGAAGAATCCCATTTGTTAATTTTCTTTTGAAGAAAACTCCCACTGGTTCTAAATCCATGGAGGCAAAGGATCTTCATCTTCTTCTTCACCTCCTCCATTGTCCTTAATTATTGTGCTCAAATCAATCACCCTCTGTGCTTGCAATTATAAATTTACAATTTATACTTTATAATGTGTAGGCAAAGACACAGAGAGGCAGATGGAGGGGTATGGTGGTGGGTACGTAGCTGCATTTTTCACAACTTAATGACCCTCAACTACCACTCTAACGGGTACTTCCAGTCCCACCTCACTTAGCTCATTTTCTTGCAACTTCTTCATTATTGTTCGACGTGCTCTCTTCTCCCTACATCCTCCAAATTGTATATTGTACGAGTAAATTAAAGATTACTATTGTCCTTCTAATTTCAAATTAGAGATAGATTTATTTTCAAATCTTTTAATGAGATTGTTAATAGTTAAAAACTAGGAACCATATGTACGTTATGTCAGCATTTAACAAAAGTAAGGTATGGTTACGTTATAAAATGTAAATCACATTATCGACGGATAATTACAACTCCTTAGGTTGTTGGATAGTTACAACTTCGCCAATTGCTGGGCAATTGCAACTCCACCTGTTGTCGGACAATTGCAGCTCCTCCGATGACAGGACAAGTGCACGAAAACAAGAGGAAGAAAAGGGTATGTTAGTATTTTCTACTTTAATTAGGAACATAACAATAAAATGTGAAAACTAAGAACTTAAACGAGTCTTATGAAGCCTTGATAAAAAAAAAATAAAAAAAAAAAGCTCTTATGAAGCTTAGTCTCAGACTTTTCAACAAAAATAAGTACACCTTTTAGATCAATATGTTGCTATTTGATTCCACCGGGTGCACCCTGTTGTGGAAAGTCAACAGAAAGATTCGATTCTTATTTTTATAGCCCCAATACTAGAATGGCAGATGCACCCTCTTGTGAAAAACCAACACAATGATTCGATTCATATTTTTGTAGTCCCGATGCTGCTGTTCCTTTCGCGGAGGACTCAATAGAATTTGATCATCCTTTTTTGGTAAACTACTGGAAGTCCACGTAGCCCATACCGAATTAATAGTATTCTGAGCTGTGCTCGCCCTCCGAACTAGACGTGAGGGTCTCCCCTCATCTCACTCTCTTCCCCTAGTATCCTCCATGAGATTCATAATTTCATTACTTATAACTTCTCCGATGCTAGTGTTCCCTTCGCGAAGGACTCAATAGAATATGATCAATCTTTTTTCGATAAATTACTGGAAACTCAAGTAGCCCATGCCGGATTAATAGTATCCTGGACTGAACTCACCCTACGAACCAGATGTGAGGGCCTCCCCTCATCCGACTCTCTACAGAGAATCTCCACTCACGGCTTCCCCTAATATTCTCAATGAGATTCATAATTGCATTACTTATAACTTCCTTATTAGACAAACACCCACCTAAGGCTAACATTTGTTTAATATATTATTCTGGGCCGTAGGATTGATCTGAAGCGTAAAAGACATGCTATAGACTATAGTGGGTGTTGATTTGTTTAATATATTATTCTGGGCCGTAGGATTGATCTGAAGCGTAAAAGACATGCTATAGTAGGTGCAACAACGTATCGTAGAAATATCCCGAACCCACCTTTATTTTTATTTTTACCTGTGGAAAATGTGGGAACACACCAATGTACATTTGTCCTTTTTTCACTGTTTCAGATATACCGACATGAAAATGAAACGCTAAAAAGGCAAAGTTGCGGAGAAAAATAGCTCAAGAATACTTCAATAAATGTCAAAAGACTAACAAAGATGATGAAGAGGAAAGGCAAGCTGCTAAATTGAATCCATCGCTTTTCTCAAATCAAGTATTTCTTACACCAAGCTCCCCCATCACCTATTTGGGCACTTGATTTTTTAAACCCTCTTTCAGTTAGCAAACAAGTAAAGCCACAAACTGGATAACAGAAGATTCAACCATGTATTGCTGTTGATTTCATAATCTCTTCAAGCTCTTCTTTCTTGCATCTATTTTCTTCTTGTCTGCCTGTACTTTTGCCAATCCACCTTCCTTCCTCAGTGTAGTTGTAGTTGCTGCTGCAGATGCAGCGGAACCACTTATTCCTGTCTCAACCGGAGCTACAAGAACTGGCTGATCCTGACCATTTCCTCTGATGATCGTAACAGGTACCAGTGGAGATGGGGATGAAGAGATCAATGGCAAAGCAGCATCAGCTGCTATGTTCTTTTGATCAGCATTAAGTGCCGAGGTGTTCGTTTGGTCAACATTCAGTACAGTAGTGGACTCTGAAATTGCTCCTGTTTTAAACTTCGGTTTTGGCTTAGCATGAATTCCAGTATAAATCCTGCATGTAAGAGATGAAGTATTCTTAAGTTCATATGCGTAATGGGAATATACCTAGTAGTCTCATCATATAATCGATATGGTAGTTACTCAAGTTGGCACATGGATCTTTCATTTTCCATTCATAAATACGGTAGTTTACTCAAGTTGGCATATATTTGCTAGTCATTTTATTGGAAAAATATATCTAATCAAGTTACTATAGGCATATATTTGAATGTGTGCATTGAAAAGGTACCGACATGACTCACCTGGCATGTTTTGCATATTCCTCATAATTTTCAAGCAGCATCTTTCCTGCCTGTTCATTCAACGCTGATTCTGGAAATGGTTCGATCAATAAACATCTAACTACCTGTTACCAAAGCGCAAGAAGCCATCACAATCAGAGTTTCTATGGAAATACAACAATCACAGCTGAACAAGCAGAAATGAGAGAATAATTGGACCATCAGGAGAACTTACAGTCAGAACATGTCGTAATCCAAGACTTGGATTCCAATCTTTTTTCAAAGTGTTGACACAAATCTCACCGTTACTTGCAATGTTTGGATGGAAAATCTTAGTCAGGAAGTAGCCTACATCAATCAAGTTTTGAAGATCAACAGAGTAATAAATTTAAAAAAAAATTAAACTACCTCTTTTCAGTTGGATAGCAAATCACTCCAGATGGTATTTACATAACAAAGCAACAGAATATGTTGGCATCTCAAATTCAATAAAATGTCAGTTACAGTAAAACATGGCAAAACAAACCTTTAGGAGGGGAGTGTGGGAAGTCACGAGATAATAACAACTTCATGCGAAAAACACCATTCTCGTAAGGAGTGCCAGCTGCAAGGCCAAGATCTTAGCTCAATAATCATTCTAAAATGGGTTCAAATGAAGCAGACGTGAAAATAAAACATAAAGTACATGCCTGGCCCTTCAATATCAGCATATATGATTGAAAAATCATCATCATTAACACCAACTTTTATGCCTTCAGGAGGGGATTCATCAAGATTCTTCAATTCCTTCGCAAGTTGTTTAATCACATTTGGTGGGAGATTTTCATTAGTAGCCTGAAAAATGGTAACATGACAAACGAATTGTAAGTGGAGTAAAATGAAACTGAAGAAATCTCAGTTTCAAATAAGTACAATGCACCACTCGATCAGACCATAACAATCCTTTCTGATCAAATATAAAGATGGACTCCGTATACAACCAACAGCTAGGCTAGAACTTTCCATTAACGTTTATTGCCCAACATGCACACAATTATTACACCATTTTAGTTCATATACATTATAATAGACGACTCCTAAATCCATCGAATAAACTAAAAAAAAAAACGATTATTAGCATGATACTATTATATTACACCATTTTATTGTCCCAGCATGCACACAACCATCTATTATCATGATTAAATTATATTATGCAACACTCCATGAAGATAAAACACAAAAAATGATTAAATATGTAAAAAGACAGAATATTACCATAAGATTAAAGCTGAAGTCTTTGGACCAAACTCTTTTTACAAGCAACTCAGCTATTTATGCCCCACAACTTTTCGACTTTGCTGATTACAGTGACAGAATGAGGCAAGCTTTACACCAATATGACTGCAATAACAAATTAACTTTCAATAAAATAGAAAAGTATAAGTCAGATCAATCATATTTCTCACAATGAAAATAGCATACAGAAAGAAAAACCAAGAGACACAAACTCTTCCTACTCAAAAGTTGAAAATAAGTAATCAGCATATTTTAACACAATAAACAACAATAAATGCCAAGAAAACATAAAAATTAAAGTACAGCTAGTTTGACTTATGTGCACGAACTCCATTTCCAAATCCGTATAAGCCAATGACCAAGAACGTGACCGACTCATGTGCAAGACGATTTGATTTCAACTAAATTTATGCAGAAACTGTTTGGTCCCTGCGATAGCTCTAGATAACAAGAACCAAACAATCAAGAACGTAATACTGGACTTAAAATCACCTCCCAAAAGCATTAGGAAAGACAATTCTTAAGTCTCCATAATCCGTTTCCGTCCCTGCAAATAACAATTCAGAGTAAAAGAACATCACAGAAATTACAATTCCGATCTCAATTCAGAGATGCAACAGCAACAATCCAGACATGCAACAGAAATTAATCTTTTCTTCTTGTAACCTATATTTTCAACCTTCTCATCTTATCACTTACTGTTTTTGGGAAACTATACTGACTGCTTAGTGTCTTCATAAAGGTTTACTTTCATAAAGGCTTCTAAGTGTGAGATGGATCCGATCACTGGTTTGGAATGCTGCAAAAGAGATGTAGCCTCTTTTTTTTTCTTTTTTTTTAATTCCAAGCGCTCTCTTTAAAAGGATTTAAACAAATAAAGTTCTAAAGACAAGGTAAACACAAAAATAAAGAACACTAGTGTCATTATAATTTGACAGGTATAATTCTTCGTACTAAAACTTCAGATAAACACAACGACAGTAAAAACAATGAATGGAAAATAGAAGTACAAAAGACCACGGAAATAACAAAAGGAAAATCTCCACCACCAACATATTCTAACTTTTCAAACCTTTAGAAGACTAGTGATGAAGGACTACAACCTGAGTCCATTTGGACCCAAAGACATTGACAAAGCCAGCTAACTCACTTCAAATTAGCATCCACAAGTATACAATAAAGTGAAGAAACCCTAAATGAGTTATTTTCCGAGGAGAAAGAAAGAGAGGAGAAAATTTATCCTTTCAAGCAAAACATCCATACAAACAATCCATTAGCCTAGAAAGCTAGAAAAGCACTTGTAAAAAGAAATATCCAAATCAGATCAAACAAGAAAGGTGCAGTAACAAAACCCCAATGCCCGAAATTCCTATGTCCGACCATTCAAGAAGATACAAATTGAAGATTCATACACAGACAGAACTAAAATCAAAATCACACAAGAACAAGGACAAAAAGGCATCCAAGAGACATCAAATTGACCAAATTTCCCATACAGTCCAAAAAAGACAGATTGATAATGAACACCGAAATTAGAGAAAGAAAATTACCCAAAGAGAGAAAACCCAGATGAGAATCCGCCTTATCTATCAAAAAAAGCTCAGTCTGTTGCTTTGATTTGGGATATGATTGAGGGCTTCGGGGGTTGCGATGTAAAGAGCAGAGAGAGAGAGAGAGAGACCGTGCGTGCTGATGAGAAAGCGATTTGTCCCTGGAATGATTGATTGGTTGAATTTGAGGGGCAAGAAATTAAATTATTGACATTTTAAATTCAAAATTTACTGACTTACTAATTCCCAAAGTTTTTTAAAAAGAAAAATTTAGAATATTAATACAATTCAAAATAAAACCAGGCAACGTTCAAAAATATAAAATAAAAAAAGTAGAAATTTGAAACGAGGTGTCGATCTGCAGGAATCTTAGGTTTTAGAGACGTTGGATTGTCTGTGGTTAGTGCCCCACACGCGCGCTCTTTGCCTCATCCATAGTTGGATTCTATACCTTACGCCGCCCAGTTTTTATTTTTCTGACCTAGGACATGCACTTTCGTGCTTAATAAATAAAAGGAATAATTAGAACAATATTTTTTTAAAGATAATATGAAATTTTATTAATAAAATAAATATGAAAAATTAAAAATAAAATAAATTGGAATAGCTTAATGAAAAACATATGTAAATATTTTCAACCGCATAGGGATATAGAAATATAGTTTGAATCTCTCAACCATCATTAAAATCATTATTATCCAAATAACTAATTTTACTCGTATAAAAGGGAAAAAATAACACGATCACCACATGAATTTCGTAGATGCTATATTCCACATGAAGAACTCTGAATACTTGATTGCAAACCACCAAGTCAAGTCACAAGTAAAGCCTCTGTAAAGATCATCCCCCTAAATAGCCCTTACCATTTGGCCCAAAAACCCATAAGCTTATTGGGGCCTGATAAGCCCGATGGACAAAAGCCCTGCTCGAGAGTTAGCGGGCTGGACTTGGGCTTATGGTGTTCAAACCCGATAGGGCCGAGCCCGATAAAACCTGATAAGCCCAACCCGACCCGCCCGTAATAAATCCTGCCTATAAGCCCAAAAATATAAAATATTTATTATTTAAAAATTAATACTCAACTCATTCTTAATACTAATATTTCAACCCAAACACAAATCTCAGCCCCAAATCCACCTAATTTATTTTAAAAATCTCAATACCTAATACAAACCCTAATCACTCATTCACCTACTTAATAGGCCCAACGTTTTTGGACCTTTGAGTATTTTATTTTAACGAGGCTACATTTTTGCACCCTTGAGTATTTTTTTTCATTATTAATATTTTTTTTTCATGCATATATTTTTTCGTAATTTTAAAATTTGAGACATAATTTATTGCAAAAACCCACGTAAGCTCGATCCAAGTGGGCTTAATAGGCCCGACCCGAAAAGCCCGATATAAACTCGGCCCGATAAAAATCCGTGGGCTCTTTTTTATGTCATTAAGCCTGTCCAGCCCAAGCCCAAAAAATTTGGGCCGAGCTTGCCCGGCCCGACCCAATGCCGAGGGCTACCCCTAAAGGCCACAAATCTCTCACTCTAACTCGATGGTATATAAAGAGAGTGATACAAGACTCAAATACGAGGTAAAAATAACCGTGTTCAAATTCCACTAGATGCGATACATCCATGTTTTACGAGTAAAATTATCAAGGAAGATCTTTGCTTGCAAGGAAGAGACTTAAATGGATAGGAGTTGACAAGATAAGAACCTCAACTACAAACCTGGTATAGATTATTATGATAGTCGATATGTGCTTAATTTATGCAAAGAATGCAGGGGTGAGCATCACATACATACATTTTCTTAGGCATAAGGCTCCTTAGCACATATGGATCCTTGTCTTGGGCTAGAAGGGCTATTGTCAGGACCCACCCCGGTTTCACCCCGAAACCCGAGGTAAATCCCGCCCCCGTCTGACTCCCCGACACAACACTCAAGTAAACACACTCAAACCCAGTCAGACGCAGGAGTACTTAAACACAATGTCCCGAAGTTAGCATTTACAGTGCATAGTACGACAATATAAGGAAAATAAAACCGATAAATTACACGCACACGGAAGACTTTAAACTACTCCGGGATCCCTCACGTCACTTCTATGCCTCGGACACTGCCTCGACGTCAAGACCCCGCGCTAGCTCCACAACCTGGAGGGCAATTTAAAAACAGAAGATGTGAGTGGGCCATAAAAGAAAAGTTCTAAAACCATTTATCAGAAAACCGATTTTAACCCTCCGTTTTGAAAACCACATGCATAACTAACAGTTAAAAACCAAGTTACCGTAAATCACATCATAAGAAACAGAAACACTATAAAACAGTTAGAAAACCCACAACCTGTGAATCATAAAACCGTATCAGAATCCAGAAACAGCAATTCATTATTTTCCGATCAAACCTGCTGGACCTATCCGAGTCTTTAAACCCCGAGTCTTTAAACTCAATCCAGGCCTTAATAATATCCGAGTCTTTAAACTCAAGGCCTACGGGGGAAATATCAATATATCCGAGTCTTTAAACTCAATCCGGGTCTTTAAACCCAATCCGGCCGGTCCCCCGTCACATATATCCGGGTCTTTAAACCCAATATCCAGATCCAGCAAATCCAATCCCAAAATCATTTGAAAACCATTTACCAATCCACATCCAAACCCGAATCCGAAACCACTGGTCCGATGCCCGTCCGGCATCCAGAACCGTCATTCCGAACCCAAATCCGGAATCCACTTTTCAACTTTAAAATCCATCTCGTTTACCTAAATCTGATTTCAAAACCGAAAATCTCTCTAATCACCAAATCATATTTCAAAATCCGTTTATAACCATTGAAGACCATCTCATGTTTGAAATCCCAAAACCATAGCTTCATATTCCAAAATCACGCTTTTCTCATAAAACGTGCCAAAATACTGTATTTCTCGAAAAATGTGCAATAATGTAAAACCAACCAAACATATTCAATAAACATAGAATCATAATCAAAATCATAAAACAATGATAGAAAACAGTTATGCATGTTCGAGTTTAAGGAAAAAGGTCCACTCACAGTACTGAGCCCTACTCGCGTCCCGAATGTCCAGCACGTTCCTCGGCTTCCTCGGGAAATCCCGATCCTGTTAACAACCACCAACTTACGTCACTAACACGTCTACGAAGGTTCACCTAAATTCCCTCAAAATTCCCCGAATCCTAAACGTAAGAACCCGGGACCTTAAACTTTCACCCTCGCGGAACTAAACTCAAACGACTTATGATTGACCCGAAACCAACTCCAATGGACTCGTCACAACTCCTAGACCAAAAACCATGTTGACCGTTTTTCCCATCGCCGCCGCACGCGCCCCCACGCGCCGCCCAAAGTGGCTGCGCGTGGCCCTCACGCGCTGCTACAGTACCACCTCCTTCCTCGAGCAAACCCGGTTCGCACCATAACTTGAACCGGCCGCTGCAACGTGGACCGGCGAGACTAGTTCTCCTTCTTCCGTCCACCAAATCGGCTCCTTTCTACACCAACAGCATCGTCCTACTCTAGGCTACCTATTCCCGTACTTCACTCACCTCGACTCACCCTAAAACTCGTCGACTGAAGCTTGAAACCAGACGGCCAAGCTCCCCTGTTTCACGATCCAGCCACTCCGATCACCCCCCGTCATGGTGGCAACACCAGACGGTTCCTAAGACTCTACTGAACCTCAACCCACCCTCCTGGACCGTCGACTCAGCCCTAAGCTCGACGACTCACTGTTTGAAACCCACGGCCAAAACAGAGGACATAGAGCACCTCCGTCATGCCATCCTCCGCCGTGCACCCCCCGTCACGGCTATACAACCACTAGACTCCCAGACCTCCACTGAGTCCCCTAGACCTGCCCCTGACCTTCGATTCCACCCGTAGACTCACAACCCGCAGTTCAAAACTCGACGGGAAAACAGGGCACAAACACGAAGATTTGGACTTACCTGCAACCGTCCGCAACCGTGCTCGCCGCCGTGTTCCCTGGAGTCCGCAGAGCCGCCTCAGCTTCCTCTTGAGGTCAAACACACCCGCACACAGCCACAGCACCCCCCACAAGCCGTCAACCTTCTCTGTTTCCTCCCTGGTTCCCGTGGCTCACCCCCCTCACACACACGACCACCGTGCCTCTCAACAACCTCACCAGCTTCCCTTCGATCTCCCGTTCCTCACTCACTCACCAGGACTCCTCAATAGCTACGATCAATCCTCAATTTCTTCCTCACAATCTCTCTCTGTTTTCTGAACCATCACGAACACACATACACGGGTGCACCCCAATTATTTGGGCCGTGCACACACTCGAACTCACCAGAAGCCACTCCACCTGAAACACGTGTCACCAATCCTCCTCACTTTCTCACCAAATGGCTCCATCCCAGCCGTCCATTTCCTTTCTCTGTGCACAAATCCCAATGGGCAGAAAGACCAAATTACCCTCCACTTTAACTCATTTTTACGGTTTTGCCACTAACTTCCTAGACCCATATCTCACACCTCGTAAGGCCGATAAATACGTGCCGCCTGTCATCGAACTCAGGACGACGAGATCTACCTAACCATCCCAGGTCAACGTACCAAAACCCGATTCTACAAAAAGTCAACTATTCCCCCTAAGTTACCCAAATCACGGTTAAGCCCCTCAACCTTCCGAACATCACAACTTCCTCCTCGGAGGTCGGAATCGGGCGTGCCACCTGCCTATGGATTCGTGACGTCCTAAACTACGTCCTGGTCACCGGTCAACACCCATTTGACCACCCAAACTAAAGTCAACATTTTGCCCGAACTAGGGGCAAAATTGTCATCCTACGCTCAAGGACCTATCGGGACCAACTAACCGCCGCTTAACCTCACTAATCACACCTTAATCCGTCTACTAATCCCGGCTCCCGGGACGGGTTGTTACAGCTATAACCTTCCAACCCAAACTAGATCCTTTAAGATTTTGATTTTAGCCGCACCCAATTTAATTAATCTTGTCCAATTTATTAGCCCATTACACTTTAATTTTTTTTTAAAAAAATCTCACCTTACACTGCGTGAGTGTTTCCGCAACCCACCTTCGAGCAAGATAGAGATTGCAGAATAGAGAGGAGGACAACACAAATCTAAAGCCAATTACCAATCCTTTGCTGGTCTTGTGGTAACAGACCCTCTCGTCGTGATGCTCGCCATCGAACTCATCTTCACCACTTCCTTCTTCAGTTCTTCATGGGAATCTAATCTACCAATTCTATATCCTTTTTTCTTTCATAATTTTGTTTTCTTTTAAATCTTGTTGCCGTTTTAGAAAATTCAAGCCTTCAATTTTTGTTTCAATTGTTCATAATCAATGGAGATGTCAATTTCAAACAGTTTAAGAATAAGAGAGATGGCAATTTCATTTTATTAGCATTTTTCTCAACAACCAAATATTAAAGAAATTTGCATCTTTGTTGAGTCTATTGAGATTGTTTTTGTTACCATTGATGTTTACTACATAGAACTGAACTTAATCAGATAAATACGAATGTCAAGCTAATTTATTCTTCAAAAATTCAATGAGGAGTAACTGAATATTAGAGATTGAATATAGGGTTTTGGTTTTGGTAATTTGAAGATTAGAGATTTACTTTGAGTTTTCATAATTTGAAATTTGAATGTTGAAATTGGGGCTTTTGTTGAAGTAATTGAGTCAAGGCTATAATTATGAGGATTGCAGTCACATACTAATTTACTCGTACCGTTGAGTTTTATTTTTATATTTTACATCTAGTAAGTAAGTTTAGTGACACGACCCATCCCAATCCCCCCCCCCCCCCCCCCCCCCCCGCCCGATTAACATGAGATGCATCATGCTCCCGTCTGATAAGGGATAATACGTACCTTAACCCATACGGGGCTCCTAGAGCGCGCTAAGATCGGTGGATGAGTGCGATGTAACGACCTGTCTCGAATTCCATGATTAGATTAGTGACTAATCAAGGATTAGTGAGATTAATCGGTGATTAGTGGGGTACTTTCGGACGGACGGTGCAAAATGACGATTTTACCCTTAGTCGTGGGTAAAATGTTAACTTTTCATTTTGGTAGTCAATTGGACTTTGGCCGATGATTGTGACGTAGTTCGGAACGTCGCGAGTTCATAGACAGGTGGCACGTCCGATTTCGAAGTTCGAGGAAGAAGTTATGACGTTCGGAAGTTCATGGGTATTTTGGTAATTTAGTTAAAAAGGGCAAATAGTTGACTTTTAGCCTGGGAGGTCCGATGGCCGAGGACTTAGGACCGTTACGTAGATCGGGTCAATACGAATTCATAGACAGGTGGCACGCTGAAATCAGACTTCGAACGGGAAAGTTATAGGTCACGGAAGTTTGATTGCACTATACACTCATTACGAGGCAACGATGAGGTGGCGATATGTCAGGACCCACCCCGGTTTCACCCCGAAACCCGAGGTAAATCCTGCTCCCGTCTGACTCCCCGGCTCAACCCCAAAGTGAAATCTCACGTAACTACCAAAGTACTCAGTCAGACGCAGGAGAAACTATACAAAATATCCCGAATTCAATCGTTTACAGAGCATAGTACAAAAGACGCAGAAAAGAAATAAAAACCGATGATAATTACACGCACGCGGAAAAAAAAAATTTGAAACACTCCGGGATCCCTCACGTGACTTCTATGCCTTGGACCCTGCCTCGACGTCAAGACCCCACGCTAGCTCCACAACCTAGAGGGCAGTAAACACAGAAGGATTGAGTGGACCATAAATAAAAAAAAAAAGTTAGAAAACCATTTATAAGAAAACCAAGTTTTAACCCTCCGTTTTGAAACCACATGCATAACTCAGTTATCAAAACAGTTATAATCAATCACCAGAAAACATCATAAGAAACAGAAACACTATAAAACAGTCATAAAAACCATATCGTAAGCATCATAAAACCGTATCATAAATCATGAATCTCAAATCATCATTTTCCGATCAAACCTGCTGGACCTATCCGAGTCTTTAAACTCCCGAGTCTTTAAACTCAATCCAGGCCTCAATAATATCCGAGTCTTTAAACTCCCGAGTCTTTAAACTCAACAGGCCTACGGGGGAAATATCAATATATCCGAGTCTTTAAACTCCCGAGTCTTTAAACTCAATCCGGGTCTTTAAACCCAATCCGGGCCCGTCCCCCGTCAAATCAATATCCGGGTCTTTAAACCCAATAACCAGATCCAGCAAATCCAATCCAAAACCATTTGAAAACCTTTTCCAAATCCACATCCAAACCCGAATCCGAAATCACTGGTCTGATGCCCTTCGGCATCCCGAACCGTCATTCCGAATCCAAATCCGGAAATCCACTTTCCATTCTTAAAACCAAATCTCGATTCTCGAAATCCGTTTTCAAAACCGAAAATCATTGATCATCAGATCGTGTTCCAAAATCCTTTTATAATCATTGAAAATCGTTTAACGTTTGAAATCCCAAAACCACAGCTTAATATGCATAATTCACTTTCTCGTAAAACGTGCCAAATAGTTATTTCTCGAAAACCGTGCAATTATATAAAATCACATCATAAATCCAACAAGCATGAAATCACAGATATCAAACAATTCTAGAAAAGCAGTTATGCATGTTCGAGTTTAAGGAAAGGGTCCAATCACAGTACCGCGCCCTCAATTGCGTCCCGAACGTCCTGCACGTTCCTCGGCTTCCTCGGGAAATCCCGATCATGTCAACAACCGCCAAATTACGTCACTAACACGTCTATGAGGATCCACCTTTTTCCCTAAAATTCCCCGAATCCTAAACGTAACGAACTGGGACCCTAAACCTTCACCCTCGCGGAACTACTTCGATTCGACGTCCGATGAACCCGAAACCACTTCCATTGCACTCGTTAAAACGTTTAGAACAAAAACCATGTTGACCATTTTCCCCAGAACCGCCGCACGCGCCCCCACGCGCCGCCCAAAGTGGCTGCGCGTGGCCCTCACGCGCCTGCTACAGTGCACCCTCAACCTCACGTCGACCCGGTTCGCACCAGTAGCCTGCAACCTGAACCGGCGAGAGCGGTTCTCTGCCGTACCTGCACCAAAACACCTTCTTTCTTCACCCTCAGTTTCGTCCAGACCTACCCTATCCTTTCCCCAACTCTTCAAACATCGACACGGCCCCTCCATCGTCAACTCAAGCTCGAAGGAAAACCCAAAGCCTGCCCTGTTTTCCTTTCCGGCCACCCAAGTAACCTCCCGTCACGGTGGCTATCCCAGACTCTTCCTAAGACCTCACTGAGTCACACCCAACTCACAGAAACCCTCGACTCACTCCCTAAGTCCACGACTTCCCGTCTAAAACTCACAGCAAAAACAGAGCACACAGAGTCCCTCCGTCGTGCCAACCACCACCGTGCACCGCCCGTCACGGCAGCACAACCAAAAGACCCCCTGGACTCAACTGAACTCCCTAGACCACTCTAGACCCATCGATTCAACCCCTAGACTCACGACTTCCACTTTGAAACTTGACGGGAAAACAGAGTATCGAACACAGGACTTAGGAATTACCTGCAATCGGTCACCGCCGTGCTAGCCGCCGTTTTCTCTGGGATCCACAAAGCCACCTCAGCCTCCTCTCGAGGTCAATTGCACCGTACACGGCCACAACACCACCACAACACCCTCAGTTCTTCTCTGTTTCTTCTGAATTGCCCGTGGCTCTCCACTCACACACAACACGATTCCTCACCTCCCAACCTTCTCACCAGCTCTCTTTCACTCTCTAATCACTCTCCTACACTCCCAACTCACCAGCACACACACCATCACCCTTAAATTTCCGCACCGCCTCACTCTGTTTCAATCTGGATCGAAGAACACGAACACATACTTGCACGGGTGCACCCCAATTATTTGGACCGTGCACACATGAGAACCCCCCAGAACCCACTACACACTTGCCACATGTCACCAATCCACTCCATACTCTCCCACATGGCCCAATCTCAGCCCTTCATCTGCTTCTCTCTGCACAAATCCCCAGAGCACAAAAGACCAAACTGCCCCTTCTTTTAATCCAAAATTACGGTTATGCCACTACCTTCCTTGACCCGTAACTCGCACATCGTAAGTCCGATGAATACGTGCCGCCTGTCATCGAACTCAGGACGACGAGATCTACCTAACCCTCCTCGGTCAACGTACCAAAACCCGATCGTCCAAAAAGTCAACTTTTCCCCTTATTTTACCCACTTCCGAACATCACAACTTCCTCCTCGAATGTCGGAATCGGGCGTGCCACTTGCCTATGGATTCGTGACGTCCTAAACTACGTCTTGGTCACCTGTCAAAGTCCATCAGACCACCCGAACTAAAAGTCAACTTTTTGCCTGAACTAGGGGCAAAATCGTCATTCTACCCTAACGACCCCAACGAAACCAACTAACCATCGATTAAGCTCACTAATCCCATCTTAATCACACTACTAATCCCAGCTCTCGGGACGGGTTGTTACACGATATCTGATTGGGCAGATATTTTAAGTGGGACCCATGGATGAGTAACAAGTGTCACTCATCCTATTGGTGGCTTCCCGAAAAAGTGGATCTAACTAATTAAATAATATTAATTTAATTATGTTATATTTTAATCCCTAACCACTTCCATCCTAGCCCTTCATCTCACCCTTCCCCTTCATCCTAGCCGTCCAAACCTTTCTCCCTCACACTTGAACACCAGCCATCATCTTCTTCTTTGTTTTCATTTCCAAAACCCGAGCACCCCTTCCATACAAACACACACCTGAGACACCATAACCCCACCACCACATCTTATCTTCATAGGCCATTGTGATTAGCTGAGGAGGAGTAACCTGAGGGACAGGGTCGACGTGACGGTGATGGGCTGGGCACGGCGGGGACGACGGTGGAGGTAAGAAACCATAACCCGTTTGAAACCAAAAAATGGAAACTGAGTTTGGGCGTGTGTTAACCATTGGGATCGATCCTTAAATGTTCTATGGACCAGGATGAGTAGTGGGACCGATTTCGTGGACTGGGGCGGCCGGAACCAATGGCGCAACGGAGTTGCAGGTGGATGGTCCTGTTTCCTCCATGGACAGGTATGAATCGATCTTATTCCTTGGTTTTTAAATCGTAGAAAAGTTTCTGGGAAGAAGACGAGGACATAGGATGAAATAGGGAGGAAAATTGTTGAGAAAATAGTGAGAACCGGTGGGGTCGATTCACTGGTTCGGTTGAACCGGTCTAAACCAGTGAACCGGGTCCAGCGCGAGGAAGACGATGAACTGTTCACCGCGTGTGGGCTTCACGTGCAGCCGCTTGCGGCGGTGCGTGGAGGCGCGTGGAAGGTATTTTGGGGATGTTGTCAACATGACTTTTAATCTATTCGATGTAATGAACATTTTGGGACTGGTTTCGTGTCGATCGGACACCGTCTCGATAATGTTCGGGACATCCGAAGGTTTAGGATCGAGATTAAAAATAGTTAAAAATTCATGAAAATTATGGGGCTTCAATGAGAGGTTAATAAGGTAGTTAGTAACCCTCTAGATTGATTTGGACAGGTTTGGGAGTCCCGGTGACGACGATTAGCCCGGTGAGGCTTACGACATGCAAATCGAGGTGGTAGCTTAGGACGGTCTGTGAGTGGACCATGATTTCTAAACTTTGATGCATGCATAAATATTTTATATGGTTTATGAATATGATTCTATGATGATGATTGTGATTTATATGGTTTCACGCATTTCGAGGTGATTTACTTACTTGCACGTAAATCGAGGTTTTCGATTTTGCACTAATTTTCCGTACTTATAGTTTTGGAAATGATTTCATGAAATGGTTTTGGATTTGAAAAGGTAAACTCGGGTTCGAGACCCATTTGTTTTGGAAACCCCCAGACTCGAAGTCCTTTTAGTTACGTTTCTGGCCAGATACCCAATTGGTTCTTCAATCGATTTCGGATTTGGAAATATGGACCGTGCATGAGACCCATTTGATTTACGAACTCTCGGACTTTAAGTCCATTTGATTTAACGAGGCATCGGGCCGAAGGCCCAGTTGATTTACATATCGGGCTCGAGGCCCAGTTGGTTTACAAATCGGGCTCGAAGCCCAATTGACTTACGTATCGGGCACGAGGCCCAGTTGGTTTACGATTCGGGCCGGAGGCCCAGTTTTTATGTGGATTCGGGCATAGGGCCCAGTTATGTTTTATGATCATGATTTTGGGTCGGGGACCCATAAATGAATTTCTGGTTCATGACGGTTTATGGGGACTAGGCATGAACCCTTGAAAGGTTTTAAGAATGATTTCAAAAGGTTTTTCGTATACCATCCTTTATATATGAATGGTCTCCTCTGGGAAGGGTCGTTGGCCTAGGTGGACCCCGAAGTAGTCACGGAGCACTGACTGGGTGAAGTCGCCCCCGTTGGGTTCCTTACTCTTAGAAAGGCTATGGATTATAACCCCCCGGGAGGGTCATTGATCTATGGACGTTGACCTAGGTGGACCCTGGGGAGACATGAGCTTTGAGACCCCAGGTAGCACGCGAGTAGCTCTAGATTACTGTGACAAGATTGGTTATATGAAATATATGAAAACATGATTTCTTGGTTTTACAAAATTGTGTTTTATGATTGATAAATGGATTTGGGCTGAGATCCCACATATGCTTACTATGTTCCAATTTTTTGTAAATGGATTTGGGCAGGGGGCCGTATGGATTTGGTTGTTTAAACATATGTGGTTTGATAACTGGTTTTACTATGCATGCATGCTTTTTAGTGAAGGGCATACATGTCTTTTATGAAATATGTTTTATCAAACAATTACTTTTTGTCCACTCACAGTCTTTATGTTTTCAATGCCTTTCAGGTTGAATACGGTGTGAACTGTAGCAGAGACCGAGACATCACATATCTCCTCCGGATCTTGGCGTACTCTGGAAGCCTTCGGGCTAAAGGTTCAAATTTTTCCTGGTCTGACACTCCGTGTCAGACGGGATCAGGAGCGTCCCTCGTTAATCCTGGGGGGATTGGGACGGGTCCTGACATGCGCTGTCTCGGTCTCTGTTACAACCTGCATCCGTGATCAACCTAAAGGGCAATAAAACCATTCAGAACTGTGAGTGGACGAAAATCAATAAGTTCATAATAACACATTTCATAAAGATATTTATGCCCTTCACTTAAAAGTATGCATGCATCGAAAATCAGTAATCAAAACATTTACTCAAATAAGGCATTAGGGCCTTATGACAGGACCCGCCCCGATCCCCCTGGGACCACACGGGGACGTGCCCTGCTCCCGTCTGACACCCAATTATAACATACCAATCTTACCCTTAATAAATTCAAATACATAAATATCCATAATAAAGTCATACATAAAATCTGAATACAAATGGTGTCAGACAAGGGATAGTTTCCAAATACAAGTTATTGAGCACGACTCTAAGATACTTTACGTGCCAACCTACCCAGTAGTGGGGTTCAGGTGCGCAACGTAAACCTATGCCTCTGCCTCGGAATCATCTTCTGCCTCAGTAGCACGGCTTGGAGGGGTTAATAAAACTATAAGGGTGAGTGGGCCGAAACTCAAAGTTTATAAAACAGTTCATCATATCGAAAACATATAGTTTTACTCCTCCGTTTTCCAAACATGCATGCATCAGTATCAAAAACCATAATATCATATCATATAAGCATAAGCAGAATAATATAAACATAATCATAACATCAGTCACTGCACTATAAATCCCAACCCTGACATCCCAGATGTCTGACGTCCCAGACGTCCAATAAGGTCACAGTCCCAAGGCTACGCGTGTCACCCGAGGTCTCAATCCCGAGTCCAAATCTCGAACCCAGTCCGGGTGTGGCATCCCAGATGCCTGACGTCCCAGACGTCCAATCATAGAAATCCTGCTCCGGAGTCACCCTACGGTCCGGTCCCTCCGTAGAATGACCCCCCGTAGGCATTGCGCCGTGACCACTCCGGGGTACCCACATCCGTAGGAGACAGTATCACAAGGGTAGATCTATACAGTGCAGTACTAAAGAAAGTCATCGAAATCCATATACATATATATGACTCAAAACAATGCATAAACTAACCAGACAAGTCTCATGCCCAAACATCGTAATTCGTGCCATAATCATAACTCAAGATAATAAGATGCTTTTGCTTGAATCATATATATATATATATAAAGGAAAACAGTTATGCATGCAAGGGTTTAATGAAATCAAGGCCCACTCAAGGTACAATCCCGTTGCAAATTCGAGCGTATAACCCTGCCCTAGTGCTATTGTACGATTCCTGTCATATCCAAAGTACACGTAAAGGTCACTACAAGTCACTACTATTCAACCATGAAACCCTAGATTGAAACCATCCCGGGAAGGTCGTCCGAACACGTTTCCCGAGGCTTTAACCCTAATTTGACCAACCTAATGATCTCTGATTGACACGAAACCACCGCCATTGGATTCGTATCATCGAAACCTTGAAAATGGTACTGGTCCCACAAAATTTACTATTCACACGCGCCCGATCAAAGGCTGGTCAACGCTGCTACTGTAACGACCCGTCCCGAATTCCGGGATTAGTTTAGTGACTAATCTTGATTAGCGAGGTTGAACGGTGGTTAGTAGGGCGGAATCGGACAAAATGTGCAAAATGACCGTTTTGCCCCTGGTCGTGGGCAAAATGTTGACTTTTTGTTCGGGCGGTCAAATGGACTTTGACCGATGACCGTGACGTAGTTCGGGACGTCACGAGTTCATAGACAGGTGGCACGTTCGATTCCGACATTCGTAGAGAAAGTTATGGTGTTCGGAAGTTGAGGGGTATTTTGGTAATTTGGCTTGTTAGGGGCCAAATGTTGACTTTTTGATCGGGAGGTCCGATGGACGAAGGCCAAGGACCGTTACGTAGGTATCGTCGATACGAATCCAACGACAGGCGGCATGCCGAAATCGGAGATCCGACGACGACGTTATGGTCAAGGAAACGAACTAACGAACCGAGGCCGGGATTAAAATAATAATATAATAATGAATAGTGACCGTTGACTGTGCACATCCGGATGAGTGACAAGTGTCACCCATCCCTTGTTTCCAGCTCCATGTTTCCCTCCCAACACCATCATTACAACATCATCATTCCTTATCCACCATTATCCTTCCTTTTCCTTTATTTTTCTTTCAAACCGTGCATGATTTAGGGAGAGTATGAACTGGGAGAATTGGCTCCCTTCTTCTGCTGTTCTTGTGAGAAAATGGGAGACTATGATGATTGAATTAACGGGGAAACACGAGGGGTTGTGAGGGTGTCGAATTTTGGATTTTGGATTTCGGGAAAATTGGGGGGAAAATTCGAATACTGGGAATTGGGCTGTGATGATCGAATTGGAGGTTACAAACATCTTCCTGAGGTTGTGACGAGTCGATCCACATAAAAAACGAGAAGGAATGGTGCCGTTTTGGCTCTGATCGAGCTTGGTGACAGAGGAAGAAATCGAGGCTGAGTCGTGGAGTTTGGGGCTGTGATTGACTCAATTGTTGTGGGAAAATGATTTCTCATGATCCCACGATGCTTCTGGGATCATCAATTGAAGGAAACCGGCTGAGATCGATGAAACTCCATGGTTGCACAGTGGACGGTGTTCATACTTGAGTCGTGATCATTTGCTGATCAAACGACGAAATTGATGTGGGGGAATTGTTCCTCGTGGTCCACTGATGCTTCTGGTTGAACCAATTTAGGGAAATCAATCGAGATTGAAGGAATCCCATGATTGAACAGTGACCGGGTGTTCTTCGTGGATCATCATCGAATCGTGGGAATCTGGGTAAGGATTTGTGTAATTGAGTTTACAGACTTATAATTGGACTTAAAACGAAGCTAATGGATTGATCAATTGAAGGAATTAGGATCGAATTGACAGGATTGGAACCGGGTTGTGTCGCGGGTGAATTGGACCCGTTTACCAGACAAACGGGTTGGGCTGGTGACACTGTAGCAGGCGCGTGAGTTTCACGCGCAGCCACTCACGGCGGCGCGTGGCGGCGCGTGGAAACGAATCTCGAGGTGAGGTCAACATGACTTCTGTCCCATTTAATGTAACGGACATTTTGGAATTGGTTTCGTGTCGATCGGACACCGTCTCGATATTGTTCGGGATGTCCGAAGGTTTTAAATTAAGTTTAAAAATAAGTAAAAATTCGGGAAAATTACGGGACTTTGATAGGATGTTAATGATGAGGTTAGTGACCCTCTAATGTGATTTGGATAGGATTGGGAGTCCCGGTGATAGTGGTGTGGCCCGGGAGGGCCGGTGGCACGCGTATCGAGGCACACGGTTAAAACGGTCTGTGAGTGGACTTTGGTTTTATAAATTCTATGCATGCTTAAATGTTTTATATGGATTATGGTTGTGATTGTGTGATGTTGATTTGGTTGTTGGTAAATTGTACGGTTTTACGTATTTCGAGGCGATTTACGTGCTTGCACGTAAATCGAGGTTTTCCGGTTTTACATGGATTTTCCATATTTATGACTTGGATATAATATGATAAAATGGTTTTGAAATTGGAAATATGAACTCGGGCTTGAGGCCCAATTATGTTGGAAATTTCGGACTTGGAGTCCATTTGAATATCGGGCCGGGGGCCCAGTTGGTTAATGAAATCGGGTCAGGGGCCCAGTTGGTATGAAATCGGGCTGAGACCCATTTGAGTTATGTTATCGGGCCAGGGGCCCAGTTGATTTACGAATTCGGGCCGTGGGCCCAGTGGGTTTATAAGTCGGGCTGCGGGCCCAGTTGGTTTACAAATCGGGCCGTGGGCCCAGTGGTTCATAAAATCGGGCATGAGGCCCAGTTGGATAATAAATGTGATTTCGGGTCAGGGACCCTATATTTAATAATTGTGATTTTGGGTCAAGGACCCTAAATGGAATTATGTGGTTTTATGGAAATTTCGGGCAGGGCCCAATGGTAATAATATGATAAAAGGATTAAATAAAACTGTTTTCCATATACCATCTGGACACAAGGATATATGATGGTCTCCTCCAGATGTCTGGGACACTGGGGAAGTCACGGTGCATTGCCTGCGAGGGGTCATTATACGGAGCAGCCGGACCGTATGATGACTCAGGAGCAGGATTGCTATGATTGACGTCAGGGACGTCAGACATCAGGGATGTCAGATATATGGACCCGGAGAGACCCCGGGCAGCACGCGTAGCTTATGAAACCGTGAGATATGACGTCAGGGACGTCTAGCGTCTGGGACGCTAAGCATCTGGGATGCTGGTGATGGTAATGGTAAAATATGGATAATGAATAAAATGGCTTATTGGTTGGATATGTGTTATGTGGTAAAAATGGATTATTGGTTATGAAATGGTATGTCGGGTCAGGGACCCTAAATGGTTTTGGATTTTTGAATTGATGTTCATCTATGGTCGTGGGTGGTGACCCACATGGTTTTAATATGTATGGTGGTGGTATTCCACGGTTTTGGGCTGAGTTCCCACACTTGGTTTTTGGTTAACGGTTTTCGGGCTAAGGCCCTAATGGCTCGGTTGAGCAAACGTTTTGGTTACTGGTTTTTGGTGGCATGCATACGTTTTTATTGGAGGGCATAAATGTCTTATAAACGTATTTGGTAAACTTATTGGTTTTTGTCCACTCACAGCTTTTGGTTTTAATGCCCTTCAGGTTGATTACGGATGCGATTGTAGCAGAGACTGGGACATTGCACACCTCCTCCATCGGTCCTTGCGCACTCTGGATGGCCCGTTTGGGCAGTAGCTCTTGGTTATCCCTTGTCTGACACCCCTTGTTGGACGGGAGCAGGGCACATTCCACGGTAATCCCGGGGGGATTGGGATGGGTCCTGTCAGCTACAGTGCATCCTAACGTCAGCACTGACAGTGTTAGAGGACACGTGTCACACACTGATTGGTCCCTGGTCTGACAGTTTCTGACATGATGACATCATCATGATGTCACAGCTGACGTCAGCATGATGACGTCATCACTGCTACAATAACTGGGTCAACCCGAATTCCAGAAACCGGGTCATCGTTGACCCGCGGCTTGACCCGATCACAGATCTCGTTTCTAGCCACCATTTTCGATCAGACTTGACCCTATAGACTCGTCACAACTTACCCTATAGTTCTGTGGATTTAAAACTAAGTTTTGAGATGAAGAAGTTACTTGAAACTCAAAGGGAAAGCCGGCTACAAGCTCCGGCCGTCTTCCCCGGTGACTCACCCTGATTCCGGCTACGAACACTGGTGCAACCTGGTCGTCTAAGTTCCTAGGACATGTCTCAGAAGTAAAGAATGAACCATAACGTAAAAAACGGTTCGGTTCGAAATAGGGAAAAAAAATGGGCCTCTCGGGATTTCTGACTCACCGCAGCCGTGTCACCGCCGTAGGTCGTCTCCTCTGGTCCTCAGCTCTCCGGCAGCCTATCACTCCTATCCTTACGTTGGTTCGAGTTCTGGTCGTGAGGTTTAGACTGTTGGGTGCTTGGGGCTGATTTTCCTTCCTCTCGGGTCTGGGTGCTTCAGGTTTTGCAGACAGGGGAGGGGTTCCAGCGGTGGTGGTGGCTGGTGATTGGTGGTGAGTGGTGAGGTCTGGTCGTCGCCTGGAGGTGGAACAAAGCAGAGGGGTGGTCGTCTAGTGGGCGTGTTTGTGCAGGGAATGGAATGAGTCGTGTGCTCACGGCTTGAGAGAAAATAATGGTGAGAGAGAGTGAGGGTCTGATCGATTAAAAGAGAGAAGAAGATGGGATCAAGGGTCCAGATTCAATCTGGGATTTAGAATGGATGGTTAGGATTTTATGAGGGAACATAAATAATAAACTAAGTAGCCAATAGGGACAAGATCCTAGATTTAGGGAAAAGGAAGTGTGGGATGAGTGACACTTGTCTCTCATCCAAGGGTCCAGATTAATTTGGTTTTTAAATCAGATTACATTATTATATTATTATTTTAATTCAAACCTCGGTTCGTTCGGTTAATCAATTTTACTCCCGTGACCATAACGTTTTCGTTGTACTTCCGTTTTCGACGTGCCGCCTTCCTACGGACTCATGACGTCCCGATCTACGTCACGATCATGGGTCAAAATCCTACATATTTCCCGAGGAAGTCAACTCCCCCTCCCCCTTTAGGGGCAAAATAGTCATTTTACAATAAAATAATATTTACAGAAGTTGGGGTCGTTACAACCTACCCACCTTACAAAAATTTCGTCCTCGAAATTTACTCAAATAAATAGGGGTACTGTTCCCTTATTAAGTCTTCAGGTTCCCACGTTGCTTCCTCGACGTCATGGTTCCTCCACAACACTTTCACCAATCGAATTGTCTTGTTTCTCAAAACCTTGTCCTTCCAATCCAGAATCTGCACTGGTTTCTCTTCAAAACTCAGGTCAGTTATCAATTCCAATGTTTGCTCCGGCAAAGCATGTGAATCGTCCCGTAGGTACTTCCGTAGCATGGACATATGGAAAACATCGTGCACTCTGGAAAGTTCTGGGGGTAATGCTAACCGATATGCCACAAACCCAATCCTCTATGTGACCTTGTATGGTCCAATATAATGCGAACTCAGTTTCCCACGTCGGCCAAAACGGATAATTCCTTTCCATTGAGATAAATTTAGGAATACAAAATCTCCAACCTCAAATTCCAAGTCTCGAATCCGTCGATCAACATATCTTTTTTGGCGATCCTGCGCCGCTTTCAATCTTTCCTTGATGATTCGGACTATTTCCTGAGTCATGTCCATCAAATCCGGCCCTTCTACCGCTCGCTCTCCTACCTCCATCCAGCAGATAGGTGTCCTGCACTGCCGACCATACAGTGCCTCATAGGGTGCCATCCCGATACTCGCCTGATAACTGTTGTTGTATGCGAACTCCATCAAAGGTAAATGAGTATCCCACGAATCTTGAAACTGCAGCACAGAAGACCTCATCATGTCCTCCAGGGTCTGAATAGTCCTTTCTGACTGTCCATCGGTCTGTGGGTGGAAAGCTGTACTGAAATGTAGATTTGTACCCAAAGTATTCTGTAAACTCCGCCAGAACCTGGAAGTGAAACGCGGATCTCGATCAGACACTATCGACTCTGGTGTACCATGAAGTTGAATGATTTCCTTCACAAACAGCTGAGCCAGTCGGTGGGGCTTATATGTCTCCTGTATCGGCAAGAAATGAGTTGACTGGGTTAATCGGTCTACAATCACCCAAACTCCATCGAATCCATTCTAAGTCCTCAGTAACTTAAAGACAAAATCCATGGTAATGTGGTCCCACTTCCACTCGGGAATCGGAAGTGGTTGCATAGCCCCATACGGTCTCTGTCGTTCTACCTTGACCTGCTGACAGGTCAAACATCTTCTCACAAACTCTGCAATATCCTTTTTCATTCCTGCCCACCAATAATGGTTCCGAAGGGTACGGTACATCTTTGTACCTCCCGGATGCATGGCATAAGCTGAACTATGGGCTTCCTCAAGAATCTCTACCCGTAACTCTACCACTGCATGTACACACAAACGGCCCAATTTCACTAGAGCTCCATCACCTCGGATAGTAAAATCCTGCCTCTCACCCGTTTCGACCTCAATCTTGTAGATACAAAGTGTCAGATCCTGAAATTGTGCCTCGATGATCCGATCGACTAGCACAGGTCGTACGTGAAAACTGGCTAACAAAGTTCCCTACTCATCCATCCCCAGAATAACTCCAGCTCTTCGGAGTTCCACTAGCAAAGGAAGATACACCATCCTCAGGTGTGCAACTGATCTCGCTGACTTTCTGCTAAGTGCGTCCGCCACGGCATTTGCCCTTCCTGGATGATACTCAATTGTACAATTGTAGTCCTTGATCAGTTCCAGCCACCGTCGCTGCCTTATGTTCAGCTCCCTCTGAGTGAACAAATTCTTGAGACTCTGATGATCAGTGAATATCCTACAAGTCACCCCGTACAAATAATGTCTCCAGATTTTTAAAGCATGGACCACCGCTGCCAATTCCAAATCATGCATAGTGTAATTCAGTTCATGTGTCTTTAACTGTCTCGATGCATAAGCGATAACCCTGCCATTCTGCATCAGCACGCAACCCAAACCCTGCAACAATGCGTCACTGTAGACTTCGAACTCTCCACTGTTATCAGGTAAGGTAAGAACAGGTGCAGTAGTGAAACGATGTTTTAATTCTTGAAAACTCTGCTCGCACCGTTCGTCCCAAACAAACTTTACTCCTTTCTTGGTCAAACGAGTCAATGGTGAGGCAATACTAGAGAAGCCATCAACAAATCTCCGGTAGTATCCTGCCAAACCAACAAAACTCCGTACCTCAGTTACGGTCGTCAGTCTAGCCCAATTTGTCAAAGATTTGGTCTTCTGGGGATCCACACTAATCCCGTCTGCTGATATCACATGTCCCAGAAAACCAATGCTGTTCAGCCAAAACTGGCACTTACTCAGCTTGGCGTACAACTGTTTCTGTCTCAGCTTCCCTAACACCAACCGTAGGTGCTTCTCATGTTCCCTAGCACTCCTCGAGTACACTAGGATATCATCAATGAACACGATCACAAATTTATCCAAATAAGATCGAAAGACTCTGTTCATCAGATCCATGAAGGCTGCTGGAGCATTCGTCAAGCCGCAAGGCATCACTAGGAACTCATAATGTCCGTATCTGGTCCGAAACGCCGTCTTCGGAACATCCTCCTCAGCAATCCTCAACTAGTGATAACCAGATCGTAAATCAATCTTTGAGAAGTACCATGCTCCCCGCAGTTGATCGAATAGATCATCTATCCTTGGTAAGGGGTACTAGTTCCTTACCGTTACCTTGTTGAGTTGTCGATAGTGGCTCCCCTCATTCTTCTTCACAAATAACACCGGTGCTCCCCACGGTGATGTACTCGGTCGGATGAAGCCCAAATCCACCAACTCCTACAATTGGGTTTTCAGTTCCAGCCACTCAGCCGGTGACATTCGATATGGTGCCTGTGATATAGATCGTGTATCGGGGAGTAGTTCAATGGTGAACTCGATCTCTCGATGTGGTGGTAATCTAGGCAAATCTTCCGGGAATACATCCGGAAACTCTCGCACCACAGGTATATCATCGGCACTTGGAGTGACAGGACCCGTCCCCAACTGGACCTCGAAAACCGTACCCGATCCTGCTCTCGTCTGACAAGTCAACTGAAGTCCCGAAATGATCCTTCAGCACCTATCAAACAAGGGATAGCTGCGCTGATTTCCGCTTATGCCTCCGCCTCGAGATCAGCCCCGAACGTTGTGCCACGGCCTGGAGGGTCAACAAAACAGAAAAAGGTGTGAGTGGACAAAAATAATATCATTTCAAATACGTTTGAAACACATCATTTACCCTCCAGTTTATCAAACCATGCATGCATAGGGAAAAACAAATGAATGACAATCACCGGCTTTCCAGCCAAACCACATAACAAATCAAAATCCTGGCTCTCAGGCCAACCCTGAAAACATAGTCACCTGGCCACACAGACCAGAACTCGTACTCTATACCAGTACGTAACCACAATCAACATCAAACAATACTATGCACTAGGTCAACAATCAATTACTCAATCAATCAATCCATCAATTCGCACTATTCACACGTGCACAAACCATCACATAATCACATCCGCACTACTCGTAGGCCATACCCCAAGCATTAGCCGTCTGGGAACACCCCCGAGCTCCGGCTATTTGGGAATACTTATCACCCCGAGTACCAGCCGCCTGGGAACACCCCTAGCTCCGGCTGCCTGGGAATAATCACAATCATATCCCCGAGCTTCGGTCGTCTGGGACTACCCCTAGCTTCGACCGTCTGGGCATCCATAATCACAATGAAAATCATCCTGGGATCATATCCCAAAACAGTAAAATAATCCAGAAATCATCATTGACTCACCCAATAGTCAAAATACTCTTTTTAAAACCTTTCTGACTCCGGGCCTAGCCCAAAATATCATTTGCACATTTCCTCGAAAAACGTGCCAAAACAACGATTAAAATAATATAATATTCCCCAAAATCCGGAATTCACCATATCGGAACACTAATCATACCAAATCATGTCAAATCATATTATAAAGCATTTAAAACATATATGCATGCATTCAGGGTAGAAAACAAAACTCCACTCACACACCGTCCAACCCGCTCGCTTTCCGAGTTGCACGCGTTTCCGTAATTTCCGATACGTTCCAGGAATCCTGAATCCTGTTCAAATCATTATACAGGGTCATAAACAACTAAATTTACATCATATTAATTTCCCCTAATTTTTCGGGATTTAAATATTATTTTAAAATATAATATAAACCGTCGGACCCTCGAAACATTATCGAGCCGGTGTCCGATCGACTCGAAACCAATTTTAAAATGTCCGTTACATTACATAGAGTAAAACATATGTTGAAACCTTCCTCAAGAAACGTGCCACGCGCCCTCACACGCCGCCTCAAGCGGCTACGCGTGAGTCCACGCGCCGTGCTACAGTGTTGCTACAGTTACCCTTTCCACCCGTTTCTCTGATAAACGGATCCTCTGACCCGCGATACAACCCGTTTCAATCTAAGCTAATTCGAACTCAATTACTCTCGTTCTTTCAACCATTAGCATCAATTCAATACGGATTAAGGTTCTGTAAACTCAATTGCGTGAAACCATGCCCCAAAGTCCACGACTCAACATGAACACCCGACGGGTCCCTAATCGGGTTCTATCTCATTTCATCCTAATTCATCAAATTGATTGCACAGGGAGCATCTTCTACTTATCCTAAACTCGAATTCCAAACCAATTTCATGAATTCGTACCTCCCATTACCTGAACTCAGCCGGGGTACGTCTGAACTGTCGCGGGTCCAGTTCGTGAGCAACTCGTGGCCAATTCTCTTCGAATTTGATCCCAGTCGACTCGTCTCAGGTCCAGTAAGCTCACTCAAACGTTCATTTCCGTCAATTTAACCTCCAACAAGAAATTCAATTCAAAATTAGCAATTCAATGTTTCTGGTATTTCAGTGATGGAGGCAGCTCAGTTTATTCAATAATCCTCTCGATTTTTCACTCAATTTCCACTCCCAATTACCCTTAATTCCTCACTCATTTGTTCCCTGGGTTACTGAGAATTGATCAAGGTGTTTTTTGTGGAGGTTTTGTGTTAGTCTCTATTTTTGTAAATGAACACCGTATTACCTCTTACTGCAAATTAACAACTATTTCAGTTAATTATTAAATTCATAAACTAAGCAACTAAGTGCCACTAACCTCAATTCAAATGTACCAAGTGTCACTTAGGGAATCCTCCTCATCCCATAAGCTGAATCAGCCATAGAAACTATTTAATAACAATTAATAGCACTGCTTAATTCAGTCCCTAGTACAATTACCATTTTACCCTTGTTCTCACAAATTACCAAAATACCCCTAATCGTTCTAGACCCATAACGTTTTCGTTCGGACTCCGATTGACGCATGCCGCCTGTCTATGGATTCAGCGTCCCGAGACCTACCCAACGGTATTCCCGGAAAGTCCAAACAATGCCCCGATCAAAAAGTCAACTTTCGGCCCCTATGGCCGATTTACCAAATTACCCTCCAACTTCTGCATGTCATAACTTTTTCCTCGGATGTCGAAATCGGGCGTGCCACCTGTCTATGAACTCGTGACATCCCGATCTATGTCACGGTCATCGGTCAAAGTCCGTTTGACCGTTCGAATAAAAAGTCAACCGTTCGCCCGATTCTAGGGGCAAAATCGTCATTTTCCTCAAATTTTCTAAATTTTCGTTTTTCGCATTTTCCGGGGCATTACATGGAGTATCAATCTGCGTCGCCACAACATGCGCCAGATAACCCTGGCATCCTTTCCGTAGAAGCTTGGTAGCGGCAAGCGAAGAAATCACTTCAGGTAGCGAACTGTCACGCTCTCCCTGAAAAGTAACCTCCGGCAAACCCGAACTCCGCAAAATCACTCGTCTACTACAACAATCAATGAGTGAACCATGCTCCGACAACCAATCCATCCCCAAGATAACATCGAAGTCATGAATATCCATAATGATTAGATTAGCTAGTAAATCCACATCCTCTATTTTCACCGGGCACCTCCGAATCACCTGATTCACTATGTACACAACTCACATCGGTGTACCAACACCCATCTCACTATCCAAAGCTGATACCTCATAATTTAGCATACCTGTACAACTCCTCGAAATAAAGGAATGAGTAACCCCAACATCCACCAATACACGTACAACAAGATTTGAGATATGAAGAGTACCTGTAACCACACCTGGTGACACAACCCATCCCAATCCCCCCGGGATTACCGTGGGATGTGTCATGCTCCCATCTGACTCGAAGTGTCAGACAAGGGATAACCTAAAGCCACTGCCCCAACGAGCTTCCAGAGTGCGCAAGGATCGATGGAGGAAGCATGCAATGTCCCAGTCTCTGCTGCAGTCGCATCCGTGATCAACCTGAATGACATTAAAAACAACAAAGGCTGTGAGTGGACGAAAATAAATAAGCTCATAAAACACATTTCACAAAGATATTTATGCCCTTCACAAACGTATGCATGCATCGAAAACCAGTAAGTAAACTATTTACTAAAACAACCGTTAGGGCCTTAGCCCAAAAACCATGACTCAAAACCAAATGTGAGAACTCAGCCCAAAACCGTAAAATCAAATTCCAATCCCAAGTGGGCTACCGCCCAAAACCATAACCATAAATACCATTCAAGAAAACATGTTTAAACCATCCTGGGCATCCTAGATGCCCAGCGTCCCAGACGTCATATCTCGCGGTATAAGCAACGCGTGCTGCCCGGGGTCTCACCGGGTCCATATCTCTGACATCCCAGATGTCCAATCACAGCATCCCGTATAATGACCCCTCGCAGGAAATGCACCGTGACTTCCCCTGTGTCCCAGACACCTGGAGGAGACCATCACCAAATCCTTGTATCAAGATGGTTTATGGAAAATAGTTTATCAAATCATTTCAAAACATCTCAAGGGCCTTGCCCGGAATTTCCATAAAACCATCACAAGTCCAAACATCTAATTCCTCCAATCCAAAACCATATATTCAAATCCATTTAGGATCCCCGACCCGAAATCACATTTATAAACCAACTAGGCCTCATGCCCGATTCCGTAAATCAACTGGGCCCACAGCCCGATTTCATAAATCAACTGGGCCCATGGCCCGATTTAGTAAATCAACTAGGCCCCTGACCCGATTATATAACTGAAATGGGTCTTAGCCCGATGTCATAACCAACTGGGCCTCTGGCCCGATTTCATAAAGCAGCTGGGCCCCTTCGGCCCAATTACGTAACTCAAATGGACTCCAGACCGTAATTGGGCCGAGTTAATCTTTCCATTTTCAAAACCATTTCATTCTACTATTTCCAAAGCCATAAGTACGGAAAATCAGAGTAAAATCGAAAACCTTAATTAAACACGTAAATTGCCTCGAAATGCGTGAAACCATATAATTCACCAATATCCAAATCAACATCATATAATCACAATCATAATCCATATAAAACAGTTATGCATGCATAATATTTATAAAACCAAAGTTCACTCACAGACCGTCCAATGATGCGCCTCGATACACGTGCCATAGGCCTTCCCGGGCCTCGCCACTATCACCGGGACTCCCAAACCTGTCCAAATCACACTAGAGGGTCACTAACCTCTTCATTAACCTCCTATTAAAGCCCCGTAATTTTTTCGAATTTTTAACTATTTTTAAACTCGATTCAAAACCTTCTGACACCCCCGAAACATATCGAAACGGTGTCCGATTGACACGAAACCAGTCCCAAAATGTTCGTTACATTGAATAGATTATTTCACGTGTTGAAAACATCCCCAAAAGATGAGGCACGTGCCCCCAAGCGCCCTAGAAACCCCCTGCCCGTGAGCCCACACGCCAGGGTACTATTCATCATCTCTAAGATCTGTCGAACCGGGTTTTTCCCTGAAACTGGACTGGCCGAACCGGTCTGGATCGGTTTAAGGCCATATCTGGTCCAATTTCGGTCCTTTTCCTTCCTTTTTAATTCCCATACTCTTATCTAGTCCTTAGCAACCTTCTTGAATGAACAAAACTAAGAAAAACGTCCAGGACTTACCTCCCCGATCAAGTAAACTCACGACCAAAATCCTCCCCACGGTCCAAACGTCTCAGGCCATTCCCAGCCATGTTTCTCCATCTCAAAATGTTCCTAAGACCAACAGGAATTCCATTTAATTAATGAACTCGGTCGATCAACCATAAAAACTCATATCCAGTCCAAACCCAAAGCTTACCTTGCGGGTTCCTCCCGCCGTGTCCACCACCATGAGCGGCCGCCGTGGCTGGCCGTCATTTCCCCACCCCCCCCCCCCCCCCCCTTCTCAGCCCTTCATCATACTCACAAGGACACACACAAGCTCAGAAAAGGGATGGTGAGGTGTAGAATAGGTGATGAGGGTGTGAGGTAGGTTTCGGTTTTTAAAAGGAAAGAAGAAGAAGTATGGTGATCGGGTTTGTGAGCAACCAAGAAAATAATGGCTGATATCTTATGAGATGAGAGATGACCAAATGGATGGTGAGGATTTAATGATTAAGTTGGAATGGGTGGTTAGGATTTAGTGGTGGGTAGATTAGATTATAAAATGATTAAAATAATATTATTTAATTACTTAGATCCACAATTTAGGGTATTGAACAATGATATGAGTGACACTTGTCACTCATCCATAGGTTCCATTTTAAATATTTGCCCAATCAGAATAAGCCACCTCATCACTGGCTCGAAGTACGTGCATAGTGAAATCGAACTTCCGTGACCCATAACTTTTTCGTTCGAAGTCCGATTTCAGCGTGTCTCCTGTCTATGGATTCGTATCATCCCGATCTAAGTAATGATCCTTGGCCCTCGGCCATCGGACCTCCCAGTCAAAAAGTTAACATTTTGTCCTTTTTAACCAAAATTACCAAATTACCCTTAACCTTCTGAACGTCGTAACTTTTTCCTCGAACGTCGGAATCGAACGTGCCACCTATCTATGAACTCGTGACGTCCCCAGCTACGTCACGATCATTGGTCAAAGTCCGTTTGACATCCCAAATGAAAAGTCAACGTTTTACCCACGACTAGGGGCAAAACAGTCATTTGCATCATTCGTCCGATTTCACCCAACTAATCACCGATTTAACCTCACTAATAATGATTAGTTACCAATCTAATCTCGGAATTCGAGACGGGTCGTTACACCTGGGGCTGACCTAGCATGTTGTTGAGTCACTACAAATACTCGAGCCCTAGGTCCTGAAGTCTGTCCGCGCCCACGCGCTCCACGCTCAGTATTGTGATCACCTCCCTGTCCTCGGCCCCCGACCGTGTTGGAAGTCGAACTCTACACCGCACTGGTGCCTCCTACATCGTTTCCCCTGGACAAAGTTGGGCAATCTCGGGCATAGTGGCCTACTCCTCTGCAAGCAAAACAGTTAACTGTCCTCGGCCTGTCCGAAGATCCACTAGATGCACCACTCCATGATGAATGTTGTCCTGAGCTGGACCTCGATCCTGACCTCTAAGAGCTCCCATGTCGACCCGACTAGCCACGACCCCGCAAAGATGAAAGTGACCCTCTGTAATGTCCTCCCTTCAAGCCCCGATGGCCCATGGGTCCAAGGTATGGGCGATCGCAACGTCGCCCCTCGCCTGAAGACTGTCGTGCCTGGTGTGCCGCCAGACTGGCCTCGACACGAACCGCTGCGTCGACCATGTCTCTCAGAGTAGTACAGTTGATAGCTATCACACTTGCTCGGATATCCCCTCGGAGTCTAAGCTCAAACCGCCAATACTTATCCTCTTATGTGCTCACAAAGGCTGATGCGAACCGAAAAAGTCTCGCAAAGGCCTGCTCATAATCCGTCACTGACATATCGCCTTACTCAAGACGTAGAAACTCTGCCTTACGGGCAGCACAAAAGGATCGCGGGTAGTACTGGTCCAAGAATCTCGCACGAAAGACCTCCCAAGTAGTAGTGTGGACGGACCAACCCGACATCTCCAGGCCGTACCACCACTGGTAGGCCCCGCCTTCCAGTAGGAAGGTCACCAATGTCACATGCTCGCTTAGTGGGCAGTGCATCATAGTAAAGATCCTCTCCCATATAGCTATCAATTCGTGAGCATCCTCAGGGTTTGATCCCCCACTAAAGTGTGTGGCTCCCAAAAGTTGAGCCCGTTCGATACTCGCACACTCCATCTCTCTAACTACTTCCTCGTCAGTCCGTGCTTGAGGAATTCTCCTTGGAGGCATAACCAACTGTTTAAGAGGCGTAGATTAGATAACAACATCTTTAAACGTAAAAATTACCAAGTACTGACCGCTAATCTAGCATGCTGACCATAACCTAGTGCTCTGATACCAAGTGGACAGGACCCGCCCCGATCCTCCTAGGACCACACGGGGGCGTGCCCTGCTCCCGTCTGACACCCAATTATAA
Source organism: Prinsepia uniflora (assembly GCA_032719365.1). NCBI lineage: Eukaryota > Viridiplantae > Streptophyta > Magnoliopsida > Rosales > Rosaceae > Prinsepia > Prinsepia uniflora. The sequence goes on along the minus strand of CM064870.1, from coordinate 57,762,442 downwards.
CATACCAATCTTACCCTTAATAAATTCAAATGCATAAATATCCATAATAAAGTCATACATAAAATCCGAATACAAATGGTGTCAGACAAGGGATAGTTTCCAAATACAGGTTATTGAGCACGACTCTGAGATACTCTACGTGCCTACCTACCCAGCAGTGGGGTTCAAGTGTGCAACGTAAACCTATGCCGCTTGTAAAGACCCGTCCTAGAAATTAGGGTTAAGACAGTGATTAAGATGAGATTAGTGAGCTTAATCGGGGATTAGTTGGTCCCGATAAGGTCGTTAAGGTAGAATGACGATTTTGCCCCTAGTTTGGGCAAAAAGTTGACTTTTAGTTCGGGCGGGTAACTAGATTTTGACAGATGACCAGGACATAGTTTAGGACGTCACGAATCCGTAGACAGGTGGCACGCCCGATTCCGACATCCGAGGAGGAAGTTATGATGTTCGGAAGGTTGAGGGCATAACCGTAATTTGGTTAAAATAGGGGGAAAAGTTGACTTTTCGTATGATCGGGTTTTGACACGTTGACCTAGGATGGTTAGCTAGATCTCATCGTCCTGAGTTCGATGACAGGCGGTACGTATTCATCGGACTTACGAGGTGTGAGTTACGGGTCTAGAAAGTTAGTGGCATAATCGTAATTTTGGGGTTTAAGAAGGGGCATTTTGGTCTTTTGCACTTGGGATTTATGCAACAGAGAGGGACAAATGGAGGGCTGAGATTGAGACAGTTGTGAGAAAGAAATAGAGGATTGTGACGCGTGGCAAGGGCCTAGTGGCTTCTAGGCGTGTGCACGGTCTAAATAATTGGGGGTGCCCGTGTGTTCGTGTTTGTTCTTCGACCCAGAAAGAAAACAGAGACTGGGAATTTGGGGAGGAATCGATCAAGCTTGGTGAGGGTGTGAGGTTGTGAGTGTGTGAGGAGTGACCATAGATCAAGAAGGAGACAGAGAGGAGGTTTGGAGGAGCGGTGGTCGTGGGTGGGTGAGAGGTGAACCACGGGAAACCAGGGGGAAAACAGAGAACAGAGAGGAGTTGTGAGTGGTGGTGCTGCCGTGTTCGATCAATCGAAGCTGGTGGAGGTGTCCAGAGGCTGGAGGTGGACTGGAGGAGTTGTGTTTCCACGGTGGAGCTCACGACGGCGACTGGAGGGTAGGTAATTTCTTGTTTTCCTTTCGATGCTCTGTTTTGCCGTCGATTTTCAAATTGAAAATCGTAAAGTCTGGGGTTGAGTCGACGGTTTTGGTGAGTTGGGTGAGACTCAGTGAGGTCCTAGGATTGGTTTAAGCTAGCTACCGTGACGAGGGAAGACCTGGGTGGCCGGGAAGGAAAACAGGGGCAGTGTTCGGGTTTCTGTTTGAGCTTGAGTCGACAGGTTTTTGGTTGAGTCGAGGTGTTTGGAGTATAGGGATGGATAGCTTAGGACGGAACGAAGAGGATGGTGAAGAAATGAGGTGTTTTGGTGCAGGTACGGCGGTGAACCGTCCTCGCCGGTTCGAATTGCAGAGGCCGGTTCGATCGGGTCGACTCGAGGAAGACGATGGTACTGTAGCTGGCGCGTGAGGGCCACGCGCAGCCACTTTGGGCGGCGCGTGGGGGCACGTGCGGCGGCGATTGGGTAAACGGTCAACATGGTTTTTAGTCTAGGAGTTGTGACGAGTCTAATGGAATTGGTTTCGGGTTGTTCGGACGTTGTTTAAGGTTAGTTCTGCGAGGGTGAAGGTTTAGGGTTTAAGTTCGTTACGTTGAGGACCTGGGGATTTTTGAGGAAAATTAGGTGGACCTTCGTAGATGTGTTAGTAACATACTTTGGCGGTTGTTGACAGGATCGGGACTTCCCGAGGAAGCTGAGGAACGTACGGGACGTTCGAGAAACGATTGAGGGCTCGGTACTGTGAGTGGACCCTTTCCTTAAAATCGAGCATGCATAACTGTTTTTCTATAATTTTTTTAAGGTTTTAATTATGATTTTATTTTTATCGGATATGCTTTGTGGATTTTACATAATTGCACGTTTTTCGGGAAAGTTCGGCTTTTAGTACGTTTTACGAGGAATGGTGATTTCTGAGTATAATGCCATGGTTTTGGAGTTTTCAAATGATAAATGGTTTTTAATGATTACAAAGGGATTTTGGAACGTGATTTGATGATTAAGGTTTTCAGTTTTAGAATCGGATTTCAAAAAACGAGATTTGGTTTTAAAGTTGAAAAGCGGGAATTTCAGATTTGGGTTCGGAATGACGGTTCTGGATGCCGGAAGGACATCGGACCGGTGATTTCGGATTCGGGTTTGGATATGAATTTCAAAATGGTTTTCCAATGGTTTTTGGATTGGATTTGCTGGATCTGGTTATTGGGTTTAAAGACCCGGATTATATGTGACGGGGGACGGGCCAGGATTGAGTTTAAAGACTCGGGAGTTTAAAGACTCGAATATATTGCTATTACCCCCGTAGGCCTGTTGAGTTTAAAGACTCGGGAGTTTAAAGAGTCGGATATTATTGAGGCCTGGATTGAGTTTAAAGACTCGGGAGTTTAAAGACTCGGATAGATCCAACAGGTTTGATCGGTTGGTTATGGCTTGGTACTTATGTTTTCTGATACGGGTTTTATGATGCGTATGATATGATTTCTACAACTGTTTTTTTATAATATTTTTGTTCTTATGATGAGGTTTACGTGATTGATAATTGTTTTCAGTAACTGGGTTATGCATGTGGTTTCAAAACGGAGGGCTAAAACCCGGTTTTCTTATAAAATGGTTTTGGAAAACTTTTCCTTTATTCTGGTCCACTCACACTTTTCTGGTTTTAAATTGCCCTCCAGGTCGTGGAGCTAGCGCGGGGTTTCGGCGTCGAGGCAGCGTCTGAGGCATAGAAGTCACGAGAGCGATCCCGGAGTGTTGTAAAGTTTTTCGTGTGCGTGTATCTAGTTACCAGTTTTCTTTCTGTTGTATTCAGTACTATGCTCTGTAAATTTTAACTTCGGGATGTGTTAAAGTTCTCTTGCGTCTAAAGGTGTATTTTTAGTGGTTGTTTTGGTGTTGGGTCGGGATGTCAGACGGGAGCAGGATTTACCTCGGTTTTTAGGGTGAAACTAGGGTGGGTCCTGACACCGCTGCCTCGGGATCCTCTTCTGCCTCAGTAGCACGGCCTGGAGGGGTCAATAAAACAATAAGGGTGAGTGGGCCAAAACTCAAAGTTTATAAAACAGTTCATCATATCGAAAACATATAGATTTACCCCTCCGTTTTCCAAACATGCATGCATCAGTATCAAAAACCATAATATCATATCATATAAGTATAAACAGAATAATATAAACATAATCATAACATCAGTCACTGCACTATACATCCCAACCCTGACATCCTAGATGTCTGATGTCCCAGACGTCCAATAAGGTCACAGCCCCAAGGCTACGCGTGCCACCCGAGGTCTCAATCCCGAGTCCAAATCCCGAACCCAGTTCGAGTATGGCATCCCAGATGTCTGACGTTGATAGGACGTTAAAAAGACATTATTTTATATTATTTTATACCCTTTATACTTGATTTTTAGTATTAAAATATTAAATAAATTGATAAAATAAATTATTTTGTGATTTTTATGCTTAGATAAATAAAGTTTGTAATCTGGTGCATTTTGGCGAAAGAATCGTTTCGATCGGAATTATAACGAATAAATTATGGACGAAATTCGATGAATTAATTTAGTTAAATTAATTAATTTCTGCAGCCCAAAACCCAATTGTACAAACTAGCCCGCAAGCCCAAGGCGCGCAGCCCAGGCCCGCGTAACCAGCTGCCCAGCCCAAAATCCGCACGGCCCGCAGGCCCAGCCACGAGCAGCCCACACGGCCCAAACGCGCGCGGCCTGCTTCAGCTGTCCAGAAGGAGTTCGGCGCGCGCCTACCGAAGACAGCTTCTCCTTTCCAGCTCACGCCTGCCGACCGGCCGCCACCTTTCCAGCACAGCTTTGCCGACCAGCCGCCTCCTTTCCAGCTTGCAGCCACCGAAAATTCTTTCAGCAGCAATTTAGTGAATTTTCTTGCTGTTTTTCAAGCTTTTTCCTTTGTTTTGTTTAAATTCTCTTCCCCAAAAACCACCCATACTCATCATTTCACTTTTGAATATTTTTATTATAATTTTTGTTTAGTTTTTATTTATTTTTTAGGGTTTAATTTGTGTTTCTCCACCTATAAATAGGAGTTGATTTCACTTGTTGAAATCACTTCCAAGTAGCACAAAATTGAGCTTCTTTTAGGAGAAATCTTGGCAAAATAGTTCCAATACAATTTTGAGAGTTCAAGTCCGAATTTCCTTGTTTAATCTTCTTCCATCTTCATAAGGTTCCAGCCGCTGTTCGGTGTTCCTTGTGAAAAACAATCCATTGTTCTCATCCAATCTGAAAAGTGTAACATTTGCTCTCCATTCTCTTAAACTCTCTTATTTGTTATTGGTTCTAATTATAATGCAATATATGTATTGGTTTCTCCTTCCTATCTTTTGTGAAAATTGAGTATAATCTCCATGTGTTCTACTTTCTAAAAATCATTTACTTCTTACATTTTAGAGCTTAAACTTCATTTCGAAACTAAATGTTGATCCGCTGTTCGGGGCATTTAGAGTAGATTTGGAGAGATTTAATGTATGACCGCTGTTCGGCGCATTAAATCACAAACTTAAGGTAATTATATTATAAGTAAAAATCCGCTGTTCGGTGCATTTATAATATGAATAATGTATGAAGAAATATGAGTTTGTGAAGGTATAATTTCGTGATTAATTCAAATATTTGCAATTGTAGTATGTTGTTGAAGTTTGTGTTTACGGGAAGTCTACTTTGTGCATAAGTTAGAATAGAAATAAAATGAGTTTATCTATGCTTTTACTTATTTACATAATTACAAACCTCTTCAAAACCCCCCTTGTTTATTCTTTATTCTTTTATTCTTTATTCTTTTATTCTTTGATGCTTTTATTCTTCCATTCCTTTATTATTTAATTTATTGATTCTTTGATTAATCAATTCCTTTATTCTTTGATTAACTAAGCCCTTTATTCTTCTATTATTTCATTCTTTAATTCGTTAATTTATTAATTCTTTGTAATTCATTAATTTATTATTATCTTGTTCATCTATTCTTTAATTTATTAATTATTTGATTGTTTAATTCTTTTATTATTTAATTCTCTAATTCATTATTCTTTTATTCATCTCCCACTAACACATTATTAATGTTCCCTAATTTCCCCGGTTAAGAACGATCCCTATTTACCAATACTACATCTACACAAAAAGGGTTTAAATTGCATAACACTCGAATTACATGTTCAATTTAATGCGTAGTTTGAGCGTAGTCAATTTTTGGCGCCGTTGCCGGGGAAATTGAAAATCATTTTAATTTGTTAGTGTATGTATATAAATTGTGCATATTATACTTGTTTATAAATTTTATTTTTGTTAATATTATATTTGTTTATAACATTTACTTACTTGTTTATATTTTATTTATCCATCTTATTATTGTTCTTATTATGTTTGTTTATAATGCTCATACTTTACTTTTTCTTAATTTCTAATTTATACTTGTTCATAAATGTTCATAATTTTTTTTTATATATATTTGTTCATAATAAATTTGATACTTGTTCATAAATGCATATTTTATATGTTCACTTTTCTTTACTTTTATTTTATATGTTCATATATGCATATTTTATATATTCACACTTTTTCTTTATTCCCTTAACTTTAATCATATTACATCAACTTTATTCCATTAACTTTCTTTTAATTTTATTACATAACCTTTATGTTCCACTAACTTTATGTTTACACCTATTTTATTTTTATGTAATCAATTATTTGTTTATGTCTTGTTAAACTTTAAATCTGAAATGAAAAAAAGAAAATTCGGAATAAATAAAAAAAATTTAAAAAAAAAAAAAAATTTTAAAAAAAAAAATTAAAAAAAAAAAAAATTTCCTATTAATTGTTTTAGAGTTGCATGAATCTCTTAGTCCCTTTTTCTTCGAAATCTTACTTTCGGGAACAGGTAGTGCCCCTCTTATTTACTTTCTCCTTAACCCTTCATGATGTGTGGATTTCATCACCACATACCATAGACTCGAATCTATGGACATGAGGTTGGGGCGGAGTTTGTAAATACTAGGGTTTGGTAATTCTCTACGTCATCATTTGGATTAATTATGGTGTCTAGGAGAGTTATGACTGGTGACAAGTTTTGGATTAAGAAAGGGAACACCAATGGAGTATATGCCAAGCTAGCCTCGGGGTGCTCTTAAAATTATCCTTGCTTCTCGCGTTACATCTATCTCAACTGGCCATGATTAATGTTGAATGGTGGAATGGTGGTTATCAGTACGCGCAGGCCGTACGCCCAGGAAAGTACTATGAGAAGCGGAAGGGGAAAGTTATTCATGACACTCTAAAACTCTACTTATTGCATTATTAGTTTGCATTTGAAACTTGTGTATTTTCTTTCCAGTAACGTAACTTTTTGGTAATTCTGGTTTCTATTTATGTGTTATTTTATGCAAATCTCTACTATCTTACACTTATTATCTTTTCTTATGTATACTTGCCTTCTAACTTAGAGTTTTGTTTTCATAGAGGTACGAACTTATGAATGCGTGCTCATCAATCTAAGCTTGATCGGCTGAGAAGACAACTTGACATCTCACCAAGCAACGCCACATTCAGAGACGCACTTAAGCAAACCAGTTCGTTCGAACCTCCATCCCCAATATTCGGTGAGTCCAAAAGCGAGAAGAGTAATTCAGAAGAAGAACAGATTTTCGGAACACCGATAACCATGGCACGAAACCTGAGTATCCGGGAGCAGACATGTGCAAACACAAATGGCACTACAGACTTCTGCATCCAGTATCCCGAGCCTCGAACCAACAAGAAAGATATTGAGCTTAAGAGTGGAGTTCTTCATCAACTACCCAAGTTCCGTGGAATCAGAAATGAAGATCCACACAAACACTTAACGGAGTTCCAATTCATCATTAGTAGTATGTGTCCGGATGATGCGGACTTGGAAATCATGAAGCTGAAAGCTTTCCCATTGTCCTTGGAAGAAAGAGCACGGGTATGGCTTTTAAGTCTCCCACCCAATCATATTGACTCTTGGGAGAAGTTGGTTCAGGAGTTTCTTACCAAGTACTTCCCTGCCTCAAAGATTACGGTCTTAAGAAAAGAGATCACTGGAATCAAGCAGAAAGAACATGATGAGAATTTCAGCCAGTACTATGAGAGGTTTAAGGAACTTTGTGCTTCATGCCCTACTCACGGGATCACAGAAGGCTATCTTTTAACCTACTTTTATGAAGGACTCAAAGGTTGGGATAGAGGACTGCTCGATGCTGCAGCTAATGGAAGTTTCTTAGCTCGGAGCCTAGTAGATGGTCGTGCACTACTTGAAAGCCGTGCACTCAATGATGCACAATACGAAGGTGCCGATCCCATTTCTAGAAAGGTACATGAGGTAAGTTCCCATGCTATAAATGATTCAAAGTTAGATAAAATCACCTCTATGCTTTCGAATATGCTTGAGCTAAAGAAACAGGTAGCTCCAGTTTGTTCCATATGCTCTCAAGGCCATCTTGAGGAACAATGTCCCTACACTGCAAGGGAAGAAGACTCCGGAACTGAAATGGCACACGCCATTGGAGGCTATCAAGGAGGGCCAAGGACCCAAGGTTACAGTTGGAGAGATCCGAACAATGTCCTAAACCCTCAGCACATGTCGACCGGGCCAAACCGTGTCCCAGACCAGTTCCCAAGGCCCACATGGCAACCAAGGCCCACATGGCAACCAAGGCCCCCGGTCCCATTTTCTAACTTTTCTCATAATCATGCAAATAATCATACTTCCTCATCTTCTAATCCTGATTATGATAAAATGCTGGCTGCTCTTTCCCAAGGGCAGCAAACACTAATGGCTTCAACTCAGGCTCTTGTCATAGGTCAGCAAAATCAACAAAAAGACATCGCTGATCTCAAGGACCAAATGGGCAAAGTCGTGGACTTCATGGGTAAGATCCAAGCTAGCGGGGTGCTTCCACCTCAACCTACGCCCAACCCAAATGTAAGACCTGAAGCCAATGCAATCACCACTCGAAGTGGTAAAGTGCTCGGAGAAATAGAACCAGATCCAGCCGTTTCTGCGGCTGAAAAGCACAAGGTGGCAACTAAGACCACCACGACACAACCGCCAGTTCAACCTACCCACACACAAGGTAATAACCCAATCCCTTCAAGTTCGGTTGTTACTAATTCCCCGTTTGTGCATGCACCATTTCCAAGTAGGCTTGCCAAATCTAAGAAGAATGAATCCGATGAGGAAATCTTGGAGATCTTCAAAAGGGTGCAAATCAACATGCCCTTGATCGAGTGCATCAAACAAGTGCCGAAATACGCAAAATTTCTGAAAGAGTTATGCACTCCAAGGCGCCAGACGAGGGAGAAGGAGGTTGTGATGGTGAGTGAAACAGTTTCTGCTGTAATCCAGCGTCGGCTACCCCCAAAGTTGAAGGATCCAGGGAGTTTTTCTGTTCCCTGCGTGATTGGTAACAAGTCATTTGATAAAGTCATGCTAGACTTAGGAGCATCTATTAATGTTATGCCATATTCACTATATGTTGCCCTAGGTCTAGGTAAACTACAGCATGACGATATTATCATTCAGTTAGCCGATCGCTCTAATGTGTATCCTAAGGGATACGTAGAAGATGTTCTTGTGCAGGTTAACCAGCTCATCTTCCCAGCTGACTTTTATGTCCTAGACATGGAGGATTCCCCTACGAATCAAGCTCCACTAATGCTGTTGGGAAGACCATTCATGAGAACTGCCAAGACAAAGATTGATGTGTTCAATGGAACATTAACTATGGAAGTAGACGGAGAGGAGATTGGCTTCAACATTTTTGATGCCATGAGGTACCCTAGTTCCGCAACTCATACTACTTTTTCTGTTGACGTGTGCACTTCTCTCGCAGAGAAACATTTTGATTCAATTCGAGAAGACACACTCAACATGATAATCCAGAAAGGAGTTGGCCTAACGCAATCAGGGGACGCCTTGGTTGAGGATACGGATTACGAACTAGAACCTCGAATTTGGGATGAAGTCATGACCCTAAATGAGACCCCCAGAATGGTGAATCATCAGGTACCCTCGTCATTTCCAATTAGTACTAATGCCACTCCTCCTTCAGTGATTCAGGCCCCAGTTCTCGAGCTCAAAGTTTTGCCTGACCACCTGAAGTATGCCTATCTTGGCTCGGACGACACTCTGCCCGTCATAGTGTCTTCTGCACTAACCGAGTCACAGGAAGATAGACTGGTACAGGTCTTGACAAAGTACAAGACAGCCATTGGATGGACTCTGTCAGATATCAAGGGAATCAGCCCTACAACCTGTGTGCATCGAATCTTACTAGAAGATGATGCAAAGCCCTCTCGCGAAGCCCAACGTCGCCTCCATCCTCCGATGATGGAAGTTGTGAAACAAGAGGTCATCAAACTCTTGGACTGTGGTGTCATCTACCCAATTTCAGACAGTAAATGGGTCTCACCAGTCCAAGTAGTCCCAAAGAAAAGTGGAGTCACAGTTGTTGCGAACAGTGAAGGAGAGCTAGTGCCCCAGCGAACAGTGACCGGATACAGAGTCTGCATCGACTATCGACGCCTGAACAAAGCAACTAGGAAGGATCACTTCCCTTTACCCTTCATTGATCAAATGCTTGAAAGGTTAGCAGGTCACTCCTATTATTGCTTTCTTGATGGTTATTCCGGGTACAATCAAATCTGTATCGCTCAAAATGACCAAGATAAAATGACTTTCACTTGTCCTTTTGGCACTTTTGCCTACCGAAGAATGCCTTTCGGTTTATGTAACGCCCCAGGTACTTTCCAAAGATGCATGCTTTCTATTTTCTCTGAATACGTCGAAAAAATAATTGAAGTATTTATGGACGATTTTAGTGTCTTTGGGGATAGTTTTGATGCATGCTTAGAACACTTAGCACTTATCTTACAAAGGTGTGTCGAAACTAATCTGGTACTTAACTGGGAGAAATGCCATTTCATGGTTAGACAAGGGATAGTCTTGGGCCATATTGTCTCTGAAAGAGGAATTGAAGTCGATAAATCTAAAGTTGATACTGTGCGCCACTTACCCTCTCCCACTTCGGTGAGAGGAATCCGTTCATTTCTTGGTCACGCAGGATTTTACAAAAGATTTATCCAAGACTTCTCCCACATTGCAAGGCCCTTGTGCCGACTGCTTCAGAAAGAGACACCCTTCGTCTTTGATGCAGACTGTCAGGAAGCTTTTGAGAAGCTTAAAAATCTCTTAACCACTGCCCCCATTCTTTGTGCCCCTGATTGGTCCTTACCCTTTGAACTAATGTGCGATGCCTCTGATTATGCAGTTGGAGCCGTACTCGGACAAAGGCGGGATAAGAAGCCCTACGCCATCTACTATGCATCCAGAACCTTAAATGATGCCCAGATGAACTACACCACTACAGAAAAGGAGTTGCTTGCTGTTGTATTTGCTTTAGATAAATTTCGTTCTTATCTACTTCGAACTAAAGTCATTATTTACACTGATCATGCAGCACTGAAGTATCTCCTAGCCAAGAAGGAAGCGAAACCAAGATTGATCCGATGGATTCTTCTTCTTCAAGAGTTTGACATCGAGATTAAAGATAAGAAAGGCGTAGAGAACGTGGTGGCGGATCATTTGAGTCGCATTGCACATGAGCGAGATCCTGTGGCGATTCAAGAGATGTTTCCAGACGAACAACTCTTCAGAATCGAGGGAGGTACTCCTTGGTATGCTGATATTGTCAATTATTTAGTCACCAAGCAGTTGCCCACCACCCTCTCCCGTGCACAAAAAGATAAACTTAAGAAGCATGCTAGGCACTATATTTGGGATGAACCTTATTTGTGGAAACACTGTGCAGATTTATTGATTAGGAGATGTGTCCCTGATATTGAACATAGGTCAGTCCTAGAGTTCTGCCATAGCCATGCTTGTGGAGGCCACTTTGGATCTAGAAAAACTGCACTCAAAATCTTAGAATCTGGACTATATTGGCCCACACTTTTTAAAGATGCACATTCATTTTGCTTAGCCTGTGATAAATGTCAGAGATCAGGAAACTTAGGACGCAGGGATGAAATGCCACAACATTATGTTCTTACTGTTGAAATATTTGATGTTTGGGGTATCGATTTTATGGGTCCGTTTCCTCAATCTAATGGCTATCTCTATATCTTACTTGCCGTTGATTATGTATCAAAATGGGTGGAAGCTAAGGCCACCAGGACTAATGACTCTAAAACTGTTGCAGAATTCCTCAGAACTAACATTCTTTCCAGGTTTGGGATCCCGCGGGTCCTAATAAGTGATGGAGGAAGTCATTTCTGCAACAAGACCATTGAAGCTTTACTGAAACGGTATGGTGTCACTCATCGAGTATCTACACCTTACCATCCTCAAACGAGTGGAATGGCGGAAGTCAGTAATAGAGAAATCAAGAAGATACTAGAGCGAACTGTGGGTCCTAATCGAAAGGATTGGAGCCAACGGTTGGATGATGCACTTTGGGCATACAGGACGGCCTACAAATCACCTATAGGAATGTCTCCCTATAGGTTGGTGTACGGAAAAGCATGTCACCTTCCGGTGGAACTAGAGCATAAAGCATGGTGGGCCGTCAAAACGTTCAACATCAAGCTAGATGACGCCGGTCTGCATCGGAAGCTCCAGCTGAGTGAGCTTGAGGAAATAAGAAATGATGCATTTGAAAGCACTCTGATCTACAAGGAAAAGGCAAAGGCATTTCATGACAAACAGATCAGGAGTAAAGCATTTGACATTGGCCAGAAAGTTTTGCTTTTCAACTCTCGACTCAGACTCTTTCCTGGTAAGTTATGTTCTAGATGGGTAGGACCTTTTGTTATCACTAATATTTTTGCCCATGGAGCCATACAGATAAAACACGTTGGAACTGGAAAAGAGTTCAAGGTCAATGGCCATAGATTGAAGCCTTATATCGAGGCAATTGGCGAACACGATGTGGAGTCAGAAAGAGTGCTACGACGTCCCATCAGATGAACTAAATTTGGTCTAGGCTGGATGGACGTTAAACTTCAAGCGCTTGTTGGGAGGCAACCCAATGTGTTCGCGAGTGTGAAGGAGTCATCAACACAGATTTGCTTTCTTTCAACCCTTCACTCTCTTTTATGTTTTTCTTTCTTATTTCATTTTCTTAAATCATCTTCCTTACTTTGATTCTATGTTTAAATTACTTCGTATTTTCCTACATTGAGGACAATGTAGAATTTAAGTGTGGGGGAATGGTTTACAAATTTATTTGTGTTAATTTTCAATTGTTTCTTTCTTATTTGTGTTAATTTTCAATTGTTTTATTTCTTTCTTCAAAAAAAAAAAAAAAAAAAATTTGAGTCTTTTTGTTTTAAACGTAGCGTTTTTACGAGTCATCAAGTTGCCCTTTAACTTGTCAATGATATAAGTGAATGGAAATGATTATGTTATGGCCATAAAGATAATCACTACAACTTGAATTTGTTTGTTAATATTTTGTGATTAAGTGTTACTACTTGAAGATAATGCATGTAAATTGGTACATAAATAAGCATGATATGATAAGTATGAATCATTTGAACCTTATGTGAGCTTTAGAACTTATATACATCTTTGATGAGTGATTCATAAGTTCTTTGTTTAAATTGATATACATATGCCTCATAACTGCTTGCCATAGCTTTTATTGAACTCTAGAGCACTAGAACTTATTCTATGTGATTTTCAAAGCTTTTAAGTCAATAAATTCTCTGATTTTGGAAATGATTAAGGCATTAGGGTTAACACCACAAATTCAAACATCCATGTTCCCTATTTTGTGCGCACAAGTTGCGACCCCCTTAGTTTTACCCCTTTTGAGCCCACATTAAGCCTTTCTTTCCTCACCATGATTATCTAAACACTTGAGCTTAGTATAGACATCTTTTACCTTTGTTCCAAGGACTCGGTTGAAGACATAATGATTATGTAAAGAGAAAATGATGATGTTGAAAGACTTTTATGTGTATTTTGTGGATTTACTTACTCAAACATTGTTGTATTTTTGACACATGTTATTACCTTGATATATGAGGAAAAAAAAAATGATGAAAAAAAAAAAATAAAAAATAAAAAAAAAGAGAAGAAAAAAAAAAAAAAAAAAGAAGAGAAAGATATATTTATCAAGGTAATAAGGTTTGATTATGAATATTTGAGTTAAGTCCTTTACATTTGTAAATCTGGCACAAAAAAATGAATTCGAGGCCCAACAAGATGAAATTAGGCCTATGTTCGAAGGGATGGATTACTGACATCATTGCACTAAGGTTGGGAAGTTATGATACGTTTTGGGAGTCTATTGAGTCTTGGAACGAATTTGAGCACCACTTGTCCTATATATTCCTTGCCTCTAAACTTAGCCCCATTACAACCTTCGTAAAGACCTTATGATCCTTAAGATGGTAAATTTTGATTAGTTGAGTCAATCACTTGAGTAAGCTTATGGTTTTGGTTCATTTGTGCAAGTATGTTTTGTTTTTTGAGGTGTTTGTTTGAAATTTTGCAAAAGTACTTCATTTCGATTATGTGAGCATCTCTCACATACTTTGAGTGCAAACACAAACCCTCACAAAATTGAGTGAATTTATGAGTGCATATCCTTGTGAGTTGATTCATACTTGTCTTATTCATGCAGAGATCCATTTCACCATATTTACTCATTATCTTACTTGTCGAAACATTTTGTTACCATGTATTAACTCTTGAATTCCATTTGCTTAAATGTTTTAAGTGACAATCTTTTATGCCATGATTATAACAATGAAATTTGAGACAATTGGTTAAGGGTCTACTTGTTTTGAATTCGTAATTTGATTTTAGTATTTGCTAGGGACTAGCAAAGTTTAAGTGTGGGGGTATTTGATAGGACGTTAAAAAGACATTATTTTATATTATTTTATACCCTTTATACTTGATTTTTAGTATTAAAATATTAAATAAATTGATAAAATAAATTATTTTGTGATTTTTATGCTTAGATAAATAAAGTTTGTAATCTGGTGCATTTTGGCGAAAGAATCGTTTCGATCGGAATTATAACGAATAAATTATGGACGAAATTCGATGAATTAATTTAGTTAAATTAATTAATTTCTGCAGCCCAAAACCCAATTGTACAAACTAGCCCGCAAGCCCAAGGCGCGCAGCCCAGGCCCGCGTAACCAGCTGCCCAGCCCAAAATCCGCACGGCCCGCAGGCCCAGCCACGAGCAGCCCACACGGCCCAAACGCGCGCGGCCTGCTTCAGCTGTCCAGAAGGAGTTCGGCGCGCGCCTACCGAAGACAGCTTCTCCTTTCCAGCTCACGCCTGCCGACCGGCCGCCACCTTTCCAGCACAGCTTTGCCGACCAGCCGCCTCCTTTCCAGCTTGCAGCCACCGAAAATTCTTTCAGCAGCAATTTAGTGAATTTTCTTGCTGTTTTTCAAGCTTTTTCCTTTGTTTTGTTTAAATTCTCTTCCCCAAAAACCACCCATACTCATCATTTCACTTTTGAATATTTTTATTATAATTTTTGTTTAGTTTTTATTTATTTTTTAGGGTTTAATTTGTGTTTCTCCACCTATAAATAGGAGTTGATTTCACTTGTTGAAATCACTTCCAAGTAGCACAAAATTGAGCTTCTTTTAGGAGAAATCTTGGCAAAATAGTTCCAATACAATTTTGAGAGTTCAAGTCCGAATTTCCTTGTTTAATCTTCTTCCATCTTCATAAGGTTCCAGCCGCTGTTCGGTGTTCCTTGTGAAAAACAATCCATTGTTCTCATCCAATCTGAAAAGTGTAACATTTGCTCTCCATTCTCTTAAACTCTCTTATTTGTTATTGGTTCTAATTATAATGCAATATATGTATTGGTTTCTCCTTCCTATCTTTTGTGAAAATTGAGTATAATCTCCATGTGTTCTACTTTCTAAAAATCATTTACTTCTTACATTTTAGAGCTTAAACTTCATTTCGAAACTAAATGTTGATCCGCTGTTTGGGGCATTTAGAGTAGATTTGGAGAGATTTAATGTATGACCGCTGTTCGGCGCATTAAATCACAAACTTAAGGTAATTATATTATAAATAAAAATCCGCTGTTCGGTGCATTTATAATATGAATAATGTATGAAGAAATATGAGTTTGTGAAGGTATAATTTCGTGATTAATTCAAATATTTGCAATTGTAGTATGTTGTTGAAGTTTGTGTTTACGGGAAGTCTACTTTGTGCATAAGTTAGAATAGAAATAAAATGAGTTTATCTATGCTTTTACTTATTTACATAATTACAAACCTCTTCAAAACCCCCCTTGTTTATTCTTTATTCTTTTATTCTTTATTCTTTTATTCTTTGATGCTTTTATTCTTCCATTCCTTTATTATTTAATTTATTGATTCTTTGATTAATCAATTCCTTTATTCTTTGATTAACTAAGCCCTTTATTCTTCTATTATTTCATTCTTTAATTCGTTAATTTATTAATTCTTTGTAATTCATTAATTTATTATTATCTTGTTCATCTATTCTTTAATTTATTAATTATTTGATTGTTTAATTCTTTTATTATTTAATTCTCTAATTCATTATTCTTTTATTCATCTCCCACTAACACATTATTAATGTTCCCTAATTTCCCCGGTTAAGAACGATCCCTATTTACCAATACTACATCTACACAAAAAGGGTTTAAATTGCATAACACTCGAATTACATGTTCAATTTAATGCGTAGTTTGAGCGTAGTCAGACGTCCCAGACGTCCAATCATAGAAATCCTGCTCCTGAGTCACCCTACGGTCCGGTCCCTTCGTAGAATGTCCCCTCGTAGGCATTACGCCGTGACCACTCCGGGATACCCACATCCGTAGGAGACAGTATCACAAGGGTAGATCTATACAGTGCAGTACTAAAGATAGTCATCGAAATCCATATACATATATATGACTCAAAACAATGCATAAACTAACCAGACGGGTCTCACGCCCAAACATCGTAATTCGTGCCATAATCATAACTCAAGATAATCAGATGCTTTTGCTTGAATCACATATATATATATATATATATATATATAGAAAGGAAAAAAGTTTTGCATGCAAGGGTTGAATGAAATCAAGGCCCAGTCACGGTACAATCCCGCTGCAAATTCGAGCGTATAACCCTGCCCTGGTGCTATTGTACGATTCCTGTCATATCCAAAGTACACGTAAAGGTCACTACAAGTCACTACTATTCAACCATGAAACCCTAGAATGAAACCGAGCTAGGAAGGCCGTCTAAACACGCTTCCCGAGGCTCAACCCTAATTTGACCAATCTAATGATCTTCGATTGACATGAAAACACCGTCATTGGATTCGTATCGTCGAAACCTTGAAAATGGTACTAGTCCCACAAAATTTACTGTTCACACGCGCCTGGTCAAAGGCTAGTCAACGCTGCTACAGTGCATGCTAACGTCAACACTAACAGTGTTAGAGGACACGTGTCGCACACTGATTGGTCCCTGGTCTAACAGTTTCTACATGATGACATCATCATGATGTCACTGTTGACGTCAACATGATGACATCATCATGACGTCACTGTTGACGTCAACATGATGACGTCATCACTGCTACAGTAACCGGGTCAACCTGAATTCCAGAAACCGGGTCGTCATTGACCCACGGCTTGACCTGATCACAGATCTCGTTTTCGGCCACCATTTTCGATCAGAGGGAAACTCAAAGGGAAAGCCGGCTGCAAGCTCCGGTCTTCTTCCCCGACGACTCACTTGATTTCGGCCACGAACACTGGTCCAACATGGTCGTCTAAGTACCTAGGACATGTCCCAGAAGTAAAGAATGAACCACAACGTCAAAAATGGTTCATTTCGAAACAGGGAAGAAAAATGGGCCTCTCGGGTTTTCTGACTCACCGTCGCCGTGTCGGCGCCATAGGTCATCTCCTCCGGTCCTCAGCTCTCCTGGCACCCTATCACTCATGTCCTTACATTGGTTCGAGTTCTGGTCGTGAGGTTTGGACGGTTGGGTGCTTGGGGCTGGTTTTCCTTCCTCTCGGGTCTGGGTGTTTCAGGTTGTGCAGACAGGGGAGGGTTTCCAGTGGTGGTGGTGGCTGGTGACTGGTGGTGAGTGGTGAGGTTCAGCCGTCGCCTGGAGGTGGAACAAGGCAGAGGGGTGGTCGTCTAATGGGCGTGTTTGTGCAGGGAATGGAATGAGTCGTAAGCTCACGGCTTGAGAGAAAATAATGGTGAGAGAGAGTGAGGGTCTGATCGATTAAAAGAGAGAAGAAGATGGGATCAAGGGTCCAGATTCAATCTGGGATTTAGAATGGATGGTTAGGATTTTATGAGGGAACATAAATAATAAACTAAGTAGCCAATAGGGACAAGATCCTAGATTTAGGGAAAATGAAGTGTGGGTTGAGTGACACTTGTCACTCATCCAAGGGTCCAGATTAATTTGGTTTTTAAATCAGATTACATTATTATATTATTATTTTAATTCAAACCTCTGTTCGTTCGGTTAATCAATTTTACTCCCGTGACCATAACTTTTCCGTCGTACGTCCGTTTTCGACGTGCCGCCTGCCTACGGACTCATCACGTCCCGATCTACGTCACGATCATGGGTCAAAGTCCTAAATATTTCCTGGGGCAAAATAGTCATTTTACAATACAATAATATTTACGAAAGTTCGGGTCGTTGCACCTTAGCCCAAAAACAGTAAATCCAAAACCAAGTGGGTCACTGCCCAAATCCATAAACACAATTCCAACTAAAAAACCATTTCATAGATCCAATAGTCTATATTTACCACATAACCATCCTCGGCATCCCAGATGCCTAGCGTCCCAGACGCTTGACGTCCCAGACGCCATATCTCACGGTAATAACGCGTGCTACCCGGGGTCTCTCCGGGTCATTATCTCTGACATCCTAGATGTTTGACGTCCCAGACATCTAATTATAGCATTCCTGCTCCTGAATCACTATATGGTCCGGTAGCTCTGTATAATGACCCATCGCAGGCAATGCACCGTTATTTCCCTAATGTCCCTAACACCTGGAGGAGACCATCATATATTCTCGTATCAAGATGGTATATGGAAAAAAAAATTCAAGGTTATTTCAAAGCCTCTCAATGGGCCATGCCCGAAATTCCCATAAAACATCACAAATCCATTTAGGTTCCCCGACCTGAAATCATGTTTATGAAACATAGGGTCTCAGTGACAAGACCCATCTCGATTATCCCTTGATAGTCGTGATCAATCCTGCTCCCGTCTGACAATAACTAAAAATTACCGAAAGTAACCAAACTGATATACATACACCACACAAAAACTCCCGAAAACATTGTCAGACAAGGGATAGTTAAGTTTTACAGACCGATGACGTCACAAGTTTGACTAGTCAAAGACAATACAGAGCATAGGTACTATTACAGATAGGGGTCAAATTCCTACTCTGTAGAGTGTCTGAGTGCGCAACGGTCTATTTATTCTTCTGCCTCGCTTGCCTCGTTTCTAGCCCTCGTACCAGAGCACTGGCCTGGAGGGTGCATAAAACAGTAAAGGTGTGAGTGGACAAAATAAAGTTTGATAAATACATTTGCCAAAATATATTCTTACCCTCCAGTTTTCACAAACATGCATGCATATCATAAAACACGAGTAATAATAAGAAATCAATTAAATATGTTCAGTAGATCAATCAAAACAATTTCCACAAAACCACGGGACTTATTTCCATATCATGTTGCTTACAGTCATGTTTATCCCTGCAACGCGTGCATATCAATAGGCTCATGGACCGCTCAAAATCCGAGCATCCGCTGCTGTGAACACATCACCAGCCGGCAATCCGGATCTCGTGAACACATCACTTACCGATCCATATATATATATATATCCAGCACATCTGATCTGAGTCGAGCCTCCCCTGGGCTGCACGACAGAGACCGTGCTACGTGGCCTCTTCGGGGTAAACACTTCCATCCCGAAGGCGAGCGTTATCTCCAGGGTGCATTCCGGGGAAAAACATATTTTCTCCCGAAAGCCCTAAATATCCGCAACATATCATCATCCCAAAAACCAGTGAAAAACAGTTGCATTGAAAACCAAATAATTTATCAACATAGGGTCGCAGCCCCAAAATATAGTGTCCTCAAATCCGGAAAAGTCGAAGTCCCGATTGACATTATAAATTCGCAAATCATTAATATTATCATGTAATCACATGGAAATACGAAGCCAACCAAAATCACAAGTCCATTAGGTCTCAAGCCCAAAATATCATTTTCACGCAAATCCGTGCAATCGTAAACCCGAGTTGCCACGATCACGTAAATCCATAAAATCAATTACTGACTCATAATCCAAGTCAAATATCATTATAATCATTTTCAATCCCGGGCCCACGCCCAAAACATCATTCGCACGTTCCGTGCCCGAAAGACTGATTAAAATAATCATAAAATTACGAGAATACAAAAATCATCAAATTCATCAAATTCACATGTAACTCCAAATCCGACTCAAAATCTTTCTTCACTTGGGTTCCCACGCCCCACAATATCATTTTTAACTAATTTCATGATTTCTCGAAAATCGTGCCAAAATATAAAATATAATAATCATAAAACCGAGAAATCACCAAATTGAAATACCAATCATGCCAAAGCATATCAAATAATATAATAAAGCATTTTAAATCATATATGCATGCATCACGGTTAGAAAATAAAGTCCACTCACACACACCGTCCCGATTGTTCAGCCTCGAGCTGTTCGTTTTCCTCCGACGTCCCGGGAATATTCCAGCCTGTCAAACAAAGTGATTTACGATTACTAGACTATCATATAATCCGTAAATAAGAATCCCCTAATTGTCGGAATTTTATAATATTATTTTAATATTAATTAAACGTGTCGGGTACTCGGAACTACTCTGAAACCATATCCGATTGACCCGAAACCAACGCGGATAGGT
Source organism: Prinsepia uniflora (assembly GCA_032719365.1). Classification (NCBI taxonomy): domain Eukaryota; kingdom Viridiplantae; phylum Streptophyta; class Magnoliopsida; order Rosales; family Rosaceae; genus Prinsepia; species Prinsepia uniflora. The sequence goes on along the minus strand of CM064870.1, from coordinate 57,742,268 downwards.
TCGTATCATCGAGAACATCAAGTTTCATGTTGATCACTTTGCCGGAATCCTCTGCACGCGCCGTCACGCGCCTCCGCAAGCGGCTGCGCGTGAAAGCCACGCGCCTGCACAGTACCTACTACAGTGCGTCGTCCTCACCCGGTTGTCTGATAAACGGGTTGAAATACCCGCGATAGGATCCGATTCAAACTCCATCAATTCGACCTCAAATCGATCCGTTCTTTCAACTGATCCCATCTAATCCAACTTCATTTCAGTTCTGTATGTTCAATTACCTCAATTAAGGTCTAAAACGTCACGACTCACGATCGAACTTCGAAGGATCTCCGATACGGGTTTCACGATTTTGTCCCTAATTTTCCAATTAATTCACATGGTTAGCATCGTGAGAGTATAAGGAACAATTCTCCATGACCAATTTCATACGAGCTTACCTCTATGTATCTGAACTCAAGGTCGATTTTTGGCAGCCATGGCAGCGTCTGTTCTTCCTCAATTCGACACGATTTCTTTTCGTTTTTGTTGCAAAGATGTTCGTTTTGATCCCAGCAGCGTACTTCAATCCTCAATTTCTCTTCTCCTGGCTCCCAAATTTGAATTCGATTTTTCCCCCAATTTTTCTGAATTTTCGAAGCAAAATTCTCCCAATTCTCTCAACCTCTCGAGTTCCTCTCTCTCAGTTCACTTCCTGAGACGTTTAATTGCATAATGACGAGAAGCAGGTGAGCTAGCACGGTTTAATTGGACCATTAGACAAAATCATTACACTTTCCCTTAATTAAGGGATAATTGTCCAAAAGCTACTCCTCAAAATCGGATTCCATGTTCTCTGGGGTGAGAATCAGACAAAGGACAAGTCTGATCAAGGCCAAAAGACCATTTTGCCCCTGGTTGGACAAATTACCATTTTGCCCCTAGGCTTCCGTGACCCGTAACGTTCGTATCCGAACTCCGTTTTCGACGTGCCGCCTGTCGTTGTACTCAGGGCATCAAGACCTACCTAACGGTCCTCGAATCGTGTGAAAATTAGTTGTCAAACAAAAAGTCAACATTTCCCCCCTTTTCGTCCAAATTACGAAAATGCCCTTGGGCTTCCGAACGTCATAACTTTTCCCCGATCGTCGAAATTGGGCGTGCCACCTGTCTATGGACTCGTGACGTCCCGAACTACGTCACGGTCATCGGTCAACGTTCGTTTGACTCACCAATCAAAAAGTCAACAAATTGACCATACTATTCACAAGGGTAAAACGTCATTTATTCATTATGTTACAAAATTACATTTTCTGAATTTCTGGGGCGTTACACTCAGACTCGAAATCACATTTATAAAACTCAACTGGGCCTCATGCCCGATTTTGTAAACCACTAAGCCCCCAGACCGATCACATAACTCAAAAGGGTCTGAGCTCGATTTCGTAAAACAACTGGGCCCATGGCCCGATCACATAATTCAAATGGGTCTCATGCCCGAGTTCATCTTTCCAAAACCAAAACCATAATATAGAACCATTATTAAACTCACAATCACATAACAATAGCATAAACTCGTAAACCTCGAAATACTTGTAAATACGAATTTACCTCGAAATACGTGCCATCATGTAAACCACCAGTGCCACAGTCATCATCATAGAAATCACGTTGTAAAACAAATAAAATAGTTATGCATGCATCGCAATTTAGAAAACGAAGTCCACTCACAGACCGTCATACAATGTGCCTCGATGCGCGTGCCATAGGCCTTCCCTAGCCACACCACTATCACCGGGACTTCCAAACCTGTCCAAATCATACTAGAGGGTTACTAACCTCATCATTAACCTCTCATTAAAGCCCCGTAATTTCTCCAAAATTTTAAATATTTTTAAACTCGATCCTAAACCTTCGGACACCCCAAAATATATCGAAACAATGTCCGATCGACACAAAATCAGCCCCAAAATGTTCGTTACATCGAATATATTATTTCACATGTTAACATCAAGACCCAAAGGTATTCCACGCACCGTCGCAAGCGACTGCGTGTGAATCCCACGAGCCAAATACTGTTCATCGTCAACTTTGGGTAAACCCGGTCTGAATTGGTTCAACGGTTCGGTCCGATTCAACCGAATCGACGGACTGACTCGGCTGGCTCTCAGCCGTTCCTTAACCATTTTCGATCCTATTGATCCGTAAGCCTTCGTCTAAACCTCCCTTACCATTCTATCACCTCAAAATCGTGAAACAACGTCGAAATCATACTTGTTCGAAAAGGAACAGTGACCACCACCTGCAAACGCATTCTGCCGTCGGTTCCAGCCGCCTCCTTCCTCGAAACCACGTCCATTGTACTCGTTTTTAACCCTAGAACCAAACCTCCCACCTTAAATCGGTCCATACATGTTATAAAGGTAATTTTCGAAAATGGGCAACAATGGCTTATCGGGTTTTCGGGTTTTAGTCACCTCCGCCGTCGTCCCCGCGCGGCCCAGCTCACACGTCGTCCTAAGGGGGGTGGATTGTAAGACCCGTGTCCTGGAGGGAACGCTGAACAATCCCACATTCCTGGGAGGGGAATGGTAGTATGCCTTAAAGGTGTAGGCACACAGCTATCTAGCACGAGGCCTTCTGGGAGCTCATTGGCATTGGGTTTGGTTAGAACTCCAAAGTTAAGCGAGATTGGGCTGGAGCAATCTTGAAATAGGTGACCCCCTGGGAAGTTGCACCGTGAGCTCTCGAAAACAAAATCGTGAGGGCAAGGGCAAGCAGGCCCAAAGCTGACAATATCGTGCTAGATGAGTCGGGTCCTGATCGAGGAGGGTCGGGTCCTGACATTTAGCCATTATTCAAAACGGCGATAGGCGCTCATACGATGACCTATATGGGTCTAGTGCCTAGGTGGTTAGGGGGGCCTAGGCATTTTTTTAAGACAAAAAAATAACAATTAATAATATAATAAATATTATCAAATAATTCTATAAAGAAAATAACTGCCTAAATAAATAAATTGAGTTAGGAATCATAAATGTTGAAAACGTAAGTTTTTTATTAATTTTATTATATAACATTCTATATAACGGACCCGACCCGGCCCGTAATAACAGGATTATCGATGATTTTTTTGAAATATTTTGGGTAAATTGACAGTTTCCCCCCAAGTGAGGGAGCTTTGACCAAATGTTGATGTTTGACCTGGGAGGTCAGTTACACACTTACCTAGGCCCGTTACGTAGATCTTAGGATTATGGTTACGAAGATGGGTGACACGTTGAATTTAGAGTTCAGATGGTTATTTTACAGGTCAGGAATGGTTTTTTACTGTTTTTATGATTGCAAGTTTTTCAAGGAAATTGGTACTTTTGTTTGGGTTGTGGGGACAAATATCTTATGCTGGTCCATGGGATGAGTGACAAATGTCACCCACCCCTTGGTCCTTATCCCTTAACCATTACATCTCCCTCTTTGTTCATAATTACATACACATAATACACCACCACCACCTCTTCAATTCCTCTTCCATTATACCAATCAACCGTGGGTGTGAGGGGTGTGAGTGTGAGGGATTGTGAGCCAGAATGCAGAAGCTGGAGGGTAGCATTGAACTGGAACCTAGGAAACCTAGGTAAAACTAGTGAACCCGTGAGGTTTGGTTTTCAACTTTTAGTTTTTGGTGCTGGAATGTTGAACTGAGGTTATGGTTGTCTTCTGTGAGCTTGCACAAGTGTGTAGGGCCAGAAAACATGGAGAATGCATGCATGAATGAGCTCAGGTGGGGAGCTCGAAGCGTGGTCGAGGGATGTCAAGCTTGGACAGAGGATTAAAGGTACGTTTTCTGGGTTTTGAGGTTGTAGATTAGTTTCTAGATGGATTTAGGATCGAATGGTGGCCTTGATTTGAAGTTTGGACATGAATTGGGGAAGCTTGAGTTGGATCGTGATCGCGGATTGAACGACCTGGTTGCAGACCCACGGGTGACCCACAAGAGGTTGACGACGATGACATGGCAACCACATCATCACTATCAGGCCACGTGGTAGGGTTTGTTGGTGCCACGTGGAAGTGTGTTAGAAGGTGCCACGTGGTAAAGGTGCCACGTGGCAAGATGTTTTAGGTTGTTAGTGACACGTAGCAGGGCCATGTCAGCATAAATCTGAATCTAATGGTGGTGGTTTTAGGTTGATCGGAGGTTGTTTAGTGGTAGTTTTGGGGATTTTTCTCCTCGGGTAGCATGTTTGAGATGTGTTTCTGGTTCTGGAGTTTAGGGAGTTTTTTATGTATGCACTTGTATGGATTATTAGTGACCCCTCATATGTGACTTTGACAAGCTAGGATGTTCCGGAGGCTTCAGATTAGCTTAAGGATTGGGATTCAGACGATCAACGGTACCGTGAGTGGACATTTTCTTTCATAACTGTGGTGCATGCATAATTACATCATTACATGGTTTTATGACATGGTTTGGGTGGATATGGAATGGTTTTGTGATGTTATGTGATTTTTGGATGCTAGATATTTGGTGTATATATATGGATATTCGGTTGTAGTTTTCTGGACACAGGTTTTAATGGTAGTTTTGAAAACCAAATTTTGGGCTAGTGCCCGGAAGTTAATTGTTTTGGGCTGGTGCCCGGTTTGAATATGTATTTTGCCTAAGGTCATGTTTTCTGGTTAGGTTAACGTCAGGCGATTGGATCACTATTATGGAGTTGGACTCCGAGGATTCCCAAGTACGGGCATGGACGTGGTCAAAGTTAAACTCGACACGTGCCGACGGAGTTAGACTTCACAGGACCCATGGTTGTCTACCGGTAATACATATGAGATGCTAATTGGACTAGCGGGCTGGTTAGATCAGCGGAACGAGGTTTGAATTTATTTGTTGGTGGGGCCATCGAGATCATGTTTGGCTTAGGACGTGTCTAGGGGTTTTCAAATGATTTACAACCGGGGTTTTCAAGGAAATATGGGCCATGAGCATTTCTATAATTTCATATGTTTATTCATGAATGTTTTATAAAACAAAGGGTTTTAAGGTTTATTTAGGAAAATGGTTTTCAACGACTTTGTTTTTTTCCATTCACAGCTTTTGATGGTTTTTGGTACCCTCTAGGTTGCTATATAGACACGGGCTGTATTGAGGCTGAGGCATTACGTGAGTCGGCACACCCTAGTTATTCTAAGTGGATTGTAGTAGTTATCCATTGTCTGACACTGGGTAGGTACATTTAATTCTGGTAGAGGGTGCTTTGGTAATTTTACAGTGTTGGTGTCAGACAGGAGCAGGTCTGACTACGCCCAAACTACGCATTAAATTAAACACGTAATTTGAGTGTTGTGCAATTTAAACCCTTTTTGTGTAGATGTAGTATTGGTAAATAGGGATCGTTCTTAACCGGGGAAATTAGGGAACATTAATAATGTGTTAGTGGGAAAGAGTAATGAATAAATGAATAATGAATACATTAATGAATTAAATAATTAAAGAATTAACAAATTAAAGAATTAATGAATTAAAGAATTAAAGAATTAAAGAATTAATTAATAAAAGAATAATAAACTAAAAGTATTAAAGAATAAAAGAATAAAGAGATGAAAGAATCAAAGAATATTAAACTAAAAGTATAAAAGAAGAATAAAAGAATAAAGAATAAAAAGGATAGAAGAATAAAACAATAAAAGAATAAAAGAATAAAAGAATAAAAGAATAAAAGAATAAAAGAATAAAAGAATAAAAGAATTAAAGAATAAAGAATTGAAAAGGGGGGTTTTGAAAAAGAGTTGTAAATATAAAATAAAGAAAACAAGTAAAAATAATTAAATACTTAATTCTACTTCTACTTTAACCTTTGTACTAGTGAACTTTCTTCAAATACATATTTTTACCAACACTCTAACATCATGCTCATATTGAACCAATCACGAAATCATACCTTAATCATCTCAAATACATGCATACATTTTTCATATTATAAATGCACCGAACAGCGGATTATTACTTACAATATGATTCACCTTAAGTAAGTGATTTAATGCGCCGAACAGCGATCAAACATTAAATCTCTTCAACTCTATTCTAAATGCCCCGAACAGCGGATCAACATTTAGTTTCGAATTGAAGTTTAAGTACTAAAACATATGAAGTAAAAGAAACTCAAAAAGTAAAACACATGGAGATTGCATTCTTACTTACAAATGTTAGAAAGAAAATACCAACACATATATTGAATTATAAGTAAAACCAATAACAATAACAAGAATTTAAGTAGAGAAGTATGGATTTTCACAAGAATCACCGAACAGCGGCAGGAAACTTGTGAAGATGGAAGAAGAAATGCGAGGAATTCGGTCTTAAAACTCTTGAATTGCCTTAGAATTACTTGGCCTAGGTATTTCTTAAGGAAAGCATAAAAATGTGTTTAAGAGATCTCAAAGAAATATCACAAGAACAAAGTAAAGAGGAAATGAAATTAAGAAAAATAAAAATAACATAAATTAAGAACAAGAATTAAAAGAAAGCTAATTAATAAGAAAATCTACAAGAAGTTAAAATGGTCCCCAAAAATGTCTCTCAAAAGAGAGAAACAAAAGAACTAAAAGAAGAAAACTAAGAAACTAAGCAAAATGGAAGAAATGGAGCTAATGGGGGACTCGGCGGCAGGCTGCTGAAGAGAGGATGGAGACTTCGGCAGGCGCGCGCCGAAGAGGACGCTGGCGGTTCGGAACACGCTCGCCGAATTGGACTAGGCCGCACGGCTTGGACGCGGGCCGGACCTGGGGCTGGGCTTGCGGGCTTGCGGGCTGGGTTGAATTTCTTTTTCTTTTTCTTTCTATTGGGCTGCAGCATTTTATTGGGTTTGGGCTGCACAATTAATTAATTTAATTAATTTAGTAATATTTCACCGAAATTCGTCCATAATTTATTTGTTAAAATTCCGATCGAGACGATTCTTTCGCCAAAATACTCCAAATTACAAACTTTATTTATTTAAACAAAAATAACACAAAATAAATTATTTTATCTATTTATTTAATATTTTAATATTAAAAGCTAAGTATAAAGGGTATAAAATAATATAAAATAATGCTTAATTGAGGACCTATCAAATACCCCCACACTTAAACTTTGCTAGTCCCTAGCAAATACTAAAATTAAACTACGAATTCAAAACAAGTAACCTTTAACCATTTGTCTCAATATTTCATTATTACAATCATGGCATAAAAAATTTTCACTTAAAGCGTTTAAGCATATGGAATTCAAGAGTTAATACATTGTAACAAAATGCTTCAACAAGTATGATAATGAGTAAATATGGTGAAATGGATCTCAACATGAATAAAACAAGTATGAATCAACTCACAAGGATATGCACTCATAAATTCACTCAATTTTGTAAGGGTTTGTGTTTGCACTCAAAGTATGTGAGAAATACTCACATAATCGAAATGAAGTACTTTTGCAAAATCTCAAACAAACACCTCAAGATAAAAACAACACATACTTGCGCAAATGAACCAAAACCATAAGCTTACTCAAGTGATTAACTCAACTAATCAAAATTTACCATCTTAAGGATCATAAGGCCTTTATAAAGGTTGTAATGGGGCTAAGTTTAGAGGTAAGGACAATATAGGACAAGTGGTGCTCAATTCGTTCCAAGACTCAATAGACTCCCAAAACGTATCATAGCTTCCCAACCTTAGTGCAATGATGTCAATAATCCATCCCTTCGAACATAGGCCTAATTCCATCATGTTGGGCCTCATAATCATTCTTTGTGTCGGATTTACAATTGTAAGGGACTTAACTCAAACATTACATAACCAAATCTTATTACCTTGATCGAGACTCAACTTTTTTTTTCTTTTTCTTTTTTTTATTTGATTTTTTTTTATATCAAGGTAATAACATGTGTCAACAATACAACAAAACTTGAGTCGGTAAATCCAAATAATTCACATAAAAGTCTTTTCAACATCATCATTTTCTCCTTACATAATCTTTATATCTTCAACCGAGTTCTTGGAACAAGGGTAAAGGATGTCTATACTAAGCTCAAGTGTTTAGATAATCATGGTGATGAAAGAAAGGCTTAACGTGGGCTCGAAAGGGTTAAAACTAAGGGGGTCGCAACTTGTGCGCACAAAATAGGGAACATGAATGTTTGAATTTGTGGTGTTAACCCTAATGCCTTAATCATTTCCAAAATCAGAGAGTTTATTGACTCAAAAGCTTTGAAAATCACATAAAATAAGTTCTAGTACTCTAGAGTTCATTAAAAGCTATGGCAAGCAGTTATGAGGCATATGTATATCAATTTAAACAAAGAACTTATGAATCACTCATCAAAGATGTATATAAAGTTCTAAAGCTCACATAAGGTTCATATGATTCATACTTATCTTATCATGCTCGTTTATGTGCCAATTTACATGCATTATCTTCAAGTTATAACACTTAATCACAAAATATTAACAAACAAATTCAAGTTGTAGTGATTATCTTTATGGCCATAACATATTCATTTTCGTTCATTTATATCATTGACAAGTTAAAGGGAAACTTAAGACTCATAAAAAAAAACACTAAGTTAAAAGGTTCAAGAAATTTTTTTTTTTTCATTTTTTTCATCTTTATATATATATATATATAATATATTTTAATTAATTATTTTTTTTTCATTTTTTTCATCTTTTATATATATATATATATTTTTTATTTTTTTTAATTAATTATTATTATTTTTTTTTGAACTCAAAATTGTAAACCATTCCCCCACACTTAAATTCTACATTGTCCTCAATGTAGGAAAATACGAAGTAATTAAACATAGAATCAAAGTAAGGAAGATGATTTACGAAAATAATAGGAAAACATTAAATAAACAAAATAAAAGAGAGTGAAGGGTAGAAGGATAGCAAATCTGTATTGATGACTCCTTCACATCTCGGGAACACATTGGGTTGCCTCCCAACAAGCGCTTGAAGTTTAACGTCCATCCAGCCTAGACAGAGATGCAAGTTAGTTAGTCAGAGATGTACGTTAATTAAGAATGCAAGTTAGAAATGCAAATTAAAGTTTAAGGATGCAATGTGAGTTAAAGATGTAAGTTAGAAGAAGAGTGCAATGCAAGTTAAACTAAATATGCAAGTGAAGTTAAAAATGCAAGTTAAATGAAATATGAAATGCAAGTTAGAATGAAAGATGCAAGTTAAGTGAAAATGCAAGTTAAATGAAAATGCAAGTTAAATGAAAGATGAAATGCAAGTTAGAAATTAAATAAATGAAGAAAAAGAAAATAATTTATTTACGTATGAACAATTTTTTTTATATAATTAATTAATTAATTTTTTTTTTCGGAATTTAAAAATTAAATAAATGAAGAATTTTTTATTTTAATTTTTTTTTACGAATTTTATGCTCTTTTAAAAAAAATAATAATAAAATAAAATAAAAATAAAAATAAGGAAAAGTGAATATTTACTATAAGCATTTATGAACAATTAAAAAGAATGAACATTATGTACAAGTAAGAACAAGAATAATATGACAAGTAAGAGAATTATAAACAAACATAAATGAAAGTCTATTATGAACAAGTATGTATGTATATTATAAAATATAAAAGTTATGAACAATTTATGAACAAGTATAAAAGGTAACAAGTAACATATATACAACATTTATTTACAAGTATGAATTAACACTAACATAAAGCTAAGATAAGATTTTTTTTAAAAAAAAATTTATTTACTTTGATTTTTTTTTAAATTTAAATTTAAATTTTATCAAGACATAACCAAATAAATAATTACATAAGAATAAAATAAGTGTAATAAAAAAGTTAATGGAATAAAAAGTTAATGAAATAAAGTTAATGGAATAAAAAGTTAGTGGAATAAAAAGTTAATGGAATAAAATTAATGGAATAAAAAGTTAATGGAATAAAAAGTTAATGGAATAAAAAGTTAGTGGAATAAAAGGTTAATGGAATAAAGTTAATGGAATAAAAGTTAATGGAATAAAAAGTTAATGGAATAAAAAGTTAGTGGAATAAAAAGTTAATGAATAAATTTAAAGTTAAAGGAATAAAGAAAAAGTTTATGGAATAAAATTAAAGTTAATGGATTAAAGAAAAAGTTAGAAAGTGTAAAGAAAAAAAAAATTAAAAGTAAGGAAAAGTGAATATGTACAATATACATTTATGACAAGTATCAATTTTAATATGAACAAGTAAAAGTAAAAGTAAACAAATGAAATTAAATTATGAACAAGTATCAATTTTAATATAAACAAATAGAAAACAAAAAAAAATTATGAACATTTATGAACAAGTATAAATTAGAAATTAAGAATAAGTAAAGTATGAGCATTATAAACAAAAATAATAAGAACAATAATAAGATGGATAAATATAATATTAACAAAAGTAAAATTTATAAACAAGTATAATATGCACAATTTATATACATACACTAACAAATTAAAAATGATTTTCAATTTCCCCGGCAACGGCGCCAAAAATTGACTACGCCCAAACTACGCATTAAATTAAACACGTAATTTGAGTGTTGTGCAATTTAAACCCTTTTTGTGTAGATGTAGTATTGGTAAATAGGGATCGTTCTTAACCGGGGAAATTAGGGAACATTAATAATGTGTTAGTGGGAAAGAGTAATGAATAAATGAATAATGAATACATTAATGAATTAAATAATTAAAGAATTAACAAATTAAAGAATTAATGAATTAAAGAATTAAAGAATTAAAGAATTAATTAATAAAAGAATAATAAACTAAAAGTATTAAAGAATAAAAGAATAAAGAGATGAAAGAATCAAAGAATATTAAACTAAAAGTATAAAAGAAGAATAAAAGAATAAAGAATAAAAAGGATAGAAGAATAAAACAATAAAAGAATAAAAGAATAAAAGAATAAAAGAATAAAAGAATAAAAGAATAAAAGAATAAAAGAATTAAAGAATAAAGAATTGAAAAGGGGGGTTTTGAAAAAGAGTTGTAAATATAAAATAAAGAAAACAAGTAAAAATAATTAAATACTTAATTCTACTTCTACTTTAACCTTTGTACTAGTGAACTTTCTTCAAATACATATTTTTACCAACACTCTAACATCATGCTCATATTGAACCAATCACGAAATCATACCTTAATCATCTCAAATACATGCATACATTTTTCATATTATAAATGCACCGAACAGCGGATTATTACTTACAATATGATTCACCTTAAGTAAGTGATTTAATGCGCCGAACAGCGATCAAACATTAAATCTCTTCAACTCTATTCTAAATGCCCCGAACAGCGGATCAACATTTAGTTTCGAATTGAAGTTTAAGTACTAAAACATATGAAGTAAAAGAAACTCAAAAAGTAAAACACATGGAGATTGCATTCTTACTTACAAATGTTAGAAAGAAAATACCAACACATATATTGAATTATAAGTAAAACCAATAACAATAACAAGAATTTAAGTAGAGAAGTATGGATTTTCACAAGAATCACCGAACAGCGGCAGGAAACTTGTGAAGATGGAAGAAGAAATGCGAGGAATTCGGTCTTAAAACTCTTGAATTGCCTTAGAATTACTTGGCCTAGGTATTTCTTAAGGAAAGCATAAAAATGTGTTTAAGAGATCTCAAAGAAATATCACAAGAACAAAGTAAAGAGGAAATGAAATTAAGAAAAATAAAAATAACATAAATTAAGAACAAGAATTAAAAGAAAGCTAATTAATAAGAAAATCTACAAGAAGTTAAAATGGTCCCCAAAAATGTCTCTCAAAAGAGAGAAACAAAAGAACTAAAAGAAGAAAACTAAGAAACTAAGCAAAATGGAAGAAATGGAGCTAATGGGGGACTCGGCGGCAGGCTGCTGAAGAGAGGATGGAGACTTCGGCAGGCGCGCGCCGAAGAGGACGCTGGCGGTTCGGAACACGCTCGCCGAATTGGACTAGGCCGCACGGCTTGGACGCGGGCCGGACCTGGGGCTGGGCTTGCGGGCTTGCGGGCTGGGTTGAATTTCTTTTTCTTTTTCTTTCTATTGGGCTGCAGCATTTTATTGGGTTTGGGCTGCACAATTAATTAATTTAATTAATTTAGTAATATTTCACCGAAATTCGTCCATAATTTATTTGTTAAAATTCCGATCGAGACGATTCTTTCGCCAAAATACTCCAAATTACAAACTTTATTTATTTAAACAAAAATAACACAAAATAAATTATTTTATCTATTTATTTAATATTTTAATATTAAAAGCTAAGTATAAAGGGTATAAAATAATATAAAATAATGCTTAATTGAGGACCTATCAAATACCCCCACACTTAAACTTTGCTAGTCCCTAGCAAATACTAAAATTAAACTACGAATTCAAAACAAGTAACCTTTAACCATTTGTCTCAATATTTCATTATTACAATCATGGCATAAAAAATTTTCACTTAAAGCGTTTAAGCATATGGAATTCAAGAGTTAATACATTGTAACAAAATGCTTCAACAAGTATGATAATGAGTAAATATGGTGAAATGGATCTCAACATGAATAAAACAAGTATGAATCAACTCACAAGGATATGCACTCATAAATTCACTCAATTTTGTAAGGGTTTGTGTTTGCACTCAAAGTATGTGAGAAATACTCACATAATCGAAATGAAGTACTTTTGCAAAATCTCAAACAAACACCTCAAGATAAAAACAACACATACTTGCGCAAATGAACCAAAACCATAAGCTTACTCAAGTGATTAACTCAACTAATCAAAATTTACCATCTTAAGGATCATAAGGCCTTTATAAAGGTTGTAATGGGGCTAAGTTTAGAGGTAAGGACAATATAGGACAAGTGGTGCTCAATTCGTTCCAAGACTCAATAGACTCCCAAAACGTATCATAGCTTCCCAACCTTAGTGCAATGATGTCAATAATCCATCCCTTCGAACATAGGCCTAATTCCATCATGTTGGGCCTCATAATCATTCTTTGTGTCGGATTTACAATTGTAAGGGACTTAACTCAAACATTACATAACCAAATCTTATTACCTTGATCGAGACTCAACTTTTTTTTTCTTTTTCTTTTTTTTATTTGATTTTTTTTTATATCAAGGTAATAACATGTGTCAACAATACAACAAAACTTGAGTCGGTAAATCCAAATAATTCACATAAAAGTCTTTTCAACATCATCATTTTCTCCTTACATAATCTTTATATCTTCAACCGAGTTCTTGGAACAAGGGTAAAGGATGTCTATACTAAGCTCAAGTGTTTAGATAATCATGGTGATGAAAGAAAGGCTTAACGTGGGCTCGAAAGGGTTAAAACTAAGGGGGTCGCAACTTGTGCGCACAAAATAGGGAACATGAATGTTTGAATTTGTGGTGTTAACCCTAATGCCTTAATCATTTCCAAAATCAGAGAGTTTATTGACTCAAAAGCTTTGAAAATCACATAAAATAAGTTCTAGTACTCTAGAGTTCATTAAAAGCTATGGCAAGCAGTTATGAGGCATATGTATATCAATTTAAACAAAGAACTTATGAATCACTCATCAAAGATGTATATAAAGTTCTAAAGCTCACATAAGGTTCATATGATTCATACTTATCTTATCATGCTCGTTTATGTGCCAATTTACATGCATTATCTTCAAGTTATAACACTTAATCACAAAATATTAACAAACAAATTCAAGTTGTAGTGATTATCTTTATGGCCATAACATATTCATTTTCGTTCATTTATATCATTGACAAGTTAAAGGGAAACTTAAGACTCATAAAAAAAACACTAAGTTAAAAGGTTCAAGAAATTTTTTTTTTTTCATTTTTTTCATCTTTATATATATATATATATAATATATTTTAATTAATTATTTTTTTTTCATTTTTTTCATCTTTTATATATATATATATATTTTTTATTTTTTTTAATTAATTATTATTATTTTTTTTTGAACTCAAAATTGTAAACCATTCCCCCACACTTAAATTCTACATTGTCCTCAATGTAGGAAAATACGAAGTAATTAAACATAGAATCAAAGTAAGGAAGATGATTTACGAAAATAATAGGAAAACATTAAATAAACAAAATAAAAGAGAGTGAAGGGTAGAAGGATAGCAAATCTGTATTGATGACTCCTTCACATCTCGGGAACACATTGGGTTGCCTCCCAACAAGCGCTTGAAGTTTAACGTCCATCCAGCCTAGACAGAGATGCAAGTTAGTTAGTCAGAGATGTACGTTAATTAAGAATGCAAGTTAGAAATGCAAATTAAAGTTTAAGGATGCAATGTGAGTTAAAGATGTAAGTTAGAAGAAGAGTGCAATGCAAGTTAAACTAAATATGCAAGTGAAGTTAAAAATGCAAGTTAAATGAAATATGAAATGCAAGTTAGAATGAAAGATGCAAGTTAAGTGAAAATGCAAGTTAAATGAAAATGCAAGTTAAATGAAAGATGAAATGCAAGTTAGAAATTAAATAAATGAAGAAAAAGAAAATAATTTATTTACGTATGAACAATTTTTTTTATATAATTAATTAATTAATTTTTTTTTTCGGAATTTAAAAATTAAATAAATGAAGAATTTTTTATTTTAATTTTTTTTTACGAATTTTATGCTCTTTTAAAAAAAATAATAATAAAATAAAATAAAAATAAAAATAAGGAAAAGTGAATATTTACTATAAGCATTTATGAACAATTAAAAAGAATGAACATTATGTACAAGTAAGAACAAGAATAATATGACAAGTAAGAGAATTATAAACAAACATAAATGAAAGTCTATTATGAACAAGTATGTATGTATATTATAAAATATAAAAGTTATGAACAATTTATGAACAAGTATAAAAGGTAACAAGTAACATATATACAACATTTATTTACAAGTATGAATTAACACTAACATAAAGCTAAGATAAGATTTTTTTTAAAAAAAAATTTATTTACTTTGATTTTTTTTTAAATTTAAATTTAAATTTTATCAAGACATAACCAAATAAATAATTACATAAGAATAAAATAAGTGTAATAAAAAAGTTAATGGAATAAAAAGTTAATGAAATAAAGTTAATGGAATAAAAAGTTAGTGGAATAAAAAGTTAATGGAATAAAATTAATGGAATAAAAAGTTAATGGAATAAAAAGTTAATGGAATAAAAAGTTAGTGGAATAAAAGGTTAATGGAATAAAGTTAATGGAATAAAAGTTAATGGAATAAAAAGTTAATGGAATAAAAAGTTAGTGGAATAAAAAGTTAATGAATAAATTTAAAGTTAAAGGAATAAAGAAAAAGTTTATGGAATAAAATTAAAGTTAATGGATTAAAGAAAAAGTTAGAAAGTGTAAAGAAAAAAAAAATTAAAAGTAAGGAAAAGTGAATATGTACAATATACATTTATGACAAGTATCAATTTTAATATGAACAAGTAAAAGTAAAAGTAAACAAATGAAATTAAATTATGAACAAGTATCAATTTTAATATAAACAAATAGAAAACAAAAAAAAATTATGAACATTTATGAACAAGTATAAATTAGAAATTAAGAATAAGTAAAGTATGAGCATTATAAACAAAAATAATAAGAACAATAATAAGATGGATAAATATAATATTAACAAAAGTAAAATTTATAAACAAGTATAATATGCACAATTTATATACATACACTAACAAATTAAAAATGATTTTCAATTTCCCCGGCAACGGCGCCAAAAATTGACTACGCCCAAACTACGCATTAAATTAAACACGTAATTTGAGTGTTGTGCAATTTAAACCCTTTTTGTGTAGATGTAGTATTGGTAAATAGGGATCGTTCTTAACCGGGGAAATTAGGGAACATTAATAATGTGTTAGTGGGAAAGAGTAATGAATAAATGAATAATGAATACATTAATGAATTAAATAATTAAAGAATTAACAAATTAAAGAATTAATGAATTAAAGAATTAAAGAATTAAAGAATTAATTAATAAAAGAATAATAAACTAAAAGTATTAAAGAATAAAAGAATAAAGAGATGAAAGAATCAAAGAATATTAAACTAAAAGTATAAAAGAAGAATAAAAGAATAAAGAATAAAAAGGATAGAAGAATAAAACAATAAAAGAATAAAAGAATAAAAGAATAAAAGAATAAAAGAATAAAAGAATAAAAGAATAAAAGAATTAAAGAATAAAGAATTGAAAAGGGGGGTTTTGAAAAAGAGTTGTAAATATAAAATAAAGAAAACAAGTAAAAATAATTAAATACTTAATTCTACTTCTACTTTAACCTTTGTACTAGTGAACTTTCTTCAAATACATATTTTTACCAACACTCTAACATCATGCTCATATTGAACCAATCACGAAATCATACCTTAATCATCTCAAATACATGCATACATTTTTCATATTATAAATGCACCGAACAGCGGATTATTACTTACAATATGATTCACCTTAAGTAAGTGATTTAATGCGCCGAACAGCGATCAAACATTAAATCTCTTCAACTCTATTCTAAATGCCCCGAACAGCGGATCAACATTTAGTTTCGAATTGAAGTTTAAGTACTAAAACATATGAAGTAAAAGAAACTCAAAAAGTAAAACACATGGAGATTGCATTCTTACTTACAAATGTTAGAAAGAAAATACCAACACATATATTGAATTATAAGTAAAACCAATAACAATAACAAGAATTTAAGTAGAGAAGTATGGATTTTCACAAGAATCACCGAACAGCGGCAGGAAACTTGTGAAGATGGAAGAAGAAATGCGAGGAATTCGGTCTTAAAACTCTTGAATTGCCTTAGAATTACTTGGCCTAGGTATTTCTTAAGGAAAGCATAAAAATGTGTTTAAGAGATCTCAAAGAAATATCACAAGAACAAAGTAAAGAGGAAATGAAATTAAGAAAAATAAAAATAACATAAATTAAGAACAAGAATTAAAAGAAAGCTAATTAATAAGAAAATCTACAAGAAGTTAAAATGGTCCCCAAAAATGTCTCTCAAAAGAGAGAAACAAAAGAACTAAAAGAAGAAAACTAAGAAACTAAGCAAAATGGAAGAAATGGAGCTAATGGGGGACTCGGCGGCAGGCTGCTGAAGAGAGGATGGAGACTTCGGCAGGCGCGCGCCGAAGAGGACGCTGGCGGTTCGGAACACGCTCGCCGAATTGGACTAGGCCGCACGGCTTGGACGCGGGCCGGACCTGGGGCTGGGCTTGCGGGCTTGCGGGCTGGGTTGAATTTCTTTTTCTTTTTCTTTCTATTGGGCTGCAGCATTTTATTGGGTTTGGGCTGCACAATTAATTAATTTAATTAATTTAGTAATATTTCACCGAAATTCGTCCATAATTTATTTGTTAAAATTCCGATCGAGACGATTCTTTCGCCAAAATACTCCAAATTACAAACTTTATTTATTTAAACAAAAATAACACAAAATAAATTATTTTATCTATTTATTTAATATTTTAATATTAAAAGCTAAGTATAAAGGGTATAAAATAATATAAAATAATGCTTAATTGAGGACCTATCAAGGTCCTCTCATGATAATCGAGGGGCATTTCGTAATGGCTTGAGGGAGTTTACCTTCAAGTGCAATGCATTCATATAGGGATGGGATGATTACAAAGAGCTGATGAGGCAAGCGACAATCCACACCAAGGAAGAACACTTCAATGCTCCATGAGCAGATTCAAAGCTGACTACCACCCCTGCCTACTTTGTGCCCTAGAGCAATAAGCAGTCCAAACCCCACCATGACTCCAGTAGTCAACACCAGGGTAACGGGAATAGCTCTTATTCTGGTAAGAGAAAGGTTCATATAACAACAACTACAAGGGGAAAAAGGAGAAGTACAACAACAACCAAGAGCACAAGCAGATCAATCATCATTCATTAGCATGACAAGCCCTATACGGGGCCTACATCTACTTCATTTTGTATAAACAGAAAAAAGATGTTATATGACTACTTTTCTCCTATATTCAACTTCAAAGCTATTTTAGATGAAGCTCACATGAAATACATCGTCAATTAACCTAGTTTATGACAAAAATTTAATAGTTTGTGACATGACCCATCCCAATCCCCCCGGGATTACCTGCGGGATGTGCCATGCTCCCGTCTGACACCCCGTGCTAGGCCAGGGATACACCTAAACCCTCTCGGGGCTACCAGAGTACGCCAGGATCTATGACGACATGTGATATCTCAGTATCTGCTACAGCCCGCATATGCGATCAACCTGAAGGGTACCAAAAACAGTAAAAGTTGTGAGTGGACAAAAATAAACAGTTTATAAAACCATTTCACGAAAAGAAAATTTATACCCTTTACTAAAAAACATGCATGTATAAAAAAAACAAGTTATAACAACCACTTTCTTTAAATAAAATCATATGGCTTTTCAAATTAAAACTAAGTGAAAACGTTCATCAATCAAATCCATTTCCTTAGTAGGGTCTCAGCCCAAAACCAAACACGTGGGGTCTCTGCCCAAATTAGTCAAAAACAGTATACCAAATCCTTGACATCCCTGATGTCTAATCAATAATGTCACGGTTCTAAGGCTATGCGTGCCACTCGGGGTCTCGAGTCTGAGTCCTTCCCCTCGGACCTTGTCCGAGGTGATATCAATCTCTAGCAATCCTAATCTTGAGCCTCTCCTCGGAGTGGCCCTTCTCAGGCAATGCTCGCACTCCTGGTCCTGAGTCTCTTCTCGGAGCGGCCCCTTTCACGCAGTGTATCCTGACTCCTCTAGGATACTACGAGACGTCTGGAGGAGACAATCCACTCATAAGGATGGTATATGTAAAACAATAGTCAAACCAGTGGAAAATCATTGTAAAACCATTTACCCGAGGTATAGTTTCCACAAATCGTTTCCACAAAATCAGGATTTCCCGAATCCGATCCAATCCAAATCTCATAGGGACTCAGCCCAAATCCAAATCTCATAAGGACTCAGCCCAAAATCATCTCAATAAGGTCTTAAACCCCAAAATCTCAGTTCATAACCCAAAATTGGGACTCAAACCCGATGTCATAATTCAACTGTGCCTCAAGCCTGATATCATAAACCAATTAGGCCTCAAGTGTAACGATGTCAGGACCCACCCCGGTTTCACACCGAAACCCGAGGTCAATCCCGCTCCCGTCTGACTCCCCGACACAGCGCCCAAGTAAAACTCACTCAAACCCAGTCAGACGCAGGAGTAATTAAACAACATATCCCAAAGTTATCGTTTACAGAGCATAGTACGAAAATACAAGGAACTAAAAACCAATAATGTACACGCACACGGAAGACTTTGAACTATTCCGGGAATCCCTCACGTCACTTCTATGCTTCGGACACTGCCTCGACGTCAAGACCCCGCGCTCGCTCCACAACCTGGAGGGCAATTTAAAAACCGAAATGTGAGTGGGCCATAATAAAAGAGAAGTTTTAAAACCATTTATCAGAAAACTGAGTTTAACCCTCCGTTTTGAAAACCACATGCATAACCAACAGTTATTACCACAGTTATAAACCAAGTTACCGTAAATCACATCATAAGAAACAGAAACACTATAAAACAGTTAAAAAACCAGAGCATGTGAATTTTCAAACCGTATCATAAATCATGAACATGAAATCATCACTTTCTGATCAAACCTGCTGGACCTATCCGAGTCTTTAAACTCCCGAGTCTTTAAACTCAATCCAGGCCTTAATCATATCCGAGTCTTTAAACTCAAGGCCTACGGGGGAAATCAATATATATCCGAGTCTTTAAACTCCCGAGTCTTTAAACTCAATCCGGGTCTTTAAACCCAATCCGGCCGGTCCCCCGTCACATATATCCGGGTCTTTAAACCCAATATCCAGATCCAGCAAATCCAATCCCAAAATCATTTGAAAACCATTTACCAGTCCATATCCAAATCCGAATCCGAAACCACTGGTCTGATGCCCTTCCGGCATCCAGAACCGTCATTCCGAACCCAAATCCGGAATCCACTTTCCAACTTGAAAACCAAATCTCGTTTCTAGAACCGAAAACCTTGATCATCGAAATCACGTTCCAAAATCCCTTTATAATCATTTGAATTCCCTTTATCATTTAAAATCCCAAAACCTTAGCATTTTCCTCAGAAATTGACATTTCTCGTAAAACGTGCCAAATACCGTATTTTCTTGAAAAACGTGCAACAATGTAAAACCAACCAAAACATATTCAATAAATATAGAATCATAATCAAAATCATAAAACAATTATAGAAAACAGTTATGCATGCTTGAGTTTAGAGAAAGGGTCCACTCACAATATCGAGCCCTACTCGCGTCCCGAACGTCCCGCACGTTCCTCGGCTTCCTCGGGAAATCCCGACCCTGTTCACAATCATCAAATTATGTCACTAACACGTTCACAAAAGTTCACCTAAATTGCCCCGAAAATTCCCGAATCGAAAACCTAAGACCCGGGACCTTAAACATTCACCCTCGCGGAACTAAACTCATACGACGTCCGATTAACCCAAAACCAACTCCATTGCACTCACCATAACTCCTAGACCAAAAGCCATGTTGACCACTTCTCCATCCGCCGCCGCACGCGCCCCCACACGCCGCCCAAAGTGGCTGCGCGTGGCCCTCACGCGCTAGCTACAGTAGCATCATCAACCTCCCGCACTGTACTGAACCGGCCGCCGTGGCTTGGACCGGCGAGAGGCATTCTCCACCGTCCGGCCACCATTTCCTTCCCTACTTTCACCTACAGTTTCGTCCAGACACCACGAATCCATTCCCCAACTCCTCTTGGTTCGATTCGACTCCCAGCTTCACGACTGAAGCTCGAACCAGACGGCCCCTTTTTCCCTGTTTCACGATTCACCTGTTCCGGTCACCTCCCGTCACGGTGGCGACACCAGACGATCCCTAAGGCTTTACTGGACCTAGAACCAATCTCCGTTACCCTCGACTCACCCCCAAACTCGTCGACTCACCGTTTGAATTTCACGGCCAAATAGAGCACCAGAGTGCTCATCTTTGCCTGAGCCCCGCCGTGTACGGCCTCGTCACGGCGACCATCCTAGTCGACACCTAGGACCCTCCTGAACATCACCCTGACCTTCTAACCTCTCGACTCTCAACCAAACCTCACGACTTTCCAAATGAACTTTCACGGGAAAACAGAGCAAGGAAGCTTACCTTTCGATTGCAGCTCCGCCGTGCGCACCGCCGCCTACCACGGTGCTCGTTAGACTCCTTGCAACCTCCTCAGCCTCCCCTCGCCTTGGTTTGCCTCACCTCACGGCTTAGCCACCACCTCGAACTCGCAGGCTCCCTGTTTCCCTCAAAACTTCTCCGCACCTCCGCCGTGCCGCAGTGCACGATTGCACCACCAATTCACGACCACCAGCCTCCCTTCCGTCTCTTGTTCCTCCCTCACTCACCAGAACTCATCACCAGCCACGATCACTCCTCAATTTCTCCTCACCAGCTCACTCTGTTTCTATGTGTATCCAAGAACTGCACGGGTTGCACGAGTGCACCCCAATTATTTGGGTGGTGCGCGCACACGAGAACGTCCCAGAAACCACTCCACATTGGCCACATGTCACCATCCACTCAATCCTTATCCCACTTGGTTAAACCCCAGCCGTCCATCTCCTTTCTCTCTGCACAAATCCCCAGAAACCAAAAAGACCAAAATACCCTCATGTTTTACACATTTTTACGGTTTTACCAAAACTTCCTAGACCCGTAACTCTCGCCTCGTACGTCCGATGAATACGTGCCGCCTGTCATCGAACTCAGGACGACGAAAGCTACCTAACCATCCTCGGTCAACCTACCAAAACTCGATTATCCAAAAAGTCAACTATTCCCCCCTAATTACTCAAATTACGGTTATGCCCTCAACCGTCTGAACATCATAACTTCCTCCTCGGATGTCGGAATCGAACGTCCCTCATGTCTACGGGTTCGTGACGTCCTCAACTACGTCCTGGTCACTGGTCAATACCCAACCACCCGAATAAAAGTCAACATTTTTGCCCGGACCAGGGGCAAAATTATCATTCTAGGCTCCCGGACCTTTCGGGACCACCTAACCACTGATTAACCTCACTAATCACACCTTAATCACTCTACTAATCCCGGCTCTCGGGACGGGTTGTTACAAACGACCCGAATTTTTTGTATTATTATTAAATGGAATTTATATGTAAAATGACCATTTTTCCCCTAATCAGGGTAAAATGTTGACTTTTGACTCGGGACGCTGCTTGGATATAAACCCTTGACTTTTACGTAGTTCATGTCGCCCTGAGTTCGTAGACAGGCAGTATGCCAAATTTGGACGCTCGACGTGGAAGTTACAGGTCACGGAGTTCAGGAGAGAACTATTTCATTTTACGAAAAATCGTGCCAAGTGGCATTATTGGACTAGTTGACTGATCTCTTGGACCAATAAGATGAGTGACAAATGTCACTCATCGAATTGGCCTAGTTACCTAAAAGATAGGAATGCATATATCTACTTCCCTTTCCTTACTCGTGCTTATTCGACCGTGAACCCTTATTACAAACACACACCCCTAGCCATCAACCCTTCCCTCTAAACATCTAACCAGCATTTAGTGACCCTTGTGAGTGCCTGGGAGCGTGTTGGATGGGCTGAAAGACAAAGAACGATCGTGCACGGTGGAGAGAGAAGATCCAGGTAAAAATCCGAAACCAATTCAAGGGTCGAGTTTTTGATTTTGCGTTGTGAGAATTGTTTGGGAGATCTGAGGACTTTAATGTGATTATTAGGCCTGTAGGCATTCAGTGGAACCCAAAACCAGGCACGACGGCACTGGAATCGACTAGAAAACACGAAGGAAACCGGAGCTTCACTGTAGCAGTAAACCAGGTATTGATTCGACCGTGTTTTCTTAGTTTTGAACCAGTAGATCCAACCTAGGCACCTAGACGATCCTAATGGCAGCAACGATTTTTGAAATGGGTCAAAAATGAAGAAGTTACAGTCGAGTCGGGTTCGTGGGTCTAAGCGACTCGATTGCAGACCCGTCGCGAGGTTAGGGGTGATGACATCATCGACTGACGTCATCACCTGTCAGGCTGTCAAGAGACGTGGACCAGTCAGAGGACGACACGTGTCACATGTTAGTGCACAGGCAGCACTAACATGTCAGTGACGTGGCTCAATCAGAGGCTGCCATGTGTCACTGACATGTCATTGACGTGGACTAATCAGTTGTTGACACATGACACCTGTCAGAGTCTGACACATGTCAGACTGACATTGTCAGATGACTTCATGCTGACGTCAACAACATTGACCGTTAACTTTGACCCCCAGTTTTGACCGCACGCGTGGACATGATTTTCGAGGTAGGACCGGTACCATTTTCAAAGTTTCGACGTTCCGGATCCAATGGTGGTGGTTTCGTGTCGATCCAAGATCGTTAGGTAGGTCAAATTGAGGTTGGAAGCCTAGGAAAGCGTGTTTGGAGCGCGTTCCCAAATCGATTTTGTTCTAGGGTTCGATGCTAGATCTAGTAGGGTCAATTAGTGACCCTTGGGTGTATTTGGACAGGCCTGGAGACTGTGTTTAGTTTCGGGGACAGGTGTAGCTTGTTCGTTAGCGCAACAAGGACTAACTGTGAGTGAACCGTTGGTTTTATAATGAAAAGCATGCATAACCGTTTTACTTGTTTTTCTAAATTGATTTAAGTTAAATGTTTTAGAACTGTGGATTTTGATGCTTAAATCCCTGGTTTTGAGAAATGTTACGGATTTACGTGAAAACAGTAATATCGGGCTTGAGACCCATTTGGTGACTGTTGACTCGGATTTTGGGGAGTCAACGGTGTTTTGAAAGAATTGTGGATTAAATGAATGGATTGGTGATTTGGGACGAACGGTTTTGAGGTTTTATGTAACGACCCGTCCCGGAAATTAGGGTTAAGACGGTGTTGGGTACTACCCCTGACATTTTAATTATAAAAGAGATTTCTAGGCACAGGTTTTAGTAAGGTTTTGAAAAGACAAATTTCAAATGTTTTCACACGTATATGTATATACCCTCCTATCTATGCGGATTGGTTTCCCCCAGACGTCGTAGATCCTGGAGAGCCACGATACACTACTTGGGATGAGCGACTTCAAGATGGAGTACATCCCAGGAGTTGTACGGACAGGGTCCGAACCTAGGTCCTCCTAGACATCGTAGATCCTGGAGGTAGACTCGGAGTGAGGTCCCGAGTGCATGCATACCTATATATGAATCGTGGCAAAATATTGTGGGGATTAGTTCCCTAGGGGCTGTGTGCCCTGAGTTGGCAACTAGCATGCCAAGGACGGGTCATGTGTATATATGGTTATATTAGATATGTAGATGCGCGTGCCCATATGTATGTATGTATTGATACGTATATGTATAAATATGTTTGTATAGATATATGTGGTTGACTGTGTTTATACGTTTTCTTTTGAATGCATGCATGTTCCAAAACAGAGGGTCAAACTATTTATATGTTCAAAATGAATTTATAACTGCTTTATTTTGGTCCACTTACAATTTGACTGTTTTCTTGACCCTCCAGGAGGTGAGATCGAGACGGGCACCGACTCCAGGGCCGAGGCATAAATACCACCGTTGCGTTTGCGACCACCCTGAGGGGTAGGTGTTGTATTTTATTGTATTAGTACGAACATAATGCTCATATCCCTTGTCTGAAATTTTGTTGTATTAAACACACCGGTGTGTATTTAGAACCCCCAAGAGGGGTATTTGTGTTAAGGAAACCCTAGGAAGGGTATTTGTGGTATTTTAAGTTAATTGTCAGATGGAAGCAGGCCCTTCCCCCGGCGGTCCCCAGGGGGGAACGGGGCGGGTCCTGCCATCAAGCTCCGATATCATATTTCCAAATCTGAAATCATATCATTGTTCAAATCATTCGAAAACACAAGCACGTCTAAAACCCGGCCTAAGCCCAAGGTATCACATAAAATATATATCTCGAAATACGTGCGAGAACACATTTCCACAAGAAGGCCAAAATATTGCAATCAAATATATATACCATATGCAATCAAGGCATCTCAAATCATGCTCATACCGCATATAGAACAGTTATGCATGTATCATATTTAGAAATCAAGTGTCCACTCTCAAATCATCCAAGCTGCGCGCTTGCAAGCTGCGCTGTAAGCCACTTCGGGGCTAAACTGAACTTCCAGGTCGTCTGTACCTGTCCAAAACACACTCAAAGGTCACTACCAACCTAGAAAAGTCCTAATAAAAAACCCTCAAGACTCCTGGATAAGTCAATGTGTCCCGAACACGTTACCCTAGGCTAAAAACCTCAATTTGACTAACCAAACGATCTCCGATCGACCTGAAACCACCACTATTGGATTCAGAATGTCGGAATTTTTCAAACAAGATCGGGTTCACCTCGAAAATCATGCCCACGCGCCCCCACGCGCCAGTCAAACTTCCCGGTTAACTCTAGTCAAAAGTCAACTCTGATGTCAGCAAAGTCAACATTGACGTCACGATCAACGGTAAAAGTCAACTGGTCTGACTTGTCAATGCTGACTATGCCTGGCAGTATGCCACATGTCAGCTCCCTATTGGCCACGTGGCTTGACACCTCTAATAGATGATGATGTCATCGTCGTCTACCTCCACCCGGGTCGACCCGATTCCCTGTAACGGGTCAATCGGACCCGCGACCTGACCCTACTCGTTTTCACTCATTCCTGAACCATTTTCGATCTCATTTGTTCCTATGTGATCGTCACGATCCCTAGAAGAGATCTATGAATCCAGAATTAGCTAAAATGGTCGATATTGTACCTTGCAAACGTTAAACAATGACGACCACCTGCAACCTTGCTTTCCCGTCGATCCCAGCCTCTCCAATCCTTATTTTTGGTCCCCAGACACTCGTACAAACACCAGGAACACTACCCAAAACCTTCCCAAACGTCCAAAAATCGAAAACCAATTTCAAAGTCCAAAACGGGTTTCGGGTTACCTTGTTCCGCGGGTTCCTCCTTCATCCACGATGGCCCTGACTCGTCCTGCCTCGTCTCCTAATCTTTCACTCACTCTGTCACTCACTTCCTGGTCAAGAGGATGAAGGTTTGATGGTTGGGTTGAGTTTGTGTGGGTTTCGGGTTAGAGAGAAACAAAAGAGATGAAGATGAACAAATAGGATCCCAAATTATGGCTATATGGGCCAATTAGATGATGGACACTTGTCACTCATCAATTGGTGCACCCAGATTTTGACCCAATCCAAACAAGCCAATTAAGCCAATTGTACACTTTTTTTCAGTAATCGTGAATAGTCCCATTTTTCCTTTCGTGACCCGTAATTTTCTCGTATGAGATCCGATTTCGACGTGTCGCCTGTTTACGGACTCGTATCGTCTCGATCTACGTAACGGTTCTCAGTCACGACCCCATTTGACATCTGAGGTAAAAAAATCAACAATTTGCCTATTCTAATGGCAAAATCATCATTTTTGCTGACCATCCGAAAAATTCTCGACTAACTCCCGATTAGCCTTGATAATCCTCAATTAGTTCTTAATTAATCCATAGATCCGAGACGGGTTGTTACAGTTTGACAATGACAAAATGTTTTTAAAACTTCAAGTATTAAAATACGAAATTTGAAAATTTAGCGTAATACGCTGGTTATGGTGCTGTAACTTGCAGTACAAAGGTATCAAATTGGGCTGGCTTATCCTATCCGCAGGCACAGTAAAAACTTCTGATGTGAAAGAGGAAGCATCAATTTTAGTGGCAGCACCTGATTCTTGAGTTCCAAAGATTTATATGCCTGCCTGTTCCCTTCTCTCTACTCCATTCATCACGTAAACCATAGATGAGAAGCCAAAGTGAGCATTAGCAGGCTGTTGTCTGTTGAGTTGAGGTTCCTCCGAATCCGAGTCTGGCTCATACATCCATCTCATGATATGATACAAAAGACTCAAAATTGAAATTCTGAGGAGGTGGTTCTGACGATTTCTGTATTCAAAATATGTGGAGTGGGTTGCTGTGTTTGAGTGTTGGTTTTGTGGTTGGGGTACTGGCGATTTTGGCAGCCGAACTCCTGGTGCTCCATGTTATCATCAAAAGATTACAACAAAAAGCCAACCTACACCAATGCAAAATTGAATCCAACTCAGACCCTCTGAAAACCCTAGAATTTGATTCCATTAAGGACAAGGAGGTATTTCTATTTCTATTCTTATCAAGTCTCTTTCTTTAATTACATTTCTAGTTTGGGAATTTTATCAACTTGATGCAAATTTCATTTCTATAAGCTTAAATTGATGGTACGGAATGATGTCTAAGAAAAAGTTAGCATAGAAATATGAGGGAATGTTGAGTTGAGTAAATGACAGGCAACTTGTAAACTTCTACAAAGTATATTTTCTACCTTTTCTCGAGGAGGTACATTTCAAGAATCATAAGGTTTCATGACTTACAAGTGTATATTAATATAACTGAGAATAATTTTTTATAATTCTGAATATACAGCCTACTCAAATTTAACTCAGGAACTCATTTAGCTAGCCCATTGACATGCTCTTAAGGATGAAGATTTTTGTTCCGCTTTTAAAATTGAAAGTCAGCAAGTAGAATCTGTTGATACGAAGACACATATCATCTGAAAATTTCTGTGCTACGCGAGTTTACACATTTCATTGTCGTTGACTAAAAAGACATTCAGAAAGATAACTTCGGTCAAAATTTAGTCTTATCACTGCATACAACTGAATTTCTTTTCGTAGGTACTATTGTGCAGGTGGCTTTGAATATTGGTACCTGTCAATTAATCGAAATATTTAATGCATTTGTGAAACACTCACACAATATTGATGGCTGTATTGTGTATTTTATGTCTCTTAGGGAGTAGTTTGGGTTCTAGAACCAGAAAAAGTTCCAAAAAACTGGCAAGAAAAAGCACAACGAGAGCAAAAGAGAAAGAAGGAATTCTTCGAGGTTTCTCCTATTAAAAAATATGCACAAATCAAGAACCAACAGCTCATTCTGAAAGAATCAGATGGCTCCTGGACAGCGATTCAGTTAAAGGGCTGTACCATTGAAGCTGTTTCTACGACAAGTTTACCTTCAAGAAAATGGTAACTTCCCTCTGCCACACATCCTTATTTTTGGGGCTAGTAGTTGATCTTACCTAGCACTTACCAATTCTGTAATTTCCTTTTGATGGTCAACTTTCCTACCGTGTTATAATGTTGGGTTGGGTAATTTTTGAAAGAGTAAGGGTCAAAGGCTCATCTTCTTCTCATCAGTCTTCACCTTAAATTTAGTTTACTGGTTTCTTCTCGATTCAATTGAAGTCTATTGTCCAGATGTTGTAGTAAATGACACTCATGTTTATTTCTTTGTTGTCTTCTTACTTCCAGCCACTCTAAAACAGAAGAATTCATGCATAAGAGGATAAACCAAGTGGTTTCCGTTTTTCTTTTCCTCTTTTTAAGTTAAAATCATTTTTGGATTTCTTCATTTTATTTGTCATTATAAGAAAATAACTTATTATTTTCCCCAATTTTTTCCTTACAAAGTGCAGTGCCAATAATTTTTTGAAGATTAGTGCCACAATCACCCTTAATATTTTAAATTATAAAATAAAATTTGTCCGATTTTGTAGCTATTTACTGTGTTTCACTACATTCTTGGTTAGAGGTTACTTTATATAATATTTCTTTTTGTTTTAGGGCCAAAAGATTCCCCATTAAATTGGATAGCAAGGCCACCATAATATACAGAGGAAGTAAAATGTTTTACATTTACCTTGAAACTTCATGGGAGAAGGAATCATGGTGTAAAGCTCTTCGCCTGGCATCATCTGATGCCCAAGAAAAATTTGAGTGGTTCGCCAAGTTGCGTGAAGAATTTCGTTGTTACTTGACATTGTTAAATACAGGATATCCTTCACTCATGAAACACTCTGGAGGGTTCTATGCTGCTGAACCTGTAGATAGGGAAAATAGGAATGATGGTTCTTCTTCAAAGGTTCGTATGTTCTTGAGAAAGTTCACAAGGAAGAATTCTAAGGTTGATCCAGATAGTAAGTTGAGTTGGACTACATCCTTAGGTCGTGAAGAAAGAAAGACAAGTGAGAAATTCCGTTCAACTCAGGATTCTGTTTCTTCTAGGAGCTTGGTAGATGCTAGACTACCAGTCAAGAGAGCTCAAAGTTTCACAGAAGGGAATTTGGCTATTCCAGCGTCATCCACCTTAACTCCATCTGGTAGCCAAAGTAATATATCTTTCATCTCTGATGCGGACTCTGAAGAGAAGTTTAGCACTGATGATGGAACACTTTGTTGGAATTTTTTAATTTCACGGCTTTTCTTTGATGCCAAAAACAATGTGGAGATGAAAAGAACCATAAAAGCTCAGATTCAGGTTTACCATGCACCAATACGTTCTCATTATATCTGTTAGTGTGCATGAATGTCGCTTCTCATGTTGGCATTCAGCCAGATAGACATCATGTGCACAAATTTGCACGCACACACCCACACCCACCCACACAAACACACCCACACCCACCCACACAAACACACACACATTCAAACACATCTATGCATAAACGCACTCACATGCATCTTGTGTTTTCATGCAACTCTGCAGTACTTGCTACTCCTTTCTTTTCTGGAGATACTTGACACTTGAGGATGAGCTACACAATATTCTAACCTAAGATTCAGGTTACAATAAATCAGTTATTTGTTTAAGGAACCTCCAATTACTTTATTCATTTCATGTCACTTGGCCTCCGTGTACTAAAACATCCTGAGTTTGGATGTGATCATTTGGGACTATAGAATAGTATGTTAAGGATCCTGTTACAGATCCTGTAGAATCAGAGGAGATTGCAGATCAATCTCCTCCTTAATACCTAGGCTGTATCTTACCTAGTTAGGCCCTTGTTTATATTTTACCTAGTTAGGACTCTTCTAGAACTGTATAAATCTGCCACTACTGTACAACTAATATTATTGAAATAATACCAGAAAATTCAATACCTTATATGGTATCAGAGCCCTAAAAGCTCCATCGAGCAAACCCTAGGAAAAAAAAACCCTAATCCATGGCCGCCCAACCTACAGCCGCCGCTGCTCAATCCACAACCGCCCCTGTCAACCCTACTCTCCCACCACCAACCGACACCACCTCTACCCTTCCCGCCCTCATCACCATCAACGCCGCCGCCCAACTCCCTGTCAAACTCACCTCCACCACCTTCTTCCCTTGGCGTGCCCAGTTCAACGCCCTCCTCCGTGGGTATGAACTCATGGGTTACGTGGATGGCACGCATCCCTGCCCACCTGCAGAAGAAACAGCCCTTCGGGCCCTCTGGATCCGCCAGGACCAGT
This sequence comes from Prinsepia uniflora, assembly GCA_032719365.1. Classification (NCBI taxonomy): domain Eukaryota; kingdom Viridiplantae; phylum Streptophyta; class Magnoliopsida; order Rosales; family Rosaceae; genus Prinsepia; species Prinsepia uniflora. The sequence goes on along the minus strand of CM064870.1, from coordinate 57,711,810 downwards.
TGCTCCTCCATGCCATTTTGGCATCTGTCTCCCCCCAGGTCATCACCCTAATTGCTGCAGCCCCAACATCAGCTGCTGCCTGGACCCGTCTCACCCGTCTCTACGCGAGCAAAGCCAGAGCTCGGGTACTAGGACTCAAGGAGCGTTTGACCCTCCTCCGCCAGGACTCACGACCAGTCTCTGAATACCTCCAGGAGGTACGCATCATTGCTGATGAACTTGCAGCCATTGATACACCCCTGTCTGACGATGACCTGCTTCTCCATGTCCTCAATGGCATTGGCCCTGACTTCAAAGACCTAGCTGCTGCTGTCAGGTCCAGAGACACATCTGTCCCTTTTGAGAACTTGCATGACATGCTGGTTCAGCACGAAAATGCAGCCAATCGAGCTGTCCCCAACCCCCCTCCATCTACCATCACTGCTCATGTAACCCAAACAGCCCGTGGTCCCAACTACAACCGCCACAACCGTGGCCCCTCCGACCACCGATCCTCCAACCAGGCTTTTGACAGCCGTAGTTCCTCTTTCCAGCGCTCTGGTCTGCCCTCCAGCAACCAGCGCAGGTCCAACAGCACCCAAGGAAGTGGCTACCGCGGGTTTTGCCAGTGGTGTGGCACCCACGACCACAGTGCTAAGCGCTGCCCCCAGCTCCAACAACAATCCTCCCAGCCCCCCGTGGCTAATTCCACTATCCAGACTCACTCTTCTCCTTGGCTTCTGGACTCCGGTGCCTCCCATCATGTCACCTCCACTCCTCACCACCTCACGGAGGTCCACAACTACAATGGACCCGATGAAATCATCCTTGGCAATGGTAAGGGGTTACCCATAACCCACACTGGTACCCTCACACTCTCCTCTCCCTCCTCTCGTCCTTTTCTCCTTAAACATGTTCTCTGTGCTCCTATCATGACCAGAAACCTGCTCTCTATCTCCCAATTTAATGCCACTAACCACACCTCAATTGAATTTTATCCTGAATTTTTCCAGGTGAAGGATCTCAGCACGGGGGCAGTGCTTCTTCAAGGCCCGAGTAAGGACGGTGTGTATGAATGGTCCCCTACCTCCCTGCAACCTCAAGCTATGACTGGTGTGGTGGCATCCCCTACTTTGTGGCATCGTCGTCTTGGTCATCCTAGTGTTCGAGTCTTAGAGTCTGTTTTTCGTTCTGCTGCTATTTCAGTACCTTTAAAATCCAACCTCTCTGTATGTTCCTCTTGTCAATGCAATAAAAGTCATCGTCTCCCCTTTGGGAAGACTTCTCTTACAAGCACACGGCCTCTCCAATTAATTTTCTCAGATGTCTGGGGTCCTGCCCCCTACAAATCTCCTGAAGGTTTTACTTATTATGTCATATTTGTTGATCATTACACCAGATATACATGGCTGTACCCACTCAAAAAGAAATCTGATGTTTTTCCCACCTTCCTTGATTTCAAAAAACTGGTTGAAAATTATTTCCAAACCTCCATTGTCACTCTCTACATTGATGGCGGTGGAGAGTTTATCAAACTCAAAGCCTTCCTAGCCACCCAGGGTATTCACCATCTTCTCACCCCCCCTCACACACCCCAACATAATGGGGTGGCAGAACGGCGTCACCGCCATGTAGTGGACACGGTTCTTACTCTTCTTCATCAAGCTCATCTCCCTCTCTCCTACTGGCCGTATGCCTTTAAGGCTGCTGTCTATCTCATCAATCGCTTACCCACCTCCACTCTCCAGAACTCTACTCCCTACTCAACCCTCTTTCACCAGCCCCCAAATTACTCACATCTAAAAGTCTTTGGTTGCCTCTGTTTTCCCTGGCTGTGTCCCTACACCACCAACAAAATGCAACCAAAATCCACCCCATGTGTCTTCCTCGGCTACTCCCTCAACCAGAGTGCCTACCTCTGTTTTGACCCCTCCTTTAGTCGTCTTTATGTGTCTAGGCATGTTCAGTTTGATGAGTCTTCCTTCCCGGGTATCCCTTCTCACTCTACTGCCCCTCAAGTCAATTCTGATCACTTTGACCAGTGGTTGTCCACCCTTCCTCTCGTAACTGCTTTTTCCCCATCCCCTGCCACCACACCAGCACCACCACCGGCGCCTGCAGCATTAGTGGACCACACTGACACACTGCACCTGCCTGGTCTTGGCGTTGCACCGTCTCCAGCCCCAGATCCCTCCCTGCCCCAGCACCAACCCGCCATCAGCAACCTCCCTGTTTCCTCCTCTGCTGCCTCACCTGCTCCCGCTGCTGTCAGCTCCTCCCCACCACCCCCTGCACCCCCACTCCGCACCTACACCAGGCGTCAACCCCGCCTTCCCTCTCCTCCTAACCCCTCCTCCACCCTTCCCTCCCCCCCCCCCCCCCCCCCCCCCCCCCCCCCACCACCACCGCCCCCACCCCCAAACACTCACCCTATGCTCACTCGCACCAAAACAGGAACCATTCCCCCTGTACCCACCTATGCCCTCACTGCAACCACCTCTACACTCCTCACCTTGGCCGAGCCCACTTGTGTATCCCAGGCCATCAAGGATCCTCTTTGGCGCACCGCTATGTCCGCAGAATTCAATGCCCTAATCCAAAATGGTACCTGGGAGTTGGTACCTTCTCACCCACACCAGAATCTGGTTGGCAATAAGTGGGTATTCAGGATCAAAAGACACCCGGATGGCACTGTTGATCGCTACAAAGCCCGGCTAGTAGCAAAGGGCTACCACCAGCGCCCAGGCCTAGACTTCACAGAGACCTACAGCCCTTAGTAAAACCCACTACTATACGAATTGTGCTCCATCTTGCTGTGACTCATGGCTGGCCCATCCGGCAGTTGGATGTAAACAATGCTTTCTTACAGGGCACCCTACATGAAGATGTCTACATGGAATAGCCCAAGGGGTTTGTCGACCCACACACTCCCACCTATGTGTGCAAGTTCAAAAAGGCCCTCTATGGTCTAAAACAAGCCCCACGGGCCTGGTATCAGGAACTTCATCGTTTCCTCCTTCAACAAGGGTTTGTTACTATTCATTCTGATGCATCTCTCTTTGTTCTTAAGTAGGGACCTCATGTTCTTTACTTTCTGGCCTATGTGGATGACCTGATCCTTACGGGTAATGGCCCTCCACTCCTCAACTCCTTCTTCATCCACAACTTGGCTGCCCGGTTCTCTGTCAAGGATCTTGGACCCCTTCATTACTTCCTTGGTGTGGAAGTAACCAACACCCCCACGGGTCTGTTTCTCTCCTAGCATCGCTACATCAACGATCTCCTTCACATGGCGGGTATGGAGGGAGCCAAACCAGTCTCAACCCCCCTGGCCGTGAGCCCTACATTGGCTCTTCAGGATGGCTCCCCTCCGGCTGATCCTACCAGATTTCGCCGCATCATTGGTAGCCTTCAATATCTCAGCCTTACTCGCCCTGACGTTTCCTATGCTGTCAACAAGCTCTCCCAGTTCATGCATGCCCCTACAGATCTACACTGGCAAGCCCTTAAACGGGTCCTACGTTACCTACGGGGCACCATTCTCTACGGACTTCACCTCCACAAGAAGTCCACCCATGAACTTCGTGCTGTCACTCATGCATTCAACACATTAGCTGCCTTCTCTGATGCTGATTGGGCTGCTGATCGAGATGACCGCAAATCCACCACAGCCTACCTTGTCTACCTGGGTGGGAACCTCATTTCCTGGAGCTCCCGGAAACAAAAGTCCGTCTCCAGATCATCTACAGAGGCTGAATATCGCGCAGTTGCAGCAACTGCAGCACAAATAACTTGGGTGCAGTCCCTCCTCAAAGAACTGGGCCTCTCCATCTCGGCCTGCCCCAATATCTCATGTGACAACATTGGCACCACCTTCTACTGTGCCAATCCAGCCCTACACTCTCTTATGAAACACGTGGACATTGATTTTCAGTTTGTCCGTGATCATGTCTTCCGTGGCCTACTCACTGTCTCCCATGTTGCCACTGATGATCAGCTTGCTGATGCCCTCACCAAGCCCTTATCCAGACCCCGGTTTCAGCTCCTACGTGACAAGATTGGTGTCGCAGATGGCTCCACCTTCTTGCGGGGGCGTGTTAAGGATCCTGTAGAATCAGAGGAGATTGCAGATCAATCTCCTCCTTAATACCTAGGCTACATCTTACCTAGTTAGGCCCTTGTTTATATTTTACCTAGTTAGGACTCTACTAGAATTTTACCTAGTTAGGACTCTCCTAGAACTGTATAAATCTGCCACTACTGTACAACTAATATTATTGAAATAATACCAGAAAATTCAATACCTTATATAGTATACATCCGTACACTATACTTTAGTGCACTGTAGAATTTCATACCTCAGTACAGCATAGTTAGACAAAGGTAGTTATTGGACAGATGTCCCTAGTCCGTTACTTAGGTGGTTTCTAGGCAGTTATCTTCTAGAAACACATAAGGAGAGATAATTGTTGATAGTTTTCTAAATCCCAAAACCTGTATAAATCAGCCCTTCGGCTTGTGAATGAAATCATTTGATTTCTGTGAATTCTACATGGTATCAGAGCCCTAAGTCTGACCACCATAAACCGATCCTCTTCCTATCTTTCTTCCAGTCATGGCAACAAAATCTTGCTCTTCTCCCACCATCTCTCCTACTCACGTTTCAACCCTAGTCTCTGTTAAACTGAATGAAACTAACTACCTTCTTTGGGAAAGCCAGATCAAACCCTCTTCATTGGGCACGATTACTGGTGTTTCATAGATGGAATGCATCCCCCACCTTTTACTACCCTGCCACCAACACCTATTGCCTCTACCCCTCAATCTGACACTTTTGTTTCGGCTTTCACCACTACTTCTGTTCCTGTCTCAAACCCTGCATATAACCAATGGTTTCAGATTGATCCAATTTTGATCAGCATGCTCTTAGCCATACTCACTAAACCCATCTTGTCACAGGTTGTTGGCCTCCACACATCCCGTGAAATCTGGGAGTGCCTTAGACAAAATTTCTCGCAGCAATCCCTAGCCAATGTAACTAACCTTTGCTTTCAACTCATGTCTTTCATCAAAGGCCGTAAAACCATCTCTTAATATCTTTCCCATGCCAAAACACTGGCCGACTCCCTTGCTGCCATCAATCAACATTTCTCCTCCAATGACCTAGTTACTGCCGTTCTTTGTGGCCTAGGTCTTGAGAACACAATGCTGGTTACTGCCATGCTGAACTTCCCACCTCTGCCTCCCTTCTTTGACCTGCGAGCTCACTTGCTCTCCTTTGAGGCCCAACAAACCTCTTCTGCCAATCCAGCAGCCGTTGTTCCTCCCACGACCTTCTATGCCAATTCTCAGCCGTTTGCACCAGTTCCCTATGCTAGTGCTTACTACAGCACTCGAGGGCGGCCCCAATTCCAGCGTGGTGCTCGCCAGAATTGCACTCAACGACCATCCTATCGCAGAGGCTTTGGCCGCTACCCCCAATTTCCCATCCACTGCAGGGGTTCTTGGCTCTTACCCCAACCCAAATTCATGCCCTAATAGGCCTCAGTGCTGGTCCTGCAACCGCCATGGCCATATTGCGGCCCAATGTTCCCAACTTAGCCAATCCAATGATCATGACCTCACTCAAGCCTTTGCTGGGCTTCACCTTACCCCTGTTGTTGATCCAAACTGGTATCCTGACAGCGGTGCCACCCACCATATGACTCAATCCTGCTCCTCCACGATCTCCCAGCCCCTCCTCCACTGACCATGTCATGGTGGGCAACGACACCACTCTCCCCATCAACTATACAGGTAATATCACTTTCTCGTATGGTTCCTATGTTTTTAGTCTCTCAGATGTCCTTCAAATTCTTACCCTACACAAAAACGTGTTATCTGTTGCACAATTCACAAACGACCAACAAGTCAATATCACATTCGTCCCCACTCACTTTATCATCCAAGATCTAAACACCAAGGCTGTTCTGTTTCAGGGCCTCTGTAAGAATGGCTTGTACCCCATCACTCCTCACAACATTCAACCTTCTCAGGCCTTGCTAACCACTGCTTCTAGTTCCCTATGGCACAACCGATTGGGTCATTCATCTCCACAAGTCCATCGTGTGCTAGCTTCCCAGACTTCCCTCATTCCTGCGGCCTCCTTAGAAACTGTAGGCTTTTGTAATAGTTGTGCCATAGGCAAATCAACTAGATTATCTTTCAATTTTGTTGTACACACATCAATAAAGCCTTTCGATTTAATCCATTCTGATGTCTGGATGTCCCCAGTTACCTTAATTTCTGGTTTTCGATATTATGTACTGATTACTAATGATTTTACTAGGTACACTTGGATTTTTCCCCTACGCCTCAAATGTGAGGTCTTTTCCCACTTCTCCAACTTCTTAACCTATGTTCAAATCCAATTCTTCACCACCATTAAGCAAATTCACAGTGATGGTGGCAAGGGGTTTGATAACCATTCCTTTAAGTCTTTATGTTCTCACCATGGCATCCACCACCGTTTTTCTTGTCCCCATACCGCTCAACATAACGGTCTAGCTGAAAGAAAGCACAGGGACATCTTTGAAATGGGACGATCCCTTCTCCTTACTGCTAGCCTGCCCTATCCTTATTGGGCCGAAGCAGTGACAACTGCAGTTTTCCTTATCAATCTTCTCCCTACTTTGGTCCTTAAGTGGACTTCCCCATACTTTAAACTCCATGGCAAAAACCCCCCTTATCACATACTTTGCGGTTTTGGGTCAGCTTGTCATCCATACATAGGCCATTCCACAAAACATAAACTTGAACCTAGGTCCCTACCTTGTACCTTTCTCGGATATAGCTCTCACCATGCTGGATATCGCTTCCTTCATGTCCCCTGTGTTAAAGTCTACATTAGTCGCCATGTTGTTTCAATGAGCACCACTTTCTCGATGTCACCTTAACTCCCCTCTAGCCCTTGATATCTCCTTTGTCCCTATTATCCAGCCCGTACTTACTCCTAGTCCCACCACAGAACCATAACTGTTTACTCCTGTTCCCCTTCCCACTCCTACTCCCACCCCTCCACCACCTCATCGACCACCACCTCCATTGATCCCTCAGTCCAACCCCAGGATATTACACAAACTACAAATTCTCAAACCCTTGTCCAAATTGACTCTCGACCCCCAAATACTCACCCAATGATCACCCGCAACAAAGCAGGTATCTCTAAATCTAGAAACCTTCTGTTTGCTTCTCGGTATCCCCTTCCCTAAGCCTTCCTTGCTGTTGCCAGCAGCACTAGTGAACCCACTACCTTCAAGCAGGCCTCCTGCTCTCCTGAGTGGACACAAGCCATGAAGACAGAGTTTGCTACCTTACTCCACCAGCAAACTTGGTCTCTTGTCCCTTTACCACCCCACACCAATTCTGTTGGTTGCAAATGGGTCTTCTGTCTCAAGAGACATGCTGATGGCACCATCGAGTGTCACAAGGCCCGTCTAGTTGCCAAGGGCTTCCACCAACAGGCGGGCCTAGACTACACAATAACCTTCAGCCCAATTGTGAAGCCACCAACCTTCAGAGTTGTCCTCACTCTTGCTGTCTCTCAAGGATGGCCTATTTGGAAAATGGACTTCATGAATGCATTCCTCCATGGTACTCTTACAGAGGAAGTCTACATGGACCAGCCTCCTGGTTTCATTGATCCTGTCTGTTCCAACCATGTTTCCCGATTACACAAAGCACTCTATGGGCTGAAACAGGCTCCACGTGTTTGGTTTGACTATTTTTGCTCATTCCTCCTTTGCTATGGGTTCATCCAAAGTCGTGCAAACCCCTCAATGTTTATTTTCAGTTAGGCCTCCACTATTATGTATCTCCTACTTTATGTCGATGACATCATTTTGACAGGAAACTCATAGGCTGCATTGTCTTCCTTCATGGCTACACTAGCCCATGCTTTTGCCATCATGGACTTAGGTCCTCTCCACTACTTCCTGGGAGTCGAAGCCACCTCCACTCCCTCTGGTCTCCACCTCACTCAGAACAAATACACCCTGGACATCCTCCAAGCAGTGGACTTTCAGATTGCAAGGCTGCTCTCATCCATGTGGCTCCTAAACAGGTTCTCTCTGCCACCATTGGCCAGTAACTACTTGATGCCTCAGCCTATCACCAACTTGTGGTGCCCTCCTTTATCTGACTCTAACTCGCCCAGACATCTCTTTTGCCGTTCAACAAGTTGCTAAATTCTTTAGTGCTCCTACCGATGTCCACCTTATTGCTGTGAAAAGGATCACTCGATACCTGAAGGGTACTCTTGGCCATGGCATCAAAATCAATCACTCTCTCTTTCCCATGCGCATTTGAGCCTTTTCAGATGCAGAATGGGTTGGTTGTAAGGACACTCACAGATCTGTCACAGGTTTCTACATCTTCCTTGGCTCCAGTCTCATCTCCTGGTGTGCTAAGAAGCAGAAGACTGTTTCTTGCTCCAGTTCCGAGGCAGAGTACCGTGCTCTAGCCTATACTTGTGCTAATAGTCTGTGGCTCCTAGGTCTTCTTTGCGAGCTCCGTGTTATGCCTACCATTCCCATTCACCTTTACTGTGACAACCTCAGTGCCAGCTAAATGACTAGCAACCCTGTCTTTCATGCCCGCACCAAGCACATTGCCTTGGACTACCATTTTCTCTAAGGAATGGGTGGCTTCAGGAACTCATCAAGTCCAGTTTGTTCCCTCTGCAGCACAACTTACTGACCTATTTACGAAAGGGCTTCCAGTAAATCACCATTTCACTCTTGCAGCCAAACTTGTCACCCACAGGGTGCCATGTTTGTGGGGGGATGTAGAATAGTATACATCCGTACACTATACTTTAGTATACTGTAGAATTGCATACCTCAGTACAGCATAGTTAGACAAAATTAGTTATTGGATAGATGTCCCTAGTCAGTTACTTAGGTGGTTTCTAGGCAGTTTTCTCCTAGAATCAGATAAGGAGAGATAATTGTTGATAGTTATCTCAATCCCAAAACCTGTATAAATCAGCCCTTCGGCTTGTGAATGAAATCATCCGATTTCTGTGAATTCTACAGGGACAAAATTTTACAGGCGTAGAATGGATGTTAAATTGTATATGTGTGAATATTAGCCATTGTTTGTGTAAGTACGCATGTATCCTTTATTAATTATTAAGACGGATGAGATCTGATTTTTCATGTTTAATTTTTCCCATGACAGAGGTCATTGGCCAATATGAGGATCCCAAGTTACATAGGTGAAGTGATTTGTACAGACATTGATATTGGGAATCTCCCACCTCATTTTCATGGTATGAAAGTTCTCCCAATGGACAAGAGTGATGTTTGGGCATTGGAAGTTGACATTGAATATTATGGTGGCGCGGTGTTAGACGTTGCAACGAGACTCGAAGTCCGCGAACTAGAGTTCCAAAGAGGCAACGGTTCAAGTCAAGAGTCGGACTCTGTTGGGGCTATGTCAGCTGAGCTTCTTGAAGAATTTGAGTCTTTTGAAAAACAGTTAAATCTTGCTGGAATGTCAATTGATACGCGTAAGGAGGAATGTGACCCAAAACCTGGTGAGAGGAAAAAAAGAACTATATCAATTTTTTTTTTGTGCATTCTGCATTTTCCACATATTCCTTTGAAACTCATGATTTCCTCATTTTATTCTGCTTCTGTGCTCATAGTACATTGAGGATTGTGTAGTAGTGGGGTGTTTCCTGATAAACAAATAACAAATTAATTTGTCAAGGTCAAAATTTTCAAAAATAATCTTTGCATCTATAATTCCGATTGCTATAGGTACAACCTCTTACCTGAAATAGTCCCTGGTATTAAATGATTAGAGGATTCAGTGATTTTGGGTTGCCAATGATCAAGGGGTGGACTTTTCCATTCATTTTTACCCCATATTATTTCTTATTTCTATGGGAAAACAATGGGGCAACTAAAATTTTTCCATAATTTAAAAAACAAGAGGAATTTAGGATTTAGACCTCAAAAATCTAGGTTTCAAATGGAAGTCTAACAGCTAGAATAAAGGTCCAATGGGAGGATTTCTAGTTAAATTTAAAATGTAACCCTATTTGAGGAAATTCATAATAATATTGATAGCTAAACTGCATACTACCAATGTACTATATATGGAAAACTTTATCTAGCCTTGCCAAGAAAAGGGTGGAAGGGGGAGTAGGGGAGTAAAATGGAGGGTGAGGCACCTACCTGCCCTACCTTTTTCTAATGCTTGGGCAGTTAAATGGATTGAACAATAGAAAGCAGGAATTGGTTGTTTTAATTTGTTCTTTGTTGCATGAAAACTACAAGAAGGGAGAGCGGGACACCCATCCTTTGTTGTATAGAAAGTAGAAGAAAATAAAGCATACAAGGTTTGGGTTTAGGGGTCGGGAAAGAGTTGGTTTATATTAACAGAAGAAAAGAAATGATGATGATGAAGGAAACAAACACTGGAGATTAGAAAGGTTCTAAGGGATGGCATTTTGTTGTTGTGAGACTTGATTTAGACATTACATTTCGTTGTTGTGAGACATGAATTAGACATGACGTTTCGTTGTTGTGAGACTTGAATTAGACATGACATTTAAAACCCAAAAATTAAGTGCTAATGTTGAGATTTTGAGAATAATGCATTCCCAGATTATAAAATAATGAAGTCCATCTACTTTTTAGTGATACCAAAAATTCCATCTACTTTTTAGTGATACCAAAAATTCCGTGCTCAGGCTTGTAATTAGTGGCCAGGCGCTTCTATTATGCCCGAAGATGCTTAACCCAACCCACCTGCTTTTCCCACCTCCCATTAATTGTATTATTTCTAAAATCACAATTTCCCACCCATATTTCCACAGATCTTTTAATCTATTAAATCAGATTGCTCTATGAGCCCTAAGTTTATCTCAAGCTTTTTCTTTTAGGTAATATGCTTTGTGGGTCAATTTTTAGGTTCATTTTGAGTATTATTCTTGCAAAGGGTCTGCTATCTATAGGTTTGTAGTAGTGCATGAGAGAAACTTTCATGTATATTTGCATTCAATAGGAACAAAAGAAACTTTAACTATGCAATTATTTTCAGGTTGGAATTAGCTAAAACTTGCACATTTCTTTTTAATTCGTGCATATAGTCTTCGGTGTATGATACTTGTATTTCACAGCTCAACTTAATTTCACGCTACACTAAAAGCTTCAAGTTCTGTTCCAAGTGTGGTCGTTTCTAGGCTTATTAGTTTGAATGCCCCTTTCACCTGCAACTCGGTCTCACTTTATCGCCTGAAATGGGATTTTTCTCACTTTACCATCATTTGGCCATGTCGTCCTCTATGTTCCCTTCTTCCGTCAGTATGTTTAAAAATCTGTTAACTTGGCTTACGTCGCAGGGCATTTTGGTCCCTCAGCCTATTGTCATTCATTGGCCAATTTTTGGCTGCCTCATGGCACATGGGACCCTTCCTTCATCTCCGACTCCATCTTTCTTCCTCGAGGCCCACCATACAAACCTCTCTCTCCTTCCTCTAACCATCCCCTAAACTTCTATATGCCCAGTCCCTATTTCTCAATAGAAGAAAGTTAATTTTCTTCTTTTAATAGGCTAACCCGTGCCACATAAGCCACATATCTTTAACAAGTTGACGGAAGTGGAGTAACATAGAGGACAGCGTGGCCAAATTGGGGTTATAAGCGAGAAAAAACTTGTTTTTGGGAAGTGAGACTGAGTGACAGGTTCAAATCGGCTTTTAACTAAAAAGCCTCTTTTGTGCTTGTGAACTTCAACTTTCGACTATATTTATATTATGCAGTTTCCGGTCAATTTTGTTTAAACCAAAATTTACTGTTGTTATTGAACTTGTTCAGCAAATGTTAATGATATATAATGGAAGTTTCAATCTTAAACATTTTGTTGCAGATGAATCAAAGAGTTCTAAGAGCAGTATGTCTGCATCAAATGGGTCCAGGTGGAAGTCACTTCTAAATTCTATAGCCAAACAAGTTTCACAGGTTTGTAGATGGCTATCTAACCTATACATGTTTCTAACACTTGGCTGCTTATGTGTATCTATATACTTCAAAGGTTATTTTTCACAAGAGCTTTTGCAGTTCGCTAACTGATTAATCTAATTAAAGGTGCCTCTCTCTCTAGCAATAAGGATAACATCTCTTCGAGGAACACTGAGGTTACAAATTAAGCCACCTCCTTCTGACCGGTTATGGTTTGCCTTCACATCCATGCCTGATATAGATTTCAATCTGGACTCGTCAGTGGGAGATCACAAGTTTACTAGTGGACACATAGCTTTGTTTCTGATCAATCGTTTTAAGGTATAGAAATTTGCTTCCATCTTCACTAACTTTCTGTCTATTACTTTTGTTTTCATTTTGAAGCAAGCACCGATCCATGAAGCACCATACTTGTTACTGTGTTCTGTGAATTAACCCAATGACACCTCAGATTAATCATGACTTTAATACCCTGCTCTCATTTCTCAAATGTAAGCCCTACGTTATTGTTGCTCCTGATAGGATCTATGTGCTAGTATAAGTCCTAAGTTATGCCCTAAGCCTAACCATAAATTTACCATGAGCTACTCTCTCCTTTCATTTTTTTATTTACCGTGGTGCTTCCATCTTCACTAACTTTCCGTCTATTACTTTGTTTTCATTTTGAAGCAAGCACCTATCCATGAAGCACCATACTTGTTACTGTGTTCTGTGAATTAACCCAATGACACCTCAGATTAATCATGACTTTAATACCCTGCTCTCATTTCTCAAATGTAAGCCCTACGTTATTGTTGCTCCTGATAGGATCTATGTGCTAGTATAAGTCCTAAGTTATGCCCTAAGCCTAACCATAAATTTACCATGAGCTACTCTCTCCTTTCATTTTTTATTTGATGAAACCCCGCGGCCACCCCCTCACCCCCCCCCCCCCCACACACACACACACACACACACACACACGCGCACAATTAATTTTATGCTTTACAGCACATATTGCCGGGTGCTTCTGCTGAAGCTTTTCATTTCATTTGTACAGACGGCAATCCGAGAAACTTTAGTGCTTCCAAACTTTGAAAATGCGTGTATACCATGGATGCTAGCAGAAAAGGAGGATTGGGTACCACGGAGTGTTGCTCCTTTCTTATGGCCTAACCAAGAATCCTTTAATGTTCCCTCCAGTGGCGAAGAATCCATTGTCCAACCTAGTTCAGAAAATCACAAAACAGAAGCCAGCAGGGCAATCTCCGGTGATGAGCCACAAAGCAAGCATCAAAAACTCAAGAAGGCCGAGTGTATTATAGAACCAATTCGTGAATCCTCAGACGAGTTAGCCCTTTCAGCGAGTTTTAAGGATCCACCTGCTCATGAAAACGTAGAGGAGAGTCGAGAGTGTGAATCACCCTTGAGGTCCTCAATGTCGTTGGACAAACAGAATCATAGCGTTGAAGATGATGAATCAAGGCGAAAGAGAATGGGGGGCACAAGAGCAAGGATGTTTGATCTAGGGAAGAAGATGGGGGAGAAGTTGGAAGAAAAGAGACGCCACATTGAAGAGAAGAGTAGAAACATCGTTGAGAAAATGAGAGCACCATGAAGCATGGTTGCATCGTTGACAGTTGCATCAATTATTTGTACTATTTTAATCTTCTTTTATCCATGGAGGACGAAAATATTTCTGATTCTTTGTCTTGCTTAAGCTTAAGCTTGAGCTTCAAGTCATCCGTTGGTTCCTTTGTAAATTTACAGAGCAATAGGAGAGAATTTACCATAAAGCATTATTAGTTGATATTGTAAGTCAAATTTTTTTTAACATCATAAATATACATATTACCTACAATTGCCATACATAAGCCTATCATCCATGTGAATGATCCATTTCTGTAATCACCTTTTTAACTAATATTTTATTTTAAAAAATTAACCTTTTACCTGATGTATTTTAAATTTTAGAAAAAATTGGAGTAATAGTTTCTGAATTTGACTATGTTAAAAATTGTTCTTAAATACAATTATTAGTTTTTTTTTTTCATCCTTGAACTTTATTATAATAGTTGATTTAATCTTTATGTCAAAAATTAAAATGGGATCCGTTAAAAATCAAGGGTAAAATCATATATTTATGTTAAATATTTTTTTAAGATAAAATAGAAAAATTGGAGCAATAGTTTATGAATTTTACCATAATTTTAAAAATCACCTATAAATGTTATTATTCGTTGTTTTTCATCCCTTAACATGAAACATATTATGACATTGGGTTTGGATCATAATATATTTCATGTTTGATGTTTTTATAATTTTTTAAATACATAGAAAAGAAAAGAGAACTTTGTACTTTACCATAAGCTAATAGTACAAATACCGTATTTTTTAAAAAACTTAATACATAGCAATTTGATTACTTTGCATCTATGCTATGCTATTCAAGATAGAATCATGCACATCCAGCTTAGATATAGCTTTTGGTTATAACCAATCTAGACAATTTTCTATTTTTCTATTTTTAATATCGAATTTATACAACTGTAAACAACTCATAAGTCATAACCCATTTAACAAAGCTACTTTTTTTTTAATTTTTTTTTTATAAAAGACGATAATTCGTTGGTAAATTATAGAATTGTGCAGGGTTTTGCGGTGCAAACCAACGCAGCCTCATTAATTTTTTTTTGGAGATTTCAATCCGATTCAAAGAAAAATAGTACTATATACATGCGAGTTATTCATTAATAGAGTAGCTCTGCTTAGAGACGGAAAACTAATAATAAAGTTTATGGATAATTTCTAACATTATGGTAAAGTTTATGGATGCTCCAATAAAAATAAGCATTTAACATCAATGGACGATTTTCCCTTAATTTGTAACAGATCTCGTTCAATTTTTTTTACGGATGGACTAAATCAACTATCATGGCAAAGTTCAAGGACGAAAAATAATAATAATGAAGTTTATGGATGATTTCTAACATTATGGTAAAGTTCATGGACTATTGCTCAAATTTTTCTTAAGTTTTAATTTGGAATGTATTGCTTTTTTTACAATAATTTGTTTTTTGGCACCAAATTGCACCAGATGCACTCATGTGTTATTCTATTAAACCAAGTTCGCTAAGATATTTGGATGGTGTGCCCTATGGTGCACCGATACAGATACAAATTCAATGATACAGTAAATCTAAAAAAAGTAGAATATTATATGGTGAGGATACATGATACATCCAAACCCCGAAAAGTCCATAAGGACACCGAAATCGAGGTATGCTCGTCGACAACTAAATGGTGATTCTCATATATGAAAGCTAAACATAAAAATTGTGCATTTTAGGAGGCATGTGAAAAGTAATTGGTAAAAACTAATAAGCGATTCATTGTGACAACGGAAACATAGAGCATAGTACACTATTTTGATGATCATAAGGTTAAGGAACTACTCGAATTACCCCGATTTCCTATCACACTGCATGATCGGTATCAATGTCAGAGTAATAACTGAAAACTCAACAATAAGTGAAAAGCATCACAAATACCTGAAGGGTAAAAAAAAAAAAAAGCGAGTAGACCTGTCAATTTATTACAGTGTAAATAAGGGTGAGTAGACCTAGAAGTACATAACTCAAGATAACAACAATTCAGAAACAACAAATATGCACGTTCTACGAGAAATATTCATATAATAATGTGCAGCCTCATCGACATCCAGATGTAACAAGTGTTCTACAAATAACCCAAGATTAGTATTGTTATTGAGTCGCTTGAGTCATGTGCACATGATATGCTAGATATCTATGATTCGCTCGTGTACCTTAACTAGTATTTGAACGAGCACGGGGTGATCAATCATATGAAGGTTGGTTTGTTACTAATAGCCGAGTACTAAGATACCGACAACTTCTACGTGGGTACTACACATCTAACTAATGAGTAACACACGTACATCACAACTCTTATAGTGATAATTCCTCATCAGTCTCAATCAAATCATGTTCGGGAATATAACCAAACAAAATTAAACAATCTTCCACAGAAATATGATATGAAAACCACAACCAACAATTCATGCTTGTAAATTCAAACACATAAGATAATGAGGAGATAAAAACACATCTCATGAAGCTAATATAATCATGAGTAATTTCATAATAGTAAACACATATCAACTTCTAAGACACCATGCCCGAGGGGTATAATTGTCACTGCTAAAAAGTCTAACTAATAAATGCAATCATGGTGAAATTTTTCATCACTATAATAGCATGTGAAATAACTAACATCATTAAAATTCACTAAGCATAGTCAAATAAGTCAAACTCGGGATTAAGGTATAACTATTCATACATTTAATGATGTGATGCAGAAAACATGAAAATAAAAGTAATGACAAAATGAAGTTTGAGAAAGAGATCCATTCACAGATTAGTCGGGGTCAAAGTCGCCTAGCAATACCAAGCCATGTAAGCTCCAAGTTTGTCAAAATTATAAGCAAAATTGACCACAAAAGGTTAATAACAACTTCCAAGGTAAGCACTAAAGGAAACCCTTCTTGAGTTGCTCAAAATATGACTAAAACAACTCTAAACGGAGTAGAAATATGTTTAGGAGCTTCGAAAGTTCCCAAAACTGAGCCCACGTGGTATCGTTGGCCCAAAAAAAAACCCCATGTGCCTAGTGGCGAAGCCAGAATTTGACATTAGAGGGGGTCTGATCATTTTTTTTTTCTGCAAATTGTACTCTTAATTGATGATTTATTGGTTATCGCAAATTTTCAAGCATTATTGTTCAAAATTTCACATTTTTATTTCAAGGACCATTTTTTAGTGGTTACTAAAAAAGAATTAAACATTTACATGTTTTTTTTTGTTTATTTATTTATATAAACAATATGATTGTTATATTTTTACTCTTAAATCTAAAACAATAGTAACTTCAGAAAGTTACTATCATCGTAACATTGATAAATGAAAAAAACAAATAGGAAAATAGAAATTAAAAATTGAACCCTTTGGAAATATGAAGTAAATACATTTTAGAAATATTTATAATTAAGAAAGAAAATAAGAAAATTAAAAATTAGACAAATAAGGTAAATAAGGTAAAAAATAGTTAAAATTTTAGAAATTTTATATATGTATGGTAAGTTAGTATAATATAATGTATAACATAATACATATAAATTTAGTACAGAATTACAAGAGAACATAAAAAAATTATGCACAATAGATAAACAATCTATGTACATTTATTATACTATAATAAATATCTAAAATATATTTTATATATAAATAAAGGAAATAAAAAAATTTTGAGTGGGGGCCCTACTCCCACTGGGCCCTCCCTAGCTCTGCCCCTGCGTGCGCCGCCTGAAGGTTTGAAAGTGACCTCACTTGTTGCCATGCTCTGGCTAGAGGTTAGAAAGTGCCCAGCGCGCCATCACACGCCAACTAGAGGTGGCATGTGCTGCCACACACGCTCATGCCAGCTGAATGTGTTCCACGCGGCTACCACGTGGCACCTATGTGATTGACAGGTGGCATCCATGTGGCCCCAATGAGGCTTCATGCGTCCTCCACCTGCCTTGTGGCTGCCATGGTGACGTCACATGTTTAACAACTGATGACTGGCTGTCAGAATGCCATGTCGTCGTGACCGGTGGTAGGATTTTGGAAATTTTACCAAAAATCAAACTTTCTAGTGAGCTAAATTTCACTCAATTCTCAATCAAATCGGACATGCATGTGATCTAAGATACTCTAGTCAATGATAGGAATCTAAAAATCTAGGTTTTAGCTTGAGATTCTACCTATTTGATCAGAAAATTGCTAGGTGGCTTCCTTCAACTTCTAGCAATGCCTTCTGTCATCAATGCTCATACCAAAAACAACATGTAATCAGTCAAGTAAGTGTTCATAACATGAAACTCTCAAGACTGAGTTTAGTGGGCTCGATTTTACCTCGTTTGGCATCGATCTTCGCAAATACTTCTCGGGTACTTCTCAAATTTATTGTAACCATTTGAGCCACGACGGTCCTCACGACTCACCATCTAACTCATTGAACTTGTGGTAAGAAGATGAATGAGATCAATTGTGGTTGAGGTTCTGGACTGATCAGAATTTTCTTGTAGAATTCACAGTATTTTTTCGCTTCTACCTCGTTTCACACTTCTCTGTGGTAGCGATGATTGTGGCGGTTCACATGGTTGACATCGACTCTATTAGGAAATTAATCCTCCACCACGCAATTGCTAACAATAAAGATGAAACAAGAAAAACAAAAAAACCAAGAACACAAAAGATTTAACGAGGTTCGGCCAATTAACTTGCCTGCGTCCTCGGAGAGTTTTCTCCTTCATTATGAGAGAATACAAAATACAAGATTACACTACTCAAGTTTATACCCAACTCGAGCCCTTGTATCCAATAGGATACCCCTTGTACACCCTCTCTCAACCCGAGAAGATCACTCTACCCCAAAGATCTATACACACTCTTTCACCTTCTTTTAATCGAGAAGATCACTCTACTCCAAGAGCTATACACACTCTTGAAGTGCTCAAGAAGATCACTCTAGCCCAAGAGCTATACACACTCTTGAAGCACTTACTCACTTGTGAGGTGTTCTCCTTGATGTTGAAATGTGGCCAAGCTCTCCACCTTATATAGTGCTTAAGGCACAAGTTGTAGTTGTGCTTTTCCAATGTGGGACATTTTCCTCACATTTCAACATCCTTCATTGAAGTCCATTCATGCACCTTCTTCAATTAATGTTCTTCTTCATGAAGCTTCCACATCAATCTTTTCCTACAAGGTTGAATGAACAACACCGTGTATTTATTCTCAATACATAATCAAATTCCAATGCATTAATAATCCACTAAGGAGGCATTAACTCAACAATCTCCCCCTGCCGACTTAGGTGGATAATGTTGCATCACCACTTCAATCCCTGAAGTTCATCTCAAATTAAGATACCGCTTGATATACCCACAAGCATTCCATTGGCCTTATTCTTGTACCAACTACACATACCCCGAATTAGTTGCATACGGTCCTAGCTCCCCCTGATTCAAAATGGCCAATGCTATGTGCAGCTGCTCCGAGTCAACAATTACCAGTTGGCTCCGAAGAGGTACCTCGACTTTGCCTCTTCCCTTGCAGGATTATCCTTCTCACCATCGTCTGAAACTTGGAAACATGTAGATAGCATCTCTGCTGTGCCCGCAAACGAGACCCGCTTCAGGTACCTGTTCTCCTGTGCACCCTGTTTCCCAACAACCTTCGAGGTCTGAGTTTTTCCCATCAGACGGAACATACTTTTACATTTTTCTCCCTTCATTAGGACCATGCAGTCACGTGACACTTTCATAACTCCCCTGCTGACGAAACCTTGCAGCCCTTGGAGTCTAGTTGGCTCAATGATATTAGATTTCTCCGGAACTTTGGGACATACACCACATCACCCAATGTTCGAACTGCTCCATCGAACATCATGATCTTCACAGTTCCCGTACCCATGACACGACGTCTTGTGCCATCACCCCAAGTCACAAATCCTTGGACTTCTTGGAACTTATCAAAATATTCTCTCCTGGAGCGAAGGTGATGAGAACAACCACTATCTAATATCCAATAATCTTGAGAAAAAAATGTAATTACCTTTGGAGACTGTGAGAAGTTCTCCAAAATCTCTAGACATCTCCGCTACACCAGCCAAGGAGCAATCTGAGCCCTTATCGTCCTTCTCTTTCATCAATGGACAATCCGGCTTTATGTGTCCCCACTCCTTGCACTTGTAGCATTGCTTGCTCTTTCCTCTGCCTCTAGATTTAGACCTGCTATGCTCACTAAATCCCCTCGCAGTAGACCTTCCCTTACTATTCTGTTCATGAGCAATGAAGACGTAACCTTGAGAATCATCGGCTTTCCTTCTCTTCTCATGTGATAAGAGAGTCAACTCTACATCCTCCATCTTCAGTGTATCCTTACCATACACAATTGTAGTAACAATATTCTCATATTAATCGGGAAGCGAGGTAAGAAATAAAAGGGCTTGATCTTCTTCCTCAATTTTAACCTCAACTCTTGATAGTTGATTTATCAATCCCTTGAACACATTCATGTGCTCCACGAGATTCGCACCTTCTCCCATCTTGAGTTTGTAGAGATCCGCTTTAAATTCAGCTTCGTTTGCAAGCCTTTCCCAAGATAAAGCTGCTCCATTTTCTCCCAAAGCTCAGGTGCAGAATCTACATCATTAACATTATTTATAATATTGTCAGCAATATAAAGCCTAATAGTGCTGACACACCTGGACTCCAACTCGTCCCAATCTTCATCTAACATCTTCTCTGGCTTCGCATCCTTCCCCTTCAACGGTCTTGCAAGGCCTTGTTGAACTAGGATGTCTGTCCTTCACCCTCCTTTGCCATAGAGTGAAATTTCCTTTTCCATCAAACTGCTCCACCTTGAAATGTGGGCCGCTAGAACTTGCCATGGAAAACCGCTCACGATCGATAAACCGAAGCTCTGATACCACTTGTTAGGAAATTAATCCTCCGCCACGCAATTGCTAACAATAAAGATGAAACAAGAAAAAAAAAAACCAAGAACACAAAAGATTTAACGAGATCCGGCCAATTAACTTGCCTACGTCCTCGGAGAGTTTTCTCCTTCACTATGAGAGAATACAAAATACAAGATGTATCCAAGAGGATACCCCTTGTACACCCTCTCTCAACTCGAGAAGATCACTCTACCCCAAAGAGCTATACACACTCTTTCACCTTCTCTTAACCGAGAAGATCACTCTACTCCAAGAGCTATACACACTCTTGAAGTGCTCAAGAAGATCACTCTAGCCCAAGAGCTATACACACTCTTGAAGCACTCACTCACTTGTGAGGTGTTCTCCTTGATGTTGAAATGTGGCCAAGCTCTCCACCTTATATAGTGCTTAAGGCACAAGTTGTAGTTGTGTTTTTCCAATGTGGGACATTTTCCTCACATTTCAACATCCTTCATTGAATTCCATTCATGCACCTTCTTCAATTAATGTTCTTCTTCATGAAGCTTCCACATCAATATTTTCCTACAAGGTTGAATGAACAACACCGTGTATTTATTCTCAATACATAATCAAATTCCAATGCATTAATAATCCACTAAGGAGGCATTAACTCAACAGACTCAAGGAATGTAGGGTGAGAGTTGTTGTTTGGGAGATTAGACTGGCTGGAGTTAGCATCGCTGATGGTGGCAGTTAAGTTCTTGTTTTGGAGTTCTTTGATCGCATGAGAGTTAGAGAGGGGTAGATTGGGAAAGGGTGAGAGTGGTCAGTGACCATCGATAAAACTTAAAGAGGTGTGTGGTGGTGCCATTTTCCATGTTGGCTTGGAGGTGTATGAGCGGTTGTGTGCTAAGTCTCGTTCATAGAGAAATCTTGAGTAACAGAGAGAAAGACTAAGAGAGGAAGTCACTAGTTGTTAGTGGACTCAATTGGGTTTCGAGAAAAAGGGCTTGGTTTAACTGGGCCTAGAATAAAGTTTGTGCTCAAGTCATCCTAACCCAACACAAAAGAATCCAAAACCTAAACGTAAAGTTCCCGTAATAATACGATAACTGGAACAATATATATTTTAAAAAATAAAAATAATATAAGTATAAGTGAAAAATAAATTCATGTCGTAAACTTAAATATGTCAAATAAGTTTATATAATATAGAACACATAAATTTAATAAGTTAGGGGTATTTGACCCCATTTAGTATTACTTTTTTTTTACATAAAAAACTACTTTAATTAAAAGTAAAGTACTGCAAAAGTGTTTGATTGGTATTACTTTTTCTTTACTTAAAAAAATGATTTATTTAAAAGTGAAGAAATGCAAATGTGTTTGATAAAAATAACTTTTTCTTTTACAAAAAACTTAACCAGTATGCTAGTTGATTTTGAAAGCTACAAGTAAAACAAAAAAAAACTTTCAAAATGGCACAACAAAAACTGTTTTTCAAAAAAACACATGAATCTCAAATCAACATAAAACCAGTTTGGTATTGTTATACTTTCTTGAAAAGTTGCTTTTATTGTGCTTTCTTAACAAGTATTTTTACATTAAAGCAATAAAACATTTGGAAAAACTTATTTTTAAAAGTGATGTCCATATGAAAAGTAATATCAAATTGTTCGGTAAATTTTAGTGTGACATACATGGAATGACTAAAATGAACATGATATGGAAAGTACAAGAGGTAGTAGTGATGGTGGAAGAGGTAGAGATTGGGATGGATGAATAGGTCGTGGTGATTGGTGAGAAGGAGGTAGAGGTAATGAGATGGTTGTGGTGGGATACCGAGATACGAGGTCGTTGTGGAAATAGAGATTCTTATGCCATCGATGGTGAGTAGCACATGTAGATGATGACGATGGTGTTGGTGAAGAATGATGAAGAAGTTAATGTGGATTTGGCGATCGTAGTGGTGGTCGTAACGATGGTGTCATCATGGGTATTTGTAACGTCCCGTCCTGAATTTCGAGATTAAATTAGTGAGTAATCGTGTATTAGCGGGACTAATCAAGGATTAGTCGGAGAATCACAAACGAACGGTGTGAAATGACGATTTTACCCCTAGGAATGGGCGAAAAGTTGACTTTTCACCTGGATGGTCAAATGGACTTCAACCAAGGACCATGACATAGATCGAGATGTTACGAGTCCGTAGACAGGTGGCACGTCGAAATCGGAGGTTCGACGAGGAAGTTACGGGTCTATAACGTTCTATGACACTATTCATGAAAATTGAGAAACCGACACGTGGCATGATTTTATTGGGGCAAAATTCTAGAAGGACCCACCAGATGAGTGACAAGTGTCACCCATATGATAGGCCCAGACCCCAATTAAATGGGTCCTTATCCTCTTCTAATTCGATCATCCTCTCGAGCCTTCTTCCCAACCCCGTGGAAAAACCCATAACCGTGAATCCATCCCAGATATCAACCCTTAAACTTCTTCTGTTGCTTGTGACCTGTGAATGAAAAAGAGGGAGTGGTGAGACGATGATGATGGTAGCAACGGGTTGAACCTTCGTGCACGGTGGTGGAAAATCGAAGATAAGCCGAGAGCCCTGTTTTAAATTCAAAAATGGAAGATTGAGTTTGGTTGATTGTTGACCCTTTCTGTGGATTGGAGGATGCTCCTAAGGTCGAGACGAACCCAACAGTGGCCAAGACTTTGCCCCACAACGACGAGAGAAGGTAAGAACCCGTGAGGCCCTATTTGAATTCAAAAATGGAAATTCATGGTTTAATGGTTATTGATCGATTCTAATGATTGGAAGATGTTTCTGGAGGTCATATAAGTCGATTGGGATTGAAAGTGTGACTGGAGGTGGCCGGGATAGTGAGAACTTGACGGGGAAATTCTGGGCTATTGTTCTTATGATTGAAAGGTATAATCCTAGCTTGTTTTTCCTGTTTTGAAGTCATAGATCGATAGGAAACATTAGGACGAAGCTATAGGACTTAACGGGGACGTGGGTTAGAAATGGTGAGAACCAGTCTCGTTGGTTCGGTTGGACTGGATTTGCAGAGAACCAGTATGAACCGGTTTGATCGAAGGTTGAAGATGAACAGTTCCCGGCGTGTGGACTTCATGCACATCACCTTTGGGTGGCGCGTGGGGCAGTTCTGGGGGATGTAGTCAACATGTAATTTCATCTTTTTGATGTAACAAACATTTTGGGATAAGTTTCTAGTCGATCGGACATTGTTTTGGGGTAGTTCTGAGTGTCCGAAGGTTTAGGCTCTATGTTAAAAAGGTTTAAAAATTCCAAAAATTATGGGAATTTAATGTGAGGCTATTTGAAATAGTTAGTGACCTTCAGGTGTGATATGGACAGGTCCGGGAGTCCTGGAGATGGCAGATTAGCCTCGGGGAGGTTTATGGCACGTATATCGAGGCAACAACTAGGACGGTCTGTGAGTAGACTTTTGTTTTATAAATATGATGCATGCATAACACTTTTATATGTTTTATATCTATGTTTTGAATGCCTTGAGTACGTATAGTTGTGATATTTGGTATTTACGTATTTGCACATATTTCGAGGCGTATGGTTTTATGTTGGATTTGTATGTGCTTGTATTTCAATAACGGTTTGTTGAAATGGTTTGGATTTGAAAAGACGAACTTGGGCATGAGACCCATTTGATTTGGAAACTATCAGACTTGGAGTCCATTTGATTTAATGAAGAATCGACCTGAGACCCATTTGAGATATTATGAGATGTTTGAAATGGTTTTAAAAAGGGTGTTTCCCATTTACCATCTTGAGATGAGGATATGTAGATAGGTCTCACTCCATGTCTGGGACATCAGAGTAGACACGGCGCATTGCCTGCGAGGGGTCATTGCACGAAGCGACCAGACCGTATAGTGACTCAGGAGCAGGATTACTATAATTAGACGTCTGGGACAGCAGACATCTGGGATGTCAGAGATATGGACCTGGAGAGACCCCAAGCAGCACACGTTACTTAGCCGTGATATATATGACATATGGGATGTCAAGCGTCTGGGACGCTAGACATCTGTTATGTCGAGGATGGGTATTTGGTAACATGATTGATTTGATTTATGAAATAATAATTATGTGTTTGTGAATTAGGGCAGTGGCCCACGTGATTTGGATTTATGGTTTTGGGCTGAGTTCTCAAGGTTTTAAGGAAAGGACTTTGGTTTTATAGACGGTTTTATTGTATTTGAATTAACTAGTTTTCGAAGTGCATAGTTTTTAAGTGAAGGGCATAAATGTCTTTTCTTGTAAACTGTTTTATTAACTTATTTATTTTCGTCCACTCACAGCTTTTAATGGTTTTTAATGCTCTTCAGGTTGATAGCGGATGCGGGCTATGGCAGAGACCGATACCTCACATTCCTCGGCTGATCCTGGCGCACTCTGGAGGCCCATTGGGCTCAAGATTTCGGGTTATCCCTTATTTGGCCCGCGTGTTACCTCGGGTGGCACGTGTGTTAGACGAGAGCATGTTTCATCCCGCGTTAATCCCGAGGGGGGTTGGGATGAGGCGTGTCAGTATTGGCGCAGTGGTGGTAAAGTTGAAAAAAATGGCAATACTGGCAGCTACAACGAAGTAAGCTTGAGTAGGTGAGTGCAAAAGGTGGTAGCGGTTGCCACACCGAAGTAAGCTAGGGTATGGGAATGAAATTTTGCATTAAATGCTCTTATGCATTCGTTATCGACTTTATCCGACAAAAGTCAAACTTGAGATCTCCCACATAACATCTGGAAATGAATACAACCATAATAACAAGTTGTAAATTTTTAAGGCTTATTAATCAAAATACTTCGTGAATGATAAGCCTTGAATTAAGCATCATTTTATACCCTTTATACTTATCTTTTAAAGTTTAAATACCAAACAATAGGAGAAAATATTATATTTTGTGAGAAATTTGCAGAATTGGATTAAGCTCGGAATTACGAGAATTTAGGCTAAAGAATCACCTCAATCGGAGCTATAACGAAGAAGTTATGACAAAAACAAAGGAGGCCACCGAAAAGTATAATCGATTTCGGTAGGGTGCTACCGAACCCATTTAATCAGCCCAAAAATCCATTCGGCAGATGCCTACCGATCAACCTATAATCAATTTGGTGCGCGCGTCCCGAATGCTTGTATACCAATCTAGTGCACGTTCACTGACAGGACCCGCCCCGATCCCACAGGGACCACAAGGGGACGTGCCCTGCTCCCGTCTGACACCCAATAATTCATACCAATTTTAACCTCAAAACATTTAAAAGCATAAATAACCAAATTAAAGTCATACATAAAATCCGAATTAAACGAATGTCAGACAAGGGATATAATCCAAAATTACAAATTTGCGAGCACGACTCTAAAGTAATCCTGCGGGTACACCGCCCAGCAGGGGTTCAGGTACGCAGAAGTAGATCTATGCCTCAGCCTCTGGTTCCTCCTCTACCTCAGTTTCCCGACCTGGAGGGGTTATCAAACAGTAAGGGTGAGTGGACCGAAACACAAGTTTATGAAATCGTTTGATAAGTAAAACATATAATTTACCCCTCCGTTTTCCAAATATGCGTGCACCATAATTCCAAAATCATAAACCATATAATATGAACCATAAGGCATATAGCAAAACCATAACCATAATTTTAGTTGCTGCACTATACACCCCAATCCCGACATCCCTGATGTCTGACGTCCCTGACGTCCAATAGGTCACAATCACAAGGCTACGCGTGCCACTCGGGTCTCAATTTCCGAGTTCAATCCCCGAACCCCGTTCGGGTACAGCATCCCCGATGCTTAGCGTCATAGACGCTGGACGTACTAGACGTCCGTGACCTCTCCGGGGTACCTCATCCGGAGGAGACAATACAATATGGAAGGATCTATACAGTGCAGTAACAAATACATTTTATTGATATCCACATGCAAACATATATATATACAGAATCAATCATTAAGTTTCATCAAACGGGTCTCAAGCCCAAATACCGTGAAACGTGCCATAACCACATTTTCCATATCATCAAAACCATCATTGTTTTAGCATGTGAATAAATAAAACCAGAAAACATTTATGCACACAAGGGTTTAAGAAAATGGCCCACTCACAGTACAATCCTGCTAGAAACCGAACGTATACCCTCGTCCTGGTACAAATGTACAATCCCTGTCAAATCCAAGTATTCGTAAAGGTCAAAATAAACCCCCAACATTCAACCATGAAAGCCTAGGTCGAAACCGACCCGGAAAAGCCGCCCGAACGCGCTTCCCAAGGCAATAAACCTTATTTTGACCAACTTAATGATCTCCGATCGACCCGAAACCACCGCCATTGGATCCGGATCGTCGAAACCTAAAGAATGGTGGTGGTCCCACCAGAAACACTGTTCACACGCGCCCCCACGCGCCGGTCAACGCGGCGGTCAACGCAGGAACAGTTCCTGCTGACGTCATCGCTGACGTCACTGCTGACGTCAGCATGACGTCATGCTGACGTCATCTGACAGCTGGCAGGTCTGACATGTCAGACTCTGACAGGTGCCACGTGTCACCATCTGATTGGTCCACCTCACTGATCTGTCAGACCACGTGTCAGATCTGACATGTGCCACGTGTCAGCACGGCACTGGTCCACGTCACTGACATGTCAGTGACACGTGGTAGTCCCTGACTGGTCCACGTCACTGACATGTCAGTGCTGACTGTGCACTGACATGTGACACGTGTCGGCTCACGGTTGGTCCACGTCATCTGACAGACTGACATGGTGCCACGTCAGCACCACTGTCCTCAGACGGGTTGACCCGTTTTCCTGCAACTCGGGTCGATCAGACCCGCGATCATGACCCGGTTGCCATTCCTTCATTTCTGAATCATTTTCATTCCTTCCAATTCCTAATTACTCGCCTTAAATCCTAGATTAGTTCCACGTAATTAAAATTGAGAAAAACGGATTGAATCGAAGGCCTACCTCGAAGAACAGCCCTGGCCTCCCGTCGCCGTTTTGCTACCTCCCTGAGCTCCACCGGCCACGAGATCGATTCCAGTAAGTTCCTGGAGGTTCCTAGAGTTGGTTAGGATTCAAAATGGACCAATCAAACGTGGGAAATGGATTTACCAAAAAATCTGGTTTCGAAACCGTTTCGGGTTCCCCTGCTTCCTCCCACGCCGCCGTCCTCCGCCGTGCTCACTGCCGCCGTTCAGCCTCGCCGGCAAGTCCCCAATACACAGACACAGAGAGTGGATGGTTTGCTGGAATGTTGGATCGAAATGGCTGAAAGTGCTCTGCGGGTATGAATTATAAAGAAATGGAGGGAAGGAAATGGATGGCTCAGATTGAATCTCCAGATTAGATCAAGGGCTGAGATCTGATCTGGGGTTTTCAATCCAAAGGCTGAAATTTAAAGCTGGTTCAAATGTTTAATTAATCCAATAGTGGATCTGATCCAATCTAGCCAATGGGTGAGTGACACTTGTCACTCACCAGATGTCCTCCAATCAGATTTCCTGAATATAATATTCGACACGAAAACCGAGACACGAACTTCCCGAATTCACGTTTCTGACCATAACTTCCTCGTACGAAGTCCGATTTCAGCGTGCCGCCTGTCTACGGACTCAGGACGTCGAGGCCTACCCAACGGTCCTTGAGTCAACTGAAAATTAGTTGTCAAAAGAAAAGTCAACATTTTCCCCCGAGAGTCCAAATTACGGTAATGCCCCTGAACTTCCGATAGCCATAACTTTCACCCTGATCGTCCGAATCGGACGTGCCACCTGTCTTTGAACTCGTGACGTCCCGAACTACGTCACGGTCATAGGTTAAAGTCCATTTAGTTCATCAATCAAAAAGTCAATAATTTGACCATACCATTCTCAAGGGTAAAATCGTCAAATCACACATTAAATTACAAAATGAGAATCCTCGAATTTCCGGGGTGTTACAACCTTCCCCCCTTAAGAAATTTCGTCCCGAAATTTCAAAGAAACAAATGAGGAAATTGTTCTCGCATCTGAGCCTCAGGCTCCCATGTGGCTTCTTCCACATCCTGGTTTCTCCAGAGAATTTTCACGAGAGGGATCGTCTTTCGACGTAGTACCTTGTCCTTCCGATCTAAGATCTGTACTGGTTGTTCTTCAAAGCTCAAATCCTCCCGTAGTTCGACAGGTTGTTCCCTAAGTACATGAGAAGCATCACGTACGTACATCCGCAACATCGATACGTGGAAAACATCGTGAACTCTTGATAGTTCTGGGGGTAGTGCCAATCTGTATGCAACTCTGCCAATTCTCTCCACGATTTCATAAGGTCCGATAAAACGCGGACTCAGTTTCCCCCGTCGGCCAAAACGGATAATCCCTTTCCACGGAGACAACTTCAGGAAGACAAAATCTCCCACTTCAAACTCCAAGTCTCGAATCCGTCGGTCGGCATAACTCTTCTGGCGATCCTGTGCCACCTTCAATCTTTCCTTGATCACGCGAACAGTTTCCATGGTTAAGTCCATTATCTCCGGCCCTACAGCCGCTCGCTCTCCTACCTCCGTCCAGCAGATAGGTGTCCTGCACTGTCGGCCATACAGTGCCTCATAAGGTGCCATCCCGATGCTTGCCTGATAGCTGTTGTTGTAAGCGAATTCCATCAATGGCAAATGAGTATCCCAAGAGTCTTGAAACTGTAGTACGCATGACCTCATCATGTCCTCCAGGGTTTGAATGGTTCTCTCAGACTGTCCATCGGTCTGTGGATGGAAAGCAGTACTGAAACGTAGGTTTGTTCCCAAAGTAGCTTGCAAACTCCGCCAGAACCTGGAAGTGAAACGCGGATCACGATCAGACACGATCGATTCCGGCGTACCATGAAGTCGTATGATTTCCTTCACAAACAGCTGAGCCAGTCGGTTAGGTTTATAGGTTTCCTGAACTGGCAGAAAATGGGCTGATTTGGTTAACCGATCCACGATCACCCATACTCCGTCCACTCCACTCTGAGTCCTCGGTAACTTAAAGACGAAGTCCATGGTGATGTGATCCCACTTCCACTCAGGAATCGGAAGTGGCTGCATAGCCCCATACGGTCTCTGCCGTTCCGCCTTAACCTGCTGACAGGTTAAGCATTTGCTCACGAACTCAGCAATATCCTTCTTCATTCCTGGCCACCAATAATGGTTCCGGAGGGTACGGTACATCTTTGTACCTCCCGGATGCATAGCATAGGCCGAACTGTGGGCCTCTTCAAGTATCTCGGCCCGTAACTCTGCCACTGCAGGTACGCACAAACGGCCCAATTTCACCAGTGCTCCATCGTCCCGGATGGTAAAATCCTGTCTCCCATCCGCATCGACCTCAATTCTGTAAATACAGAGTATCGGATCCTGCAGTTGTGCTTCAATGATCCGATCAATCAGTACTGGTCGCACATGGAAGCTGGCCAACAAAGCTCCATGCTCGTCAGTACCCAAAATAACTCCCGCCTTCCGGAGTTCCACCAGCAAGGGAAGATACACCACCCCAAGGTGTGCAATAGTTCCTGCTGATTTCCTGCTGAGTGCATCCGCCACCACATTGGCCTTACCCGGATGGTACTCGATCGTACAGTCATAGTCCTTCAGTAGCTCCAACCATCTCCGTTGTCTCATGTTGAGCTCCTTCTGAGTGAATAAATATTTAAGACTCTGGTGATCGGTGTATATTCGACACGTTGCGCCGAACAGATAATGTCTCCAGATCTTGAGAGCATGAACCACCGCCGCCAACTCCAAATCATGGGTAGGGTAGTTCAACTCATGAGTCTTCAGCTGCCGGGATGCATAGGCGATAACCTTGCCAGTTTGCATCAACACGCAGCCCAGACCTTGCAGTGAAGCATCACTGAAAACTACAAACTCTCCACTGTCGTCCGGCAATGCAAGGACAGGTGCAGTGGTCAATCGATCCTTCAACTCTTGAAAGCTCCGATCGCACTGCTCGTCCCAGATAAACTTTACTCCCTTCCGAGTCAGACGAGTCAATGGTGCAGCAATTTTGGAGAAACCCTCCACGAATCTCCGGTAGTAACCTGCTAATCCGACGAAACTCCGCACCTCGGTCACCGTTGTCGGTCTAGCCCAGTTGGTCACCGCTTCTGTTTTCTGGGGATCCACGCAAATCCCATCCGTTGATATCACGTGTCCCAGAAAACCAATACTGCTCAGCCAAAACTGACACTTGCTCAGCTTGGCATACAATTGTTCTTGTCTCAGTTTCTCCAAGACCAACCGTAGATGTTCTTCATGTGCACGGGCACTCCTCGAGTATACCAAAATATCATCGATGAACACAATCACGAACTTATCCAGGTAGGGTCGGAAGACCCGGTTCATCAGATCCATGAATGCTGCTGGAGCATTCGTCAAACCAAATGGCATAACAAGGAACTCGTAGTGCCCGTAACGGGTTCGAAAAGCAGTTTTCGGAATATCCTCCTCCGAAATCCTCAGTTGGTGATACCCAGATCGCAAATCAATTTTCGAGAAGCACTGAGCTCCCCGTAACTGGTCGAAAAGGTCATCAATCCTGGGTAGAGGATACTGGTTCCTCAATGTCACCTTGTTGAGTTGTCGATAATCAATACATAAACGGAGACTTCCTTCCTTCTTCCTCACGAACAACACCGGTGCTCCCCACGGTGAAGTGCTCGGTCGGACATATCCCAAATCTACCAACTCCTGCAATTGAGTCTTGAGTTCCCGTAACTCGGCCGGCGCCATCCGGTATGGTGCCTGGGATATAGGTCGGGTACCCGAGAGTAGTTCAATAGTAAACTCAATCTCCCGCGATGGTGGCAATCCAGGTAAGTCTTCCGGGAATACGTCCGGAAACTCACAGACCACCGGTATTTCGTCGATAACCGGAGTATCGACCCGTTCCGACACGACATGCGCCAGATAACCCTGGCATCCCTTCCGTAGAAGTTTGGTAGCAGTAAGTGACGAAATCACTTCAGGAGGCGAACCATCACGTTCCCCCTGAAAGATAACTTCCGGCAAACCCGGGCTCCGCAAAATTACTTGCTTGCTACAGCAGTCGATGAGCGATCCGTGCTCCGACAGCCAATCCATCCCTAGGATTATATCGAAGTCGTGGATATCCAGAATAATTAAGTCTGCTGGTAAATCCACATCCTCAATTCTTACCGGGCACCTCCGAATCACCTGATTCACAAGGTACACGGTACCCATCGGGGTGCCAACACCCATTTCGCAATCTAAGGCTGATACCACACAATCAAGCAAACCAGCACAACTCCTCGAAATAAAAGAATGTGTAGCCCCCGCATCCATTAATACACGTACAAGAAAATTAAGGATATGTAGTGTACCTGTGACCACGCCTGGAGCAGTCCTCGCCTGCTGCTGGGTCATTGCAAACACTTGGGCCCTCGGCCCTCCGTTCCGTCCGCGCCCGCGCGCGCCACGTCCAGCACCACGGTCACCTCCCTGACCGCGACCTCCGTTAGTGTGGGACGCCGTGCTCTGCACCACACTCGAGCCCCCAGCGTCGTTGTTTTTGGACAACTGCGGACAATCGCAGGCATAGTGGCCTTCCTCTCCGCAAGCAAAACAAGTTACTGGCCTTGGCCTGCCCGAATGCCCACCAGTTGCACCACTCCAAGATGAGTGCTGCCCAGAATTGTGTCCAGATCCTCTGCCCTGAGAGCCTCCACGTCGACCCGACCAGCCACGACCCTTGAAGGATGAGGGTGCTCCTCTGTAGCTCCCTCCCCTGTTGTTCTTCCGGCCTGATGGCCCATGATGTGGGCGATCCTGACGTCGCCCCTCCCCCGAAGTTTGTCGTGATTGGTGTGCCGCCAGACTGGCCTCGACACGCACCGCTGCGTCGACCATATCCCTCAGAGAAGCATGGGTGGTAGCAGTCACACTGGCCCGGATCTCCCCTCGGAGTCCAAGCTCAAACCGCTGGCATTTGTCCTCCTCCGTGCTTACGAATGAGGCAGCGAACCGGGAAAGTCTCCCGAATGTTTGCTCGTAGTCTGAAACAGACATGTCACCCTGCTCCAGCCGCAGGAATTCCGCCTCTCGCGCCGCGCGAAAGGATCGCGGGTAGTACTGGTCCAAAAACCTGGAACGAAAAGCTTCCCAGGTAGTGGTATGGACAGACCACCCGGACATTTCGAGTCCATGCCACCACTGGTAGGCTCCTCCCTCCAGTAAGAAGGCCGCCAGAGTCACTCGTTCGCCCGGAGGGCAGTGCATCACCGAGAAGATCCTCTCCCACTTGGTGATCCAGTCGTGAGCATCCTCGGGGTTTGATCCCCCGCAGAAAGGAGTGGCTCCCAAACGTTGAGCCCTTTCGATGCTCGCGCATTCCATCTCTCTTTCTAGATCCTCGTCCGTTCGAGTATGCGGAATTCTCCTAGGAGGCATAACCAACTGTCAAGAGGCATAGATCAGAAAACAATATTCTTAAAAGTCGAAAAGTAACTAGTACTAATCGCTAGTCTAGCATGCAGACCAATACCCTAGTACTGACCACAACCTAGTGCTCTGATACCAAGCTGACAGGACCCGCCCCGATCCCACAGGGACCACAAGGGGACGTGCCCTGCTCCCGTCTGACACCCAATAATTCATACCAATTTTAACCTCAAAACATTTAAAAGCATAAATAACCAAATTAAAGTCATACATAAAATCCGAATTAAACGAATGTCAGACAAGGGATATAATCCAAAATTACAAATTTGCGAGCACGACTCTAAAGTAATCCTGCGGGTACACCGCCCAGCAGGGGTTCAGGTACGCAGAAGTAGATCTATGCCTCAGCCTCTGGTTCCTCCTCTACCTCAGTTTCCCGACCTGGAGGGGTTATCAAACAGTAAGGGTGAGTGGACCGAAACACAAGTTTATGAAATCGTTTGATAAGTAAAACATATAATTTACCCCTCCGTTTTCCAAATATGCGTGCACCATAATTCCAAAATCATAAACCATATAATATGAACCATAAGGCATATAGCAAAACCATAACCATAATTTTAGTTGCTGCACTATACACCCCAATCCCGACATCCCTGATGTCTGACGTCCCTGACGTCCAATAGGTCACAATCACAAGGCTACGCGTGCCACTCGGGTCTCAATTTCCGAGTTCAATCCCCGAACCCCGTTCGGGTACAGCATCCCCGATGCTTAGCGTCATAGACGCTGGACGTACTAGACGTCCGTGACCTCTCCGGGGTACCTCATCCGGAGGAGACAATACAATATGGAAGGATCTATACAGTGCAGTAACAAATACATTTTATTGATATCCACATGCAAACATATATATATACAGAATCAATCATTAAGTTTCATCAAACGGGTCTCAAGCCCAAATACCGTGAAACGTGCCATAACCACATTTTCCATATCATCAAAACCATCATTGTTTTAGCATGTGAATAAATAAAACCAGAAAACATTTATGCACACAAGGGTTTAAGAAAATGGCCCACTCACAGTACAATCCTGCTAGAAACCGAACGTATACCCTCGTCCTGGTACAAATGTACAATCCCTGTCAAATCCAAGTATTCGTAAAGGTCAAAATAAACCCCCAACATTCAACCATGAAAGCCTAGGTCGAAACCGACCCGGAAAAGCCGCCCGAACGCGCTTCCCAAGGCAATAAACCTTATTTTGACCAACTTAATGATCTCCGATCGACCCGAAACCACCGCCATTGGATCCGGATCGTCGAAACCTAAAGAATGGTGGTGGTCCCACCAGAAACACTGTTCACACGCGCCCCCACGCGCCGGTCAACGCGGCGGTCAACGCAGGAACAGTTCCTGCTGACGTCATCGCTGACGTCACTGCTGACGTCAGCATGACGTCATGCTGACGTCATCTGACAGCTGGCAGGTCTGACATGTCAGACTCTGACAGGTGCCACGTGTCACCATCTGATTGGTCCACCTCACTGATCTGTCAGACCACGTGTCAGATCTGACATGTGCCACGTGTCAGCACGGCACTGGTCCACGTCACTGACATGTCAGTGACACGTGGTAGTCCCTGACTGGTCCACGTCACTGACATGTCAGTGCTGACTGTGCACTGACATGTGACACGTGTCGGCTCACGGTTGGTCCACGTCATCTGACAGACTGACATGGTGCCACGTCAGCACCACTGTCCTCAGACGGGTTGACCCGTTTTCCTGCAACTCGGGTCGATCAGACCCGCGATCATGACCCGGTTGCCATTCCTTCATTTCTGAATCATTTTCATTCCTTCCAATTCCTAATTACTCGCCTTAAATCCTAGATTAGTTCCACGTAATTAAAATTGAGAAAAACGGATTGAATCGAAGGCCTACCTCGAAGAACAGCCCTGGCCTCCCGTCGCCATTTTGCTACCTCCCTGAGCTCCACCGGCCACGAGATCGATTCCAGTAAGTTCCTGGAGGTTCCTAGAGTTGGTTAGGATTCAAAATGGACCAATCAAACGTGGGAAATGGATTTACCAAAAAATCTGGTTTCGAAACCGTTTCGGGTTCCCCTGCTTCCTCCCACGCCGCCGTCCTCCGCCGTGCTCACTGCCGCCGTTCAGCCTCGCCGGCAAGTCCCCAATACACAGACACAGAGAGTGGATGGTTTGCTGGAATGTTGGATCGAAATGGCTGAAAGTGCTCTGCGGGTATGAATTATAAAGAAATGGAGGGAAGGAAATGGATGGCTCAGATTGAATCTCCAGATTAGATCAAGGGCTGAGATCTGATCTGGGGTTTTCAATCCAAAGGCTGAAATTTAAAGCTGGTTCAAATGTTTAATTAATCCAATAGTGGATCTGATCCAATCTAGCCAATGGGTGAGTGACACTTGTCACTCACCAGATGTCCTCCAATCAGATTTCCTGAATATAATATTCGACACGAAAACCGAGACACGAACTTCCCGAATTCACGTTTCTGACCATAACTTCCTCGTACGAAGTCCGATTTCAGCGTGCCGCCTGTCTACGGACTCAGGACGTCGAGGCCTACCCAACGGTCCTTGAGTCAACTGAAAATTAGTTGTCAAAAGAAAAGTCAACATTTTCCCCCGAGAGTCCAAATTACGGTAATGCCCCTGAACTTCCGATAGCCATAACTTTCACCCTGATCGTCCGAATCGGACGTGCCACCTGTCTATGAACTCGTGACGTCCCGAACTACGTCACGGTCATAGGTTAAAGTCCATTTAGTTCATCAATCAAAAAGTCAATAATTTGACCATACCATTCTCAAGGGTAAAATCGTCAAATCACACATTAAATTACAAAATGAGAATCCTCGAATTTCCGGGGTGTTACATTCACTGACCCTCTTTACCCTTCCACCGAGTTCCTTGCCTCCATTCAGCGTGTGACTACCAAAGTTCTTTCCAGCTTACCTTTTGCGCGTTGACTGCCCTTTGACCGCCGAAAATCCTTCCCATTTTCAGTGCCCTTCCACTGAAATGCCTCCTATTTAATTTCCAGCATCTATTTCCTTCATTTTTGTGGAAAAATATCAAATTCCAGCTTGGATTTCTTTCCTTTTTATCTAGAAAACATTTTTAATTAGGTTTTATATTACCTTTTTAATTAGGATTTTTATAACTTTATTCTTTTAGGACTTCAATATTAATTAGTTTAATCATTTTTCTTTTCGGATTTAAAGTGTGAATTCCTATTTATTTGAGGATTAATTTTCTCCTAGAAATAGAGAGGCTTAGGCTAATTGTAAGAGTCGCTTATTTTTTGTACCAAAACTCTACTCAACCAATTTTCCCCTTTCATTATATTCAAGATTTCAAGTGTAAGAATAATTACACCATACTTCACCTTCTACACCTTCATCCGTGACTAAGTTGAGGAGCCCTCGCTTATCTCACCAAACAGTGCCCACTCACTTCGTATCCATAGGGAGCCCCGAAGAGAAAAAAGTGTAACACGACCTCTTTACCTTATAGTTATTTCTTATGTTTGAATATTGGTTATATGAATTGATTTCTAACAATATTCTATGTTTTATGATTTGTATTGCTTCAATATTCTATGTGTTCTATGATTCTAGTTTTTGTTATTTTTGTGTGTTCGCGCTTAATGCTTGACTAGATATAGGGAGACCCGAGTCTAGGTCATTGAAAGTGCCGTCGAGAGCCCTGAGCACGTACTTAAGAGAATATGCAAGTAACTCGTAAAATTAAGATTATAGGAATTCGTCGGTTGAAGTTAATACAATCATGAATGAGTTAGGTTAAAGATGAGTTGACCTTGTAAATAATAAATTAGGATAGTTTAGGTTAGTTAACCACGTAGGATAATAGAAACAATCAATTACCCCCTTAATTAATCAATCAAACAATAATCATACTTAGGTACCCTCAATCTCCGGTTAAGAACGATTCCTATTTACCAATGTTATATCTACAAACAAAGGTTTTTAATTGCATACGTTTCCTTAAGTGTTGAGTGTGACTTTGTATTTATTTTAATGTTTAGTTTTTGCGTATCAATTTTTGGTGCCGTTTCCGGGGATTGAAAAATCTCTTGTGTGATTTCGTTTGTGTAAATATGTTTATAATGTAAATATCATACTTGTGCATATTACCATACTTGTTTGTAAATACCATATTTCATTTCCCTTGTAAATATTCTCAGTTTGTTATATATATTCTTTTCTATATCTCGTCATCTTTCCATGTACATATTCTCACCTACCTCTCTTGAAGGAACCATCAATATGTAATTCACTTAATCTAAGGCCCATAAACTAGACTTGGGGACGCCCTTGTTAATGAGATAGCGCATGAACTTGACCCTCAGATTCAAGATGGATTGACGCCTTACCTAGAGGCAATGGGAGAGCACGATATGGAGTTCGAAAGAGTGCATATACCTCGCATCAAATGAGTTGATTGAAGCATTTTGTCTAGGCTGAAGACGTTAAACTTAAACGCTTGTTGGGAGGCAACCCAATGGAGGAGTCTACAACAGATTTGTATTCTTTTCCCTTATCTTTTAATTTCGTTTACTTTTGTTTTCTTAGTTATTTTTGTAAAACTCTATCTCATACTGATTCTATGCTTTGATTTTGATACATTGAGAACAGTGTCGATTTAAGTGTGGGGGAAGAGTTTACAACTCTGTTGAATCTTATTTTACAAAAAAGAAAAAATCAAACTCTCTTTTTCTAAACTCGTTTTCAAAAACAAATGTTTTCAAAAAAAAAAAATTAAATATTTTTTTTTCTTTTCCAAATTTGTTTTAAAAAAACAATTATTTTCGTTGTTTTCAAAACCTTGTTTTCAAATGTCTTTCAAAACTTTTGTTTTAAAAATTTGTTTTCAAAACTTGCTTTTATGTTTTTTTAAAATTGTTTTCGAAAAAAATCATTTTTGAAATTTGTTTTCAAAATCGTTTTTTTTTTAAATTACTTCTTAGAATAAAAAAAAACCAAAAAAAATTATAACAAAAAAAAAGAGTTTGTGTTTTAAGTCTTTGTTTTCAAGAGTTTTAGGATGCCCTTAACTAGTCAATGATGAATTGGAACAAAACAAGAACATTATGGCATTTGCATATCACTTTGTTGGAATTCTTGTGTTAATTGAGATATTTTGATTATTATGACTTTTAGTAAATATGGTTTGTAAAACATGATACATAATTTGCATGTTAGAGTTGAGTTTTGAATCATATTAACCCATGTGAGCTTTTGAGCTATATGTTCTTTCTTTCATTCTTTCTTGAGTGTAAATCATTTATAACTTATACATGCCTCATATGATTAATTGCAATAGCTTTAATGAACCAGAGATTGTTAGAACTTATTCATGTTAATTTGCAAAGCTTATAGTCAATACATACTTTGATTGTGGATATGATTGAAGGCACCTAGGTTTTCCACCACTTTTTCAAATACCCATGTGTCCCTTTTGTGCGCAGAGTTGCGAAAGCTCTAGTTAGCCCATTTGAGCCAACGTTTAACCTTTTCTTTCTTTACCATGCATATCTAAACTCTTAGCCTAGTATATGTATCCTTACCCTTGTTCTAAAGACTTGGTTGAAGATTTCGAAGCTAGCATACTTGATGATGGCATGAAGATGTTCTATTGACTATGGTGATGTGTGTATAGGAATAGGCTTGTCCAAATTACTTGATGTATTGTGTGATTGCGGAAATTAAAAAAAAAGATAAAAAAAAATGAATATGAGAGCAAGAATGAGTTTGAAAATACAAGAAAAAATATATTTAGCTCTCCGACAATATGTTTTGTATGTAAGAATTTGGATTGATTACATAATGATATTTGGCTCCCACATGATCTTGGTGATGTTTTGGAAGAAGATATGCTCGTAATTGATTAAGTTTTGGTGCAATGACTACGCCTTTGGAATGTTCTTTATCACCACATATCCAAAATCCAAATTCCTTAGCCCTAGCCCCATTACAACCTCTAATTAAAGACCTTTATGATCCATGAGATCAATTACTTTTGATTTGTTGAGTAAGTTTTCTGAGTAAGGTTCATTTGTGCAAGTAATTCATTCTTTTCATGTGGTATCGTTTAAGTGCTTTTATTGTTGAATTATGTGAGCAATTTTTTTTCACATATCTTTGAGTGAAACCACATTTTGTGAGTGAAACAGATTATGAGTGCATCCATTGTGAGGTGATTTTAACTTGTTCAAAGTATGCACAGACTTAATATCACCATTGTTTTTTCCAAGTCTTACTTGTTCATGGCATGATGATATTTCTATTATCTCTTGAATTCCCTCTGCATATTTGCTGCATGTCATGCTACCATATACTTATTGTAACGATCCATCCCGAGTTTACGGGATTAATTGAGGATTATTGTGATTAATCGGGAATTAGTTGAAGATTTCAGACAGTCGGCATAAAATGACGATTTTTCCCCTAGAATAGGTAAAATATTGACTTTTGGTCTGGGAGGTCAAATACACGAGGACCGAGGACCGTTATGTAAATCGGGATGTTACGAGTCCATAGACAGGCGACACGTTGAAATCGGACTTTCAACGGGAAAGTTACAGGTCACGAGAGAAAAATGGAACTATTCACGCATACCGAGAAAAGTATACAGTTGGCTTGTTTGGATTGGTCAGAAAATCTGGGTGGACCAATTGATGAGTGACACTTTTCCCTCATCTGATTGGCCCAAACCTCAATTGTTGGGATATTATTTCATCTTCATCTCTTTGTTCGCTCTAACCCGAAAACCCAAAGAAACCCACCCCAAACCTACACCCATCTTCCTCAAACCTCATCCATTGATTTTGGAGTGAGAAGGGAAGTGAGAGAGTGAAGAGAGACGATCACGGTAGTGGCAACAATTTGGACAACTGTGCACGATGGCTTGAAACCCGCAGATCAGCCATTTCAGGTTTGAAATTCAAGTTTCAGTTTAGGTGTTTGTTGGACAATTTCGTTGATTGGGACATGTTTATTGGGTCATTGCGAGTCCGAGGAACCAAGAATGGAAAGCTGAGACTGCCGGAATCGACGGGAATGAGGAGTTGCAGGTGTTCGTCACTGTTTAAGCTTGGGAAGGTATGATTCTGGACCTTTTAGCAGGTTTTGAGGACATAGACTTGTTCTAGTGGAGTAGACGAGTCGATAGGAAAAAACGGGGTTGAAAATGGTCGAGTTTTAAGGTTTTGGAATCAGGTCGAGTCGCGGGTTGAGTTTACCCTCTACAGTGAAACGGATCAACCTATTGAGAGGTAGAGGATGATGACATCATCAAGTGACGTCATCATCTTGTTAGAGGTGTTAGGGCACGTGGCCAATTAAGGACTGCCAAATGGCAGTTATCAAGGTCCAGTCAACACTGACGTGTCAGACACGTGGACTAGTCAGGTGCTAACATGTGGCACTATCACACCTGACAGGCTGACGTCAGCATGATGTCATGATGACTTCAGCCATTGACTTTGACCGTTGACCATGACGTCAGTGTTGACTTTTGCTAATGTCAACGTTGACTTTGACTAGCATTGACTTCGAAATTTGGCTCGCGCTTGGGGGCGCATGGGCACAAATTTTGAGGTGAGACTAGTTCCATTCAAAAGGTTTTGACGTTCTGAATCCAATGGTGGTGGTTTCAGGTTGTTCGGAGGTCATTAGGTGGGTCAAATTGAGGTTTTTAGCCTATGGAAACATGTTCGGGACACGTTGACTTTTTCATAAGTTTTGAGGGTTTTTTTTATTAGGACTTGGTAGTGACCTTTAAGTATGTTTTGGACAGATCTGGATGACCCAGAGAGTTCAGTATAACCCAGAGTGGCTTACAGCGCAGCTTGCAGGCGCGCAACACTGACGGTCTATGAGTTGACACTTGATTTATAAATATGATGCATGCATAACTGTTTTATATGTTTTATATATGTGATTTGAGATGCCTTGTGACAGGACCCGCCCCGATCCTCTCTGGGACCATATGGGGACGTGCCCTGCTCCCGTCTGACACCCAATAATTCATACCAATTTTAACCTCAAAACATCAAATGCATAAATAACCAAATTAAAGTCATACATCAAATCCGAATTAAACAGATGTCAGACAAGGGATGGAATCCAAAATTTCAAGTTGCTAGCACGACTCTAACATAAACCTGCGTGTACACCACCCAGTAGGGGTTCAGGTACGCAGAAGTAGATCTATGCCTCAGCCTCAGGTTCCTCCTCTACCTCAGTATCACGACCTGGAGGGGTTACCAAAAACATTAAGGGTGAGTGGACCGAAA
This sequence comes from Prinsepia uniflora, assembly GCA_032719365.1. Classification (NCBI taxonomy): domain Eukaryota; kingdom Viridiplantae; phylum Streptophyta; class Magnoliopsida; order Rosales; family Rosaceae; genus Prinsepia; species Prinsepia uniflora. The sequence goes on along the minus strand of CM064870.1, from coordinate 57,670,482 downwards.
CTCAAGTTTATAAAATCATTTGATAAGTAAAACATATAATTTACCCCTCCGTTTTCCAAACATGCATGCAACCCTATTTAAAACCATCAATCATATAATATGAACCAAAAGGCATATAATAAAACCATAATATCATTTTAGTCACTGCACTATACATTCCAACCCGACATTCCTGATGTCTGACGTCCCTGACGCCCAATAAGGTCACAATCACAAGGCTACGCGTGCCACTCGGGTCTCAATTCCGAGTTCAATCTCTGAACCCTGTTCGGTTACAGCATCCCCGATGCTTAGCGTCCTAGACGCTGGACGTACTAGACGTCCGTGACCTCTCCGGGGTACCTCATCCGGAGGAGACAGTATCATATGGAAGGATCTATACAGTGCAGTAACAAATACATTTTATTGATATCCACATGCAAGGCATATATTTATACATAGATAAAATCCAAACCAAACCTTATGTTCCATCGGACGGGTCTCAAGCCCAAATACCGTGAAACGTGTCATAACCATAATTTACATATCATCAGAACCGTTTATTTGATTTTAGCATGTGAATAAATAAGTAAATCGGAAAACATTTTGAGCATGCAAGTGTTTAATGAAATCGGGCCCACTCATTGTACGATCCCGCTGCGAATCTGCGCGTACGGACCTGTACCGGGATTATCGTACAATTCCTGTCAGTTCAATTCACACGTAAGGGTCACTACAAATCCTTAATATTTATTCAAAAGAAAGTTCGAAATAGAAACCGGTTCCGGGAAATCGTCGACACGTTTCCCGAGGCAACCGGCCCTAAACTGACCCTTCAAACTATCTCAGATCAACATGGTTAATTCACCAACAATGTTCAGAATGATGAGAGGAATAAAAGTCATGTTGATCGTGATCGGAGATAAGCCCCAACGCGCCCTCACGCGCCGCCCAAAGTGGCTGCTCGTGAAAGTCACGCGCCTGACACTGTAGCTACAGTGTCAGCACCTTCACCCGTTTGTCTGTAATTCGGACCTGCCACCCGCGGCTTGACCCGGTTAATTACCCATCAATTCCTACTCGATTTCAATCCAATTTGATCCTAACATGTTATTTAAACATCTAATTTAAGTTCTGAGTTATTAATTAGCCAAATCGAATCCTTAAATGACCCTTCGACCCGTGATCATCCAAACGGGTTGATCACCCCAACTCACTGGTTTCTAAACCAAAATCAAATTAACCTTACATGAAGCATCATAGTATCACAACGAACTGGAAAACACACTCAATTGAACCAACACTCACCTGGAAGTAGTCGTCCAAACTTCTGAAATTCTTCTGAACACGGCAGTCACCGTCCCAGCTCACCCGTGGCTGGTTGCCTTCGATTTTGATATGGTTGTGTTCTAAACACTCCCAGAAAGCTTACTCTATGATTAGATTGGTCCAACACACCGTAGAAATTAAACTCCCGATTTCCCTCCAAAAATCCCCGAAATGGTTTCTCTCTGGTTCCACTCTTATTTTTAGTCCTTTCAATACCAGAGTGAAGCTCACACACTATATAATCGGTTTAAACAATTTCAAGCCGTCCCAGAGGCTCGTGGGTGTCCAATTTGTCCACTGAAAAATGTTCCCCGAAAAGCTTCGAACTTGAATTAACAATAGTGTCGTGCAAGGTGGATGCAACAGACCACGTTCTAAAGCATCAGACACTCCCAACTTTCCAGCACACAATTGCATAATCAATTGCACGTTTGAGCCACCGCACATGGTGGTGCCGTCCATGGTTCCCCCGCGGTTGCTACAGTAACCAGGGCAAAAGACCAAAATGCCCCTGGTTCAATAATTACCAAAATGCCCCTCACTTCCTAGACCCGTAACTCAGCCATACGAAGTCCGATTTCGGCGTGCCGCCTGTCTACGGACTCAGGATATCAAGACCTACCTAACGGTCCTTGGGTCATGTGAAAATTAGTTGTCAAACGAAAAGTCAACATTTTCGCCTGTGAAGTCCAACTTACGGTAATGTCCCTGAACTTCCGATAGTCATAACTTTTTCCCTGATCGTCCAAATCGGACGTGCCACCCGTCTATGGACTCGTGACGTCCCGAACTACGTCACGGTCATAGGTCAAAGTCCATTTAACCTACGAATCAAAAAGTCAACAATTTGACCATACCATTCACAAGGGTAAAAATGTCAATTCACCTATTAAATTACAATATTAAAATCCTCGAATTTCCGGGGTGTTACAACCTTCCCCCCTTAAGAAATTTCGTCCCGAAATTTCAAAGAAACAAATGAGGAAATTGTTCTCGCATCTGAGCCTCAGGCTCCCATGTGGCTTCTTCCACATTCCGGTTTCTCCAGAGAATCTTCACGAGAGGAATCGTCTTCCGACGTAGTACCTTGTCCTTCCGATCCAAAATCTGCACTGGTTGTTCCTCAAAGCTCAAATCCCCTCGGAGTTCGATAGGTTGATCCTCCAGTACATGAGAAGCATCATGTACGTACTTCCGCAGCATCGATACGTGAAAAACATCGTGAACTCTAGAAAGTTCTGGAGGTAGTGCCAATCTGTATGCAACTCTGCCAATCCTTTCCACGATCTCGTAAGGTCCGATAAAACGCGGACTCAGTTTCCCCCGTCGGCCAAAACGGATAATCCCTCTCCACGGAGATAACTTCAGGAAGACAAAATCTCCCACTTCAAATTCCAGGTCTCGAATCCGTCGATCGGCATAACTCTTTTGGCGATCCTGCGCCGCCTTCAATCTCTCCTTGATAACTCGGACGGTTTCTATGGTTAAGTCCATCAATTCCGGCCCTACAGCCTCTCGCTCTCCTACCTCCATCCAGCAGATAGGTGTCCTGCACTGTCGACCATACAGTGCCTCATAAGGTGCCATCCCGATGCTTGTCTGATAGCTGTTGTTGTAAGCGAATTCCATCAATGGCAAATGAGTATCCCAAGAGTCCTGAAACTGTAGCACACAGGACCTCATCATGTCCTCCAGGGTCTGAATGGTTCTTTCAGACTGTCCATCGGTCTGTGGATGGAAAGCAGTACTGAAACGTAGGGTTGTTCCCAAAGTAGCTTGCAAACTCCGCCAGAACCTGGAAGTGAAACGCGGATCACGATCAGACATAATCGATTCCGGCGTACCATGTAATCGTATGATTTCCTTCACAAACAACTGAGCCAGTCGGTTAAGTTTATAAGTTTCCTGAACTGGCAGGAAATGGGCTGACTTGGTTAACCGATCCACGATCACCCACACTCCGTCCACTCCACTCTGAGTCCTTGGTAACTTAAAGACGAAGTCCATGGTGATGTGATCCCACTTCCACTCGGGAATCGGAAGTGGCTGCATAGCGCCATAAGGTCTCTGCCGTTCCGCCTTAACCTGCTGACAGGTTAAATATTTGTTCACGAATTCAGCAATATCCTTCTTCATTCCTGGCCACCAATAATGGTTCCGGAGGGTACGGTACATCTTTGTACCTCCCGGATGCATAGCATAAGCCGAACTATGGGCCTCCTCAAGAATCTCGGCCCGTAACTCTGCCACTGCAGGTACACACAAACGGCCTAACTTCACCAGTGCTCCATCATCCCGGATAGTAAAATCTGGTCTCCCATCCGCATCGACCTCAATCCTGTAAATACAGAGTATCGGATCCTGCAGTTGTGCTTCGATGATCCGATCAATCAATACAGGTCGTACATGGAAGCTGGCCAACAAAGCTCCATACTCATCCGTACCCAAAATAACTCCCGCATTCCGGGGTTCCACCAGCAAAGGAAGGTACACCATCCCCAGGTGTGCAATTGATCCCGCTGATTTCCTACTGAGTGCATCTGCCACCATATTGGCCTTAACCGGATGGTACTCGATCGTACAGTCATAATCCTTCCGCAGCTCCAACCATCTCCGTTGTCTCATGTTAAGCTCCTTCTGAGTGAATAGGTATTTAAGGCTGTAGTGGTCGGTGTATATCCGACACGTTGCGCCGAACAAATAATGTCTCCAGATTTTTAGAGCATGAACCACCGCCGCCAACTCCAAATCATGGGTAGGGTAGTTCAACTCATGAGTCTTCAGCTGCCGGGATGCATAGGCGATAACCTTGCCAGTTTGCATCAACACGCAGCCCAGACCTTGCAGCGATGCATCACTGAAGACCACAAACTCTCCACTGTCATCCGGCAATGCAAGGACAGGTGCAGTGGTCAATCGATCTTTCAACTCTTGAAAACTCCGCTCGCACTGCTCGTCCCAGATAAACTTTACTCCCTTCCGAGTCAAACGAGTCAATGGTGCAGCAATTTTGGAGAAACCCTCCACGAATCTCCGGTAGTAACCTGCTAATCCGACAAAACTCCGCACCTCAGTCACTATTGTCGGTCTAGCCCAGTTGGTCACCGCTTCTGTTTTCTGGGGATCCACGCAAATCCCATCCGTCGATATCACGTGTCCCAGAAAACCAATACTGCTCAGCCAAAACTGACACTTGCTCAGCTTGGCGTACAACTGTTCTTGTCTCAGCTTCTCCAAGACCAACCGTAGATGTTCCTCATGTGCACGGGCACTCCTTGAGTATACCAAGATATCATCGATGAACACAATCACGAACTTATCTAGGTAGGGTCGAAAAACCCGGTTCATCAGATCCATGAATGCTGCTGGAGCATTCGTCAAGCCAAAAGGCATAACCAGGAACTCGTAGTGTCTGTAACTGGTTCGAAAAGCAGTTTTCGGAATATCCTCCTCCGAAATCCTCCGTTGGTGATACCCAGACCGCAAATCAATTTTCGAGAAGCACTGAGCTCCCCGCAACTGGTCAAAAAGGTCATCGATCCTGGGTAGAGGATACTGGTTCCTCAGTGTCACCTTGTTGAGTTGTCGATAGTCAATGCACAATCGAAGACTTCCCTCCTTCTTCTTTACGAACAACACCGGTGCTCCCCACGGTGAAGTACTCGGTCGGACGTATCCCAACTCCACCAACTCCTGCAATTGAGTTTTGAGTTCTCGTAACTCGGCCGGCGACATCCGATATGGTGCCTGGGATATAGGTCGGGTACCAGGGAGTAGTTCAATAGTAAACTCGATCTCCCGCGATGGCGGTAACCCAGGTAAGTCTTCCGGAAACACATCCGGAAACTCACGCACCACCGGTATCTCGTCAATACCCGGAGTATCAACCTGCTCCGACATGACATGCGCCTGATAACCCTGGCATCCTTTCCGTAGAAGTTTGGTAGCAGTAAGTGAAGAAATCACTTCAGGAGGCGAACCGTCACGTTCCCCCTGAAAGATAACCTCCGGCAAACCCGGGCTCCGCAGAATCACTTGCTTGCTACAGCAGTCGATGAGCGATCCATGCTCCGATAGCCAATCCATCCCTAGGATTATATCGAAATCGTGGATATCCAGAATAATTAAGTCTGCTGGTAAATCCACATCCTCAATTCTTACCGGGCACCTCCGAATCACCTGATTCACAAGGTACACGATGCCCATCGGGGTGCCAACACCCATTTCGCAATCTAAGGCTGATACCACACAATCAAGCATACCCGCACAACTCTTCGAAATAAAAGAATGTGTAGCCCCCGCATCCATCAATACACGTACAAGAAGGTTTAAGATATGTAGTGTACCTGTAACCACGCCTGGGGCAGTCCTCGCCTGCTGTTGGGTCATTGCAAACACTTGGGCCCTCGGCCCTCCGTTCCGTCTGCGCCCACGCGCGCCACGCCCAGCACCACGGTCACCTCCCTGATCGCGACCTCCATTAGTGTGGGAAGCCGTGCTCTGCACCACACTAGAGCCCCCAGCGTCGTTGTTTTTGGATAACTGCGGGCAATCACAGGCGTAGTGGCCCTCCTCTCTGCAAGCAAAACAAGTTACTGGCCTTGGCCTGTCCGAATGCCCACCAGAAGCACCGCTCCAAGATGAGCGCTGCCCTGAGTTGTATCCAGATCCTCTGCCCTGAGAGCCTCCACGTCGACCTGACCAGCCACGACCCTTGAAGGATAAGGGTGCTCCCCTGTAGCCCCCTCCCTTGTTGTTCTTCTGACCTGATGGCCCACGGTGTGGGCGATCCTGACGTCGCCCCTCGCCCGAAGGCTGTCGTGTCTAGTGTGCCGCCAGACTGGCCTCGACACGCACCGCAGCGTCGACCAAATCTCTCAGTGAAGCATGAGTAGCAGCAGTCACACTTGCCCGGATCTCCCCTCGGAGTCCAAGCTCAAACCTTTGGCATTTGTCCTCCTCCGTGCTCACGAATGATGCAGCGAACCGGGATAGTTTTCCGAAAGTCTGCTCGTAGTTCGCAACAGACATATCCCCCTGCTCCAGTCGCAGGAATTCAGCCTCCCGTGCCGCGCGGAATGATCGCGGGTAATACTGGTCCAGAAATCGGGAACGGAAAGCTTCCCAAGTAGTGGTATGGACAGACCACCCCGACATTTCGAGTCCGTGCCACCACTGGTAGGCTCCTCCTTCTAGTAAGAAGGCCGCCAAGGTCACTCGTTCGCCCGGAGGGCAGTGCATCACCGAGAAGATCCTCTCCCACTTGGTGATCCAATCATGAGCATCCTCGGGGTTTGATCCCCCGCAGAAAGGAGTGGCTCCCAAACGTTGAGCCCTTTCAATGCTTGCGCATTCCTTCCCCCTTTCCAGATCCTCGTCAGTTCGTGTATGAGGAATTCTCCTAGGAGGCATAACCAACTGTCAAGAGGCATAGATCAGATAACAATATTCTTAAAAGTCGAAAAGTAACTAGTACTAATCGCTAGTCTAGCATGCTGCCCATAACCTAGTACTGACCACAACCTAGTGCTCTGATACCAAGCTGATAGGACCCTCCCGGATCCTCTCCGGGACCATATGGGGACGTGCCCTGCTCCCGTCTGACACCCAATAATTCATACCAATTTTAACCTCAAAACATCAAATGCATAAATAACCAAATTAAAGTCATACATCAAATCCGAATTAAACAGATGTCAGACAAGGGATGGAATCCAAAATTTCAAGTTGCGAGCACAACTCTAACATAAACCTGCGGGTACACCACCCAGCAGGGGTTCAGGTACGCAGAAGTAGATCTATGCCTCAGCCTCACGTTCCTCCTCTACCTCAGTATCACGACTTGGAGGGGTTACCAAAAACATTAAGGGTGAGTGGACCGAAACTCAAGTTTATAAAATCATTTGATAAGTAAAACATATAATTTACCCCTCCGTTTTCCAAACATGCATGCAGCCGTATTTAAAACAGTCAATCATATAATATGAACCAAAAGGCATATAATAAAACCATAATATCATTTTAGTCACTGCACTATACACTCCAAACCGACATTCCTGATGTCTGACGTCCCTGACGCCCAATAAGGTCACAATCACAAGGCTACGCGTGCCACTCGGGTCTCAATTCCGAGTTCAATCCCCGAACCCTGTTCGGTTACAGCATCCCCGATGCTTAGTGTCCTAGACGCTGGACGTACTAGACGTCCGTGACCTCTCCGGGGTACCTCATCCGGAGGAGACAGTATCATATGGAAGGATCTATACAGTGCAGTAACAAATACATTTTATTGATATCCACATGCAAGGCATATATTTATACATAGATAAAATCCAAACCAAACCTTATGTTCCATCGGACGGGTCTCAAGCCCAAATACCGTGAAACGTGTCATAACCATAATTTCCATATCATCAGAACCGTTTATTTGATTTTAGCATGTGAATAAATAAGTAAATCGGAAAACATTTTGAGCATGCAAGTGTTTAATGAAATCGGGCCCACTCACTGTACGATCCCGCTGCGAATCTGCGCGTACGGACCTGTACCGGGATTATCGTACAATTCCTGTCAGTTCAATTCACACGTAAAGGTCACTACTAATCCTTAATATTTATTCAAAAGAAAGTTCGACACAGAAACCGGTTCGGGGAAACCGTCGACACGTTTCCCGAGGCAACCGGCCCTAAACTGACCCTTCAAACTATCTCAGATCAACATGGTTAATTCACCAACAATGTTCAGAATGATGAGAGGAATAAAAGTCATGTTGATCGTGATCGGAGATAAGCCCCAACGCGCCCTCACGCGCCACCCAAAGTGGCTGCGCGTGAAAGTCACGCGCCTGGCACTGTAGCTACAGTGTCAGCACCTTCACCCGTTTGTCTGTAATTCGGGCCTGCCACCCGCGGCTTGACCCGGTTAATTACCCATCAATTCCTACTCGATTTCAATCCAATTTGATCCTAACATGTTATTTAAACATCTAATTTAAGTTCTGAGTTATTAATTAGCCAAATCGAATCCTTAAATGGCCCTTCGACCCGTGATCATCCAAACGGGTTGATCACCCCAACTCACTGGTTTCTAAACCAAAATCAAATTAACCTTACATGAAGCATCATAGTATCACAATGAATTGGAAAACACACTCAATTGAACCAACACTCACCTGGAAGTAGTCGTCCAAACTTCTGAAATTCTTCTGAACACGACAGTCACCGTCCCAGCTCACCCATGGCTGGTTGCCTTCGATTTTGATATGGTTGTGTTCTAAACACTCCCAGAAAGCTTACTCTGTGATTAGATTGGTCCAACACACCGTAGAAATTAAACTCCCGATTTCCCTCCAAAAATCCCCGAAATGGTTTCTCTCTGGTTCCACTCTTATTTTTAGTCCTTTCAATACCAGAGTGAAGCTCACACACTATATAATCGGTTTAAACAATTTCAAGCCGTCCCAGAGGCTCGTGGGTGTCCAATTTGTCCACTGAAAAATGTTCCCCGAAAAGCTTCGAACTTGAATTAACAATGGTGTCGTGCAAGGTGGATGCAACAGACCACGTTCTAAAGCATCAGACACTCCCAACTTTCCAGCACACAATTGCATAATCAATTACACGTTTGAGCCACCGCACATGGTGGTGCCGTCCATGGTTCCCCCGCGGTTGCTACAGTAACCAGGGCAAAAGACCAAAATGCCCCTGGTTCAATAATTACCAAAATGCCCCTCACTTCCTAGACTCGTAACTCAGCCATACGAAGTCCGATTTCGGCGTGCTGCCTGCCTACGGACTCAGGATATCGAGGCCTACCTAACGGTCCTTGGGTCATGTGAAAATTAGTTGTCAAACGAAAAGTCAACATTTTCGCCCGTGAAGTCCAACTTACGGTAATGTCCCTGAACTTCCGATAGTCATAACTTTTTCCTTGATCGTCCGAATCGGACGTGCCACCTGTCTATGGACTCGTGACATCCCGAACTACGTCACGGTCATAGGTCAAAGTCCATTTAACCTACGAATCAAAAAGTCAACAATTTGACCATACCATTCACAAGGGTAAAAACGTCAATTCACCTATTAAATTTCAATATTAAAATCCTCGAATTTCCGGGGTGTTACACCTTGAGTGCATGTGGTTTATCTAATTGATTTCGATGTGTTGGCATTTTGTATAAAAGTGGTATTGCACGTATTTTGATGATTTATGCTTTATGATATACCTGACCTAAGGTTTCTATACATGCTTATGGGTTCAAATGATTTGAACAATGAAATGATTTTAGATTTTGGTTGATAATATCGGGCTTGAGACCCAATTGGTTTATGATATCAAGCTTGAGTCCCAGTTGTGGTTTATGAAATGAGATTCCAGGTTTGAGACCCTATTGAGAATTGGATTTTGGCAGAGTCCTTATGAGATTTGGATTGAATCGGATTCCCTGAATCCTGATTTTGTGAAACTGGTTTATGGAAGTTATACCTCGGATTGAGACCCTGTTGAAATATTTATAAACGGTTTTACAATGGTCTTCCACTCGTTTGATGTCAGTTTTTAATATACCATCCTTACGAGTGGTTGTCTCCTCTAGGCGTCTCGTAGTATCCTGGAGTAGTCACGGAGTATTGCCTGGGAGGGGTCGCGCTACGGAGAGGCTCAGGACCAGGAGTACAAGCATTGCCTGAGAGGGACCGCTCCTCGCCCTGATGAGGAGAGGCTCAGGATCAAGATTGCTAGATATTACCCCGGGCAGTGATCCAAGGGAGGCATACCATTATGGTACCGCCCCGGACACTGGTGAACCCAGGGGAACACTCAGACTTGAGACCTCGAGTAGTACGCGTAGCTTTAGAACCATGACGATATTGATTAGACATCTGGGATGTCAGACATCTGGTATGCCAAGGATTGGTTAAATTGTATTTTACTGTTTTGGGTAGAGACCCTCACGTGTTTGGTTTTGGGTTGAGACCCTACTGTGGAAATGGAAATGATTGAGAAATGTTTTTCATTGTGGTTTGATTTGAGAAGCATTTTTCACTAGTTACAGCTTTGGAAGCCTTATGATTGAATTTAAATAAAATGGTTGTTATAACTGGTTTTCTATGCATGCATGCTTTTTGATGAAGGGTATAAATGTCTTTTCGAAAATGGTTTTAACAACTATTTATTTTCGTCCACTCATAGCTTTTCCTGTTTTTAATACTCTTCAAGTTGATCGCGGATACGGGCTGTAGCAGAGACCGAGACATCACATGCTTCCACAGATCATGGCGTACTCTAAAAGCCCCGAGAGGGATTTGGTGTATTTCTGGTCTGACACGAGGTGTCAGACGGGAGTATGGCACATCCCGCGTTAATCCTTGAGGGATTGGGATGGGTCGTGTCACTTATAACAATTTCTGAGACATTTAGTTAAGGGCTATAGAGTTGTTTTCCTAAATTTTTAAAAAATGTTTTGAGTCTTTGTTTGATTGTTTTTTTTTCTATGGACTAGCAAAGTTTAAGTGTGAGGGAATCAATCCGAGTTTTGTTGTTTTTAAAATCAATATGGGCTTAGTTTTTTTAAATAAGTTTTTTAAAAAGAAAAAAACAAAACAATAATTTTGTTGTCAATTCTTAGTTTGTTTTGGTATTTGATAGGGACTAGCAAAATCTAAGTGTGGGGGTATTTGATAAGCCTTGAATTAAGCATCATTTTATACCCTTTATGCTCATCTTTTAATGTTTAAAAACCAAACAATAAGAGAAAATTATATATTTGGTGAGAAATGTGCAGAATGGGATTAAGCTCGAAATTACGAGAATTTAGGAGAAATAATCACCTCAATCGGAGTTATAACAAAAAAGTTATGATCAAAACAAAGGAGGCCATAAAAAGGTATAACCGATTTTGGTAGGGTGATACCGAACCCATTTAATCAGGCCAAAAACCCATTTGGCAGACGCCTGCCGATCAACCTATAATCAATTTGGCGACCGACCCTCCTTACCCTTGCTTCAGCGCGCGTCCACCGAGTTCCTTGCCTCCATTTAGCACGCGAATACTGAAGTTCTTTCCAGCTTACCTTTTGCGCGTTGACTACCTTTGACCACCGAAAATCCTTCCCATTTTCGGTGCCCTTCCACTGAAATGCCTCCTATTTAATTTCCAATACCTATTTCCTTCTTTTTTGTGGAAAATTGTCAAATTCCAACTTGGATATGTTTCCTTTTTATCTAAGAAACCTTTTTTAATTAGGTTTTATATTACCTTTTTAATTAGGATTTTTATGACCTTATTTTTTTAGGACTTCAATATTAATTAGTTTAATCATTTTTCTTTTAGGATTTAAATTGTGAACTCCTATTTATTCGAGGATTAATTTTCTCCTATAAATAGAGAGGCTTAGGAAAATTATAAGAGTTGCGCATTCTTTGTACCAAAACTCTACTCAACCAATTTTTCCCTTTTACTATATTCAAGATTTCATGACTCGACCCATTCCAATCCCCCTGGGATTAACGCGGGATGTGCCATGTTCCTGTCTGACACGAAGTGTCAGATAAGGGATAACTCAAAACCTCAGCCCATTCAGGGCTTCCAGAGTGCGCTAGGATCAGTGGAGGAGTGTGATGTCTCGGTCTCTACTACAACCCACATCCGCGATCAACCTGAAGGTTATTAAAAACCATAAAATATATGAGTGGACGAAAATAAATAATTTAATCAAAACTCATTTCACAAAAAATACATTTATGCCCTTCACTAAAAAGTATGCATGCATTCGAAAACCAGTAATCAAACCATTTACTTTAATTAAATCATTAGGGTTTTAGCCCAACATCATAAATCCAATCATGGGGGAACTCAGCCCAAAACCAATCAACATTAAATAACCAGTTTATCGAAATACAATGTAACCAATCCTCGGCATCCCTGATGCATAATCAATACCATTGTCATGGTTTTCCAAGCTACACGTGCTCCTCGGGGTCTCAATCCCGAGTCTCCCAAGGGTCCATCCAGGTAAATGATCCGCAGATTAATGACCTTCCTTGGTGGGGGGCATTATCCATAATTGCACTCATGATCATGAGTTGCGCCTCGGGGCAGCCCCTCTCAAGTAGTGCACTGTGATTACTCCGGGATACTACGAGACGTTCTAAGGAGAGAACTAACCACTCTAGGATACTAGGGACGTCTGGAGGGCAACCACTCGAGAGGATGGTATATGGAAAACATTTCATAAATCATCTCAAACCGTTTAAAGGGTCTATGCCCGGGATTTCCATAAAACCATCGTAAATCCACAAACGGGTCTCGTGCCCGAAGTATAACTTTCATAAATCATTTCCACAATTCCAATTTCCAAATTCAAGTGACTTAGCCCGAAATTCCATTTCATAAACCAACTGGGCTTCAAGCCCGATATCATAACCAATTGGGTCACCAGCTCGATGCCTCATTAAATCAAATGAACACCAAGTCCGATAGTTCGTAAATCTAAAAGGTCACAAGCCCGGTTCCATATTTCCAAATCTGAAATCATACCATTGAACCATTAATAAAACCACAATCACGTAGAAACACAGTATAAAACCATAAACCTCGAAATATGTGCAAATACGTGAATACTTAATACCACAATCAAATCCATCATAAATCACATATTTAAAACATATAAAACAGTTATGCATGCATCAATTTAGAAATCAATGTCCACTCATAGACCATCCTAGCTGTCGCCTCAATACGCATGCCATAAGCCTTCTCGAGGCTAAATCACCAACTCCGGAACTTCCGAACTTGTCCAAATCACACCCGAAGGTCACTAATCAATTATACAAGTCTATAGGATAAACCTCCAAAACTCCCGGAAAAGTCAACATGTCCCGGACACATTTCCCAAGGTGAAAAACCTTTGACTAACTTAACGATCTCCGATCGACCTGAAACCACCACCATTGGAGTCAGATCGTCGAAACCTTTTAAATGACATGGGCCCACCTTGAAATTTGAGACCACAAGTCCCACGCGACTGGTCAACGAAAAGTCAACGCTGACATCATCACGACATCCCTGTCATTCAACAGGTTTTGTAACCGAGTTACACAGTACCCACGACCCGACTCGGTCCCCATTCCTTCTATTCTCAACCAAAATCGATAGGTTTTCTTCCTACAGACTCATCTCACTGTCCTTAATCGATCTATGACCTTAAAAACTTGAAATCAAACTGTAAACTTACCCTTTGGATCCAAGAACAGTGAGCCCAGATTCCTCCGTCGAGTTCCCTCGATTCTGGCCACCTCTGGCTATGATACCAGGCCCACTGAGTTCGTCTCGACTTCAGGAACATAATTCCAATCACCAAATCGATCAGCAATCAACAAAAATAATTCTACCATTTTTTTACCCAAAAATAAAGCTCACGAGTTTAAGCTTACCTCGTCGTTGTTGCTCTGTCGTGGTCACCGTCGTGACCATCTCACTGTCCTCTCCAACTTTCTTTCACGGGTCACAAGCAAAGGATGAAGATTGAAGGCTATTTGTGTAGTTTTTTTTTTGTGTGTGTTTGTTTAGGGAGGATGAAGGTGATGCATGGGAAGGGAAAAGATAGGTGAGGGAAATATTAAAAATATATTTTAATAATAAATTACCCAATCAAAACCAGATCCTTTTTTTAAGGAAACCCACCAATGGGATGAGTGACAATTGTCACTCATCCAAGGGCCCATACTAATTAATCACCCAATCAGATTTAATTATTATTTAATTCGAATCCCGTGGCACTAACTAAATCGAATTCGATCCTGTGACCATAAATTCCCCGTTCGACATCCGATTTCGACGTGCCACCTGTCTACGGACTTGTGACGTCCCGATCTACATAACGGTCCTCGATCTTCATGCATTTGACCATCTAGGTCAAAAGTCAACATTTTACCCAATTTCTAGGTTAAAACGATCATTTTACACCGTCCGTCCGAATTCTCTAGACTAGTCCCTGATTAGTCACACTAAATCCATAATTAATTAATATTTAATCCTGATATTCGGGACAGGTCGTTACATTTCAAGTATAAGAATAATTACATCATACTTCATCTTTTACACCTTCATCTGTGACTAAGTTGAGGGGTCCTCGCTTATCTCACCAAAGAGTGTCCAGTCCATATCCATAGGGAGCCCCGGAGAGAAAAGTGTAATACGACATCTTTACCTTGCAGTTATTTCTTATGTTTGAATATTGGTTATACGAATTGATTTCTAACAATATTTTTGGTTTTATGATTTGTTTTGCTTCAATATTATATGTGTTCTATGATTCTAGTTTTTTATATGTTTGTGTGTTCGCACTTAATACTTGACTATATATAGGGAGCTAGTCTAGGTCATTGAAAGTGTCATCGAGAGCCCCAGGCACGTACTTAAGAGAATATGCAAGTAACTCGTAAGATTAACATTATAGGATTTTGTCGGTTGAAATTAATACAATCATGAATGAGTTAGATTAAAGATGAGTTGACCATGTAAATAATAAATTAGGATAGTTTAGGTTAGTTATCACTACTTATGTTACATATCTCATCCAATACTCCATTAAAGGACATATGGCAAGTATTTAATTCAAGATTGAATGGGAAATTTCGTCAAAAAATTCGAACTGAAAAAGGAAGAAAAAATAAAACTTAATTAAAATCAAACATTGAAACCCATAAACCAGCAGCCACTTAAAACCCAGAAACCTTGAATCTTTTATTAAAACTTATTAATCATTCACAATCTCATGGATTCAAAATCAACATAAACACCTCCTTATCGTCATAGCTCTAGAACCAAATTTGCCTCACGTCTCGCGTAAACCCAACAAATCCTTCATCTATGCGGAGGTAAATCCCATTTTTTAAATGGATGGAGAAGTGTGATGATGATGATGATGATGATGATGATGATGATGATGATGATGATGATGATGATGATGAAGGGTTTGCGAGATTTGATGATGATCTTGAGAAATTGAGTTTTGGTTTTCGCAGTCCATCATCGAAGCACGAATTGAAGGCGAGTTATTGGACTGAAATCGAATGTAGTGGAAGTGGAGGAGAGACAATGGCCGACTTCGGCGACGATGGAGTATGAAGTAGGTGTTGAGGTCTTCGACGTCGATGTTGATAGAGCGGATGAGGGAAAACTAAGGCGTTTTTGAGAGAGCAACCGAAGGAATCGTGGCATGGGTTGGATCTCTAGATTTAAGGCTGGGTATTTTTTGTCTGAAAAATGGTAGTGGATTTGGGGTTCTTTGGGTTTCTGGGATGCTGAGGATGATATGATGATGAAAAACGTGTCCTTTTAAAAGTGTATTGGATGGAAAACGCAACGGAACTAGTGATCTATTGATAGCCATATAGTTTGGGTACTTAATAGAATTTTTCATAGTTTAGTATGAACTTGTGGTGACCCCTACAGTCACCCACCGAAGGTCGTCTTCCTCCTCACTCTTACACGAAGCACATTACAGTTCCTGGAAACCAAAACTAACCACCGCCCTTAATTTTGACCATCATTGAGGCCACTTATGACACCAAACGAACTCCCTCCTTAGCATAGACCCTTCTGCCTTCACATGCAGTCGACTCTCACCGTAAAAAAATGAGTCACGACCGAGAAAACCTAAAACCTTCCTCTGTCTCGATCGACGTTTTCAATTGATCCAGACTATTAAAGCACCTTCGTTCATTTCATTTGGGAAAGGCAAAGATGGGCTTACCTTTCGTCATGGTCACTATTTCTTGTAGATTAAGAATTAAGGGTCAATGTGGGTTAACATTGACAACGAAAAAGAAATGGAAATTTGAGGGTTAATGTTGACGATGACCCAAATACAATTTAATAAGGAAAATATCCAAAACATAAAATTGAACATATCATGAACTCTCAAACCCAAATTTCCACCTCCTCGCGTAGAATTCAAACAAAATAGAAAAGAAAAAAATTCATAATAAACTCCAGAAAGCTTCAACACTCTTCAATGGTTATATGACTCAATTTCGACACTCAAAATCTAATTCGGGTAACATTTCGACACTCCAGAAAGCTTGTTTGTGTTTATACTCAAACCCAGAAAAAAAAAACTCGGATGCCGACCACACCTAATAGTTTCACCCGTGCCACCCACCATCGATTGTGCCCAATCCCAACTACACCCAGCCTTGCAACCACAGCCTAAATCCTTCCCAATGTCGTGACGATCTCATTCATGATCTCTGTCATTGTCGAGAATCATCAAGGAGGAGGAATTGGAGCTAAGAATCAGAAACCCTCGACGAATCACTTGAGGTTTCCTAGTGGAGACTTAGCCCACGAGACTGCCACTGTTCTACTATACAAGGTGAAGATGATGAGGCAATTAGGCAATTTTTTTTTGGCATTGAATATGGGTATCGGTGGGTATCAGCGATTATTGGTAAAATTCGTCGTTAATCATAGATATTTTCCAAAATCATGGATATTATGGGGGAAAATTTCTTTCCCCCTTGTTGTGATGTCGACCTTCTTTTTTGAAATTTCAATGGAAATATCGACGAAACTACTGATATTTTCATCACTGATTATAAGTCGTTACTTTTAAAAAAATTGGTTAGGAAAAATTAAAACAATAATCTCTAAATTTTATCATAATACTAGAAATTATCTGTAAATTTCAATATTAATTCTTTTGTCTCTACACTTTATCATAATAGATGATTTCGTCCCTTCTTTAAAATTAGGCTTATTACTTAAATTGCACCCAGAACATGCCAACGATTCTCAATATGCACCAGGAACCAAATTTTGCCTCAAAATACTCCCGGAACAGTAGCATCGTCGAAACCGTTGAACCAACAAACAAACTCCGTTTTAACGTCCGTGAGGGGTACATATGTGGCATCTACATGGCAGTATTTAGGTGGGTATTTCGGTGAAGGAGGAGTAATAGGGGTTGCAGCGAGGTAGGGAGGTCGAGGTCGAGTATGAATCAAATGTTCAATGGTAGAGTAAGTGACACGACCCATCCCAATCCCCCGGGATTACCATAGGATGTGTCATGCTCCCGTCTGACACGAAGTGTCAGACAAGGGATAACCGAAAGCCACTGCCCCGATGGGTGTCCAGAGTGTGCAAGGACCGATGGAGGAGGCATGCAATGTCCCAGTCTCTGCTGCAGTCGCATCCGTGATCAACCTGAAGGGCATTAAAAACAATAAAGGTTGTCAGTTGACGAAAATAAATAAGTTCATAAAACATATTTCACAAAGATATTTATACCCTTCATTAAAACATATGCATGCATAAAAAACCAGTAAGTAAATTATTTACTAAAACATCCGTTAGGGCCTTAGCCCAGAAACCGTAAGACCAAATCATGTGGGTCTCTACCCAAAACCATGAATGCCGAAAACCAAACATATATTATTTAAATCCGACATCCAAAATACCAATTTCAAATTCCAAGTGGGCCATCGCCCAAAACAATAACCATAAATACCATTTCCAGGAAAACATGTTCAAACCATCCTGGGCATCCCAGATGCCTAGCATCCCAGACGCTCGACGTCCCAGACGTCATATCTCACGGTATAATAATAAGCAACGCGTGCTGCCCGGGGTCTCTCAGGGCCAATATCTTTGACATCCCAGATGTCTAACGTCCCAGACGTCTAATCATAGCAATTCTGCTCCTGAGTAACTATACGGTCCGGTAGCTCCGTACAATGACCCCTCGCAGGCAATGCATCGTGACTTCCCCAATGTCCCAAACACCTGGAAGAGACCATCACATTTCCTCGTATCAAGATGGTTTATGGAAAATAGTTTATCAAATCATTTCAAAAATCTCAAGGGCCCTGCCCGGAATAAACCATCACCAGTCCAAACATCTGATTTATCAAATCCAAAACCATTTATTTAAATCCAATTAGGGTCCCTAACCCGAAATCACATTTATAAACCAATTGGGCCTCATGTCCGATTTCATAAACCAACTGGGCCTACGACCCGATTTCGTAAATCAATTGGGCTCCTGACCCGATTATATAACTCAAATGGGTCTTAGCCCGATTTCAAAAATAACTGGGCCCCTGTCCCGATTTCATAAAGCGGTTGGGCCCCCGGCCCGATTACGTAACTCAATTGGACTCCAAGTCCGAGGTTTCCAAAACAATTGGGCCTTATGCCCGAGTTTATCATTCCAATTTCAAAACCATTTCATGAAATCATATCCAAAGCCATAAGTATGGAGAATCAGTATAAAACCGGAAAAACTTTGATTCACGTGCAAGCACGTAAATCACCTCGAAATGCGTGAAACCATATAATTCACCAATATCCAAAGCACACATCATATAATCACAATCATAATCAATATAAAACAGTTATGCATGATAGAATTTATAAAACCAAAGTCCACTCACAGACCGTCCTACGATGCTCCTCGATACGCGTGCCATAGGCCTTCCCGGGCCTCGTCACTATCACCGGGACTTCAAAACCTGTCCAAATCACATTATAGGGTCACTAACCTCTTCATTAACCTCCTATCAAAGTCCCATAATTTTTCCGAATTTTTAACTATTTTTAAGATCAATTTAAAACCTTCGGATGACCCGAACAATATCAAAACGGTGTCCGATCGACACGAAGCCAATCCCAAAATGTTCGTTACATCGAATAGATTAAAAGTCATGCTGGAAGTTTCCCCAAAATACCCCTAACGCGCCCCCACTCGCCGTTTGAACCCCCTACACGTGGAACCCACGCGCCGAGTACTGTTCATCGTCAAGCTCTGGAGAACCCGGTTCACTGGTTCGAACCGATTCAGCCGAATCGCTGAACCGACCCGGTCGGTTCTCAGTTATTCTTCAACTGTTTTCAGTGATTTTAATCCCCACAAGGTCGTCTAATTACCTAGGTTCGATTCCCAACTTCCAAATCAAGAAATGAGATTAAAACGTCATCTGTTGGAGGGAAAACAGTGACTGGTTTTTGCGACCGTCGTGACTGCACGATCCCAGCCACCTCTCGTCTTGGTTTTGCACTCACTAGGTTCCTGGGACCTTCAGAAACAACTACTCATTATCATAATTGAACAAAAACCATTAAACCTCACGCTGCCATTTTTGAACCGTAACATGTCCTATTGGGTTTTCACTCACCTTGCCGTCCTGAGCTCAGTCGTGGCCACCACCATGGTCCCCTTGACTTCAGGGGCTCCATCCAATCCTCCAGTGCGATCCATAGCCCACCAAAAAAAATCTTTCAAATTTGAATTTTTGTGAACTCCTCCGTTTTTCTTTTCGCCGCCGTCGTCCTCCAAACTTCCACCGTCATTTCACTGTCCTCAGCCTCACACAGAGGTTTGATTGAGTTCTCCCGTATCTCAGCGTCTCTACTTCTCACTCAGTCGAATTAATCACAGAATGGTGCTCTGCTCAAACATTCAGGAGAATAAACAAGGCTGCTCGGTTCTTCATGGTTCCAGGGCACGCCTGCCTCCCACTCAAAGTATAGACCAGCACCCGTGCCCTGCCTAACCATTCAAAATCCCACTTAACACACTCACACACTCTGATCAAGGACGATTAAACAATTACCCACTATGTTTTTCAATTCAAAATATACTCAGCACCATACACGGCTGTTTCAACCTGCAGCCACCAAATTACCATTTTACCCTTATTTTGACAAATTACCAATATGCCCCTCACACATCTAGACCCGTAACTTGGTCATTCGAACTCCGATTCATGCGTGCCGCCTGTCTACGAACTCAGGGCATTGAGACCTCTCTAACGGTCCTTGGCCCTCTGCCATCGGACCCCCCGGTCAAAAAGTCAACATTTTCTCTTTTTTCATCCAAATTACGAAAATGCCCTTGGGCTTCCGAACGTCATAACTTCCACCTCGAACGTCCGATTCGAACGTGCCACATGTCTATGAACTCGTGACGTCCCAAACTATGTAACGGTCATCGGTCAAAGTCCATTTGACCGCCCGAATTAAAAGTCAACGTTTTACCCACGACTAGGGGCAAACGGTCATTTTGCATCGTTCGTCCGATTTCGCCCAATTAATCACCGATTAACCCTGCTAATCATGATTAGTTACTAATCTAATCTTGGATTCCGGGACGGGTCGTTACAACCTTCCCTCCTTAAAAAATTTCGTCCTCGAAATTCCAACTGTCGTGATTCGACAACCACCCCGTGGAAAGTACAATCGACCTCGCAACACGTGTACACCCATACACCAACTAATCAGAACAAAACATGGCTACACCCAAACGTACCACTAGTATTCACGCCGTATCGACTAAGTTCGACCCCGTCGAATGACAAAACCAGACGTTTCAAAATGCCACCACGCGTAAAATCTACCATTTCGTTGACGCGATAACCCGACGGTTCCTTTCTCAACCACCAATTTATCCTGGAGTCTGCCCCCCATTGGGAGTCATAAAACCTCACTCAACAATCCACGTTGACATATCCCGACAATCTGACACCACTTGACCATTGTTAATCGAAAACTGACACTTACCCACTTGTGGTTACACTAACCACCAATTTACTCATCTCGAGTGCACAACAAACAACACCTCACTCTACCTGTGTGAAACTGAACCATCAGAACCACTATGACCCACTGCACAGTATCCGAGGTCCAGTCCACGACCTTAACTAATCCAATGGTATCAGAACCAATCTGACTACCAACACGCTCACCGACATACGTCTGGTATAATCCGTATACCGTCACCAGGCACCACAAGCCTGCAAGTATCGTACCTCGAACCATGTACAAGGTGCACACATCTATCCATCGACCAGACTACAACCACCTAGGTCATAGCCAAACACGTTTCGAATAATGGAGTCCATTTGTCTAAACCCGCATTAGAAAAATCGAAACTCCACCCATCATTCAGTTCCAAATCCAAATCTGAATCCACAATTTCTTAAGAAATCCTGAATCCAAACCTAGACGTCATATTCTTAATCCATTTCCAAATCCGAATCCGAAATAATTATTCCGTAAGCTAGCATTTGGAATAATCATTCTGCACCCAAATCCAGAAATCCACTTTCAAGTTTCGAAATCGAATCCTGAATCGTCACCCAGAAATTCGATTCCAAAACCCGAACTCTCGTTCACGTCTAGCAAGACACACCAAAACCGAACCTATCGGTTACCTGCTCAAAACATTCGTTTGACTTCATTGGGAAGCCAATCCCAACATCCACACGTCTAAGGTTGACAAAATCTGACCACGTTGGAGACCTACTCACCCGAGTAATATACCATATGGGATTCACTTTGAAAAGAAGTCCAGTCCCGTCATTTACGACTCACATACCAAAGTAAGGGTGATAAACTCTCCCCCTATCTGGATCATCAGATCAAGACCCAGATTCGACACTGTGTCCCCGACTATAAATGTCTCGATCTTGTTCCACCTAGGATCCACACAGTTAACTACTAGACTCCAAACCATAGGGTCTTACACCCTCAACTAATCTACATCTTGTTACCACGTTCGACAACGAACTCTCACATCTAAACAGATCAGTCAACGACGAGACACGCCGAGACTGTGGGTTCTCACTGATTACCTCGTATCGATCCTTGTCATTCCACCTAGCAAAAACCAAGGATGATCCAAAAACGATGACGCCAAAACTCATCCTACGTGAATGCAAATAAAACTCGCTGCACTCACCACGCCATGTAAACCAACATCGTCTGCCACCAAGCAGAAAATGGGAAATCTCGTTTACCTGACTTCAAAATACGCAACTCCTCCTGATGACCCCAAAACACACATAGGCCCACCAACCAATACATGCTTAACGTACTATAACCACAATCAACGTCTGCCAGGGCAGAATGTAAGAAGTAAACCCTAAGGACTTCAGAATACCTATCACCTATGCGGAAACGAACACTCCTCTCGTCCCCCAATCACAACTCTCCTCGAAACTAAAGTCCCAACCATGTTGGGAACAGACATGCCCCCCAATGAGGTGTCAAGTCCAACCACTGGACTTCCCACATCCTCAACTCACTTGGACAACCACGTGTCCGCAATCAACCCAATACTCAAACCTCTTGTCCGTTAATAACTATTTATACACGTGCCCCGATTATGATTAGGAATTACTCAACTCTTCTTGGATATGCATACATTACTACCTTCGTCTCACATCTCAACCTTTACAGGTTCAACCCTCGAGTTTCCATGTTTTCCACAATCACAAAAGCCCACATCCGTACCACCAATGATTTCCCTCGTCATTTCCAATTTCAGTAATTTCCTTGTACCTTCGGGGGATATTAGCAACATACAATCATACCAATCTCGGAGTTGACAACAACTCCCCAAATCCACCAATTTCTCATGACATAGAGAACGTCATCCCAAATTATTATTATTATTATTATTATTGTTATTATTTCCATCTCTTGTCACCTCAACACTATTGGGACTTATCCCAACACCTCACAATCTCCACTGGATCCCATCCAGTCCATGACCCAACCATTACTGAATCTCAGATACCGATCATATGTCCATCATGAAGGAGTCACACCAAAACCCGTAGCTCATCGTCATCACAATCACTGACACCAGCACCAGCATACAAACATCCACACTAGCACATAGTGTGCAAAGATGACAACCCTGGATCTCCGCTCATACCGATCGACGATCCCGTATCACTACTTGTACTCCACAACTATAGTTACCACCATTCTGACAATTCACATCAGGATAATGAACGTTCCCTGAACGTCCCCTGATTCTCAACCACTACAACTACACCAAGTACTCTCGATAACCAGTTATATCCACGACGCCACCGTCCAACAATCATCGCTATCGAGATGCGTATCCATACATCACACTATTATCCGGTCCAACTCTGAATTCCATATCTTACCTCATAACCGTACCCGTGGATCGAATCCCACCAATCCACTTCACATCTGATAATCAATCTCTATCGTTCTGGCTAGACTCACTAGAGTCATCCACAAGGCCATCCACGACCTCAGCCGCTCGTCGCAGCACAAGTTCCAATCCACTAGTCACAATCTGGGGTTCACCTCAACAAACCACCCTAACTTTGGAAAATCATCCAATCCTCAGAAACTACGGACTCACAATACTAGTTCATATATCACAACTAAGGTTCACCTTTCCCAACCATCATGAACTAGGGTTCCACAATCACACCCTATGGTTCCACCGAACCCAACTGCTCTCTGTAATATAATACACAACCTGACCGACCCCGCGGTCCTGACATCGTATAGACGTCAAAGCCAATCCTACCATCAACTCAATGTGGGTTCCACCACTAAGGTCATCGGCTAACTTCGATGTACCAACATCCCTTACATTAGCAATCACCACCAGGGTTCACATTTTTAACCATTACTCTACTGATTTTCGCACTTCCCAAATCACTACTCAAATGGGGTTTCACGAACCCAGCCGTGCCCAGCAACACAACAATCTAATACCACATGACCGAACCGACGGTCCCACATTACCAATTCCTCACGTACGACCCACTTGGGTCGAATCACACCAACACACGTCGTATCGGGCCAATCGTACTCTATCCACTATTCAAAACCCAAGGCTATCTACCAGGTTGATAACGAAATGCAGCCCCAAGAGACATCACACCCTCGACCTGTGCACACATGAAGAGTAAACCTGGCTCTGAGACCACATTGACACGACCCATCCCAATCCCTCCCCCCCCCCCCCCCCCCCCCGGGATTACCGTGGGATGTGTCATGCTCCCGTCTGACACGAAGTGTCAGACAAGGGATAACCGAAAGCCACTGCCCCGACGAGCGTCCAGAGTGCGCAAGGATCGATGGAGGAGACATGCAATGTCCCAGTCTCTGTTACAGTCGCATCCGTGATCAACCTGAAGGGCATTAAGAACAATAAAGGCTGTGAGTGGACGAAAATAAATAAGTTCATAAAACATATTCCACAAAGATATTTATGCCCTTCATTAAAACATATGCATACATCAAAAACTAGTAAGTAAATTAATTACTAAAACAACCGTTAGGGCCTTAGCCCAGAAACCGTAAGACCAAATCATGTGGGTCTCTACCCAAAACAATGAATGCCGAAAACCAAACATATATTATTTAAATCCGACATCCAGAATACCAATTTCAAATTCCAAGTGGGCCATCGCCCAAAACAATAACCATAAATACCATTTCCAGGAAAACATGTTTAAACCATCCTAGGCATCCCAGATGCCTAGCGTCCCAGACGCTCGACGTCCCAAACGTCATATCTCACGGTATAATAATAAGCAACGCGTGCTGCTCGGGGTCTCTCCGGGTCAATATCTTTGACATCCCAGATGTCTGACGTCTCAGACGTCTAATCATAGAATCCTGCTCCTGAGTCACTATACGGTTCAGTAGCTCCGTACAATTATCCCTCGCAGGCAATGCATCTTGACTTCCCCAGTGTCCCAGACACCTGGAGGAGACCATCACATATCCTCGTATCAAGATGGTTTATGGAAAATTGTTTATCAAATCATTCCAAACATCTCAAGGGCCCTGCCCGGAATTTCCATAAAACCATCACCAGTCCAAACATCTGACTTATCAAATCCAAAACCATTTATTTAAATCCAATTAGGGTCCCTAACCCGAAATCACATTTATAAACCAATTGGGCCTCATGACCGATTTCGTAAACCAACTGGGCCCACGGCCCGATTTCGTAAATCAACTGGGCCCCTGGCCCGATTATATAACTCAAATGGGTCTTAGCCTGATTTCGTAAATAACTGGGCCCCTGGCCCAATTTCATAAAGCGGTTGGGCCCCCGGCCCGATTACGTAACTCAATTGGACTCCAAGTCCGAGGTTTCCAAAACAATTGGGCCTCATGCCCGAGTTTATCATTCCAATTTCAAAACCATTTCATGAAATCATATCCAAAGCCATAAGTATGGAGAATCAGTATAAAACCGAAAAAACCTCGATTCACGTGCAAGCACGTAAATCACCTCGAAATGCGTGAAACCATATAATTCACCAATATCCAAATCACACATCATATAATCACAATCATAATCAATATAAAACAGCTATGCATGCATAAAATTTATAAAACCAAAATCCACTCACAGACCGTCCTACTATGCACCTCGATACGCGTGCCATAGGCCTTCCCGGGCCTCGTCACTATCACGGGGCATCCAAACCTGTCCAAATCACATTAGAGGGTCACTAACCTCTTCATTAACCTCCTATCAAAGTCCCGTAATTTTCTCGAATTTTTAACTATTTTTAAGATCGATTTAAAACCTTCGGACGTCCCGAACAATATCAAAACGGTGTCCTATCGACACGAAACCAATCCCAAAATGTTCGTTACATCGAATAGATTAAAATTCATGCTTGAAGTTTCCCAAAAATACCCCTCACGTGCCCCCACGTGCTGTTTGAATCCCCTGCACGTGGAACCCATGCACCGAGTACTGTTCATCGTCAAGCAATGGAAAACCCAGTTCACTGGTTCGAACCGGTTCAGCCGAATCGCTGAACCGACCCGGCCGGTTCTCAGTTATTCTTCAACTATTTTCTGTGATTTTAATTCCCACAAGGTCGTCTAATTACCTAGGTTCAATTCCCAACTTCCAAATCAAGAAATGAGATTAAAATGTCACCTGTTGGAGGGAAAACAGTGACTGGTTTTTGCAACCGTCGTGCCTGCACGATCCCAGCCACCTTTCGTCTTGGTTTTGCACTCGCTAGGTTCCTGGGACCTTCAGAAACAACTACTCATTATAATAATTGAACAAAAACCATTAAACCTCATGCTGCCATTTTTGAACCGTAACATGTCCTATCGGGTTTTCACTCACCTTGCCGTCCTGACCTCAGCCGTGGCCACCACCATGGTCCCCTTGACTTCAGGAGCTCCATCTAATCCTCCAGTGCGATCCATAGCCCACCAAAAACAATCTTTCAAATTTGAATTTTTGTGAACTCCTCTGTTTTTCTTTTCGCCTCCGTCGTCCTCCAAACTTCCACCGTCATTTCACTGTCCTCAGCCTCACACAGAGGTTTGATTGAGTTCTCCCGTGTCTCAGCGTCTCTACTTCTCACTCAGTCGAATTAATCACAGAATGGTGCTCTGCTCAAACACTCAGGAGAATAAACAAGGCTGCTCGGTTCTTCATGGTCCCAGGGCACGCCTGCCTCCCACTCAAAGTACCGACCAGCACCCGTGCCCTGCCTAACCATTCAAAATCCCACTTAACACACTCACACACTCTGATCAAGGACGATTAAACAATTACCCACTATGTTTTCAATTCAAAATATACTCAGCACCATACACGGTTGTTTCAACCTGCAAGCACCAAATTACCATTTTACCCTCATTTTGACAAATTACCAATATGCCCCTCACGCATCTGGACCCGTAACTTGGTCATTCGAACTCCGATTGATGCGTGCCGCCTGTCTACGGACTCAGGGCATCGAGACCTTCCTAACGGTCCTTAGCCCTCGACCATCGGACCCTCCGGTCAAAAAGTCAACATTTTCTCTCTTTTCGTCAAAATTACAAAAATGCCCTTGGACTTCCGAACGTCATAACTTCCACCTCGAACGTTCAAATCGAACGTGCCACCTGCCTATGAACTCGTGACATCCCAAACTACGTCACGATCATCGGTCAAAGTCCATTTGACTGCCTGAATTAAAAGTCAACGTTTTACCCACGACTAGGGGCAGAACAGTCATTTTGCATCGTTCGTCCGATTTCGCCCAACTAATCACCGATTTACCCTGCTAATAATGATTAGTTACTAATCTAATCACGGATTCCGGGACGGGTCGTTACATTAAGAACGAAATGGTCTGGTCGAATTGAGAAGGGGAGTGCTGCATCGAGGTAGGGAGGTCTAGGGATATGGAAGGAGGTGGAGATAGGGAGCAATATCAAAGTTGTCGTTGTGGGAAGGTTGCTACAATGAAGACCTCGTGGACTGACGAAAACCCAGGTAGGAGATTTCTTGTTGGTCCAGATGGTCGGGTAAGAAAGAAAATTTCTAATTTGGTTATGAATTTAAACTGATTTGGTTATGGAAAATTTTCTGGGTTTCTTTGATTCGAATTGGTGGGTTCAAATTTTTGGTTTAGGGGTTAGGTGGTTGGGCTACGATTCAAATTTTTGAATTTTTGGTTTTAAATTTTCAGTTTAGGGTTTAATTTTCGAATTGGCTATGAATCAAATTCTCGAATTACTGCTTCTATGATTATAATTTTTGAATACTAAATTCGAATAGTTGCTGCTATGATTATAATTTTCGGTTTTGGGTTTAGATTATTGATTTGAGCTATGATTTAAAACATCTCATTAAATTGGGTTTGTGGTAAGGTTGTGGTTTTAACTAAGCAAATTGGCTTTGTGGTAAGGTTGCTGCTGCTATGTTTAAAGCAAGTTTGGAAAAATTATAAAAGTTTTTTTGAAATGTCAATTTGATTTGTATGTATGCAAATGAAATCGGTTTGATAATGCAGGTTATGGGTTATAGAGGTCGTGGCAAAGGCTGTGATTTTTGGGAATGGTTAAATCCGAAGATGTGCAAAAGGTCAATGATAATAATTCCCGGCTTGCTAAGGAAGCTTGATAGAGAAGAGGAGCAATTGTTGATTGAGAAAAAGACGGTTTTTAAGCTTAGGATTGCTCTTATGTTCATTTGCTTTGTATGTGTTGGAATAATGTATGTATAAGGTGCAAACCGTAAGTTAGAATAGTTTGTGCAATGGATGGGCAAGCTTGTTCTAGATGTATATTTGATGGATTCATACTTTTGTTCAATGTTAGAATAGTTTGTGCAATGGATGGGCATGCTTTTGTTCAATAGTTTGCGACTTTTGATGTATGTTTGAAAATTGCGCATAAGATGATTGATTACATAAATTGACCATAACATGTTGAGTATTAAAACCTTAAAGGAAGCATAAAACTTGACAATAACGATTTGAAAATAAAGTGAGCATAAATCATGTTTCACCTTTGGACCATTACAAAAGGCTCATTACAAAAGGATGCATTGGACTTTACAAGTCCCCAATACACTACAATTAGTCTTTTCAAACAACAAAAGCTATGTAAGGGACCAAAGTTTCCAATTCCTAAAATTAGACAACAAAGTTTGCAAATGCTAACATTAGACAACAAAGTTTCCAAATACTAACATTAGCCAACAAAAAAGATGAACTTAGCTACTAGGAGGCTAGTAATGGTGCCACTCGGGTAACAATTCACTTGCCCTCTGCTGCCAATCCTTCTTGCGTGCCTTTGGCTTTGACTATGGCTGCACCTTTGGCTTTGGTTGTGGCTTAGGAGACCTAAGTCTCTATGATGGCATTTTTAGTCTCATTTTTTTTGGTTGGGGTTATGCAAGGGGAACTCAATGATGCAACTGGAAGTTGCTGGGAAGAGTCAGTTATGGGAGGTGAAGTTGGTTGCTGGGAAAAGGCTATTTTGGGAGGTGGTGGTTGGGATGAGGCCGTTCCCTTCCCTTTCTGTACCTAATCCATATTGAGCATCATCAGTGTCAACATAACAAACAAGAAGGATTCTAAGTTTATCAGAGGAACAAAACAAGCATACAATCCATATTGAGCACCCAATACACTTAACCATCAAGCAAAAGGTTAGGCATGCAATATATCTTATTTTATATACTGTTTGTATCTCTATGACTAGAATAATAACAATAGAGCTATATATACCATTTCTAATGTCAGGAATTCAATATATCTTGAATATTACTAACATTAGGTGTTTATACCATTTCAGATTATCAGGGACTGCTATGCATTTGGCAATACCATACCGAATTCCTAAATAAGAAGGCTAAGTTTCTTGTTTATAGCTCCATAAGAAAATGTCAGATTATAAACATCAAGTTTATGACATATTTAGCATTACAATCTCACAGTTGCACAATTATCAGGGGTTGCTTTGAGAACAATGTTGGAAGATTTACCAGTAGAAGAAAACATGTTATATAAAAGGCACAATTATTAGGCTAAGTTTCTTCCTTTCAATCTCATAGTTGCACAATTATCAGGGACTCAGTAGAAGCAAACATATTATATAAAACTAAATGATCTATCTCAAGAAATGACAACCAGTATGAGGAACAAAACAAGCATATGAGGAACAAAACAAGCATACTGATGTGCCTAAATTCTATACAAATTTTGTCATATGTTATTTTTAATTTTGTGCTTAATTTTCTTATTTATTATAGTCTTTAATTGTGTTGTTTATTGTTTTTATTAGGATGAAATAAATTGAAGCATTCATGGGAATTGATGAGAAAACTGATAACTCCTTGCTGTTTCAAATGCACAGAAACGTTGAGAAGAAGAAAAAAGGCATAACGGCCATCAGTTTCAATTTGAGCTATTACACTCATGTTATTATGGCCATTAACTTATCCAATACATGAAGGACACCTACCCTACTCATCTTTATGAAAGTTCAACATCACCATCAGGTGGAGAACAAATAATAGGGGCTATAAAAGGCCATTGGGGGGAGGTGCATAAAAGAAAGAAAAAAAAAACTGCAGAGAGAAAAATAAGGACGAATGGAGTTTTTCTTCCATCCTTCAAGCACTTGAAGCTGGAAAACAGAGGAGAAAGAAGGTGACTACGTTGAAGCCTGCCGTCAATTGAGATTCTCAATCTGCATACAATTCCCTTCTCAACTCTTTTTCATCTTCTCTTTCCACAAATTTCTTTATGAATTTCAGAGTTATTATGGTTTATTTCAATTTAGTTATGAACTAATTTTTATTGCTAAGGCTATGATGTAGCTTATCCATGACAATTCCAAATCAGTTTTCTATGTGATTATAACTTTATCATTCCTTTTGAGTGTATATCATTGAGTTTAATGCTTTCAATTATCTGTCCACTAGTTGAATGATCAGTTGTGCATGTAATTCGAGAGATGATACATGCAATTTTGCTTCATATGATGTATGCCACGAATTGAACGAAAGACAGGAATGTGCCAACGTGATTTGTGCGGCGTTTATATGAAATATTGTGAATCTTAATACACTCGATTGCTTTTAAATTCGCATAGACATATTGCGGGTTATTGTATGTTGGGTAGTTCTAATTCTACTCGAAAGAGGGACTTAGATAAATTAGAATTTTCTGCCATCAAATAAGGTGATAATTGATTAGTTATGTGGCTAGGATTTGGGATTGGATTGGTTAGGTGAAATCAGATGCCTTAGTGTTTTATTCCTTGCTGAACTCCTTCTTCTTAAGTGTTTGAAAAA
Organism: Prinsepia uniflora; assembly: GCA_032719365.1. Lineage (NCBI taxonomy): Eukaryota > Viridiplantae > Streptophyta > Magnoliopsida > Rosales > Rosaceae > Prinsepia > Prinsepia uniflora. The sequence continues at coordinate 57,639,769 of CM064870.1, read as the reverse complement.
TTCTCATGTGTTGATTTAATTTTCTTTGTTCATACTGTTTCTTTTCAAATTCAAAATCCATCACTTCCCTTGATTTTCAAATAATTTCGAGCTAGAACAATTTCAATAGTTAATAGGTAAGTAGTCCTCGTGGGTTCGACATCCTTCTTTATCAACATACTACTTGTTCTGATTTCGTGCACTTGCGAATTTACATATCACATACAATCCATATTGAGCACTTAATTCAGATTATAAGTATATAAAAGGCACTTACATGTAGAATGTCCACATTCTCATCCGCCTTTGCTGCTCTGGCAGCTTCTCTCGCTTTCCTAAGTTCTTACTTATGCTTGAACTTGGCTTCCTTTTGATGGTCTACTGGTTGTGTGCAGACATTCCTTTTGTGTCCATCGGCCCCACAATTCCCACATCTGAGTGTAGAATGGTATCTTGGTAGCTTCTTTGGATTTGAAGGAGCCTCATCAGTTTTACTTTTCTTCCTTTTTATCTTTGGCCTCCCGGGTTTCTTATGATATCTTGGAGGCTTTAAGGGTGAGGCACCAACTTTTATCCGTTGGTCTTCACTAGGTAAGGGTTTGATAATCCCCTCGTACGCCTTAGTATAAGCATCCTATTTGTAGCATTGATGGACATAAGTCTCCGGGTTGCCCTTAAACCGGTTAATTGCACAACATGCATGAGCACATGGGATCCCACTGAGATCATATCTTCTGCATGAGCAAGTGTGGGCGTTCAAATCCACTGAAAACCTTCTTCCATAAGGATGAAAGATCTCAAAGATCTTATTCCCACAATGTCTAGGAATCAACACCTGCCCTTTCTTTTTGTAATCCTCTAAAAAAGCCTAAATTCTTTATCCCACCAAATGCCCATTCCAATCTCACCCATCCTCTCGTCCCTTAGTCATCAAAGTAGTAATGTATTGCCTCACTTTTTCCAACACTGACAACACTGGTTTAGCTCTATAAGGCAGAATCGTTTTGTTGAAGGCTTCAGATAGGTTGTTGAGTAGCATAGCACACTTCAAGTTTGTTCGGAAATGGGATCTACACCATTGTCTTGCATCATGTTCTTTTAGCCCTTGGTGAGCACTAGGACTTAGGCTTTCCATTTTCTTCATCTCTTCTTCAAACCATGGTATAGTTGTGGCCCGTGCAATGGCATCCATTTGATTCTTGAGGGCTAAGCCTTTATGGGAAAGGTTGAAATTCTCATATAGGTGCCTAAAGCAATGGTGATGCTCTGCATTTGGGAAAACTTGGTTGACTGCTTCAATCAAGCCCTTCTGCTTGTCTGTCATTATCAACAACTGACCACTGTTTTCAATTCCGAGGTCCCCTACCAGGATCTCTACAAACCATTTCCAGCTGCTAAAGTTCTCCACCTCACACAGAGCATATGCCACAGGAAACATGCCATTGTTGGCATCCACTCCAACTGCCGACAGAAGTTGTCCTGGGTGAATGCCCTTAGTGTGGCAGGCATCTAACCCTATGAAAGGCCTGCATCCATTAGTCCATCTAGATTTGCAAGCCTGGAAGAACACATAGACCCTCTCAAATCAGACTATCCCATCAGGCTCTATCTCAGACTTGATGACCACGGTAGAACCAAGATTGGTCTTCTTCAATTATAGATAGTACTCCCCAAGAATCTCGTATTGCCTTTGGCATGATCCTTCAACAAGCTCCATAATCACCTCCCTCGCCCAGTAGCAAGTTGCCCTAGATGGTCTGTAACTGGTTTCCAAAACCACAAAATCTTGAAATTCATGTAAATCCCATTTTCTACTAGTCAGTTTCCTTGTGTACTGCTTTACCATCCATTTCACATTTGCATGTATGCTTGTGTTCCCTACACCACAAACGTGCTCATCATTAGACTCTCGGACCTGCAAGCACTTGCTAGCTTCTACTGAGGAGGCATAGATGACAAAGGGACACTCAGTTTGACACTTCACCTTAATACAATCTGGTTGTTTTTTCATGAACTTTAGCTGTCTCCCTTGGATGACTGAATATTTTCTCACCGCTTCTCTAAAAGTGGCAGCATCTTGAAACTTCAACCCTATCTCAAACCTTGGGTTCTCCATGTCAAGCGAGGGAATAAAATCCCTAGACCTTGGCACAGGTCTCTTCCTACTCATTTTCTTAGGTATTTTCCCATCCTCTTCTTCATCACTAAGTTCAACGAAATCGTCAATCCTAGGTTAAAGAGGGATATTGTCCTCTTCATATAACTATGGCCCTGTGGAATCATCCAGATATGCACCAAAAACCCCAAATAGCTCATCATCACTAACCACTATATTTTCCTCATCATCCTGACCAAAACCTTCCTCATCAAAGTCTGGAACAAACAATTCATAACTACTATCATCCCCACTACCATTACTTGACGAATCCTCAATAATCAGTTTGGCTTTTCCTTTCCTTTGCAACTGCCTTGTCACTCTTTCTATATGAGCCTCCTTACTGTTTCCAGTAACCGGTTCTTGATGATTTGGTTCTTAATGAACCAGTTCTTCCACAATCGGTTCTTCCTCACTTGGTTGTTCCTCACTTGGTTTTTCCTCACTTAGTTCTTCCTCAATCAGTTCTTGATGAACCAGTTCTTCATAACCTGGTTCATTTCCCAACTACTAGACCCGCACTCAATAGCAATAGGCACCTCTTCAATAACCCCACCCTCAACATCATGTTTGCAGTATACATGAAGTGATTTTTCTTTCAACTTTGCTAACCTTCCAACCAACTCCAACAATTGGTAATCTATCCCAATTTTAAAAATATGTCCTCTATCTTTAAAGTAGAATTCCACCTTGGCTTCGAGCTTCCCAGCAGCATAGTGGTTTTCCTTCACCAGAGCATGTAAGTCAAGCAATGATACATAATCCCACGAGCACCAATCATACCATATAAATGACCCGTTGTCGTATGTCCAATCTCCTGCTTTATTTACGTTGCTTCCCCCATGATGTAATCCAATGGAAAATATACCATCCATTCCACCTAAACCATACAACCAATAGGTAAACATTATAAACACATCACGATAGCCCATTACACTAAACCATAAACAATAATAGCCATATTACACTAAACCATACAATAAGTAAACAATGAAAGCCAAATTACACTAAACCATAAACAATGATAGCCATATTACACTAATGGAAAAAGGAAAGCAAGGGTGTTGCAAGTGAAAACTAATGGGTTAATTACCTAATGGAAAAATCAAAAGTTCTACTCTACTTTGTTTTAATGTCCTTTGCTCTATCTTGTAAGTTTCTTTGTTTAGAAATGTCTATGAAGCATGAATGGTGGAAGCATTGGCTTCAAAAACCACTGCTTGGGAAAGAGAAAGAGGGCTCGAATTCTTATATAATGGTGTAAGTAATCTCCAACCGAAACTTTGATTTCATGAACATTTATACAAGTGGTACAATATGTTGGTCGTATGTGTTGATCGTAAAACTTGGTTCTCTGTGATATCTATTATGTAGGGCCAGCTTCTATCATTGCTCAAACAATACAGCAATTTAAGGGAGGAGAAAGAGTAAGAAAAGCAAAGACAGAGTACGAACAAAGCGTGGGTCATGCCTCATGCGTACTGAGCATTTCAATTTCACTTCCCTCGACTGCCTTATGCCTTTTAAACCGACAATCCTTATACCTTTAAACCGACAAGGTCTTATGCCTTTTAATAGGCCCACATACTATAAGACAAAGACAAATGAAAATAATAACCCCATACCCATTCACTTCAATACCCGAAATTAAAGCATCATCCATTTCGACCAAATATAAAGCATCATCCATTTCAACTAAAAATAAAGCATCAACTATCTCAAATTTACCCACTTTATCTCTATATCAATCAAAAATTAGTAAAAAAAGCCTCAATTATCTCGAATTTACCAACACTATCTTTTTATCAACCGTTCAACAAATAAAGCCATTTACAAAACCATTTACCCAAAAATCGATTTACAAATTTACCATAGTCGGGTTGAACACCATTGGGTCCTCTAGCTACTGGCATCCTCAATTGAAAACCTCTGTTCCGCTTGCCTACAACTTCGATTCAAAACCCTTGCAGCCCCACGAACGTACTCCCAAATTTTGAATTCACTCAGTGTTTCCCGGGTTTTTGAATTCACTTAATTACTTCTTCGTGCTCGCCTACAACTTTGACTGAAAACCCTTAAAGGCCTGCTTGAGTTTGCATCCATCTTCAAACTCATTTCCTAGATTTCTTACAAACCCTAGCAGTGCAATTTCCCCAATTCAATTTTGAAATCGCAAAAACACGTTGACATGTCCACCTCAGTTAACACGTCAACCATAATCGGGTCCCACAAATGCCACATTGTATCCACGTATAGCAATTTGAACAGAGATACCCTCACTTGTCACTGACGTTAAAACGAAATTTGTTAATTGGTTCAACGGTTTCGATGATGCTACTGTTTCGGGAGCATTTTGAGACAAAATTCGGATTCTGGTGCATATTGAGAATCGCTGGCGTGTTCTGTGTGCATTTTAAGTACTAAGCCTTAAAATTACAAATAGTAATCCAATAGTGCAATCATAATTTTGCAAAAATAAAAAAATAAAAAAAGTGCAATCCTAACCTAATTCACGCCCAAGCCCAACCACAAATTCACACCCAAATACAGCCACCAATTCACACCCAAATCCCAACCAAATTACCCATGATAAATGCCCAAACACAGCCAATAATTACCCATGATGAACTTGACTCTCTTTCAACTGGTAGATGTTTTGTTTGCCTATTTGTGCTTTTTTTCCCACCAAGTCTAAACCCAACAACATTTAAAAATTACTGAAGAAAAAAAAACACAACATTTAAAAGTTGAACCCACCGAATTGCAACGAGTTTAAAAGAGCCAAAAAAAAAAAACTTGAAGTTTGAAACCCAAAATATTTCCTCACTGATTAAGGTAGATGAAGACGATTTAGGCGATGGTGGTGGCGAATTTGTGGATGGAAATAGGGATTTGTAGGATTATCATCTTACGGAGGTCATGGATTTGGTGGGTGTCGCCGGAACAGATCTAAATTGCTGCAAATTGGATCAAAGCTTGGTATGGGTGTTAGCTGCGGGAATGGTTTTCTATTGCTTTGATTCTGGATTTCTGATTCAGTTTGCGATAATTTCGGAACTTTCGAGTTTGTAAAGAGAAGAAAGGTCTCGGTTTAATTCTCTTCGAACCCAGAGGCCGGTAGACTAAGGCCCGTTTGGTATTATTATTTTTTTGTTGAAAATTTGTTTTATTTTAAAGTTCAGTTGTATAAAAATGTTTGGTAAAAATAAACAATCTTATTTTTTTGAAAAGTAATAGACTTTTGAGAACAATTTTTGAAAGTTATTTGTATGTTGTTTTTTAAAGTTAATTTTACAAAAAAAATATTTTGATGTACAGCAATCTCAAACTCAAACTAGCCATAAGGATTATTGCTCCCATTTTTTCTTTTTACTAAAGACCCTTTTAAGGTTATTGAAATAATTAAAGAAATTACAATTATTAAAATTTGACAATCAATTTTTCTAAAAACAAAAATTTGCAAAATAAAAACTGGAAATTCCTTCTGATCTACGCTTTGACCATATCACTGGCTTATTCAAATGTGTCCCAAGTAATGTGTGATTAAGAATGTTCTAAATGGCAGGCTAGGCATGAAGATTCCTCAGTGTACACGCTGGCTAGGTGGCTATTTGGCTGTCCTGGGCGACTGGACTATGTTGCAGGCTTGACGACTTTCAGTCGCCCCATACTACTGTAGAGTACCCTTCACTGGAACTTGGATGGAGATGTCATTAAAGGTCATTTTAAGATTTTCTGCAACTTATTCAGTACTCAACAAAAACTCATGATCCAATAATCCAAACTCAATCTACATCATGAGAGGAACTTGAAAATGAGGTCTAGAGGTTACATGTGGCAGCCGAAAAAACCCTAAAAAGCCGTGAGGACCCATTTCTTTAGCAGCTAGCTCTGCCACACACAGAACAATAGTCTTGAGCAAGGATATGGTTGTGATCGTGAGGAGAAAACAAAGACGATAGTTGTAACGTCTGGTCTGGATCGCGGTGAATCATGACGTCCAAGTAGGTGAGTTTTGTGGGTTTGCTCTTCTCTGTGAAGAATCACGAGAAGGAGAAAGAGCAGAGAGAAAAGGAAAAAAAAAAAATACGAAATTAGGGTGTTTTAAAAAAATCTAAATGTCAAATTACCAAACTAAACCCACTATAATTAATGATGATATTGTGAATGTAAATATTTATTATGAATTTGTATTTTGAATTTATGATATTTGGACTAGTGTGTATTTATGTTTCAGTTATTTATAAAACTTTTATTTTTGAATATTTATGATTCTCACATCAATTTATTTATATTTTGAATGAATTATTATTCTAAAATTATTTGGTAGTATTCACTGTATTATTAATTTATTAGTTTTTATCCTAAAAAAATATCCTCCCGCCTAGGCACCGCCCAACCAACTAGGCGTTCCTGCCCCCTGCCTTAGAAATTCCAAGCGCCACCATTTGACCCAGAAGCCCATAGGCTTGTGAGTACCCATTAGGCCCATTGACAAAAAGCCCGACCCCACCCGCTATGGGTTGTGAGTTGGCCTGACACCAAAGTTAACGGTCTGGACTTGGGCTTGTTGTATTCAAATCCGATAAGCCTGATAGGCCCGACCCCGATAAGGCCAGTAAGTCCAAGTCGACCCGCCCGTATAAACCCGCCCCACAAATCCGAATATATAAAATAATTATTAATTAGGAATTATTGTTTTTTCTTTATATATGATTCTTTCTTAATTTTTGTTTATGATTTATGTGTACTACTACCGAATATATGTTTTTTGTGTAAATCTAATCCTGCTTGTAATAAGGCTGTTTCGTGAGTAATGAAATAAAGTAAAGTTTCGCTCTTTCTATTATTTAGGATTTCATGATTATGAGCCAAATTTGGTATATGGTGACTTTTGCATTCATGTGTTGAATTCTCTCATAACTGTGCCTCTTTTTGTTTCGACTTTAGCTAACCTAACACAATTGAAGTTTAAGCACAATTGGCATTATTTTTTGTATTAGGATATTAAAAATCAGGAAAACAATACATGTCAAGACCCGTCCAAAATCCCCCATGATTAACGTGGGACGTGCCTGATCTCGTCTGACACGAAGTGTCAGACTAGGGAAAATTCCTGCTTCAGCCCATTCGGTGCTTCCAGAGTGCGCCAGGATCCGGAGGAGGAATGTGATGTCTCGGTCTCTGTTACAGCCCGCATCCGCGATCAATTTAGAGGGCATTCAAAACATCAAAAGCCGTGAGTGGAAAAAACAAAAAATTTATAAAAATAATTTCAAGAAAAGAAGATTTATGCCCTTCACTAAAAAGTATGCATGCATTCAAAACCCATTTATCAAAACATTCACAAAACCATTAGGGCCTTGGCCCAAAACCGAAAATCAAGTACATGGGAACTCATCCCAAAACCCTTTCCATAGGGACTCAGCCCAAATCCAATTCACGTGGGTCTCAGCCCCAAACCATTCTCCGTAAAGTCCCGTACAAACATATATATATATATATATGTATATAACCCATCCTCGGCATCTCATATGCCCAACCAATAATCGTCATGATTTCTCTATAAGTGTGCACACTACTCGGGGTCTCACTATGAGTCTACCCCCAGGATCTACGACGTCTAGGAGGAATCGTCCAAAATCCAGGATCTATGACGTCTTGAGGATGGTCTGCGGACCCAGTCAGAGACTATACCATATCTCTCACTCTTGGAATGTGCTCCCTCTTGGAGTCACTCATTCCAGGCAGTGGATCGTGACTCTCCAGGATCTACGACGTCTGGAGGACGGTCTACGGACCCAGTCTGAGACTATACCATATCTCTCACTCCTGGAATGTGCTCCATGTAACGACCCGTCCCGAATTCCGGGATTAGTTTAGTCACTAATCTTGATTAGTGAGGTTGAACGGTGGTTAGTAGGGCGGAATCGGGCAAAATGTGCAAAATGACCGTTTTGCCCCTGGTCGTGGGCAAAATGTTGACTTTTTGATCGGGCGGTCAAATGGACTTTGACCGATGACCGTGACGTAGTTCGGGACGTCACGAGTTCATAGACAGGTGGCACGTTCGATTCCGACATTCGTAGAGAAAGTTATGGTGTTCGGAAGTTGAGGGGTATTTTGGTAATTTGGCTTATTAGGGGCCAAATGTTGACTTTCTGACCGGGAGGTCCGATGGGCGAGGGCCAAGGACCGTTACGTAGGTATCGTCGATACGAATCCAACGACAGGCGGCATGCCGAAATCGGAGATCCGACGACGACGTTATGGTCAAGGAAACGAACTAACGAACCGAGGCCGGGATTAAAATAATAATATAATAATGAATAGTGACCGTTGACCCTACACACCTGGATGAGTGACAAGTGTCACTCATCCCTTGAAATCAGAATCCATGTTTTTGGGGGAGACCTCATGATGATGTTTAATTAGTTTTTAATTAATTAATTAATCTTTTAATTTCCATTAATCCTATTTTCCTTAACCGTGTACAACCAAATCCAATACTCTCCCAACCAATTCCTCTTCCATTGCTGAACCTGAGAGTGTGATTTTGTGAGCGTTTTGAGTGTGATTTCAACTGGGTAAACACGAGAGAGTGGCAGTGAGGAGGAACTGAGAATTCGAAAGATTAAGTTTTGGGAGGGAAAATCAAATTGGACGAATTGGGCTGCAACGATCGAATTGAAGCTTGGAAACATCTTACTGAGGTTGTGACGAGTCGATCCACGTCAAAAACGAGAAGGATTGATGCCGTTTTGGCTCTGATCGAGCTTGGTGACAGAGGAAGAAATCGAGGCTGAGTCGTGGAGTTTGGGGCTGTGATTGACTCAATTGTTGTGGGGAAATGATTTCTCATGATCCCACGATGCTTCTAGGATCATCAATTGAAGGAATTAGGATCGAATTGACAGGATTGGAACCGGGTTGTGTCGCGGGTGAATTGGACCCGTTTACCAGACAAACGGGTTGGGCTGGTGACACTGTAGCAGGCGCGTGAGTTTCACGCGCAGCCACTCACGGCGGCGCGTGACGGCGCGTGGGCGCGAATCTCGAGGTGAGGTCAACATGACTTCTGTCCTATTTCATGTAACGGACATTTTGGAATTGGTTTCGTGTCGATCGGACACCGTCTCGATATTGTTCGGGATGTCCGAAGGTTTTAAATTAAGTTTAAAAATAAGTAAAAATTCGGGAAAATTACGGGACTTTGATAGGATGTTAATGTTGAGGTTAGTGACCCTCTAATGTGATTTGGACAGGATTGGGAGTCCCGGTGATAGTGGTGTGGCCCGGGAGGGCCGGTGGCACGCGTATCGAGGCACACGGTTAAAACGGTCTGTGAGTGGACTTTGGTTTTATAAATTCTATGCATGCTTAAATGTTTTACATGGATTATGATTGTGATTGTATGATGTTGATTTGGTTGTTGGTAAATTGTACGGTTTCACGTATTTCGAGGCGATTTACGTGCTTGCACGTAAATCGAGGTTTTCCGGTTTTACATGGATTTTCCATATTTATGACTTGGATATAATATGATAAAATGGTTTTGAAATTGGAAATATGAACTCGGGCTTGAGGCCTAATTATGTTGGAAATTTCGGACTTGGAGTCCATTTGAATATCGGGCCGGGGGCCCAGTTGGTTAATGAAATCGGGTCAGGGGCCCAGTTGGTATGAAATCGGGCTGAGACCCATTTGAGTTATGTTATCGGGCCAGGGGCCCAGTTGATTTACGAATTCGGGCCGTGGGCCCAGTGGGTTTATAAGTCGGGCTGCGGGCCCAGTTGGTTTACAAATCGGGCTGTGGGCCCAGTGGTTTATAAAATCGGGCATGAGGCCCAGTTGGATAATAAATGTGATTTCGGGTCAGGGACCCTATATTTTATAATGGTGATTTTGGGTCAAGGACCCTAAATGGAATTATGTGGTTTTATGGAAATTTCGGGCAGGGCCCAATGGTAATGATGTGATAAAAGGATTTAATAAAACTGTTTTCCATATACCATCTGGATACAAGGATATATGATGGTCTCCTCCAGATGTCTGGGACACTGGGGAAGTCACGGTGCATTGCCTGCGAGGGGTCATTATACGGAGCAGCCGGACCGTATGATGACTCAGGAGCAGGATTGCTATGATTGACGTCAGGGACGTCAGACATCAGGGATGTCAGATATATGGACCCGGAGAGACCCCGGGCAGCACGCGTAGCTTATGAAACCGTGAGATATGACGTCAGGGACGTCTAGCGTCTGGGACGCTAAGCATCTGGGATGCTGGTGATGGTAATGGTAAAATATGGATTAATGAATAAAAAGGCTTATTGGTTGGATATGTGTTATGTGGTAAAAATGGATTATTGGTTATGAAATGGTATGTCGGGTCAGGGACCCTAAATGGTTTTGGATTTATGGATTGATGTTCAATTATGGTAGTGGGTGGTGACCCACATGGTTTTAATATGTATGGTGGTGGTATTTCACAGTTTTGGGCTGAGTTCCCACACTTGGTTTTTGGTTGACGGTTTTTGGGCTAAGGCCCTAATGGCTCGGTTGAGCAAACGTTTTGGTTACTGGTTTTCGTGGCATGCATACGTTTTTATTGGAGGGCATAAATGTCTTATAAATGTATTTGATGAACTTACTGGTTTTTGTCCACTCACAGCTTTTGGTTTTAATGCCCTTCAGGTTGATCACGGATGCGTTTGCAACAGGGACTGGGACATTGCACACCTCCTCCATCGATCCTTGCGCACTCTGGATGCCCCGTTTGGGCAGTGGCTCTTGGTTATCCCTTGTCCGACACCCCTTGTTTGACGGGAGCAGGGCACATTCCACGGTAATCCCGGGGGGATTGGGTTGGGTCCTGTCAACTTGGTATCAGAGCATGGTTGCTCTATTTGTGCGCGCAGGTCGAGGGTGTGATGTCTCATTGGGCTGCAATTCATTATCAACCTGATAGATAGTTTTTGGGTTTGGATAGTGGATGGAGTGCGATTGGCCCGATACGCCGTGCGTTAATGTGATTCGACCCAAGTGGGGTTGATTGTGGTGAACTGGTATAGTGGGACCGTCGGTTCGGTCATGAGATATTGGATTGTTGTGCTGCTAGGTGCAGCCAGGTTCGAGGAACCTCATGTGAGTAATGGTCTAAAATGTGAACCCTTGTGGTGGTTTCTAGTGTGAGGGATGTTGGTTCATCGGAGTTGGCCGATGACCTAGTGGTGGAACCCACGTTGATGGGATGGTAGGATTGGATCTGACGTCTATTCGATGTCTAGACCGCGGGGTCGGTCAGGTTGTGGATTTTATATTACGGAAAACTGTTTGGTTCGGTTGAACCATAGGGTGTGATTGTGAAACCCTAGTGTTAAAAGGTGAACCTTAATTGTGGTTAGTGGATGAGAACTTGTGCTGCGACGAGTGGCTGAGGTCATGAATGACCATGTGGATGGCTCTGGTGAGTCTAGGCTGAACTATGGGATTCGATTTACGGATACGGTTCTGAGATAAATTGTGGAATCCCGTGTTGGATCGGGTATTGGTGTGATGTGTGGATGCGGATCTCGATAGCAATGACAGTTAGTCGGTAGTCATATGGAGATGACTGGCTATCAAGGGTAATCAGTGTGGTCATAATACTTGGGGACGTTCAGGGAACGTTCATTTTCCTGATGTGGATTGTCAGAATAGTGGTACCCATAGTCGTGAGGTACGGGATCGTCGTTCCGTATGAACGGAGATCCAGGGTTGTCGTATTTGCACACGGTGTGCAGTATGGATGTTTGCGGGGTTGGTACTTTTGTGCTGATGCTAGTATGGATGCCTGTGTGCTGATACTAGTGTTGTTGATAGAGTGTTGGTGCTGGTACTAGCGCTGATGCTAGTGTCGGTAATGGTGTTGACGATGAGCCACAAATTGGGGTGTGACTCCGTCATGATGAACGTATGTTCGGTCCTTGAGATTCGGTATTGGTTGAGTGATGGACTGGATGGGTTCCGGTTAAGATCGTAATGTGTTGGGATAAGTTCCAATAGTGGTGAGATAACCAGGAAGGAGTGGATTAAAAAGGGTATAATTGAGACTTGAGTAATCTTGGGATGACGTCCCCTACGTCATGATAATTGGTGGATTTGGGGGAGTTGTTGGCAACTCCAAAATTTGTGCGATTTTATGTTTTTAAATATCCCTAAAATGTACATGGAAATGATTAAAACTGGAAAAGACGAGGAAAACCATTAGTGGTATAAAGGTAGGAATTTGTAATTGAGAACTTGGAAAACCGAGTGTCGAACCTGTAAAGGTCGGGATGTGCGAACGGAACAATAACGGATTGATTGTGGACACGGGGTTGTCCAAGTGAATTGAGGAGGTAGGAAGTCTAGTGGTTGGACTTGACGTCTTGTTGGGAGCATGTCTGTTTCCAACGTGGTTGGAACCTTAGTGTCGAGGAAGTTGTGATTGGGGAACGAGAGTGGTGCTCGTTTTTGGTGATTGGTATTCCGAAGTCATTGGGGTTGACTTCTTGCTTTCTACCCTGGCAGACATCGACTGTAGTTACCAGTACGTTGAGCGTGTATTGGTTGGTGAGCTCTTGTGTGTTGTGAGGTCATTAGGAGGAGCTACGTGTTCGAAATTAGGTAAACGAGATTTTTCGTTTTCTGCTTGGTGGCAGACGATGTTGGGGTACATGGCGTGGCGAGTGCAGTGAGTTTTGTTGCATCCACGTAGGATGAGTTTTGGCGTCATCATTTTGGATCATCCTTGGTTTTTCCTAGGTGGAATGACAAGGATTGATACAAGGTAATCCGTGAGAATCCGCAGTCTCGACGTGTCTCGTCGTTGACTGATCTGTCTAGTTGTGGGAGTCGGTTGTCGATCGTTGTGGCGATCTAGGATTTTGACGTTATTGTCAGGGACAGTGTCTATCTGGGTCGTGATCTTGATGATTCAGATAGGGGGAGAGTATATCACTCTTACTTTGGTATGTGAGTCGTAATGACGGAATTGAACTTCTTTTCGAAGTGGGGCCCGTACGGTATTCTACTCAGGTGAATAGGTTTTCGATGTAGTCGAATTTTGTCAACCTTAGACGTGTGGAGGTCGGATTGGCTTCCCTATGAAGTCAATTGGAGGTATCAAACGGGTAATTGGTTTTGGTGTGTCTTGGTACATGTGACGAGATTTCGGGATTTGGAATCGAATTTCTGGGTGACGATTCAGGATTCGATTTTGGAACTTGAAAGTATATTTCCGGATTTGGGTACGGAATGGTTATTCCAAATGCTAGCTTACGGAATAATGATTTCGGATTCGGATTTGGAAATGAGTTAAACTGTGATGTCTGGGTTTGGATCCGGGATTTCTTACGAAATTGCGGATTTGGATTCGGAATTGGAACTAGATGTTGGGTGGAGTTTCGTTTTGTCTCATGCTGGATTGGGCAAACGTACTCCATTATGGGAACGCGTTCGGCTATGACCTAGGTGGTTGTAGTCTGGTCATTAGATAGATGTGTGTACTTCGTACATGGTTCGAGGTACAATACTTGTAGACTTGTGATGTCTAGTTACGGTATACGGGATATACCCGAGGTGTGTTGGTGAACGTGTTGGTAGTCGGATTGGTTCCGATACCATGGGATTGGTTGTGGACCGGACATTACTATGCAATGGGTCATGGTAATTCCGATGTGTTTAATTACACACAGGTCGTTTGAAAGGTCGGTAATCGTTTACTAAGTTAAGTACGTTGGTGGCATGTGTAGCCACGAGTGAGTCTAGTGTCAGTTTTCGACTGACAACAACTGTGTGGTGACAGTTTGTCAGGATGTGTCAACATAGATTGTTGAGTGGGGTCAGCTGACTCCTAGTGGGAGTGGGAAAGGAACCGTCGAGTTGTTGCGTCAACGAGAGGGTTGATTTGACAAGTGGTGTCAAATTCGAAACAAGTAGTTTCAGTCATTCGACGGGGTCGAATGTAATCGTTGCGTTTTGAGTACTAGTGGTACGTTTGGGTGTAGACAAGTTTTGTCTAAGCAGTTGGTGTACGGGTGTACACGTGTTGCGTGGTCGATTCCACTTTCCGCGGGTGTTTGTGGAATCAGGATAGTCGAGTTTCGAGAGCGAAACTTATTAAGGAGGGAAGTACGTTGAGATTAGATCGGTTGGAATTTCGAGGACGAAATTTATTAAGGAGGGAAGGTTGTAACGACCCGTCCCGAATTCCGGGATTAGTTTAGTCACTAATCTTGATTAGTGAGGTTGAACGGTGGTTAGTAGGGCGGAATCGGACAAAATGTGCAAAATGACCGTTTTGCCCCTGGTCGTGGGCAAAATGTTGACTTTTTGATCGGGCGGTCAAATGGACTTTGACCGATGACCGTGACGTAGTTCGGGACGTCACGAGTTCATAGACATGTGGCACGTTCGATTCCGACATTCGTAGAGAAAGTTATGGTGTTCGGAAGTTGAGGGGTATTTTGGTAATTTGGCTTATTAGGGGCCAAATGTTGACTTTCTGACCGGGTGGTCCGATGGGCGAGGGCCAAGGACCGTTACGTAGGTATCGTCGATACGAATCCAACGACAGGCGGCATGCCGAAATCGGAGATCCGACGACGACGTTATGGTCAAGGAAACGAACTAACGAACCGAGGCCGGGATTAAAATTATAATATAATAATGAATAGTGACCGTTGACCCTACACACCTGGATGAGTGACAAGTGTCACTCATCCCTTGAAATCAGAATCCATGTTTTTGGGGGAGACCTCATGATGATGTTTAATTAGTTTTTAATTAATTAATTAATCTTTTAATTTCCATTAATCCTATTTTCCTTAACCGTGTACAACCAAATCCAATACTCTCCCAACCAATTCCTCTTCCATTGCTGAACCTGAGAGTGTGATTTTGTGAGCGTTTTGAGTGTGATTTCAACTGGGTAAACACGAGAGAGTGGCAGTGAGGAGGAACTGAGAATTCGAAAGATTAAGTTTTGGGAGGGAAAATCAAATTGGACGAATTGGGCTGCGACGATCGAATTGAAGCTTGGAAACATCTTACTGAGGTTGTGACGAGTCGATCCACGTCAAAAACGAGAAGGATTGATGCCGTTTTGGCTCTGATCGAGCTTGGTGACAGAGGAAGAAATCGAGGCTGAGTCGTGGAGTTTGGGGCTGTGATTGACTCAATTGTTGTGGGGAAATGATTTCTCATGATCCCACGATGCTTCTAGGATCATCAATTGAAGGAATTAGGATCGAATTGACAGGATTGGAACCGGGTTGTGTCGCGGGTGAATTGGACCCGTTTACCAGACAAACGGGTTGGGCTGGTGACACTGTAGCAGGCGCGTGAGTTTCACGCGCAGCCACTCACGGCGGCGCGTGACGGCGCGTGGGCGCGAATCTCGAGGTGAGGTCAACATGACTTCTGTCCTATTTCATGTAACGGACATTTTGGAATTGGTTTCGTGTCGATCGGACACCGTCTCGATATTGTTCGGGATGTCCGAAGGTTTTAAATTAAGTTTAAAAATAAGTAAAAATTCGGGAAAATTACGGGACTTTGATAGGATGTTAATGTTGAGGTTAGTGACCCTCTAATGTGATTTGGACAGGATTGGGAGTCCCGGTGATAGTGGTGTGGCCCGGGAGGGCCGGTGGCACGCGTATCGAGGCACACGGTTAAAACGGTCTGTGAGTGGACTTTGGTTTTATAAATTCTATGCATGCTTAAATGTTTTACATGGATTATGATTGTGATTGTATGATGTTGATTTGGTTGTTGGTAAATTGTACGGTTTCACGTATTTCGAGGCGATTTACGTGCTTGCACGTAAATCGAGGTTTTCCGGTTTTACATGGATTTTCCATATTTATGACTTGGATATAATATGATAAAATGGTTTTGAAATTGGAAATATGAACTCGGGCTTGAGGCCCAATTATGTTGGAAATTTCGGACTTGGAGTCCATTTGAATATCGGGCCGGGGGCCCAGTTGGTTAATGAAATCGGGTCAGGGGCCCAGTTGGTATGAAATCGGGCTGAGACCCATTTGAGTTATGTTATCGGGCCAGGGGCCCAGTTGATTTACGAATTCGGGCCGTGGGCCCAGTGGGTTTATAAGTCGGGCTGCGGGCCCAGTTGGTTTACAAATCGGGCTGTGGGCCCAGTGGTTTATAAAATCGGGCATGAGGCCCAATTGGATAATAAATGTGATTTCGGGTCAGGGACCCTATATTTTATAATGGTGATTTTGGGTCAAGGACCCTAAATGGAATTATGTGGTTTTATGGAAATTTCGGGCAGGGCCCAATGGTAATGATGTGATAAAAGGATTTAATAAAACTGTTTTCCATATACCATCTGGATACAAGGATATATGATGGTCTCCTCCAGATGTCTGGGACACTGGGGAAGTCACGGTGCATTGCCTGCGAGGGGTCATTATACGGAGCAGCCGGACCGTATGATGACTCAGGAGCAGGATTGCTATGATTGACGTCAGGGACGTCAGACATCAGGGATGTCAGATATATGGACCCGGAGAGACCCCGGGCAGCACGCGTAGCTTATGAAACCATGAGATATGACGTCAGGGACGTCTAGCGTCTGGGACGCTAAGCATCTGGGATGCTGGTGATGGTAATGGTAAAATATGGATTAATGAATAAAAAGGCTTATTGGTTGGATATGTGTTATGTGGTAAAAATGGATTATTGGTTATGAAATGGTATGTCGGGTCAGGGACCCTAAATGGTTTTGGATTTATGGATTGATGTTCAATTATGGTAGTGGGTGGTGACCCACATGGTTTTAATATGTATGGTGGTGGTATTTCACAGTTTTGGGCTGAGTTCCCACACTTGGTTTTTGGTTGACGGTTTTTGGGCTAAGGCCCTAATGGCTCGGTTGAGCAAACGTTTTGGTTACTGGTTTTCGTGGAATGCATACGTTTTTATTGGAGGGCATAAATGTCTTATAAATGTATTTGATGAACTTACTGGTTTTTGTCCACTCACAGCTTTTGGTTTTAATGCCCTTCAGGTTGATCACGGATGCGTTTGCAGCAGGGACTGGGACATTGCACACCTCCTCCATCGATCCTTGCGCACTTTGGATGCCCCGTTTGGGCAGTGGCTCTTGGTTATCCCTTGTCCGACACCCCTTGTTTGACGGGAGCAGGGCACATTCCACGGTAATCCCGGGGGGATTGGGATGGGTCCTGTCACTCCATCTTGGAGTCACTCATTCTAGGCAGTGGATCGTGACTCTCCAGGATCTACGACGTCTAAAGGAGACTAAACATACGGGAGGGTATATACATTTTCAAAATGCTTTCTTTCAAATCCTCGTTCAACTGGGTCTCATATCCGAGCATCTCAACAGGATTCCTTGAATCTGATTCATCAATAGGGTCTTAAGCCCGACTTCTCATTTCATAAACCATAACTGGGACTTAAACCCGATTTCAGGATCCAATTGGGCCTCAAGCCTCATATTACAACCAATTGGGCCTCAAGCCCGAGTTCGTAAACCAACGGGGCCCTCGGCTCGATCGTATAACTCAAATGGGCCTCCAACCTGATTTCTCATCAATTCAAATGAACTCTAAGTCCGATGGTTTGTAAATAAAATGGGTCTCATGCCCAATTCCATATTTCTAAATCCGAATTCATTTCATTTAAACCATCATAGAAAACATAGTACGTATAAGTGCCGTATAAAACTAAAAATCTCGAAATACGTGCAAATACGTGACTACTAAGCTACCACAAAAAAATGCACTCATGGAATCACAAAAATGTATTAAAAATGTATAAAACAGTTATGCATGCATCAATTTAGAAATCAAGGTCCACTCACAGACCATCCAAAGCCGCGCCTCAATACGCGCGCCATAAGCTCTCCCCGGGTCCATCGCCGTTTCCGGGGTTCGCGAACCTATCCAAATCATTTTAGAGTGTTACTAACTATTTAAATAACCTCTCATTAAAGCCCTATAATTTTCTCAAATTTTTAACTATTTTTAAACCCGATCCTAAACCTTCGAACGTCCTGAACTACATCGACACGATGTCCGAACGACTCGAAACTTGTCACAAAGTGTTCGTTACATCGAAAGAATGATTTCATAAGTTGAAAGCATCCCCAAATTTCTCCCCACGCGCCGCCCAAAGGGCCATGCGCGTGGGTTTCACATGCCCTGCACAGTCATCTTCAACCTTCGGCAGACTAGGTCTGAACCGGTCTGCTGGTTTTCAGTCCGAACGGACCGACAAAACCGGTCCAGTCCTGTAACTTCGCCATTTTTCGTTCGTTTTCATCCAATCCAATTCCTATCTCTATGTTTCTTCATTTCCTACCATTCTATCGATTTAAAACCAAGAAAAACAAGTTGGGAATTACTTGTTTGGTCGAATCCTCACGGCCCTATTTTCACGGCCGCCGTCCAGGGTGTTCCCACCGTCCTCAGTCTTCATTTTTCGATAGCGATATCCACGTATCAATCCCACAAATGTCATCCACTCATCAAAAACCGTTCAAAACGTACGAAATCAAAAATCCATATTTGAACTTAAAACGGGTTTATCGGGTTACCTATTTCCTGGGCCATCGCCGCCGTCCACGGCGGTCCTATCATCATCCAGCCACCATCAGCCTCTCTCTGTTTCTCTCTCAGATCGAAACCAGATGGGCGAAGGGATTGGGTTGTGTTCGAAGGGGTTGTTCGGGTTGGTGGGATGATCGAACAAAGAGGGGATGGATATGCATGTATGGGAAATGGTGGGCAATGGATGGGTGACACTTGTCACTCATCCATTGGGTCTGCCCCAAATATCTGGGCTCACTAAATGCCAAATGGCATCCGTCTCGTAAAACGTACAATAGTACCTCGAAACTTTCATGAATGGTAACTTTTTCGTCGAACGTCTGATTTCGACGTGTCGCCTGTCTACGGACTCGTAACGTCCCGATCTACGTCATGGTAAGTGGCCCTCTGCCATTGGACCTTCCGGTTCAAAAGTCAACTTTTTGCCCTCGTTTAGGGGTAAAATCGTAATTTCGCTCTGAACGTCCGTTAAACCTCGGTTAATTCCAGATTAGCCTCGTTAATCCGTCATTAATTCTTAATTAATTCTTAAATTTAGGGACGGGTCGTCACAATACAACTATGCCTCATGTTTTTGACATGATCGATATCATTGTTTTATTTCCTTGTATAGTCATCTTTCACAATTGTATCCATTTACATAAAGAACATGTAGTCATAATCATTTTAGATGAACTTATAGCCACGATTTACGTTAACACACAATTTGCTTTAGGTTGCAAGGAATAAGAATTTGATGATGAGGTTGTAATATATTTTTTAGAAGTGGAAGGATGTAGTCACTGTATTTGCTTTAGGTTGTAATAACAAGAATTTGCTTTAGGTTGCTCTAACATATAAGCACTAGATGGATGTAGTGATGATTGGATTGTGGTGGTTGAGAGTGAAAATGAGTTAATTTGATGATAAAGTTGTAATATTATTTTTTATTTCATACTTTTTTTTCAAAATCCAAAATTTGTTGAACATCTTTTTTTTTTTTGAAAGGTTGAACAAGTTATTTCTACAAGCCCAATTGAGCCCGGCCCGAATGGGCTTATTAGGTATGGCCCGTAAAGCCCGATAAAAACTTGACCCGATAAAGTGTTTTAGCATTTGTATTTATGACTAAGGTCGTCCAGCCCGGCCCAGTACTTTTGAAATTATGAAATATTCCCGACCCGACCTGACCCAAACCCAACAAAATTGGGTCAGGCTTACCCGACCCGACCCAATGATGAAGGCTACCAAGCCCTGTTTTCAACATGCTTAATATATCTTAATCATATTCAAATGGATGCACTCTATAACAGGTACGGGTGGATACGGTGCAGTTCAATACGGATATTGGCAATATTTAAATCCAAACTGTTAAAATCTTAACGGTTTGATATGGTTTGGATTTCTAAAATTAGAAATGAAAATGTTTTGATCCGAACCGTCATTAACGGTTCAGTTTGGATTGAAATAGTTTGAAACTGCCTAAACATTAAAAAAACAGCAAGAATAGTGAAAAACAACAAAAAAGCAAGGATAAAATAAATAATCAATGACCGTGCAACCATCTTCATCATCTCCTCCACATGACCGTGGACCCCAATCCAACACCAACCTCTCTCAATCATCATCCATTGCTTGTGATCAGTGAACGAAAGTTGGAAAGGATGTTGAGACGAACCCAATGGTGGCCACAGCAAGGATCGTCGTGCACGATGGCCAGAATTTCAGAAGGTAAACCATGGGATTCAAATTTTTGGGTTTTTTATTTTGATGGTGTTGATCGATTCTAATCTTAGGATGATGTTCAAGTAGATGGATTTACATAGGTAGAATGTCGAATTTGGTTGAAAAACGAGTGAGATACCGAAGTTTGAAGTTTGGGGCATCAATTGAGTTTTCCGGAGAGAAATTCCAGCGTCAACGGCGAGTTGACTCGGTCGCCAACAAGTTGACTCGTTGACCGGCGAGTTGACTCGCTGACGTTGACCTGTTGACTTTGACCCATTGACTTTTTTTGAAGTTGACTTTTGGGTTGACTATGCGCGTGGGGGCACGTGGGCTCGAACTTCAAGGTAGGTCCAATGTCATTTTAAAGGTTTCAACGATGCGGATCCAATTGCGGTAGTTTCGAGTCGATCGGAGATGGTTTAGGTTGTCAAATTGTGGTTTTTCTCCTCGGGAATTGTGTCCGGGACACGTTGACTTTTCTTGGAATTTTGGGGGTTTATCCTATAGACTTGTATAGTTGATTAGTGACCTTCATGTGTGATTTGGCCAAGTCCGGGTGTTCTGGTGATGGTGATATTGTAACGACCCGTCCCGGGAGTCGGGATTAGGGAAGTGATTAATGACGGATTAGCTGAGTTAATCGGTGGTCAGTTGGTTACTTTTGGACTTTGGGCACGGAATGACAGTTTTGCCCCTAGAACGGGCAAAAATGTTGACTTTGAGTTCGGGTGGTCAATTGGGCATTGACCAATAACCGTGACGTAGTACGGGACGTCACGAGTCCGTAGACAGGTGGCACGTCCGATTTGGGCAATCTGAGAAAAAGTTATGGTGTACGGAAGGTTAAGGGCGTGACCATAATTTTTCTGGACTCTTAGTTTTCACGTAGACCGATGACCGTTAGGTAGACCTCGATGCTCTGAGTCCAATGACAGGAGGCACGCAGTCGTCGGACGTCGGATGACGAAACTAAGGGTCTAGGAATACGAAGGGCAAAATGGTAAATTGACCTTTAGGGGCATTTTGGTCTTTTTATGTGCATGGGGATCTGTGCCCACTAGAAAGTGGACACTTGGCTGTGTTAGACTGATTGTCCACAGAGTCATCACACTCGGCTGGGTCTGGATGGCTGTAGAAGTCTCAGGTTGTTTCTGTTTTTAAACTCGTGCACGGTTTGGCCGTGAAGAGAAAAACAGAGAGGTTGTGTTAGCCGTGGAATCCCAGTCCAATTAACCCATTAATCTCCATCCTTTTCCTTAAAGAGCGAAGGAAAAAGGAAGAGGGAAGTGAGAGGGTTGCTATGGTGTGATCACGGCGGTTCACCGTGGACGGTGGCCACGCTACCAGAGGAAACGGAGCAGACGAAAACCGTGAGGAAAATAGAATTCAATCACCCAACTGTGGACTTGAACTCATGATTTCTGAGTAGAAAATGGTTGGAAGCTTGCGAGCAGCCTCACAGATTGCAAGTTGAGACCTGGATATGACGGTAAGTAAAAGTTCCACAAACTTCGTTTTTGAATTCAAAAATGGTGATTTGTGTTTTGAGGATTATTAATGGAATTGAACGATTGGATGAGGTTTTGGAGGTCCTAAAGGATTTATTGAGCTTGAAACCACGGAGTATGGAGGCTGGGATCGAGCAGAAGCTATGGTCGAAGATGGCTGGTCTATTTGTGACCGGGAAGGTATTATCTTGACCAATACTTCGTGTTTTTTTAGCATAGATCGATTAGAACTAAGAGGACGAAACAGTAGGGACAAATAGGATTGAAAAAGCTGGAAAATTGAACGGAAACCGTGAACGCCGGTTCACGGCTGGACCAGACCAGTTCGAACCAGGTGAACCGAGGTCACCTAAGGTTGACGACGACACTGTTCACGTGCGTAGGTTTCACGCGGAGAAACTTCCAGACGCGCGTGGGGGCGCGTGAGGGGTAGTATGGGAAAGTGGTCAACATGTGAAATGATGTAATCGATGTAACGAACATTTTGGCGCTGGTTTCGAGTCAACCAGACATCGTCTCAATAGTTTTCGGGATGTCCGAAGGTTTTAGGCCTCGGTTAAAAATAGTTAAAAATACGGAAAAATTATGGGACTTTAGTATGACCTTTGTGAAGTAGTTAGTGACCTTGGTATGGGATTTGGACAGGTTCGGGAAAGCCGAGGATAGCGAAATGGCCGGGAACGGCGTAAGTGCGCGCGTATCGAGGCGACGCCGAAATGGTCTGTGAGTGGACTTTGCTTTCTAATTCTTGATGCATGCATATATGTTTTTATATGTTTTCTATACTTGATTCTATGATTTGATTTATGAGTGTGATGGTTTACGGTTTGTGCAAGTTTGTCGAGGAAATTACGGTATTTCATGTTTTCCGAGATATGACGGATATTGTGATTTAAACCTGGTTTTAATGATTTGATTTCGAGATTTGAAAAACGATTTGATTTCAAAGAAAGTAAAAGGATTTGGAAAGTTTTTTTGGGCTTGAAGCCCAGTTCAGAAAAGTGGTTTTGAGAAATGTGATTTCGGGTTTTTGAATCGAGTTTCCGGATAACGATTCGGGATTCGATTTGAGACTTAAAATGGATTCCGGGTTTGGGTCCGGAATGGTTATTCCGGATGCCAGCTTACGGAATGATGGTTGCGGACTCGAATCTGGAAAGGAGATGGATATGAGTTCTGGGTTTGGATTCGGGATCCTGATGAGATTGCGGATTCGGATTCAGAAATGAAAACTGGTTTTCAAACGGTTTTGGATTGGATTTGCTGGATCTGGTTATTGGGTTTAAAGACCCGGATTATGTTTGACGGGGGACGTGCCCGGATTGAGTTTAAAGACTCGGGAGTTTAAAGACTCGGATATTGATATTTTCCCCCGTAGGCCTGTTGAGTTTAAAGACTCAGATTATATTGAGGCCTGGATTGAGTTTAAAGACTCGGGAGTTTAAAGACTCGGATAGATCCAGCAGGTTCGATGGATGGGAATGTGGCTTTAAATGTGTTTTGGATTTCACTGAGATTTGATGATGATGGTTTTGAATAAATGATTTCTGAGGTTTTGGGCTATGCCCGGATGAAATGGTTTTCGATGGTTATGGGCTAAGGCCCAGGATTTGAGAAAAAGGAAAATATGTTTGGTTTTCGTACATGGTTTTAGGAGATACCTTTGATATGCATGCATTGGTTTTTGAAACGGAGGGTATAAATGTAATTGTGTTTTTTGTTAATTGTTTTTAAACTTATTCTTTATTTTTGTCCACTCACAGTCTTTTCGTGTTTTCGATACCCTCCAGGTTGTTACGGTGCAGGCTGTTGGTCGAGAGAGACGGAGACATCACACCCGAGATCCACAGTAGTTTCGACACACTCTGTGAAGTCTGGATACTTTGAGGATGGTCCGATCGACAATCCCTTGTCCGACTTACTTGCCACATGAAGGTTGGACGCCTGTTTAACCTTCGTGTCATGCGTAAGTCAGACGGGAGCAGGGTTTAGCCCTTAATCCCGGGGGATTACGGGTGGGCCCTGACAGATATAGCCTCGGGAGGCTTATGGCTCACATATCAAGGTGACAGTTAGGACGGTCTGTGAGTGGACCTTGTTTTCTAAACTGTAATGCATGCATAATTATTTTATATGTTTTACATATGTGATTTCTATGATGATGATTGTGGTATTGGTGATTTACATATTTGCACGTATTTCGAGATGATTTCCATATTTACACGTATTTCGAGGTTTACGATTTTATACTGTATTTCTACGAGATTGTGGTTCTAATAATGGTTCAATGGTATGATTTTGGATTTGGAAATATGGAATTGGGCTTGAGACCCCTTTGATTTACGAACTATCAGACTTGGAGTCCATTTGATTTAATGAGGCATCAGGCTGGAGGCCCAGTTGGTTTGCATGATTGGGTTAGAGGCCTAGTTGATTATGATATAGGGCATGAGTCCCATTTGTGGTTTATAAATGTGATTTCGGTTTCGGAGACCCTAAATGGATTTGGATTTGAGAAAACGGATTTGTGGATTACAATGGTTTTATGGAAATCCCAGACATAGGCCCATTTGAACGGGTTGAGATGATTTATGAAATACTTTCCATATACCATCCTTATGATTTGATATCGCCCCTCCAGGGTGGGTCAGGGACCTGGGTGACCCTGGGGGAGACTCGGCTAAAACTGAGGGGCACGCGTAGCTCTATACATGACATCTGGGATGTCAGGCATTGCCTGCGAGGGTTTATTCTACGGAACGACCGGATCATATAGTAACTCAGGAGCAAGATTGCTATTATTGGACGTCTGGGATGTCAGGTGTCTGGGACGTCAGGTGTCTGGGACGCCGAGGATTGGTATATAACGGTATTTGATTGAATTGTGATTTATGGATTTACTGGATTATGTATTTGGTTTTCAGGTTTATTGCATTTATGAAATGGTACATCAGTGTTGGTGGTTTTGGGAAGTGGCCCACATGATTGGATTTACGATTTTGGGCTAAGTCCTACATGCTTGGATTTATGGTTTTGGGCCAAGGCCCCAATGATTTAATCAAAGTAAATGGTTTCATTATTGGTTTTTGAATGCATGCATACTTTTTAGTGAAGGGCATAATTGTCTTCTGTTGAAATGTGTTTTATTAAACTATTGAATTTTCGTCCACTCACAACTTTTAATGGTTTTAATGCCCTTCAGGTTGATCACGGATGCGGGCTGTAGCTGAGACCAAGACATCACACTCCTCCATCGATCCTGGCGCGCTCTGGAAGCCCTGAATGGGCTACGGTTTCAAATTATCCTTCGTGTCAGAAAGGAGCATGGTACATCCCGCGTTAATTTTAGGGGCATTTGGGATGGGTCTTGTCAAGTGGTATCAGAGCACGGTTTGCTCTTGTGGTACGCGCAGGTCGAGGATGTTATGTCTCTACGTGGTCAGCCCATTATCAACCTGGTCATTGGGTAATAGTACGAGAGTTATTAGAAATGAATCGTGGATAGTTTTGGTTCGGTAATCGATGCTTGAGTATACCATAGTTATGTCGTGGTTTGACAGTGTGGGGCCCTACTAAGGGATAAACGTTGCAGTGCTTTAGAGTTTTGATTGTGGGACAGTTATGTCGGGATCGTCTATCACGATATTGCATGATTGGATATGACGATAGTGTGGAGTTGTGACCATTAGATGGTCAGGTCATGTTGAGTTGGGAATTATGTTGCTAAGAGCAGCATGGTTTCTCAAACCCTAATGGTGATTGATGGTGTAGAGAATGTGAGTGCAACAGAGTTAGTAGATGACCTTAGTGGGAAACCCTAGTGTATGATGTATGGTTTGGAAATGTGAGTCGACGAGTGATTTGACATTGGGGACTTTTCAGAGTTGAGACCGTTGGTCAGTCCTGTCATGTCAGCTTTGGTGATTGTGCGACAGTGTGCAACTGAGGTCAT
The DNA here is from genome assembly GCA_032719365.1 of Prinsepia uniflora. Lineage (NCBI taxonomy): Eukaryota > Viridiplantae > Streptophyta > Magnoliopsida > Rosales > Rosaceae > Prinsepia > Prinsepia uniflora. The sequence goes on along the minus strand of CM064870.1, from coordinate 57,613,838 downwards.
GAATGACCTAGTGGACGACTCCGGTTGAGTCTAGTTGAGACTACGGGCATTAACTGGTCTACCACTAAGTAAAATGATGGAATCCGATTCGTGAGTACCATTACGAGATGATATTTAGGGTTTACCCCTAGATCGATTTGTGGTGTTGACGCTTGGATGCGGAGTCTCGATAGCGATGTCTGGTGGTTGGGTTTGCACGAGATTGTGGCAGGCACTACCATCGAGGATGGATGTAGTTAGGGTTGTTGAGAATCGGGGGGACGTTCAAGGAACGTTCATTTTCTTGCTTGAATTGTCGGGGTGATTATACCCGAAGTTGGTGAGTTGAGAGAGGCAGAGTTCCTCCAACCTGAGCAGAGATTATGGATTCTAGCTCGATATGAGCTGAGATTTAGTTTGGATCTGATTTGTACGCTGTGTACGAGTGATTGCGATGACGATAGGAGACGTTGAGCCACGAGCGGAGGATGTGACTCAGTTATGATGTGCTTGGGTTTGGTGTTGACCCAATGATGAGGATTCGTCGACTAGTGTTGATTCTTGGAAGTAGTGTCGAGATGACAGGTATGATAAAGATGGACTGGATGGGATCTAGCAGTGGATGAGATTTGTTGGGGCTCTAACCCAACCATGATTGAGATAACTGATGTGTTTGAGATGACTAAGTGGTGATTGGATGAAACGGTACAAATGGATAGGCGAGTTGGGGTACCAAGTTAGCTTGGTACGGACACGTGGCTGGTGTTCGAGTGAGTTGGTTCCAACATGGTGGGACTTCGGAATTAAAAGAAGTTGTGATTGGGACGAAGAGAGGTGTGTTGATTCTGTATTAGTGGTGAATGTCGAGGTCATCATCCCACCTAGGGAAATATGACGAGGGAGTCCGGTTATGGTATGATAAGGAGAAAGATGATACTTATCGATATGGGGCAATTGGAGTGAACCCAAAATCTAGACGTTTCTCGTTTTTTACTGATCTGTTAGATGTGGAAAATGGTTGGGGAGTGACGTGACTGTTGAAGGATTCAAAGAGGGTGTAAGACCTTATGACCTAAAATCTGGTCGTTAGCTGAGAGTGAACATGTGTGGATCCTAGGTGGATCGGGATCGGGATGTGGATCAAGATCGTGATGTTGAGGATATAGGATGTTGTGACGATTTGGATCTTGATCTTGATGGTCAAGTTATGTTGTGAAGATCTGGATCTTGATCTTGATGGTCAAGTTATGTTGTGGGGATTGTCTTCCTTATGAAGTCAATCAAATATGATATGGTAAACGAATGAGTAGATATCTGACAGGTTCAGATCGGTACGTCTTGAGAGATGTGGGTGAGATTGGTTATGCATTGGGCATGAATGGGTACGCCTTGGTGGATGTGATTTGGATTGGTACGTATTGGATGACGTGATTGGGAGTAGACATTTTGATGCTGGTCGGGTGACCAGGGGACTTGGAATGGACACAGAATTGGAATGTATGGTCTGTCTCATGCTGGATTGAACAAATGGACTCCAGAATTGAAGCATGATTAGCTACGAGCTATGTAGTAGACTGGTTGGTGGATGGATGTACGTACTGGGTACGTTGAGCAAGGACCGATACTGGACAGTCTTGAGTGCTGTTTGGTGATGGTATATGGGATATACCAGTGATAGGTCCTCAAATAAGCATTATTTTATATTATTTTATATCCTTTAAACTTGACTTTTAATATTAAAATAATAAATAATGGGAGAAAATAATTTATTTTGTGATATTTTTTGTATAATTAAATAAATCTTGGAATTTGGAGCGTTTTGGCGAAAGAATCGTCCCAATCGGAATTATAACGAATAAATTATGGACGAATTTAGATGAAAATATATAATTTAATTTTTAATTTTATTTGCAGCCCAAAAAATTCTGTTTTAAAAGCCCAAATCAAATCTGTGCAGTCCCAGCAAAACCAGTTTGGCAGCCCAAACGCCAGGCCCATTCCAAATAAATCCGGCCCAGCACGCTCACCTGCGCTTAGGCCCGCGTCACAGTCCATCACGTTGGCCCAATTCGCGTCGCCCGCCCATGTGCGCCTAGCCCGCCCACTCGCCTCGACCCGTGCGGCCCAGCCTCGACCCGCACAACCCACAACCTGCACGGCCTGCATTATTCTGAAGCCCATGTGCGCCTAGCCCACCTACCCGCCTACACTGTATCAGTCCAGTCCAATCCGTACAAAACCCACTCCAACTGCTTACCTGCCTGTACACCTCCACCTACACCAGCCCACCTGCTCTAGCCCAGACGCCAGGCCCATTCCAAATAAATCCGGCCCAGCAAGCTCACATGCGCTTAGGCCCGCATCACAGTCCATCACGTTGGCCCAATTTGCGCCGCCAGCCCAGGTGCGCCTAGCCCGCCCACTCACCTCGACCCATGCGGCCCAGCCTCGACCGACACAACCCACAACCTGCTCGGCCGACATTATTCTGAAGCCCATGTGCGCCTAGCCCACCTACCCGCCTGCACTGCATCAGTCCAGTCCAATCTGTACAAAACCCACTCCAACTGCTTACCAGCCCGTACACCTCCACCTACACCAGCCCATCTGCCCAGCCCACCTACCCAGCTGCACAACCCACTCCAACCTACTCCTTTATATAGCACCTGCTCCAATTGTGCAGCTTTCAACATCAAATCAACCATAATTATCATCATTTCTCATCATTTCACCATTTATTTTTATTGTAATTTTCATTTAATTTGTATTTTATTTTTCTTAGATATTTTTAGCACTCCCTCTATAAATAGGGAGGCCATTTCACTTCTAAATTGTCCCCCATTTGTCTATTTTTTTCTCTCTTTTGTAGCTTTTATTTTAGTTATTTTTCTCTCTATATTGTAGAGTTATTTTGGGGACCATTTCAACTTCTTGTAGATTTTCTTATTAATTAGTTTCCTTTTAATTCCTATTCTTAATTTATGTTATAATTTATGTTTGTTTTTAATTTCATTTATTCTTTACTTTGTTCTTGTGATTTTTCTTTGAGATCTCTTAAACATTTTTATGTTTTCCTTAAGAAATATCTAGGCCGAGTATTTCCGAAATAATTCTAGAACTTAAGTCCGAATTCTTATGTTTTATCCTCCATCTTGATAAGGCTCCAGCTGATGTTCGGTGTTCCTTATGAATAACATTTCATTGTTTCCATCCACTTTCGGAATCACAAGCTGTTCTTGGATTCTGAAAGTGTAACTTTATTCCTTTTACTTAAATTCTTGTTATTGTTTCGATTTACTTATAATTCAATATATGTGTTGGTATTTTCTTTCTAACATTTGTAAGTATGAATGCAATCTCCATGTATTCTACTTTTTGAATTTCTTTTACTTCATATGTTTTAGTGTTTAAACTTCAATTCTATGCTAAGTGTTTATGACCGCTGTTCGGTGCACTTAGTAGAAAATTGAATAGATTTAATGTCTGACCGCTGTTCGGCGCATTAAATCACAAACTTAAGGTGAATCATATTGTACCGTCATGGAAACCTTCGGGAATAAGTTGAGATTTGGTGATTTCTGATCGGAGCAGATGTCAGGGTGGATTGGTGACTGAGAAAAACCGTCAAGCTGAAAAGCTACATGTGTCAGCGTAATAGTGGAATTGTCAAGTGGTATCAACTCGGAATATGTGATCAATTTCACTCGATGTGGTCGAGTGTAGACGATGCGACGTAAGTTTGTGATGGAACATCTAGATGCAGACAAGTATTATGTTGGTTAGTAGGTGTAGACGTATACATGGGATGTTAAACCTAATAGTGAGACTGAGCTTGTTTTTCCACTATGTGGATGTGGAATTAGGTTCTTGTGAATTTCGAGGACAAAATTATTTAAGAGGAGAAGGTTGTAACGACCGGTCCCAAATATCGAGATTTAATATTAATTAATTATGGATTTATTATGACTAATCGGGGATTAGTTGAGAGAATTGGAACGGACGGTGTAAAATGATCGTTTTACCCCTAGAATTGGGTAAAATGTTGACTTTTGACTCGAGGAGTCAAACGTACGAGGACCGAGGACCGTGACGTAGATCGGGACGTCACGAGTCAGTAGACAGGCAGCACGTCGAACGGAGAAGTTATGGTCACAGGATCGAAATCGGATTAATTAGCCTATCGAGATTTGAATTAAATATTAATGAAATCTGATTGGCTAATTAATTAATGTGGGGCCCTTTGATAGGTGACACTTATAAGTGATAAGTGTCACTCATCCCATTGGTCATCTCCCCTAAAAAGTGGATCTAAGTTCTGATTGGATGGTTTTATATTAAAATATTAATTATTTTATTTTATTTTATTATTTTTCCCTCCTCATCTCTCTCTTCCCTCCTGTGCAACCATCTTCACCATCTCCTCCATCATGACCGTGCACCCCAATCCTACACCAACTATCAGGACCCGTCCCAAATATCGCCTCGATACCCAGGACGAACCCTGCTCCTGTCTGACAATCACACCCAAATATATAACCTCAACACTACTATAAGCATAATTATCAGACGAAGGAGTAAATATAATACAACTGTAAGTCAGAGCATAGTTCTAAAAAATGGGCACCAAATCCTACTATGCTAGTCTCGCAACGGAAGAACGTCGTAAGCTCTATGCCTCGATCCCTGCCTCAACGTTCACCCCAGCGCTATCGCCACGACCTGGAGGGAAAATTTAAAACCAAAAAGTGTGAGTGGACTAGAAGAAATAAAAGTTTCAAAAACATCTTATCATCAAATCAAAGTTAAGGAAAAATAATAATAATAGTTGTTCCTTCCGTTTTGAAAACATGCATGCCTAACGAATATTCTGAAACCACAACATCAGCGATATAATGTATTTCATAAACCACTATATTAAAACCAAGTCTGATCAAACCTGCTGGGTCTATCCGAGTCTTTAAACTCAACCAGGCCTCAAATGTAATCCGAGTCTTTAAACTCCAGTCTTTAAACTCAATAGGCCTATGGGGGTAATATCATAAATGTCCGAATCTTTAAACTCCCGAGTCTTTAAACTCAATCCGGGCCCGTCCCCCATCCATCAGAACATCCGGGTCTTTAAACCCATATCCAGATCCAGCAAATCCAATCCAAATTCAATGTAAAACCATTTATAACCATAGCCAAACTCGAATTCGAAATCTTCGGTTCGAAGCCCTTCCAGCGTTCAGAACCGTCATTCCGAACCCAAATCCGAAATTCCACTTTTTAAACCAAACCCCGCGATTATCAAAACCATGTTTCATAATCCATTTATCATCATCAGAAAACAATTATATATGGAAATCCCTAAGTATGGCATCAAAATCCGAAATCCAGCTTTTTCTCGAAAAACGTGCGAAAATCCGAAAATGCCTCGAAAAACGTGCAAGCATATCAATCACATATAAAAAGCATAAAAACATATTTAAAATAATAAAACATAATTAAAACAGTTAGGCATGCTTGAAAGAAAAGAAAGAGTCCACTCACGAATCTGAACGAGTCAATCGCGCTCCGTGCGCTCCTCGACCGTCTCAGGCGTCTCCCGTCCTGTCAATATGCACCAAATAGGGTCACAAATACATCAAGGATACTAACCCTAATTTCCCCAATTTTTCGGGAATTTATTCATATTTTAATTTTAGACCCTAAACCGTCCGGATTCCCGAACTATCTCATAACAACATCCGATCAACCCGAAACTCACACCAATGGATTCCTTAGGACATTTAGAACCAAAACCATGTTGGAAGGTTGGCCGGAATCCTCCCCACGCGCCTCCACGCGCCGCCCAAAGTGGCTGCGCGTGGGCCTCACGCGCTTGCTACAGTGTTTCTTCAACCTCGAGTCACCCGGTTCAACTGTGTTGAACCGGCGTGACCGGTTCTCCTCTATTCCTCCACCAAGCTTCTTCCTTCCAACTCCATTAGTTTCGTCTAGTCCCCAACAATCCTCCCATGTCCTAACAATTGAAAATCACGGCCTAAAACTTCACGATTTCTCCCTCGAAAAACATAGCCCGTGGCCCCTGTTTTGGCCGCTGGCCACCCAGGTCCTCCCCCGGCACGGCACCACACTCAAACGACTCCTGGGACCTCCAGGAGTCTCACCCTAACCTCCAAATCTCTCGACTCTAACCCTAAAGCCACAACTTTGGAAAATAAGAAAAACGGGAAAAACAGGGGAATCGGGTATACCTTCGATCCTGTCTCCGTCGTCTGCGCCGTCGCGTACTACGGTGCTCGTTGAGTTCTTTGCAGTCGTCTAAGTCCCCTAGTGTCTTGGTTTGAGCCACCACACGGCACAACCACCACCACAGGGTCACCGCCTCTCTGTTTTCCCAAAAATTCCAGCCGTCCACCGTCGTGCCTCCGTGCACGGTTCCAGTCCAAAACACGATCAACAACTCACCCTCATCTCTTTATCACTCTCACAAGTCATCAACTCACTCACCCTTGCACTGAATCGATCGAACACTCCCAATTTCCCACTCTCTGTTTTCCTGTGTTCAAGCCAACTACACGGTTCAAAATAACACAGTTTGTGGCCGTGTGTATTTGAGACCTTCCTAGAACCATCCAACCATCCCCACATGTCCACCTCTCCATGGTCTCAGTGCAAAATATCCAATCCCACTCAGGACAAGTGGCCTTATATGATTGGGCTTAAGGGGAAAAAGACTAAAATGTCCCTAGTTATAAAAATTACCGTTTTACCCTCAAACGTTCCAGACCCGTAACTATTTCGTCCAGCGTCCGATGACAGCGTGCCGCTTGTCGTTGTACTCAGGACGTCGAGACCTATCTAACGGTCCTTGGTCTACGTGAAAATCACAAGTCCACTAAAAGTCAACATTTTTCTCAATTAGTCAAAATTACGGTAACGCCCTCAATCTTCCGAACGTCATAACTTTTTCTCCGATTGTCCGAATCGAACCTGCCACCTGTCTACGGACTCGTGACGTCCTAAGATACGTCATGGTCAATGTTCAATACTCATCCAACCTATAAAACAAAAGTCAACTTTTGACGCACTATTTACAAGGGCAAAATCGTCCTTTTATACAAATCTTTTCAAAAATTACATTTATACCCTTCCCGAAGGTACGGGTTGTTACACCAACCGCTCTCAATCATCATCCATTGCTTGTGACACGTGAATGAAAGTTGGAGAGGATATTGAGACGAACCCAATGGTGGCCACGACAAGGACCGTCGTGCACGGTAGCCGGAATTTCGGAAGGTAAACCGTGGGATTCAATTTGGGACAGATTTGGACGTCGGAGGTGGCTGGAATGATGATCGGAATTCTGGCCGAAACTTTTAATGTCCATAACTATAAATCCATGTACTTTCTGCAATTTCTGGGTTTATATTTGGAATCCTTGGCTCGAGTAGATGGATTTACATAGGTAGAACATCGAATTTGGTTGAGAAACGAGTGAGATATCGAAGTTTGAAGTTTGGGGCATCAATGGAGTTTTCCGAAGAGAAATTCCGATGCCGCTGGCAAGTTGACTCGTTGACCGGCGAGTTGACTTGCTGACTTTGACCCATTGACTTTAACCCATTAACTTTGACCCATTGACTTTTTCCAATGTTTACTTTTGGGTTGACTACGCGCGTCGGGGCGCGTGGGCTCAAATTTCGAGGTGGGCCTAGTGTCATTTTAAAGGTTTCAACGATGCGAATCCAATGATGGTGGTTTCGGGTTGATTGAAGATGGTTAAGTTGGTCAAATCAAGGTTTTTCACCTCGGGTATCATGTCCGGGACACGTTGACTCTTCTAGGAATTTTGGGGGTTTATCCTATAGACTTGTATAGTTGATTAGTGACCTTCGAGTGTGATATGGACAGGTCTGGGTGTTCCGGTGATGGTGATATAGCCTTGGGAGGCTTATGGTACACATATCGAGGTGGCAACTAAAACGTTTGTGAGTGGTCTTTGTTTTCTAAATGTGATGCATGCATAACTGTTTTATATGTTTTATATATGTGATTTCTATGATGATTATTGTGGTATTGGTGATTTACATAATTGCACGTATTTCGAGGTGATTTACATATTTACAACGGAAATCCACAATAATTCAAAAGTCAATCAATCTGCTGGATCTCAAGTGCGCTCGAGTCTTTAAACTCAAAACCATGCGCATAATCAGGCCTTCCCGGGATATCAACGAGTCTTTAAACTCAGAACACAATCACAGACCTCGGGGGGTATCATAACCGAGTCTTTAAACTCAAACATGTCAAACAAGGGCCCTCCCCCGTCAATCAACTTAGTCTTTAAACTCAAAATCAGATCCAGCCATATCCGGGTCTTTAAACCCAAAACCATTTGTAAATCACAACAAATCCAGAATCCATCGTAAACCGATTTCCAAAACCAACTCGAAATCACATTTTATCAAGCAGGACTTATGTCCGAATTTTACATTCAAATCCCCAATCATATCCATCATCCATTTCCGAACCCAAATTCGCAATAATGATTTCGTAAACTAGCATTCGGAATAACCATTTCGAACCCAAATCCGGGAATCCACTTTCATGTTTCCGAAATCCAGTTCCAAAACTGAAATCACATGAACAGGGCTTCCAGCCCGAAATCACTTTTCCCAAAATCCGTTTCACATCTTTGAAATCAAATCGTATTTCCAATACCAAATTCAAATCACCAAAATCGCGGTCAAACCACAACATACTCGAAATCTCGTAAAACGTGCAAATCTGTAACACTCTCGAAATACGTGCTAAAATCATAAATCATACTTAAAATCATAATCAAAACATCATTAAAACATGATACGCACAAATCATATAAAATCATTCATTAAACCATCATGAAAACATAGGAGAAACCATAGCCTCGAAATACGTGTAATCGCGTATTGCATATCGAAATACATATAAATACCGAAATCACAATTACCATAAGCATATGAATCATAATTATAAAGCATAGAAAACAATTATGCATGCATTGAAGTTTAGAAAACAAAGTCCACTCACACACCGTCCACAACGCTCGTTTTCGCGCTGCACGCGTTTCCGTAATTTCTGACATTTTCCAGAAATCTCAAATCCTGTCCGAAATCATTCTTCAGGGTCACTAAGGTCTCAAATAACATCATACTAATTTTCCATAATTTTTCGGGAATTAAATATTAATTAAAAACGTAACACAAACCTTCGGGCCCTCGAAACAAAGTCGAAACGGTGTCCGATTAACTCGAAATCAACGCTAAAAGGTTCGTTAAATTGCATAGGATAAAAGTCATGTTGAACTCACCTCGAGAATCGAGCCCACGCACCGCCGTGAGTGGCTGCGCGTGAGTCCACACGCCTGCTACAGTAACAGCTACAGTCATCGTCTCCACCCGAATGACTGGTAAACGGGTCTGGTTGCCCGCGACTTGACCCGGCTGAGTTCCTCTCAATTCCAATTCCTTTCCTTCAATTGATCTAGGTAAAAGCACCGTTAGAGAACCAATTAAGGTTCTGTAAACCTAATTACACACATCAAGCCTTTAAATCGATCATTTCCCTCATGATCAAACAAACGGGTCAACTTTTGAAACTTACTCAAATCAGCTTTGTTTTCTAATTAAATGATATAGAAACTTCGTATGACCTAAAAAAACCTTAAACCGTAGCCAATTCCATGAATACTTACCCGTAGGTGGTCGTCCTCAAGCTCAAATTTTCCAGAAACTAGAACTTGGGTTCTTAGCCAAACCGTGATCAATTTCCTTCAATGTTTGTACGGTTAAAGTCTAAAAGAGTCCAGAAGATTATTTCCAACCTCGGTGTAGCTCATTTCCCCTCATAAATCAAATTGAGAAATTTCCCTCCATTTTCAATTTTTTTCCCAGAACTGGTTTCTCCGTTTCTCCTTCTTAGAATGGCTCTCAAATGACTTCTCAATGATTCTAACCTCTCTGTTTTCAAACCGGCCTACACAATTAACTAAAGGAGTCCCTCAGACCCACCGTGATTCTGTTTCCCGCAAAGGACCCAAACCCATTACCCGTGCTCTGTGTTCTTCACAGTCCACAACACCCTAGACTCCAATTAGTCCTCAGTGTTAAACAATTCCTCCCAAGTCACTCACTATGTTAAACAATTCATTGGACAAATTAAACAATTTATTGAACAAACCACCCAAAGCACGGTGGTTTCAGCCCATGCTCCACTGTTCCAAACAGTGCCCTTGTGGAAAAATTACCATTTTACCCTCCTTCACAAAATTACCAAAATGCCCTTCTCGTTCTAGAACCCGTAACTTGGTCATCCGAACTCTGATTGACGCGTACCGCTTGTCTACGGACTCAGCATCTCGAGACCTACCAAACGGTCCTCGGCTTACGTGCAAAGTTCATGTCGTTTGAAAAGTCGACAAATTGCCCATTTTTAACCAAATTACCGAATTACCCTTGAACTTCCGAACATCATAACTTTCTTCTTGAATGTCGGAATCGGACGTGCCACCTGTCTATGAACTCGTGACGTCCCGAAATACGTCACAGTCATCGGTCAAAGTCAGTTTGAACGCTCGAGCAAAAAGTCAACCGTTCGCCCGATTTCTAGAGGCAAAATCGTCTTTTCTTCAAAAAAATTTCCAATTTTTCCTTTTTCGAAAGTCTGGGTCGTTACAATTTTCGTATTTGCATGTATTTCGAGATTTATGATTTAATACTGTATTTCTACGTGATTGTGGTTCTAATAATTGTGCAATGGTATGATTTTGGATTTGGAAATATGGAATCGAGCTTGAGACCCCTTTGATTTATGAACTATCGGACTAAGAGTCCATTTGATTTAAAGAGGCATCGGGCCGGGGGCCTATTTGGTTTGCATGATCGCCCTAGAGGCCCAGTTGATTATGATATCGGGCATGAGTCCCATTCGTGGTTTACAAATGTGATTTCGGGTTCGGAGACCCTAAATGGATTTGGATTTGAGAAAACGAATTTGTGGATTACGATGGTTTAATGGAATTCTCGAGCATAGGCTGTAACGACCCGTTCCGAGTATCGGGATTAAATATAAATTAATTATGGTTTAGAATGACTAATCTGGGATTAGTTGAGTGAAATTGGATGAAATGTGCAAAATGACCGTTTTGCCCCTAGGCGTGGGCAAAATGTTGACTTTTAGTTCGGGCGGTCAAACGGACTTTGACCGATGACTGTGACGTATTTCAGGATGTCACGAGTTCATAAACAGGTGACATGTTCGATTCCGACATTCGAGGAAGAAGTTATGACGTTCGGAAGTTGATGGGTATTTTGGTAATTTGGTCGAAAAGGGGTCAAATGTTGACTTTTGACCCGTGAAGTCCAATGGACGAGGACCAAGGATTGTTACGTAGGTCGAGTCGATACGAATCCAATGACAGGCGGCATGCCGAAATCGGAGATTCGATGACGAAGATATGGTCACGGGGACGAAATCGATTAACCGAACGAACCGGGATTTCGATTAAATATTATTTTATTGTGAACAGAAACCGATGATTGAGCACACCTGGATGAGTGAAAAGTGTCACCCATCCCTTGATTTAAGGCCTAAAGTCAGCTCCATGTTTTGGGGAAAACACCATCATTTTGTTTTATTACTCTTTAATCATTTAATCATTTTTAATTATTCTTAATCAGCCATTTCTTCTTCTTTGTGTTTTCTTAACCCGTGAACAAAGCAAAACACAGAGAAGTGAGATTTTGAAATTGTCCACCATTTCTCTTCCATTACTGAGCTCGAGAGTGAGAAACTACGAGCTTTGAGAGACAGAATTAACTGGGTAAACACAGGGATTGAGAGAGAGCTGGAATCTGGAAATCAAATTTTAGAAATTTTGGGGGGAAAATTCGATTGTTGAGATTTGAGCTCTGAGGATCGAAATTGAAGCTTGAGCTAGCTTCCTGAGTTTGTGACGAGTCGATCCACATCAAGAACGAAGGAAATCGAGGCCCAACTGACTCTGAACGGGCCTAGTAACAGTAAGCTTGTGTCGAGGTTGAGTCGTGATCATTGAGTGATCAAACGATGCAATTGAGATGGGGAAACAGTTTCTCATGATCCACTGAAGCTACTGGATGGATCAATTGAAAAGAATCGAGTGAGGTTGATGAATTTCGAAGGATGAACAGTGCCTGGTGTTCTTCGAAAGTTCATCTACGATTTGACGGATTTAGGTAAGCAATCGTGTAATTGAGTTTACAGACCTCTAATTAGACCTAAACCGAAACTATTTGAATGTTCAATTGAAGTAATTAAGGTTGAATTGATAGGAAATGAACCGGGTCGTCACGCGGGTTGCAGGATCCGTTTTGCAGTGAAACAGGCGAGGAAGACAACTGTTCACATTACTGTAGCAGGCGCGTAGTGGTCACACGCAGCCACTCACGGCGGCGCGTGAGGGCGCGTGAGGCCTTGTTTCAAGGTGAGGTCAACATGACTTTGAATCCTCTCAATGTAACGAACATTTTGACACTGGTTTCGAGGAAATCGGATATCGTTTCGATAAAGTACCGCGTATCCAAAGTTTTGTTTTACGTGTTAAATACGTATTTAAATTCCAGAAAAATTGGAGAAAATTATATGAGGTATTTTGAGATGTTAGTGACCCTCATTAATGATTTTGGACAGGACTTGTGATTTCCAGAATTTACGGAAAAACGTGCAGCTCGGAAAGCGAGCGATTCAGACGGTGTGTGTGAGTGGACTTTGTTTTCTAACCGTGATGCATGCATATGTGTTTTAAATGCTTTATTATATGATTTGACATTATTGATGTTTCAATCTGGTGATTTCTCGATTTTCTGGATTATTATATTATTATATTTTGGCACGATTTTCGAGAAATTATGAAATTGATGTTTGGACTCGGATTATGAGTCCGGGATTGAAAGTGATGTTTTGACTCGGGTTATGAGTCAGGAATTGAAAATGATATTTGAACTTGGATTATGAATCAGGGATTGATTTCATGGATTTACGTGAAAATGGCAACTGAGGTTGTGAACGCATGGATTTGCGTGAAAATGATATTTTGGGCTTGAGACCCAACTGGATAGTGATTTTGACTCAGATTTGGAGTCACATGTGATTATGTTGAAATTGATGATTTTTTATGATTTCGTGTGATTTAATGATTATTTTAATCAGTCTTTCGGGCACATTTTATGAGAAACGTGCAACTGATGTTTTGGGCTAGACCTGGAGTCAAAAAGATTTCTAAAATGATATTTTGACTTAGTTGGTGAGTCAATGATGATTTCTGGATTATTTTACTGTTTTAAAATGTGATTTTAAATATTTACGTGTAAATGGTAATTAGGGCTTGAGACCCAGTCGGGAATGATCTTGACTTTGTATGAAGTCAAGATTTGATTGAAATGGTTTGGAATGTAATCCCGAGATGGTTTTCCTTGTGATTATGAAATGCCCAGACGGTCGGAGCTGGGGGGGATTACCCAGCCGACCGGAGCTTGGGGGATATGATTGTAGGATCGTGAGTTGATCCTATGGTAAGCCAGCTTCTCAGATGTGAGTAAGCCTGGATGTACCACTCGGATGTGTCTGAGCCTGGGGATGTGTTCGCCCAGATGTGACTGAGCCCAAGGGTTGAGCCCAGAGGTGTCTGATCCCGAGAATGTGGCTGGATATTGGCCTACGCGTAGTGCAGATGTGATTGTGTGATAGTTTGTGCACTTGTGAGTAGTGCGGATTGATTGGATTGATTGATTGACTGTGCACTTGTGAATAGTGCTGATTGATGTTGTTTGTGATGACGTACCGGTATTGAGTACGGGTTTTTTGTCTTTGTGGCCAGGTGATTATGTTTCACATGTTTTGTCCTGAGAACCGGGATTTGATGCTTTATAACATGAACTGATTTGGTGAACATGAGTTTTACGGACCATGGGTAAACATGTTTTGATTTTATCGGTCCACTGTTCATACTTGAATGATTTCATACTATTACTCATGTTTTATGATATGCATGCATGTTTGTGAAAACTGGAAGGTAAGATTGTGTTTTGGTAAACGTTTTTATCAAAGGTCATTTTTGTCCACTCACACCTTTGCTGTTTTTATAACCCTCCAGGCCGTGGTACGACGTTCGGGGCTGATCGAGAGGCGGAGGTAGCAGCAGAAATCAGTGCAATTATCCTTTGTCTGGCAAGCACTAAAGGGTAGTTTCGGGCCTTTAGTTGACTTGTCAGACGGGAGCAGGACCAGGCACGGTTATCGACGTCCAGTTGGGACAGGTCCTGTTATAGGCCCATTTGAACGGGTTGAGATAATTTATGACATGTTTTCCATATACCATTCTTATGATCTGATATTGCCCCTCCAGGGAGGGTCAGGGACCTGGGTGACCCTGGGGGAGACTCGGCTGAGAACGAGGGGCATACGTAGCTCTATACATGACATCTGGGATGTCAGGCATTGCCTGCAAGGGGTTATTCTACGAAGCGACCGGACCGTAGAGTAACTCAGGAACATGATTGCTATTATTGGACGTCTCGGACGTCAGGCGTCTCGGACGTCAGGCGTCTCGGACGCCAAGCATCTGGCATGCCGAGGATTGGTATATAACAGTATTTGATTGAATTGTGATTTATGGATTTACTAGATTATGTATTTGATTTTCAGATTTGTTGGATTTATGAAATGGTACATCAGTGTTGGTGGTTTTGGGCAGTGGCCCAGATGATTGGATTTACAGTTTTGGGCTGAGACCTACATGCTTGGATTTATGGTTTTGGGCTAAGGCCCCAACGATTTAATCAAAGTAAATGGTTTGATTATTGGTTTTCGAATGCATGTATACTTTTTAGTGAAGGGCATAATTGTCTTCTGATGAAATGTATTTTATTAAATTATTGAATTTTCGTTCACTCACAGTTCTTAATGTTTTTAATGTCCTTCAGGTTGATCACGGATGCAGGCTATAGTTGAGACCGAGACATCACACTCATCCACCGATCCTGGCGCACTCTGGAAGCCTCGAATGAGCTGCGATTTCGAGTTATCCCTTATCTGACACTTCGTATCAGACGGGAGCATGGCACATCCCGCGTTAATTCCAGGGGGATTTAGGATGTGTCGTGTCATTATCACTATATTAAGATTTACCAAATAAATATTACTACTTAATAATATTTTATTATATTCTTATTTAGGTATACATATATTTATTTAGATATATCTGCGTATTCTTTTATTTTTATTATTTTTACTTTGTATTAATATGATTTAAATAGTAATATATTATTTAACTGTCTGATTTCGATTTATCGAATTTGTAGAATGAAAATGCAAATTTAAATTATTACTAATAAAGTAGTTTTAATTATTAAATTATTTAATTTTTATTTGATTAAATTCAAATTATTTTATAAATAATAATTTAAAGGGAATTGATTAATAATTTTAACGAAAGAAGTCGGCCGATCCCCTATTAATACGTGTGATATTGTATCACTATATTTCAATGACATGACTGCATTGATGGTCTGATACAAAATTTAAGATGCATCATATAGGATTATGGATTATGCAGTGTCGCATTCAGGGAGGGAGAGGATCAGAAACAAGCATGGTTACGTGTGCGGGGGATGAACTTACGTAGTTCTATCCGCGTACGCGTAGACACCGCGTTAAATTGATATTTTAAAGCTCCCAAGCATCAACCAATAATTCATAACCTTTTAAAAAAAAATTGCTGAAGAATTTTCACCACACCGCAGAATCAGAGAGTGACACTACGCCACGTGTAAAGTTAATTGTTTTTTTGGATGTCGGGAATATTACTATTACAAAACTTGACCAAAACTCAACAAATGACTTATTTGCCGCCATTTACACTACAATTTAGTAATTGTTTTTTTTTTAAGGGTAAATGAGATATTTAAGATTTGATATAAACGTTCTGTAAATATAATATTTAGTAGTTATTTTATTGTATGATTTAATTTTAATTTCTCTCTTTAATATAATTATATTAAAAATATGATGAATATTTTAATTCAAATTTCACTATAAGGTATAAACATATGTACAAAAATATTTTATATTCAATTTAAAAAAGAGAAAAATAAAGATCCAACTGATTTTTACTATTTTCATCACACTTGATGTAAATGTTAAAACAGTTTTTTTTTTCACCATCTTTACAAATTTGGATGTAACCAGCCAAACAGAATTGTTAATTTGTTAATTTTTACAAACATACAAACTAATTTTGGTTGAACTGGTAGATTTTGTTAATTTTTCTATCTATACAAAAAAGTGACGGACTTGTTGAGGGGGCAACCTGAGCTGTAACCAGGTCAGATTTTATAGTTATATATTGCACGAGCTCAAATTTACATGGAAATTGGCTTAGCCCAGTTAGCTTGGTGGATGGCCTTCTTGTCGAGGGCCTACGTTCGAAACTTCTAGTTGTTTATAGGCTTGATTTTATGCTATAATTCATGTTTTACTAGTTTCTTCCCATTTTTAAATAAAATTTAATCCTATTTGATCAATTTTTTTTTTTTGCAATTATGAATATATTTAGACTTATTTTACCTTGCAATTTTTTTTTAAAAAACCTTGATGAATTTAACATTTTACCAATTTTTGAATAAATTTGACTTTATTTCATTATTTTCCTTCCTATCTTTGAATAAAATTGATAATATTTTATCATTTTTTTAATTTTTGAATAAGATTTGATAAATTTAATTTACCCTTCAATTTTTTTTTTTTTAAAAACATAATCTACTCAACTTTAAATTTCTGACACAAAATATTATCTTTAGAGTTCGGTAGAGGAAGAAGAGTTGTGATGTCGACAATAGGGTCACTTGTGAGATGTACAACTTGGGAATAGTATAATGGCCAAGAGGGCGAAAATAGTAAAAACAATACGAGAGAAGGAGATGATACAATGCGGGCGGATGCATAGCACTGAGATGCAATTGAGTCATATAAAAATGTCTAACGCCTTAATAAGTACGCATTCTCACTTTTCTTCCTCGTCTTCTCCTTGTGTGTCTGCCCCTTTTTGCCTGAACAAAAAGAAAATCGCTCGCTCTCTCCCAAATTTTTATATTTGTGTTATCTTCAAAAAGAAAACGCAATCTCAGATTCCTAGGAGGAAACAAGAAGCAAGGATCGATGGCGGATCAACTTACTGATGATCAGATCTCTGAATTCAAGGAAGCCTTCAGCCTATTCGACAAGGATGGCGATGGTCAGATCATTAGATCTATCTCTCTTCCAGTATTTTACATTTTTTACATTTTATGAATCGTTATTTGTTTGTCCAGATCTATGGCTTGTTTCTGATTGAGGTTCATGGGTTTTGTTCAGGGCTAGATTTAATATTCTTTCTCTGTTTCTAATTTGATTTCTTGTTGGGGATTTGATCTTCTCTTTATTTTGATATTTAGTTTCTTGAAATTATTAGCTCGATTCATGTTTCGCGGGAAACATTAACAAAATCAGAATGATAAGTTGTTGAAGTTCAGCTATTCACAAATGTTTGATCTCTTTTTCGAGTGTTATTATGCGATGTGTTTTATATAATTTATAGTTCATTCCGGATCTTTACGTTGGGATCGTTTGTCCAAATGTTTTCTTTGAAAATGATAAGGACGTTGAATTAATTGTCCTTTTTCCTGCAAAAAGACTATCAATCAATTTTCAAATTTAAATTTAGTATTGACTAATACACTTTTTTCTATGAATATAAATTCGTGAAGCATATTTTATTTCTTTGGATATTACTTTTTTCATGCAGAAATGTGTTATCTGCAGGGCGTTCTATGTCGCAGAATTTTTAGATCTATGCCCTTGTAGAATTTATGCGAGTGACGGACCATGTTACCTGTATGATAATTTCTGGTGTGTTGTATTCTCTAACCATTTCCATGTTCTTTTTTACACAAAAATGGAAATGGTATTCACTTGGTGTCACCGTATTGCTGATTTTCTTTCATCGATGCATGAAATTTGAAAGTGGGTTTGGTAATAGATATGCAGTCTCTGTTGACTATGTGTGTACTGTGCAGAATTCCAAGTGGGGTTTTTGCCTTCAGAGAGTTGATCCAAAAATACTGTATATGTTTGCATTTAGAACTAGTTTACAATGTTCTGACGTTTATGAAACGAAGAGAATTTTACATTTTTCTGTTTTGAAAGGATATTTCTGTCTTTTGATAATTTTTATATGTTGGGTGTTTCTTGTTGCGCCTGTTATATAAGAAAGACTAACCTAGTAAGAATCTATCATCTTAGTTGTGTTCCCCATAGCCATCTTATGTAGGTTGCTAGGATGATGGGCAAATTAGGAAGCAATTTTTTTTATCCTTTTTAAAAAAATTTGTCATGCAGGCTGCATTACTACCAAGGAGCTTGGGACAGTGATGAGATCATTGGGGCAGAACCCAACAGAGGCCGAGCTGCAGGACATGATTAATGAAGTGGATGCTGATGGTAATGGAACCATCGACTTTCCTGAATTCTTAAACCTGATGGCCAGGAAGATGAAAGACACCGACTCTGAGGAGGAGCTGAAAGAGGCTTTCAGAGTTTTTGACAAGGATCAGAACGGCTTCATTTCTGCTGCCGAGCTGCGCCATGTGATGACAAATCTGGGGGAGAAGCTCACTGATGAGGAAGTTGATGAGATGATACGTGAGGCTGATGTTGATGGCGACGGGCAGATAAATTACGAGGAGTTTGTGAAGGTGATGATGGCCAAGTGATTGCTCTTATCAAACTGGACTCGTGATTTAAGAACCAAAAAAAGAAAAGAACAAAAAGAGGAAGAGGGCTTAGTAATATGGATTCCTAGCTTCCCATTTATGTTATGGTTTTTGTAATGAAAAAGAAAGTAGTAGACTCTTGTTGTGGAGGTGGTGTTGGTATTTGTCCCCCTCTTTTAGTGTCTTGTGACAATGGTTTGGCTCTTCATTTCTCCTCTTTTCCTTGTTCCATTTTATGGTCTATTGTGACCCTTAACTTCCTGGGGGATTCACTGTTTTATGTTGGACGGATGACTCATTTTATTTTTAGGCTGCTTCCTATTTTACAATGAATCTGGGTTTGTATTATTTTAGTAGTACCAGGGTCTATTAGGGGTGGCAATGGGTCGTGTCATGAATTATGTTTTATCTATTTATGCCCAACTTGAATTTGATCCGTTTAATAATCGTGTTAAGAATATTCAATTTGAATCTGACTTGTTAATGACTTGTGTAATCCTATGACTCGTTTAACCTATTTAATAAACAAGTTATATTTAAAACTCAATTAATTTATGACCTATTTCATCCGTTTAACTTGTTTAATATATTTAACTTATTTAAATTATAAGATTTAATAGATATTTAGATAGGTAAATGGGTAGATATATGGATTAGTAATAACATGTTTATTAAATTGGTCAATATATGGGTTAATCTGTTAACTTGAAATTTACTCATTTATTAAACGGGTTAACATGTCATTATACGGGTTAATAGGTTGATTCGAAATTTACATGTTTAAGAAATGGGTCATAACGGGTTGACCCGAAAATGACCTGAAATTTTAATCGTGGGGATTGACCTGGATAAATTTCATACGGATTTTGAGTCGTGTATCGAGTTGTGTCAAAAATTGTCACCCAATGAATCTATGAACGCCGGACCCTCTTTATCGTACCCATGCGTCGTGTGTTGTGTGTTAGTACCATGTTTTATGAGCCCTTCATGTTCAGCGTTCACGATTATAGAGGATATGGAAGGGAATCTATTTTTATTTTTTTATCCTTCTGCTTCTAGTGGATTCTATTGAATAATCTTTTATGGGTAAGCTTCACATTACTATTCTGTAAGTTACAAAGGTAATAGATATGCTTGTATTTTACATTATTTCACTTTGTTAATAGAATTATACTTGTATTTTACTTTATTATTATGTGATTTGTATTAGATAATAAAATTGCTTATGTATTTTAAAATATTTCATTTTACTGCCTATGCTTTTTAAATGTTGCATATTGAATCTTCCGTTACATTTTTTGTTCTTTTTAAGTAAGTGCTAATGGAGAGAGGAGTTCACTAATTAACAATTTTTTTAATTTATTATATGCTAAAATGGAAGGATTTGAGCTTTTTAAATGCATTCAAAAATGTCAAATATGAGAGATTTGTGACAAGATTTTAATTAGTTAGTGACTTATTTTAAAATGTAACTATTGGATATAAATTAAGAATTACTTGCTTCAATTGAATTACAAAAATAGTTAGTTGGTGATATTCATGTACTCTATATTACTACAAAATTGAAGTACCAACAAAAAAAAAATGACAAAGAGTTCGAAGTGTAACATTTTTCAAAGTCTAGGTTAGTAAAGTGAAACATTTTAAAGTATTAAGTGAAATTTTATTATATGATGTAATTATGTAAACTACATGGTAATAACGTGAATCATTTTAGAATGCATGTGTAATAATGTTATTTGGTATAAACTATGAGATAGTAAAATCTATTTTGTCTACTTTTTATTTTATTTTATTTTATTTATCTATATTCTATCTAATTCTTTTATAATGTGATTTGGTAAATCCCATGGGGGATTCCCAAAATCGAAGACCGGGTCTAATTTGGAGTTGAGTTGCGTCATCTTCGATAAATTTCAAGCTCCTGCTAGTTAGTTATCAGAAAAATCGTCATCCAAAGGTGACAGTTTATTAACTGTATAATATCTCGTGGTTAATGTGAAAACACATCTACTTATATTATGTAAGATAACATTAAATTTAATGAATTATTCAATTCAATTATTTTCCAAACGAACTTCTAAATCCATTCATTATGTCTCGTCTACAGAATTTTTTTCGCATTCATTATGTCTGGTTTATGGATGAAAGTAGGCTGGTCTGGTTATCCTGTGATCCTCACGTTCTCTTTTATTCTTGGGCTAGTTGTATTATCCAAACCAAAGAGGCAAAAAAGATAACACTTTTAACAAAAAAAAAATTATTTATCAGTGTTAGTAATAGCCTATAAAATTGATTCTCTGATAAAATATTTAGACAAGGACAATCGTAAAGTTGCTAAATACAACCAATCTTTCTTTTAATTGATGAAACAGAAAAATCATCGCAAGCTAGGGGTGAAACCGAACCAGCTTTTGAGATTTGTGACACAAAACTTATTTCGCTTGTTTCGTTTCTGTCTCAGGAGAAATCATCTTCAAAATTGACTCCAATACACGCTTCGATGAATCATGCACGAGAAACATATCTCCAAAATTCCAAATTTTCAGCGCAAGATTTCCCAATACGTGATTTCCCCCCAAATCCTATATTTCTCCCCAAATTGCAATTTCAAATTTTGGTCAAAAGGGAGCAAATTTCATTCGGGATTTCAAATGGGGGCTCCTCTTTCTCGTCCACATTGTCTACATCAATTGGGTCTAATGTGTCAGTGCGTCCGAATTTTGTTTCATTGTGCATTTGAATCAAACGGCATATAAACGAACGAGTACATGGTGCATTTAAGATAACAAAACCTATAATTATTTGGTTCAGTTTGAAATTCAGTGGCATAGAACCAAATGGAATTGGCTTGGATTTAGTTCGATTCAGTAACTATTTTATATTTTGGTTTTTCTTAGGTTTGGGGATATTTTAGGATGGTTTGGGCCAATTTGGTCGATTATTTGGTTCCCCACAACACCCCTGTCGCAAACTCTTTTTTACTTTTTCTTTTTTTCTATTTCAATTTTTGGATTATATATGATGATTTTGTAACTATGGATAAATGATTGCAAACGTCCCTGAAATGAACTATAATGTTATCAAATTATCCATAAACTTCAATATTAAAGTTTATCGTCTTGAACTTTACTAAAATACGCAATGTTGCTTCTTCTATCTATTTGCTAAATGTTTTCTGTTAAAAGTAAGATTAGAGATGTCATTTCATGTGTGCTTCTTAAAACCGCGCTATTAAATGGTTGCCAACATCCTTAAACTTTATGCAAATTTTACCAACCGTCTCAAAACTTCAATATCAAGGTCCACATCCCTTTTATTATTTTATTATTTTAATTTTGTATTTATGTTTTATAACGATAATAGAGAATAAAACAAGGTATGTATTTTACCAACATTCCCTACCTTTCAATGTTCTGATGATTGCAAGAATTTTCGTGGGTACATGGTCATGAGATCCACTCGTTAATACATGGAGCCCAATAAGCCTATCTGGAGTTGCTAAAAAAATGGGATCCCTTATAGTTGAAGACAAGATATTTATATGGGAAAACATAAATAAGCGGGCCTCCACTTATGCTTTCAAAGAAAGGCATATGACCAAGTTCAGGTTCGGCTGGGAAAATAAGATGGAGCACCTAACCATGTATCTTCACAGACAATGAACAATGATGTTGTAGTATTCGAGCCTTTTTTTCATGCTTTTTCCAAAGGTTCGGAAAATTTTTCATCGGATTTTTCCCAAATGAATTTTCATGGTGAAATTTTAACGACATTTTGTTAATTTTATGACCTTGAATTCTGTAATATTGTTGACGAATTAAATTATTCATCATTTGATAATAACTTGTAGAAAAAAAAAAACATTTGATGGGATGAAGTTTATGAATTATATAAATAAAATCATTCATGTTAAATTGACAAGATACTACACGTACAGAAGGATGGATGATCAGAATTTAGAAACGCAGCCTTCTCTTACATGCCTCAAAGGGTAGTGGTAGTGGTGATTCTGGTGAAGAATAGGCAATTCCCAGTCCCATTCCCATTCCCATGTCTTTAAGCAAGTCCTCAATCAAGTCTTTGCAAATATAGTCTTGTAAAGCCAATCCTATTCTTCCAATCTCTCTCTTCTCTCCCCAAGTAATGTCCCTACTAACTTCCGATACACACTCTCTCATGGCTTTCCTAGTATTCCATTTCCATGCTTGCCCTGATTCCAATAATTCATCATTATTCATCATACTTGAATTTGAATTCACCATCAATTCATCCTCTCCGTCTTCTCCTCCTGCTTTCTTCCTTTGTTGTTGCCTCATCATCATCTGCTCTCCGGGTTGTTGTGCACGCCCTAAAATATATTAATTCAATACAATTATATATATATATATTATGTTTTATAATATACTAACTTTGATTTTGCATGTATATATATAATCATCATAGTTCGTAATAAGTACCCCCACTTTCTTTATTTACTTTTGTTTCTTTTTTTATTTTGGGTCAAAATCTTAAAGCATTCAAAGTGAAAGTGGTGATCGATGGAATGGAACCCACACTCCTCAAAGCCTGCAAAAGGAAAAAAGAAAAAGAAAAAGAAAAAGTAAAAAGATGTCTGCAGTTTGCAGTACTGGGGCCGTAAGGTTTTTCTTCTCCATGTAATTCCTTCAATATAAATATCTTTCTGTCTCTCCCCTCTCTCCCATATGTCGTAATCCAACAACAGTCATTATCTGTGAGTTGAATTATGATTAAAAACACTCCGAGTTATTTTAAGAAGTTTCTAATTCTTTTCTACTTCAACTGAAGGCCATATAATATATTCTTGTCCATCGGGGTTGTTCTTAATCAAGCTTTTCTTCGATCTCAAATAGTCCTCTTATAGAAATGGATAATCTGTACTCACATATACTATCAGCAAATCTTTGATTACTAGTCCGTTAGACGCCGCCCAAGGGCTCCAAGAGTGAGAAATCATCCGGCGTTTAGGCCTTACATAAATTGTATTATATAAGTTATTATATATATACATATATTTAGTTATATAAATTATTTTATTTATTAGTTACTTAGTTAATAATATAAGTATTAATCAAAAAAAAAATATAGAATATTGTATAATAAAATTAATATAAAAAAATACATTTTCAATATTTATAATTTAACAACTTAAATTTTACCAGTAAATAAAGAAAAACATTCAAAAAATTTCTTTCTTCAAAATTAGTTGCATAGGCACTCCCTTTTTGTAGGGCTGAGTTGATCTGTAAATTAAGTTGAGCCTTAGGTGTCGAGTCTCGAGTCTTGATAATGATCGCAAATAGCAGTATCGGTCGAGGAGATCACTTAGTTTGTCTCCCACAGCCGCTAGTGATAGTATGGTGATTATTATGACTTCTCATTTCTCAAGCACTCAACTCAATATCAACACATTCATACAACTAATTAATTTACATGTTTACCATAAATCGTTAACCCTAATTTTTTTAATTAGAATAGATAATTTCAATTATGACATTATATACGAAAATCAACACACAAAAGTACATCCATTTTTTTCTTTGTCAAAACAAGCACATCCATATTCGGTGTACTATATAGTGGAGGCAATTACGGGCTCATTAATTAATTAATTAATTAAAAATATATTTTCTCTTTTTTTTTCCACTAGATTTATCTCGCGTTGATTGATGTTCTATTTTATAATGAATGATATATCTATTTGAATAAAAAAAATATATTATTTCGATAAATTAATAGGTTCACGAGATCGATAAATTACGTAAGGCAAATGGATTGAAACAAATTAATATGGCACATACCGTAATTTAATGTCTGTTTTTTGGAGTAGTGGTGGCGGACGTTGCTGATTCTGAAAGGCTGCTCACCATAAAAGATTTTGTTCTCCTTACGGCCGCCAATTGCGGCCTCCGCTGGTCTCATATTCACGGCAGCAACATTAACAGTAGAGGCTGACGTCATTGAGGAGCGGAGCGCTTGGGATGCCCGAACAGCGTGTATCATCTTCTTTAGGGCCTTTAAATCTTCATCACATTTCTGCAATGCTCCTAAAAGTAAAAGCTGATCATGCTCATGCTGCCTCTTATTAATATTGGCCGACGATGTCAACTTTGGCAGTGGCATCATCCGCGGAAGAGGAAAAGCCTCATCACCTCCCAACCCCATCAGCCGTGCAACTAGGGTGGCTGGTGGGGTTGCACTGTCCACAAGTGGCGGGGCCGATGAGTTCATGTGGCGGATCTCTGCCGGAAGCGTAGGGCTTCTGATTGGGGTATATCTCCCAACATAATTAATGGATGACAATGACTTGTCCACATTTTTGTTTTCCGCAGCTTCGCTTATTAATGTTGTGGAGGATTTTGATGATATTGTACTTGTACAAGAAGAACTACCATCACTACCAGCCCGGCCAGCCCCCGTACATTTATTATTATTATTATTATTGTTATTGTTCTTTTCTTGCTTTTTCCCTGAAATTAGCAATTAGTAATTAAGTGCATAAAATTAGTAATTAGAATATATATGAATTCAAATAGAAGAAGAAGACATTAACAATAATCTATTAAGTGGCCAGCTGCATGGCGGCACTAACCAGAAGTGAGGAGTTTGCGGGAATTGTGGCGGTGGTGTTTAGAGAGAAAGTGGAAGATTCCGGACATGCAGCCTACAGTGGTGTCTGGTTGCGCATTTTCACGGCGGCCCCGGCCTGGAGATGAAGATGAGGATGGTGCTGGTCGTAAACTAGTATCTGTATCCACCTGTGCTTTCGTCATCATGGATCACTTCACTGCTTTACGGGCTAGCTGGGCTTTAATTCATTTCACTAGCTAGCTCACTGACTCTCACTCTCACTAGCTCACTGTGTAGATAGAAATATATTAACAAAGTCTCTTGGGTTTGCAAATTGCAATTGCAAGGTGAGATTCACGAGTAAGTACGTACGGTTGGTACTTTACAGGCTTCGAGCCCGGACAAGTGTCGAAAGGACAATATTTGCATGTACTATCTTTTCGATTTATCGAATTGTTTTTTTATATATATTAGTTAAATAGAGCGTTTATCATGAGAATTTTAACTCTCACAAAAAATGTTGATTTGTTTGATATATATATAAATAATTAAATGACTTCTAATCTTAACATGATGATTTAAGAAATAAATGGGGCTGATTATGATATATGCACATAGATAATTTGATAAATTCAAAGAGCGATATGAGAAGATATCACACCAAGTTGGAATATAAGTAGTATTTTTAAGTAAGATTTAAGAACCACATGCATATGCTAATATTGCAACTTAGCAAAATTTTCTAAAATTTGGATAAATTTAAGGAGGATGAAAACTGTTTAATCCCAACCCGTTTGAGATTTGAGATTTGAGATTTAAGAAGAGATCGCAACCCAGTTAAAAGTTAATTAAACGTGCAGCTGGCAGGCATAGATAACGGTAATACATTGGAGTGGAGGGGCCTGTCTGCCACTGGCTGTCTCCACTCTCTCCATTCCTGTATGAGTCATGAGTGGAGCGTGTGGACCTTGGCTGAAAAGAGGAAAAGTGAAGAGAGGTCAAATTGACTCAGGCAAACCAGTGACCACAGTGCTCCTGCTCCTAGCTACATCTTACATGTCCTTTTGCCCTTTGATTCTTTCTTTTCATTGTTTTAATTCAACCATTAATCATCATAATGAAATTTCTCATATATGAGTCATGCATGGTTGCATATATATAATTATAATTTATATACCAAACAATGCCATGGCCAATTGAGTTGATTAATTACAGAAACAAACCTCATCGATGGGGATCTTGTGTCTCTCCCTCCCTCGATCTCTCCCTCCTCTACTCACAATGACATCATCTTGGGACATTTGTCGACTTTGTTCTTGGCTTCCGATATTACCCATAGTTACACTAACGTAAATTGTGATTGCCTTGAAACCGCCTTTGTCCCTCTCTCATTTCTCTGTAAAAATGCAGTTGTTAATGAGAGAGATTTCACAAAAACTTCAGCATTCATTAAGGCATGATGAGCTCAAGTGAAGGTAACACATTGGAGACATATTCTCCATGCACTCGCTGCCACACACTCCTAAACCAATGTATATGACAAATATATGGCTCTAACTAAAACATAGGTGGAGATTGTGAGTGGTTTTAAGTTTTAACATTCAACAGCGCGCTCCTTCTAAAATAATTAATGTTTTCACTCCAAGTAATCCTCTGAGATAATTGAATCTCTCATTGGGAAGCGTCTTAGTGAAAAAATTTGCAGCTTGCTCTTCTGATCTATAGTACATAAGGTCGATTAGTATTCCTTGCATTAATATATTGCATGTATAATTAGTTTGGTTAATTTCTTCTTGACAAATGATGTAACGTTTTCAGACCAAATAAAGAAGTAAGGATGGTGTACCTTACTAGTAAAAACCCAAGTAATTCAAAATATTTCAACAGGAACCTCAACCAAATTGCTTGAGTTATTGCTTCTACTGCACTCATATATTATGCCTCTGCATTTGAGAGAGCAACATTTTGCTGCTTGATTGATGCCTATGAGAATACCCCACTGCCAAATGATGAGAAAACATAACTTGATGTGTTTCTCATGTCATGTACTCAATGCCATAATTGATAGTTCCTCGAATAGACATGAGGACTCCTTTTGTCGTGCCAAGGTGCTTCTTATTTGGTTCACGCATGAACCTTAAAAGTAAAATTGTTGCAACATAGTATAGAGTCTTCTAGATGTTACGTATAACAAGCTACCAACAATCTTCTTGTACGTTTCATCTCAACCTTTTCCGGTCATATTCCTCATACAATTTTTCATTTGCAGCAAGGGGAATGCTCATTGATTTATAATCTGTGAGTCCAATTTTTTTTCCGAGCAATGGCCGTGCATAATTCTTTTGGTGAATAAAAATGCTTTTGTCGGTTTGAGTTACACTCATGCCCAGAATATGATGTAAAAGGCAAAGATCGGTCATCTCATACATTCTCATGTGATGCTTGAATTTTGCAATCATAACTTCACCGTCTCCAATGTAGTAGACTATTTCATCCAGATAGATGGACACATGATCTTAAAGTATAATGTAGCTTCACTAGGACTCATGAAACCCACAACTGAGCCATAAGAGTAAATTTCATTAATTTCACCAAGCATGGATACTTCCAGTGTCTACTATGTAGAATGGATAGTGTATACCATGTAAAGTATGGATAGCTTCACTAGGATTACTTATTCCTATTGATGCTATGGTATAGACGTTTAGTGGATAGTGTCCATCTTAATGGAATGCCTCGTTTTACAGAAAACATAACATTTAGAATATTTTCTCTAAAATAATGATGTTTTCCCTTCATTGTTCAAAGAACAAAGCCAGTCTAACTAAAATTTCTGAATATCTGCGGAATGCATATCCAACAAGCGAGCAAACGTTTACTACCAAAGCATAAAGAGAACAGAATTCTTCATTTTCTGGAAACAAAAGAATGCTGGTCGAGAATCTAAGATTATGAACGAAACAGTCCTCCATACAAAAATATCGTCCAATATTGTTATCTGTAATCTTGCAATTTCCTAGCACTGTAAATCATATGCTGGAAAAGAAAGTACATATATACAAGAGGATCTTGTTAGATAGTCTATATGTATCCTTCTGATTCCCTAGCATTGTAAACCACATGCTAGGAAAGAAAGAAAGACCGCAACTTCCATGCTCGACTTCAAGTTACTATATATGCCGCCTGCAAGATGCACAGAAAACTAATACCTAAAGATCTTTCCAGACGTTAAAATCTGTACCTGAGATGTTATAATTTATGATGCTGTCCTGGCATCCTATAAAGTATGTACTCCGTGTTGGATCTATATTTATCAAAGCATGGGCAGTATTTTCAGGGCTAGCTGCAACAACAACCTCATCTGCACCAAAGGCCACTTCAGCATAACCTTTACCATCCACCTGGTTGTTCTCCAGCTTCAAATAGTTCAGAATTAAAAAAGTAAGTAATCATATAATAGGACTGTGTATGAAGTAAAACACTAACCATATTAGACATCTAAATTTAGGACATTTATTTATATCTGGATTACATATTCATCCTCATTGTAAAGAACAGATAACCTAGAAGACTTATTCATCCTCATTGTAAAGCAGATAACCCAGAACAGATAACCTAGAAGACTTATTGATATCTGATTACATATTCATCCTCAATGTAAAACACTACTAGTGCCAAATTACTCAATAGCACACAAGCCAATAAAGTCATTTTAATAACTATTCTACGCCCATTATCATAATTGGATTATTAATATAATTGAATAACTGACATTCCAATATTTTGACTAAATGATTAAATTCTCTAATGCCAATACATAAATGAGGAGATGGATGTTTTTTTCTGGTGAGATTTCAACGAGACTTCCCATATTGGGCAGAAACAGAGCAAGACTTGGAAATTGGTCAAAATATTGGCAATATCATTGGACATATTGAAGACATTTCTACTAGATCACCGATAGAGGATAAAGGGCAAAATTAATGACATGCTTGTGGTAGAAACACAATGAACCGCAGAAACTATCCACAACTTCCTATCAAGCATATTAATGACATGTTTGCAGTAGAAACACAATGAACCACAGAAACTATCCACAACTTTCTATCAAGTATGCTTCTCAGCATTTTTTCAGCACAGAGCCTTGGCTGTGACTGGATACTGCCTAAGGGGTAGAAGAACCAGAAAAGAAGAGAGCTGGATATGCTTTGAAATGAGGAAAGCCTGCTTACCTCCGTGCAAAGGTATAATCCTTCTGATGGAGTTTATTTCATATTAGTTTAGTGAACGAAATACCGGTTCTCAGAAAGCAAGCCTATCCTTATAAATAAGTTAATAGTAGAATCTTAAGGCTATATACGTAATTTTAAACTAAGACTATGTAAGAAGATAAACTAGCGTACTGGTATAATAGAATGCTCAAGCTAAGGCTCTTTTACTGAATCTGCATTTTTAACGAAATTAATATATAAATGATTTTTTTAGCATGAAAGATAGACCTTAAAGTTTTCTTTTCTCAAGGAACTTTAAAGTTAAGAATCTACATTTTTCAACCCTTGAGTTCACATACACTATATGAGTATCTTATAAACAGAATCATCTAACCAATAAAAAATAAAAAATAAAAAATAAAAAACTAGAGAAGTTTTTCAAATTAAAACTCAAACTTTAAAGTTCAGCAATGTGCACTGGTATCACCGTACATTTGATATATTTATACAGTAATAAAACACCTAAATCGACACAACACAAGTGACGTCAAAGGTTTCAATTTTTGTTGTTTCATGCATCCAGATCAGATTATGTAGACTTTAGTATACTAGAAACAAAAGCAAAATTGTAAGGCAACTACTCTTCTATTAAACTGAGAGCATACCCTAAACTTTGTGTCAGCTCCCCATAAGACAAATGTTTCGTTACAAGAATGGTGCCTGTGATTTCCCCTTAAACCACCAGGACGGATTTCGCCAAGATGAATTGAAACACAGCTTACAGCTCCACCTATAAAGGGGAAAAAAAAAATATATTTGTCAACATCCAGACTATGAGCAAAGGCATTTTGAATTGGGATCACATTTGAGTTGGATATCCAAATCCAAGGGACATCCAATGCAATTCAGCAGAATCCAAGCACAAAAAATCAATGAAATCCATTTCCTATAACAATGTACCTTCATATGAATTTGAATTCAACCATCTACACAAACAAGAGGCCAGAGATTATCATAGCGTGGAAGCAAAGACAGCAAAATTGAATGCAAAAAGATGCATTCTGATGCAAACAAACAAAATATATTTCAGAAGCAACTAAATTATGTTTCTCTATGGAACCCAGAAGCGAATCGGGAATCCAGAAGCAAATAAAAGAAAAGGAAAGGGGTGTGCCTGAAATGCCAGAATCAAGAGCAAGGGAAATGGGATCGAGCAACCATCCCCTCTGGTCTTTTGCAATCCGAGAAGGGAAGCAAGAGCTGAACCTAACGAGATTGGCGTTGGCATCAGTGGTCAATTTCTGATGGGTGAGGGTGTTATCTTTGTCTTTAGAAATATGAGGAGAAGAAGAGAGGTAGGAGGAGTGTTGGAGTCTCAGAGAAACCCAAGTGAGCAAGAGGAAGATTGAGAGCAGAAAAGGGAAGGCATGGGGTTTCTTGAGGAAGTGTACGACGGATGAGTATGGCGGGCTTTGGCTGTGGAATGGGTTCTCTGAGCTCTGGCTGTTCCGTCGAGGGTTTGCCATCAAATTCTTAACTTCTATTCACACTACACATTCTTTGTGTGTATATTCGAAATGGAAAAATTAGCCGATCAACCAACCTTTTTTAACTCAAAATTTATGTCGACATGTGTTACACGATATAAGAAACTTAATAAAATACTACTATAAATTTAGTAGTTGGGGTACCTTTCATCCAATAAAGAGGAGGTAATTTTTATGACGACATTCCCTCATTTTTCAAGTTTAATTTCATCATCGCCATCTCCTCTAATGGTAAATATTTTGATAAGACCTGATCCTAAAATATTCTGATATTCACGTCTAATTATATTTTTGTCTGACAACGATCCCAAAATACCGAAATTACTCTCGATACATGTCAAACATATGATACTCGGACTACCTTATTGTTCATGCATCTACTTCCCAATCAACCTCGATTTTGTGTAACGACCCGAAAGGCCAATAAAATCACGAAAAGTGTGAGTGGAAAAAAATAAGCATTTAAAAACATGTCTTACGAGAAAACTAAATGTTTACCCTGCGACTTTATAAAACGTGTATGCATAGAATGTAACGACCCGTCCTGAATTCCAGGATTAGGTTAGTGACTAATCACGATTAGCGAGGTTAATCGGTGATTAGTTAGGGGAAATCGGACGAACGATGCAAAATGACCGTTTTGCCCCTAGCCATGGCAAAACGTTGACTTTTCATTCGGGAGGTCAAATCAACTTTGACTGATGACCATGACGTATTTCGTGACGTCACGAGTTCATAGACAGGTGTCACATTCAATTCCGACATTCGAGGAAGAAGTTATGAAGTTCGGAAGTTTAGGGGCAGTTTAGTAATTTTGGTTAAAAGGGAAAATAGTTGACTTTTTTACCGAGAGGCCCGATGGCCAAGGGTCGAGGACCATTACGTATATCGGGACGATACGAATCCGTAGACAGGCGGCACGTCGAATTTGGACGTTCGACGGCGAAGTTACGGTTCACGGAAGTTTCGGGGCACTATTGCACGAATTACGAGATGACTTAAGTTTTGTCTTTTGTGGGCCCCAGATATTTAATCCCTGCCCAATGGATGAGTGACAAGTGTCACCCATCCACTGGCCCTTCCTTTACATTCATGCATCTCATTCCCTTTTGATTTTCATCGATCATTCTTCCCATCTCAAAACCGATCTCACCCCATCCCCTTAAACCAATCCAACCCTTCCCTTTTGAACATGGTTGTGAGACCCTGAGAGTGAGAGGAGGCTGAGGACGTTGAGGAAGGTGGCAGGACGCGGCGGGGCCGCCGTGCACGGCTGAGAAACGGTAAGTACTCGGTTTGCCCATTTTTTCCTCTTATTTCGATTCTTGCATTATGGTTGCTTTTGGGTGCTTAGGAGATGTTTGTTAGGTTATTAGGAAGTTGTTAAGGTGTTTTGGAGGGTGGTTCACGGCGGAGGAATCCGTGAGAATGGCTGGGAAAAACAGGGTCGTGGGGCCTTGGTTGAACCGTGGGGTTTTAATGGTTTTCAATTAGTTTTAGGGATTGGTTTAGATAGAAAACTTGAAAATAGGATTTTTAGGCTTGAAATGGGACAAAACGGACCAAATAACAGGGAGAAAACAAGCCGGACCGGTCACGCCGGTCCAGGAAAACCAGAGAACCGGACCGGCCGGTTCGCGGCAGGTTGAAGAAGGAACTGTGCAGGGCGCGTGAAGCCCACGCGCAGTCCCTTCTAGGGGCATGTGAGGGCACTTGAGGTGTCCTTTGGGGAAAGTTCCAACATGTGAAATCATCTATTCGATGTAACGAACATTTTGGGACTGGTTTCGTGTCAATCGGATATCGTTTCGATAGGTTTCGGGGTGTTCGAAGGTTTAGGATCGAGTTTAAAATAGTTAGAAAATCGAGAAAATTATGGGACTTCAATGAGAGGTTAATGAGGCTATTAGTAACCCTCTAAATGAATTTGGACAGGTTTGGGAGTCCCGGTGACGACGATTGACCCGGGAGACGATTATGACACGCGTATCGAGGCGCAGCTTCGGACGGTCTGTGAGTGGACCTTGGTTTTCTAAATTGGTGCATGCATAAATGTTTATTATATGTTTTAATACATGTTTGATGATGTCATGGGTGCATTTGTATGTGGTTACGTATAAGCACGTATTTCGATGTTTCGGTCTTATACGGTGCTTATACGGGTCGGTATTTCTTTATTGGTTTAAATGAAATGGTTTTGGATTTCCAAAAGGATAAACTCGGGTATGAGACCCATTTAGTTTTGTCTCGGGCATATGACCTCAGATATCGGGCACGGTGCCCAGCTGATGTCATATGTTCGGGCACGAGACCTAGGTTACTTTACGGTTTTGATTTCAGGTCAGAGAATCTTAAATGGATTTTCAGGTTCATGACGGTTTATGGGAACTGCCATGAACCCTTGTTATTGTATCGTGGTTCATGACGGTTTATGGGAACCATCATGAACCCTGGTTATGTGATTGTGGTACATGACGGTTTATGGGAACCGGGCATGGAGGATGTTATATATATATATATATATATATATATGAATGGAATGGATATTATGGATCATGACGGTTCAGGGGAACCGGGCATGGATATTTGTGTTATGTATATATATGTTCATATACCTTCCTTTACTTCTATTATCTCCTCCGGGGAGGGTCGTTGGCCTGGGTGGACCCCGGAGTAGTCACGGAGCACTGACTGAGTGGGAGTCGCCCCCGTTGGGTTCCTTACTCTCAGGAAGGCTAGTTACTATAACCTCGGGTAGGGTCAGTGATCTGCGGACATTGACCTTGACTTTGAGAAGACTCGGATTGAGACCCGGGTAGCACGCGCGTAGCTTTGGAAACCGTGACAGGATTGGTTGTGTGAATTATATGTGTATATGATATAAATATGATATATGATATGTGATGTGTGGTTACACAGGATTTGACCGGTGGCTCGTGTACTTGGTTTATTTCTGGTTTGGGCTGAGTCTCTTATGGATTTGGGCAGTGGCCCGTACGGTCGTTTTCATTATGGTTTTGGGCTTAGTCCCACGTGTGGTTTCTTTCGGATAAATGGTTTTTGAATGCATGCATGTTTTTTAGTGAAGGGTACAAATGTCTTCTTCTTAAGCGTTTTTATAAACTGGTTGTTTTGTCCACTCACAGTCTTTCTGTTTTTAATACCCTTCAGGTTGGATATGATGCGGACTGTAGTAGAGACCGAGATATCACATACCTCTTCCGGATCCTGGCGTACTCTGATAGCCCAGGAGGGCAAAGGTCGGAAATATCCCTTGTCTGACAC
Source organism: Prinsepia uniflora (assembly GCA_032719365.1). Taxonomy (NCBI): domain Eukaryota; kingdom Viridiplantae; phylum Streptophyta; class Magnoliopsida; order Rosales; family Rosaceae; genus Prinsepia; species Prinsepia uniflora. The sequence continues at coordinate 57,579,413 of CM064870.1, read as the reverse complement.
TTCCGTGTCAGACGGGAGCAGGGTCATCCCGCGTTAATCCCGGGGGGATTGGGATGGGTCCTGTCATAGAACGCATAAACAACAAATAATCAGATTTCTAATCACACAAATCATAATAATTGTGGGACCACACCAATCATAAAACACTCTTAAACAATCTGTGGCCCGAATTTCACGAAATCCATGCTCATCAAATCATATAAAATCACCTAGACACATATATCAGTAAGTCAAACCAAAATCATTACCAATCCAATATCAATAAATTAAACCGACCAATCGATATTCATAAATTAGATCATCCAATCGAATACTAATCAACCAACCAATCAATACCAGCAATATACTGGCATTTGCCAGTTACACATCCTGACCTCTGCTAGACAAATATCATGTCTACGTAGACAGCCTCACAACCAAGTACAATCAATCCTCAACTTAAGTACTGGTCACAATGAACAACAGTACTGAGCATAGGCTAACTCAAAAACTACACGAAGTACCATCCGAGTCAAGTCCGAGAATTTCCCTAATGTACCACTCGGACACGTCTGGGACTGCACATAGTACTATTTAGACTGTAACAACATCCTCTAAGAATTGCACGTAGCATCATCCGGGTCATGTCTAAGAACTCAGCGGATCTTCAGCCTCACAACCTCAAGATCTGTGGAGACGAGCTCCGAAAAGTCTAAGTTCCAACTCCGGAATCAGCGAAGTCTGGAAAGTCACCCATGCTTAGGTTGCTCCCATCCGGAAGATGTCATATCACAATTCTCAGGATTTGCGGAGTAGAGCTCCAAACGACTGAGCGCTAATAAATCGAAGGATAGTTGACCATGGACAAACAATTCACAAACAATGAAAACTTAATTAACACAATCCTTAACTCAAGTGTAACACCTCAGATATTTGAAAAGTGAATAATGACTATTTTTCCCCTAAAGTCAAAATGCTAACTTTTGACCAAAGTCAAAAGGTTGACTTTTTGATCGGAACCTCTTCTAAATGATCCGAGAAGACTGTTACGAAGGTCTCAGCCTCCTGAGAACATAGATAGGCGACATGCTAAAATCGGAGTCCGGATAAGACCGTTATGGGTCACAAATGGCTTAGGGGGATTTTGATCATTTTGAAACATAAGGGCATTTTGGTCTTTTTGGTTGCTAGATATTTTGAGCTGATTATGTGTCTAGAAAACTCTGGAATTTGTCTCTACCGACTTACCTATGCTCTATATATATGTGTGTGCTGTATTTTGGTAGGCAGGTCGGTGGCTGGTGGCCGAAGGGAGGAAAATGGAACTTTGCCACCACCATGAGAGAGATATAGTGGCCAGGAAGGGAAGAGGAAAAAGAAAAGAAGAAAAAGGGATGAGGTTTTGAGAAGGAAAACGAAGAAAAGAGAGTGTGAAGAGTAGGAAAATGAGAAGAAAACGAAGGAGTCGTAGGTCCCTAAGTCAAGTTTTCAGTTTAGGGACCGAAAATCATCCAATGGTCACATCAGTGTGCTCCTGGAGGTTGTATGATCCTTCTGAGTCAAAAAGGGGCAATTCTGTATGGGGAAAATCCATAGAACTAGCTCTGGACTCTATGGCCGTAAGCTTGGAGATTCAAACTTTCAGAACAAGGTATGTTCTCTTTGTTCTCGTGATTTAGATCTTCTTCTGGGCTAGTGAAGATGATTTTGACGTTTAGAATGATTCAATTGGGTGTAAAACAATGGATTTTTAGTCGGGTCATGTTGTAGGTCGCGGGCGACCCGGTTGCAGGAAACAAGTCGATTACCTAAGGTTGAAGATGACCTATGTGCACGCATGAATCTCACGCGCAGAGGCCATGAGCGGCGCGTGGGTGAGCGTGCGGTGTTTTATGGGAAAGTTGTCAACATGAACATTGTTCCTTATTGTCTTATGAGTTTAATGGTTCAAGAATTTTGTTAATTGGACATTCCATTAAGAAGTGATGCATGTCCAAAGTTTATATGTTTTATGTAAATGTTTCTTAATTAATCATGGAAATTGGACTTAACTTATAAACATACAATTGGTTAGTTAATGAGTACACATGTGTTATGATATTGTGAGTATATTTGTATGTGAAATAACTAGTGATAATGGTTATAATGAAGAAAAAGAAAGACGATTTATGAAGAAATTGGAAGGTTGATAAAGGGTAGGTAAATATGTTTATATGGATATGGAATTTGTAGGGAAGTATTACATAATCTATTATGGGAATTGATCTCAATATTTTACTTACTAAATTCCATCAAGATGATTTGTTTATTGATTTCTACATGATCTTGGTAAATTTACAAAGTTAAAAAGATATGTTTGGGGTAATAAATAAAGAATATATGTGATTATAATTATCTTTATCTTTGAACTTAAAGATTTAGCTATGGTTACTTTTGAGGGTTCAAAAAGAGATGAATTGTACAATGAAGGAATTGGCTTCAAGGATTATTTCGTAAGAACAGTGAAAAGTATAATAAGGCAATTTAATTGTGGACAATAAGAAAAGGTAAGGTAAAATGGATAAAGAGGTAAATAGGGTCGGAATTTGGCTGTTTTTACCACTTTTCGGGGTTAGTGGGTTGGATGTGGGTGATAACTCCGCAAGGGTGAGTTTATTTTGGTTAAATTACTCAGTTTTGAATGTTATGAAAATTGGTAAGATCTCTAGTCTGACAAGGATTGTCAGACGAGAGTAGGACCGGTCAGATTTATTTTCAAAATTTTGGACAGGTCATGTCATCGAGACCAAGTTAAAACACATCCAAAGCCTGGTCCTAAGCCCAAAATACAATTTCCACAAAATACCGTAAAATATGTGTCCTATAACCTATCAATAAATCCATAAAATAGTCAAATAATTATTTAGAAAATTATATTCAAACCATTCTCACATAAATCATGCAATAAAACAATTAAAATTATGCATGCATAATAATTTATAAAAAAGAAAGTTCACTCACACATTATCATTGCAGTTGAATTCTGAGTTGTACGCACCTCCATAAATTCTGAAGAAAAAAAAATTGCTAGTCATAACTCACCACGAAAGGTTAATAATGTCCCCAATAATCTTACATTTAAATTCCCTAATTTTTCATAATTAAATTTGAATTAAAAACATACGCATAACCCTTTGGACACCCGAAATTACCTCGAAACGATATCTGATTGATCCAAAACCAGTGCCAATGGGTTCATAACAACGAAAGAATTGAAAAACATGTTGGATAAAAACCTAGGTAGTGAGGCACGTGCACCCACGCGCCACCTATGGCCTCTGTGTGTGGGCCTCATGCGCCTGTAGCACGGGTCATCCCCTACTTTCAGTGGGTCGACCTGTTTTTTGTGTAATCTAACCTGACTCGACGGGTCAACTTGATTTCAACTTGTCCATTTTTACGTCGATTTTTACGTTTTAAGCATCAAAATGCTTCTAACCTATCCTAGAAGAAGTAATATGGTGTCCAAATCATAGAAAACGATTTAATAATTAGGACCATAGCTTTGAAGTTTCGACCAAACTTACCGTCATTCCTTTCCAACTTTCCTGTGCATCCAACGTTCATGTTCCTGTCTCAAAATGATTATAGGGACTCCACTAAGATGTTAGTGGGTTGTGTTGCAAGTTAGGGAGATTTTAACGACCTAACAACCGATTTTCAATTTTTCAAATTTTCGATTCTCGGTTTTGTGTTCACAGGTCTGGGAATTTCACAATCCTTCCTTTTTCACTCTCCCTTTCTTTCTTTCTTTCTTTCTTTCTTTCTTTCTTTTTCTTCTTCTTCCTCAATCTCTCTCTTTCCCTCTCTTTCTCCTTGGTTCTCTCCCTTTCTTCTATGTTTTTCCTTACAGTTTTCTTCACAGGTTCCTCACACCACCCCCACACAACATAAACACATGAATAAATAACAAACACATGCACTATGTCAATGCACACACAAGACAAAGGGAAAAAGCATAAGGATGACACTTGTCACTTTCAAAAAATTTCTCTTTGTGAAATTACCAAAATATCCCTAGTGTGAAAATTACTAAGATGCCCCTAACCATTTTAGACCCGAGTGCCTCTTGTTTACGGATCAGAACTCCAAGAACTATGTAACCCTCCTCGCGAAAAGTGCAAAAGGTGCTCGGAGAAAAAAGTCAACATTTGACCCCAAAAGAGCTAAATCATCAATTCTTTTATGTTTTGAAATTACCCTTTTCAAATTTTCAAGCTGTTACATACTTTCATGCCCATAATCGAATATTAATCATATATTTCTTTCTCTTTAGGTCTAATCGATGTCATCAAGGGCATATCAAATCCAACTGTTAGTGGCATTCGATGTGATTGTACTTTGAACTCCAGACATTAAATATATAAATAACGAACATCAGATCTAGCCTTTGACAACATTCAATTTGATCGAACCTTGAACGCCATGCATTAAATATCAACGCACATACTGGATAGGATGGATTGAAGTGATTTTATCTGGAAAAAAAAATTATTGCCCAGAAAATTAATTGAAATGAAAGGGACTTTTGAATTTTCATATAATCATATCTTGAAACACAGGTGAAGTATAAACTATAATCCTCTAGAGTTAATGACAGGACCCGTCCCTAAAATACTTGACAATCACATCCAGACCCTACTCCCGTTTAACAAGTAACTCAAAATACCGAAGTTGCCCCCAACACTCGTCAGACAAAGGATACTTGTAATCTTCGCCAGTTCATGTCTACGCCTCTCGAATAGCCTCTATTTTTGTGAAACGACCCAAGAAGGTTAGCTAAATCGAGAAACCGTGTAAGTGGACAAAAATAAGCATTTTAAAAATATAGTTCGAAAACATACAACATTTACCCTCCGTTTTATAAAAATAATGCATGCATATGTAAAATCATTATATCTCGATAATTTCGATAATCAACAAGAAATCTTGAAGTACGTACAAATATTAGAAAATCCAAAAATATCAGAAAGCAAGTCACATAAACCATATCAAACTACCATAACCATAGTCACACATAGTGAACGCATCCTCGATGCGTGAATAACAATCATCATATCAACTGCATTAGCGTTAGGAAAAATCACCCAAGAAAAGAGAGCCTAACTCTAGACGTCCGATTGTGGTCCAACCTAAGAAAACAGAGACCAGCTCTGGACGTCTGAGTCATAGCCCAAATAACCAGTCTCAGGATAATAGAGCCTCTGCTCTCGTCGCCTAAACACCAACTATAACCGTATCCCGAGGAGGGTTGCCCACAACATAAACATTTCACATCACAAATATCAAGAAAACATATATTTATAACTCATATCAGTTCTAATATCAAATCCATGTCTCAAAATCCGACATAAGCCCAAAACACAATATGAATGTAAAAATCCTTGTAAAACATATGTTGGTGCAAAAAATGTGCCAACTTAAGGTCGAATCCTGCTCAGCCACATGTCTTTAGACTAACCTATTAAAAGAGAGTAACTGGTCATTGGTCAGAGGTAGACATCGATGTGGTGCTAGTCTAAGGGTACTCCAACACTCAAGTCAGTGTGGGTGTAAGACCCATGTCTTGGGAAGAACTGTGAATGATCACATCGCTCGGGGAGGGAAAGGTGAAGTGTCTTAAATGTGTGGGCACGTATCTATCTAGCATGAGGCCTTTTGGGAGATCACTCGCTTTGAATTCCTTGGGAACTCCAAAGTTAAGTGAGTTGGGTTGGTGCAGTACCAAGATGAGTGACCTACTAGGAAGTTGCGCGTGAGTTCCCAAAAACAAAACTGTGAGGGCTGGGCCCAAAGCGAACAATATAGTGCTAGGGGGTCGGGTTGAGACAATGGGTCAGTGTGTATAAGAAGTGAGTGAGAAATAGTAATTTGTAAGTAGTTATGAATAGTAATTTCTTAATTACCTTTGTTGGGGAAATGACCACTTTTGTATGGGTGTGAGAGTGATGATAAATGAGTTATTCTCACGTGGGAGAATGTGCATTTTCTATGAGGCTGACACATATCCTATCAACGGATGGAGGAGATTTTTCATGTGTCAGCTGCTAATCTACTCTTTCTAAGGTTTGTTTATTAGTGTTGGCTTATGCCCCTTGAGTTTTATAAGAGTGTGTTGGGCTAGAGGTATTGGGCTCCTTGAGTCTGGGCTGATATGGTATTAATAGAAACCCCCCAAGTTCTTGACCAAGGTGGAATTTCTCAGTTGAGGACTTGTAAGACTACTCCAGACTCAGTGTAGGGATATACCTCGTCCCCCAAGTCCCCCAAGCGAGGAAGTGTACCAAGTGAAGTGTCTAGTTAGCCTCGATTATTTCAAATCGATCTCCAAGGTGGCTTAAGTTGGTGGACATGTGGGGCACTAACTGGTGTGCATGCTCTGGGAGGGATGGTGTGGCTTGGCCTGTCAGGACCTGTCCCAAATCCCCCGGGATTAACATAGGACACGCCTAATCCCGTCTGACACGAAGTGTCAGATCAGGGAAAATTCCGTTTCTAGCCCTCACCGGGGCTTCCAGAGTACGCCAAGATCGTAGGAGGATGAGTGTGATGTCTCGTCTCTGCTACAGCCTGCATCCGCTATCAACTTGAAGGGCATTCAAAACATTAAAAGTCGTGAGTGGACAAAATAATATTTTAATAAAAACATTTTCACATAAAGACCTTTATGCCCTTCACTAAAAGCATATGCATGCATTCAAAAACCGTTTACCAAATGTTCATAAACCATTTGAAAACATTTCCAAAACCTTTCAAGGGTTCATGCCTGGTAAGGGTGGCAATTTTTGACACGACTCGAAACCCGCACGAATTTATCCGGGTCAACCCCCACGATTAAAATTTTGGGCCATTTTCGGGTCAACCCGTTATGACCCGTTTATTAAACGGGTGGATTTCGGGTCAACTTGTTAACCCATATAATGACCTGTTAACTCGTTTAATAAATGAGTAGATTTCGGGTTAATAGGTTAACCCGTATATTGGCTTATATATTGACCCATTTAATAAACGTGTCATTACTAACCCATATATCTACCCATTTACCTACCTAAATATTTATTAAATCTTATAATTTAAATAGGTTAAACATGTTAAACGGGTCAAACGGGTTATAGGTTAATTGGATTTTGAGTATCACTTATTTATTAAATGGGTTAAACGGGTTACACGGGTCATTAACAAGTCGGGTTCGGGTTGTACATTCATGACACAACTAATAAATGGGTCGAATTCGGATTGGGCATAAATGGGTAAAATAAAATTCATGACACGAGATGAACCCGACACGACACGACCCATTGCCACCCCTAATGCCCGGTCCCCATAAACCGTCATGAACCATAAATCTATTTGGGTCCATGACCCGAAATCACAACCTTAAAACATGGAATACGGAAATCAAATCAATAGGGACTCAGCCCAAATCACCTCACGTGGGTCTCAGCCCAAAACAATTCTCAGTGAAATACCAAAACATACAATACGGGGTCTTCGCCCCAAACCATTTCCAAAGCATCGAATACGGGGTCTCCGCCCCAAATCACTTTCCAAAATATAAAACATGGAACACGTGGTCTCCGCCCCCAATTACTTTCATAAAACCTCATACGTATCAACATACGTATAACCCATCTGCTGCACTTCCGAGAAGATACCAACTCGGGGCACACAGCCCCTAGGGAACACATCCCCGTTATATGTCATGATTCATCATATCTATACTAGTGTGCACACTACTCGGGGTCTCACTCCAAGTCTTCTCCCAGGAATTCTCCATCTGGGAGGCTCTATCTCTGGATCTAGTCCGAGCTCTATCTCCGGATCTAGTCCGATCATCTCTCCGAAATCTGGTTCGGGATCACATCATAACTCATAACTACACTCCTGGAACGGGATCCCTATGGGGATACCCATTCTGGTATGTGGATCGTGACTCTCCAGGTCGACGTCTGGAGGAGACGATATAATCATATGGAGGGTTCATATTCATTTTTCAATACTTTCTTTCTTTCTCAAAATACATTTCAACTAGGTCTCATACCTGATTCATCTCAATAGGATTCCTCGAATCCGATTCAAATTCACTTTCACAGACCTCAGCCTAAATCCACAGTTCAACAGGGTCTCATGCCCGAATTCTCATTTCATAAATCGAACTGGGACTCAAGCCCGATTTCACAATCAACAGGGCCTCAAGCCCGATACCAAGACTAACTGGGCCCTAAGCCCGAAACCATAAACCAACGGGGCCTCAAGCCGATTTTATAACCAATAGGGCCTCAAGCCCGATACTACAGTCAAAGGGGCCTGAAGCCCGATAATACATCCAATTGGGCCTCAAGCTCGAACTCGTAAACCAACGGGACTCTTGGCCCGATCGTAGAACTCAAATGGACCCTCGGTCCGATTCCTCGTCAAATCAAATGGACTCCAAGTCCGAGAGTTCGTAAATCAAATGGGACTCATGCCCGAGTTCATATTTCCAAATCCAAAATCCGTTCATTAAATCATCATTGAAAACGCAGTACGCAAAGGTACGACACAAAGCTAAAAACCTCGAAAAACGTGCAAATATGGCGATCCTAAGCTACCACAATCAAATGCACTCTTGGAATCACAAAACATGTATTTAAACCATTTATAAACATTTATGCATGCATCGAATTCATAAAACAAGTCCACTCACAGACCGTCCGAAGCCGCGCCTCTATACACGTGCCATAAGCTTCTCCTGGGCTAATCGTCGCCTCCGGGATTCCCGAACCTGTCCAAATTAATTTAGAGGGTTACTAACTATTTAAATAGCCTGTCATTAAAGTCTCGTAATTTTCCGGAATTTCTAACTATTTTTAAACGCGATCCTAAACCTTCGGACAGTCCAAACTATATGGAAACGATGTCTGATTGACACGAAACCAGTCCCAAAATATTCGTTACATCGAATACATGAAATTACTTGTTGGAACCTTCCCTAAAGGAATGTTCACGTGCCCTCACACGCCCCAAGAAGGCCCTGCACGTGGGCCTCACGCGTCAGGACACTGTGCTTCTTCTTTCTACGATCGAACCGGGTCCAGCCAGTTCACTGGTTCGCCTGGACCGGCGTGACCAGTCCGGCCTGGTTTCTCACTCATTTTCGGTCTGTTTGCTTCCATTTTAATTATATTCTTCCTATTTCATGATTTCCTACCTATTCATATGAAGCAAACAAGGAGAAACCGCCTAAATCCCATCCGTTCTAACCTCCCCTTCACGGTTCGACTTTCCCGATTACTCCTGGGCAGCACTACCCTTCTCAGCCGTAAAAAACGGTCCATACTCACTGCTAACAACCTAGAAATCCTTCCCCAATCAATAGAAACCGGCCCTAAAGTTAAAATCACAAAAACAAGGAAAAATGGCATAACCGGTACCTTGCTCGGGTCCATGGGCGCCGTGCACGACGGCCTGCGATCCTGCCACCACCATCATCAGTTCAATCTTCTCTCCCTGCATCCTTCATGGTTCATGCTCAAAAGAGGAGTTTGAGGGATATTTTTGAGGGGTGGGTTGCACGGGTAATCAGTTTTGGGTTGGTTTGGACGAATGGAATAAGGGAATGATTGATGCATGTATGTGGGAAGGTGGGAAATGGATGGGTGACACTTGTCACTCATCCATTGGGCCTGCCAAAATATCTGGACCCCACACAAAAGACAAAACTTAAGCCGTCTCGAACTTCATGCAATAGTTCCCTCGAATTTCCGTGAATCGTAACTTCTCCGTCGAACGCTCGAATTCGACATGCCGCCTGTCTACGGATCGTATCGTCTCGATCTATGTAATGATCCTCAGCCCTCTACCATCGGACCTCCCAGGTTAAAAGTCAACTATTATCTTCTATTCAACTAAATTACCAAAATGCCCCCGAACTTCCGAAAATCATAACTTCTTCCTCGAACGACGGAATCGGGCGTGCCATCTGTCTATGAACTCGTGACGTCCCAAACTACGTCACAGTCATCAACCAAAGTCCATGTGACAGCCTGAACGAAAAGTCAATGATTTGCCTATTCTATAGGCAAAATCGTCCTTTTGCCCTGAATGTACGTTAATCATCGTCTAATCCCCGATTAGCCTAGCTAATCTGTCATTAATTCTTAATTAATCCCGATAATTCGGGACGGGTTGTCATAATCTTCCCCCCTTAAAGAATTTCGTCCTCGAAATTCAAATCGACCCGATTCCACAACCAAATTGTGGAATCCAACTATGTCCCAAGTAGAGGGGTACTGCAGCCACACACGAGGGTACCCGTGTAACCATACACGTCCAACACACACATCGTACGCGTCGGTACGTACCGTTACCGGAGCCTCCAAAGCTCCAACTCACTCTCGAGAACTACAAGTTAGCTCGCACGTCTCACTCGAGACAGATTGTCGACACTTATCGATCACACCTGTCACTCACTCCGACAGGTCAACAATACCAGACTGACATTCAAATGGCTTTTCAATTAAATTTAAACACGGTCCATCCTGCCGTCCTTAGACTGAATTACGTACTCCCACTAAGGGTTATCACATTCAAGCTGACATCCTACTTAGCATCCGATTAGACAACATTCTATGGATCTTGCCATCACAATGGCATGAATCCCATCTCATAGGTCATCCTTGAACCTATGCCCATACTGACTCTCATTAGAGTCCCATCGATCCACGTCAATCCGGACTCATTGGATATCGATCAATCCGTTACCATGATATGTCACGACTTCGTGACCAGCCGAAAACTCTCGGCTCCACTGCGCTTCGCTGCTCTACTCTGATCTCGACTCATTCTAGAGTCCTCGTATCTTATCTCACATCACTCAGCAATCTCCGCTGACATCTAGACTCACCTTGAGTCTCAACCTGTCACTATCGGATCTAATCTGATCGCCACTCATGTCTATCTAGGACTCGATCCAATCTACAACATTACCAAAATCTCAGAACCCTCTCAACCCGATATATCGATTGACCGCGGTCAATCCCATCATCCAATATGCACAACACACCGGTGCACCCACATCACATCAACATCGGGGTGCCCCCCGACTTACTCACAGACTGCACTCTAGCAACGTCTAACCATATACTACTGTCCGCGTTCCGACCCTGATCTGGACCCTAACCTTCCGTCACCAGACGAACATCAATCCATCACATCAGACACTCACTCATCACATCTTGTGACACTAAACACCATCTACTCGTCAAGTCAATCAAATTTGACCCACAACCTAGTTCGGTGACAGGACCCGTCCCAACTGGACTTTGATAACCGTGCCCAGTCCTGCTCCCGTCTGACAAGTCAACTGAAGTCCCGAAACTACCCTTCAGCACCTGTCAGACAAGGAATAACTACACTGATTTTTGCTCATGCCTCCGCCTCTCTATCAGCCCCGAATGTCGTGCCACGGCCTCGAGGGTCATTAAAACAAGAAAGGTGTGAGTGGACAAAAATAATATCATTTAAAACATATTTCAAAATACATCATTTACCCTTCAGTTTATCAAACCATACATGCATAGGATCAAACACATGAATCACTGGCTTCCAAGCCAAATCACATGAAAAGTATCAAATCCCGGCTCTCAAGCCAAACACATGAATCATTTCATAAAACCATTTTATCATAAAATAAAGCACATAACTCAGGAATTACACATCCGCGGGTCCTTTGGGAATTACACATCCAGAGTTATCATTCTGATGGGAATTACACGTCCAGCCTTGCTGGGAATTACACATCCGGCCTCACTGGGAATTACACATCCGGAGTCACTTCGGGAATTACACATCCAAAGTCTACCCAGGAATTACATATCTGTGGGCACTGAACATAAATACAAAATCAAAATCTTTATTTCAAAATCATCATTGAAACCACATCAAAACCATTTATCACGGGGTCTCACGCCCAAATCTCATTTCTCGTAAATCCGTAAAATCATTAAATTCCATCAAATCATCTTTAACTCACAATCCAAGTCAAAACATCCTTTTAAAATCCCAGGCCAAGCCCAAAACAGCAATTTCACAAGTTTCTCGAAAAATGTGCCCAAAACAATATAAAATAATATAATATTCCCAACATCCAGAAATCATCACATCGAAACATTAATCATGTCAAATCATATAATAAAGCATTTAAAACATTTAACTATGCATGCATATCAGTTTATAAAACAAACGTCCACTCACACACCATTGAAACTGCTCGCTTTCCGAGCTGCACACATTTCTGTAATTTCTGGTACTTTACAGGAATCTCGAATCCTGTCCAAAATCATTATTTAGGGTCACTAATAGTTTAATTAACTTCATATTAATTTCCCATAACTTTTTGGGAATTAATTACGAATTAAAAATGTAACATAAAGCTTCGGACCCTCAAAACAATATCGAAACGGTGTCCGATTAACTCGAAACCAACGCCAAAATGTTCGTTATATTGCATAGAACAAAAGTCATGTTGACCTCACCTCGGGAATCATGTCCACTCTCCCTCCCGCGCCCCCGTGAGTGGCAGCGCGTGAAACCCACGTGCGTGCTACAGTGTCGTCTCTCCTACCCGTTTAACTGATAAACGGATCCTGCAACCCGCGAGCAGACCCGATTCAATTCCCATCAATTCTGCATCAATTCTTACAATTGAACCGTCCATTTGCATCGTTATTCATCCAATTAAGGTTCTGTAACCTCAATTACATAAACACTTACCTCCATTCCTCACTTCGATATCTATTTCTCGAAGAACAGTCGAGCTTTGTTCATCCATCGTAGTCCACCAATTCGACCCATTTTCTTTCAATTGATCCAGCCAACAACGTCGTAGGACTATTCTAAGTATATTTCCAACCTCAATTTCATCCTTCAATCCCTCCAATTGCTCGACTCAAGTTCGAAAATCCACAGTCCTCATCCCCTCTGTTCTAGCCCATAACGACCTTAATTCCCTTCAAGTTTAATTGGGTTCGACTCAATTTGAGCTCAATAAACTTAATACAATGTCAATTTCACTCATGGGTGGCCACAAATTCAAATTTGACCTTAAGGTTCATCAAGGGTTTTCTGTTTTTTTGAGTCTGAGTCCAACTTGGTTTGAAGTTCAGCACTCACCGTTCAATTCCCCTCATTTTCCTCTCTGAATTTCATTTAGTTTCTCCCAATCCCAGCCTAAGGGTTCGATTGTCACCTGAGATCATGCTCAGTTTTTCCTTTTGTATAAACGGTTTAGTTCATCGGCTCAAACCTCATCACCAATTGCCACTAATTGTTCCCTTACAATGACAGATGTCACTAAGTAACAAATCCTCATCCAACCTAGCAGGCACAGGTGTCCTTAACTCAGCTTAATACATCATTAACATGGCTGAATCAGCCATTACTGATCAAATTACCATTTTACCCCTGTACATATAATTACCAAAATACCCCTAGCCTTTGCGGACCCGCAACTTTCACATCCGACCTCCGATTGACACATGCCGCCTGTCTACGGATTCAGCGTCTCGAGACCTACCCAACGGTCCTTCCGGAAAGACCAAACAAGGTCCTGATCAAAAAGTCAACTTTCGACGCTCAAAACCAAGGGCAAAATCATCATTTCTTTCCAATTTTTCCAAATTTTCCTTTTTCGAATTTCTGGGTCATCACATTCGGTCCATACACCCTCTTTAAACTCCTAGCTGTCATATCACTCTTCGTCGTCCCACCTAAGGAAGAATCCAGGAGAATCCAAGATGATGACATCAGAATTCATCCTATGTCATCCTCTGGCACCCAACACTATCTACTAAAGAGTCACACTCAGTGACCTCGGAATATCCATCACCAATGCGGAATCAAGCACTCTTCTAAACCTCTCAATCACAACTTCTCTTGATCCCGAAGTTCCAATCACGTTGGAACCATATTTCTTTTCCAATTACTGGATTCACTCATTACACGAGCATTCTAGCGTCCTATAGGCAAACGATTTCCTAGTTTCCAACACAGGAGGTATGGTCAACCGTAGCCAACCAAAATCAATCAGCAATGGACTCTCAAGTCCTCAGCTCAACCGGAAACCACCCACACATCCGTGAATACCGTTTATGTAGGTACACTCATTCATAGTGGAATTCATGAGACTCAAGGTTAAACCTTGTATACTATTTATGGATGTGCATAAACGGCCTCCAACACTCGTATCTCATACCTTTAATCAACCTGATCCAACTCTGACTCACACAATTGGTCGGAATCCACTAGCATCGGTCGGTAGGCTAAACAGATCGCAACGTTTGTCGTGATCTGAAGCCAATCTCTGCGTACTACCATATCTGACCAACCGACCCATACGTCATGTGACGTCACTCATGTCATCCATTTATATCTTTTCATCCGAATGCCACTTAGGCATTCCAACCTTTAAAGTTACTACTCCTGGGCACACACTCACGCCCCAAGTCTCATATCATCAGGGAACTGGTCACCAAACCAAGTACTCCTGATGCCTTGTACTGAGCCACGCGGGATCCTCTCTGTCCTGCTCAGTGCCCACCGAACACACATGATCGTCACACTGGGTACATCAACTATTCCGTCTGCATACTGGTTCGCACGTCCCAACCCTATGGGATCAACTCCAACACTCACACTCGTGTAATCCATCCAAGGATATCTAGGGCACCTGTCACTCATCCAGGTATATCCTACTCGTCACAGTCACCTCATAGAGGTAGCATGGCAAGTGTGCCAACACCCAACGTCAGTGTCTCATTCTGTGATCGGACTCAGCCGTAACCGAGTCGAATCTAGAATCACTACTCGTACTGTGCATCACTCATGCACCTTGTATCATCGTCACGACTGACGAATCCCATCGTCACAATCATCACGGAAACCTAAGTCCATCCAACTCGATAAGACTCGACTACGTCCATCGATAACAACGTCTGCCACAACCTCGTGCAGACCAATCTCAGAAACACCCTGCTATCGAGACTTTGAATCCATGCGGTCGAATCACCGCCGATATCAACCACTCCACACGCAAAATCCACCGATTGGTCCACCTCAGGATCCGATCGACAAATACCATACTCCTGGTAACTTGTCCAATCAATCACTAACTAGGGTTATCGCAACTCCGGCTACTTGTTGTAGCCCAACCATCGTGACCGATCCCTCGCTCTTGACTCCGAAGAGTCGTCATACACCGATACTGGTGTCCGAACAACTAGTAACCACGCTGTGAGGATCTCATCCTCTCGTAGCTCTACGGCCCTCAGCCGCTGGCCCCCACTAGAACTTGACTATACTTCGTGACAGGACCTGCCCCGATCCCCCTGGGACCACCCGGGGACGTGCCCTGCTCCCGTCTGACACCCGACCTCAAAATACCAAAATTACCCTTGGGAATTCAAATGCATAAAGGAAATCCAAATTTAAGTCATACATAGCACGCCACACAAAATATCCGAGTACAAATAGTGTCAGACAAGGGATAGTTCCCGAATACAGTTTATTGAGCACGACTCTAGACATTCTACGTGCCAACCTACCCAGCAGTAGGGTTCAGGTGCGCAACGTAAACCTATGCCTCTTCCTCGAGATCTTCCTCCTCTTCCTCCTCGATAGTACGACCTGGAGGGGTAGTAAAACAACAAGGGTGAGTGGGCCGAAACTCAAGGTTCACAAAATAGTTTACCATATCAAAACATATAGATTTTCCCCTCCGTTTTCCGAAAAGCATGCATCAGTATCAAAAGCCACAAAATCATATAATTGTAAGAAGTATAATCTCAACATAATATAATCTCAGTCACTGCACTATACATCCCAACCCTGACATCCCAGATGTCCGACTTCCCAGACGCCCAATAAGGTCACAGTCCCAAGGCTACGCGTGCCACCCGGGGTCTCAATCCCGAGTCCAGATCCCAAACCCAGTCCGGGTATGACATTCTAGATGCATGACGTCCCAGATGTCCAATAGTAGCAATCCTGCTCCTGAGTCACTCTACGGTCTGGTCCCTCCGTAAAATGACTCCTCGCAGGCAATGCGCCGTGACCACTCCGGGGTACCTACATCCGGAGGAGACAGTATCCTAGGGTAGATCTATACAGTGCAGTACTAAAGATAAATATCGAAATCCATATACATATACATGACTCAAAATCGTGCATAATCAACCAGACGGGTCTCATGCCCAAACATCGTAATACGTGCCATAAATCATACTCAGGATATATAGATACTTTTTCTTGAATCACATATAGATATAATAGAAAGCAAAATAGTTATGCATGCCAAGGTTTAGTGAAATCAAAGGCCCACTCACAGTACAATCCCGCTGCAATTCCGAGCGTAAAACCCCGTCCAAGTGCTAAAGTACGATTCCTATCATGTCCAAAGCGTACGTAAAGGTCACTTTAAGTCCTTACTAAACAACTAAGAAACCCTAGACTGAAATCGACCCGGGAAAGCCGTCCGAACACGCTTCCCAAGGCTTCAAACCCTAAATTGACCAACCTAACGATCTCCGATCGACACGAAACCACCGCCATTGGATTCGTATCGTCGAAACCTTGAAAATGGTCCTGGTCCCACATAAAATACTATTCACATGCGCCCCCACGCGCCTGGTCAAACTCTGGTCAACTATGCTACAATAATGCTGACGTCAGCATGCCGTCACTGCTGACGTCATCAATGACAGCGTCAGTAGCCCATTGGTCCCTGATCTGACTGTTTTCTGACATGTTGACGCCATCATGACGTCACTGCTGACGTCAGCATGATGACATCATCAGCTATAGTACCGGGTCTGAAACCGGGTCACCGTTGACCCACGGTTCAACCCGATCAGTTCTCATCAACCCGACCACCATTTCTGGTGAGATTTGATCCCATGGACTCGTCACAACATGTTCTATGGTTCTGTGCAAACAAAACTAGATTTTAGGTTGAAAAAGTCACCTGAAAATCGACGGGAAAACCGGCTGAGAACTCCGGTCGTCTACTCCGGTGAGACGTCAAGCTTCCAGCCACGAGTCTTGGTCCAAAATGGTCGTCTATGTCCCCTAAGTATGTCTCAAAAGCAACCAAACAATTTCAACGTAAAAAACAAACGTTTCGAGACAGGGAAGAAAATCGGTGTCTCTCGGGTTTCTGAGCTTACCGCTGCCGTGTCGCCGCCGTGGCCCGTCCAGTCTGGGTTTGAGTCGTCCAGTCGTCCTAGTCTACCTATCCCTACGTTTGTTCGAGTCCAGGTGTGAAGGTTTGGACGGTTGGATGGTTTTGGGCTGTTCGGGTTCCTTTCGGGTTTGGGAGTTTTCCTGGCCGTGCAGGGCGGCCGTGGTGGTGGTGGTCGTGTCTGGTGAAGGTGGTGGGTGGTCTGGTGGTGTCTGATGTGTGGGTTGAGACTAAGAGGTGGTGGAGTGTTTGTTCAAAGGGTGAGAGTGCTACACGGTTTGAGAGAAGAAAATGAAAGTGTGAGGAAGTGAATATCTGATGGTTTAAAACAGAATGAGCAGATGAGATCAATGGCCAGGATTGATTCTGAGTTTAAAAATCAATGGTGAGGATTTGAGGAGAGAAAATAATTAATTAAGCAAATGGCCAACACAGATCCTTGTTTTAGGGAATGTAGGGGATAAGTGACACTTGTCACTCATCCAAGGGTCCAGATTGATTTGATTAAAGTGATCAGATTCTATTAATTTAATATTATTTTAATCTGGTTCTCGGTTAGTTCGGTTAATCACGTTTACTTCCGTGACCATAACTTTTTCGTCGTACGTCCGATTTCGGCGTGCCGCCTGTCTACGGATTCGTATTGACGCGACCTACGTAACGGTCCTTGGACCTCGTCCATTGGACTTCCTGGGTCAAAAGTCAACATTTGGCCCCTCTTTGACCAAATTACCAAAATACCCCTAGACTTTCGAACGTCACAACTTCTCCCTCAAACGTCGGAATCGAACGTGTCACCTGCCTATGAACTCGTGACGTCCTAAACTACGTCACGGTCATGGGTCAAAGTCCTAAATATATCCCGGGGTAAAAGTCAACTTTTCCCCCCCTCAGGGGCAAAATGGTCATTTTATAATAAAATAATAATTACGAAAGTTTGGGTCGTTACACTTCGTGCCTAACACTGCACAACGGCTGCACGTCGTAATCGTATACTATCATGTCAAGCCACAACTACTCCGGGCATCTCTTGCCAGTCGACATCCCTCTCGGATTTGACACACTGAAACATGGTAACACATGCCTAATAGGGTCAAACGTTCCTATTCCCAACAATCTCACTCGGGTCAACCATGACCTCAGCTGCTCTCCGCAGCACATTCTCCAATCCAACATGACTCGACCGACAACGGTCTTGACTCTCAGGTCGTCATACGGTGTTTGCTAATCCACTGGGTTCTATCCACCAGTGACACTACGGCTCTAAGCCGTCGGATTCACACGAATACTAATCCTACTCGGGATCAAACCTCGTTAGACGTGACATTCAATGCCAATCAAACCTCAAACTATCGTACCGAGTTTCGTTCAACACGAGGTGCTTCCTACTCTTACCCTAACTATCAGGTTGATGAAGGGCTGTTACGACTTCAGAGACATCACATCCTCGACATGCGCATACTTTGAGAGCAAAACATGTTCTGATACCACTTGGTATCAGAGTACCATGAGTATCAAATGAGCCAACCTACTATGATACCACTTTTTCAGGACCCGTCCCAAATCCCCCGGGATTAACATGGGACACGCCTGATCCCTTCTGACATGAAGTGTCAGACCAGGGAAAATTCCGTTTCTAGCCCTCACCGGGGCTTCCAGAGTACGCCAGGATCGAAGGAGGAGGAGTGTGATGTCTCGTCTCTGCTACAACCCGCATCCGCTATCAACCTGAAAGGCATTCAAAATATTAAAAGTCATGAGTGGAAAAAATAATATTTTAATAAGAAAAAAATAATATTTTAATAAAAAAAATTCACATCAAGACCTCTATGCCCTTCACTAAAAGCATACGCATGCATTCAAAAACCGTTTACCAAACGTTCATAAACCATTTGAAAACATTTCCAAAACCTTTCAAGGGTTCATGCCCGGTCCCCATAAACCGTCATGAACCATAAATCCATTTGGGTCCCCGACTCGAAATCACAGCCTTAAAACATGGAATACGGAAATCAAATTAATAGGGACTCAGCCCAAATCACGTCACGTGGGTCTCAGCCCAAAACCATTCTCAATGAAATATCGAAACATACAATACAGGGTCTCCACCCCAAACCATTTCCAAAGCATCGAATACGAGGTCTTCGCCCCAAAATCACTTTCCAAAATATAAAACATGGAACAAGGGGTCTCCGCCCTCAATTACTTTCATAAAACCTCATACGTATCAACATACATATAACCCATCCGTGGCAATTCCGAGAAGATGCCAACTTGGAGCACACAGCCCCAAGGGAACACATCCCCGATATATGTCACGATTCATCATATCTATACTAGTGTGCACACTACTCGGGGTCTCACTCCGAGTCTTCCCCCAGGAATTCTCCATCTGGGAGGCTCTATCTCTAGATCTAGTCCGAGCTCTATCTCCGAATCTAGTCCGATCATCTCTCCGGATCTAGTCAGATCATCTCTCAGGAATCTGGTCCTGGACCACATCATAACTCATAACTCCACTCCTGGAACGGGATCCCTATGGGGATAACCATTTTGGTCTGTAGATCATGACTCTCCAGGTCGACGTCTGGAGGAGACCATATAATCATATGGAGGGTTCATATTCATTTTCCAATACTTTCTTTCTTTCTCAAAAACTGGGTCTCATACCCGATTCATCTCAATAGAATTCCTCAAATCTGATTCAAATTCACTTTCACAGGCCTTGGCCTAAATCCACAGTTCAATAGGGTCTCATGCCCGAATTCTCATTTCATAAATCAAACTGGGACTCAAGCCCGATTTCACAATCAACAGGGCCTCAAGCCCGATACCACGACTAACTGGGCCCTAAGCCCGAAACCATAAACCAACGGGGCCTCAAGCCCGATTTCACAACCAATAGGGCCTCAAGCCCGATACTACAATCAAAGAGGCTTCAAGCCCGATATTACAGCCAACTAGGCCTCAAGCCCGAACTCGTAAACCAACGGGACCCTCGGCCCGATCGTATAACTCAAATGGACCCTCGGTCCGATTCCTTATCAAATCAAATGGACTCCAAGTCTGAGAGTTCGTAAATCAAATGGGTCTCATGCCCGAGTTCATATTTCCAAATCCAAAATCCGTTCATTAAATCATCATTGAAAACGCAGTACGCAAAGGTATGACATAAAGCCGAAAACCTCAAAAAATGTGCAAATATGTCGATCCTAAGCTACCACAATCAAATGCGCTCATGGCATCACAAAACATGTATTTAAAGCATTTATAAACATTTATGCATTCATCAAATTCATAAAACAAGTCCACTCACTGACCGTACGAAGCCGCGCCTCGATACACGTGCCATAAGCTTCTCCCTGGCTAATCGTCGCCTCCGGGATTCCCGAACCTGTCCAAATTAATTTAGAGGGTTACTAACTATCTAAATAGCCCCTCACTAAAGTCCTGTAATTTTCCGAAATTTCTAACTATTTTTAAACGCGAACCTAAACCTTCGGACAGCCCGAATTATATCGAAACGATGTCTGATTGACACGAAACGAGTCCCAAAATGTTCGTTACATCGAATAGATGAAATTACATGTTGGAACCTTCCCTAAAGGACTGTTCACGCGCCATCACGAGCCCCAAGAAGGCCCTGCACGTGGGCTTCACGTGCCAGGACACTGTGCTTCTTCTTCCTGCGATCGTATAACTCAAATGGACCCTCGGTCCGATTCCTCATCAAATCAAATGGACTCCAAGTCTGAGAGTTCGTAAATCAAATGGGTCTGATGCCCGAGTTCATATTTCCAAATCCAAAATCCGTTCATTAAATCATCATTGAAAACGCAGTACGCAAAGGTATGACATAAAGCCGAAAACCTCAAAAAATGTGCAAATATGTCGATCCTAGGCTACCACAATCAAATGCACTCATGGCATCACAAAACATGTATTTAAAGCATTTATAAACATTTATGCATTCATCGAATTCATAAAAAAAGTCCACTCACTGACCGTCCGAAGCCGCGCCTCGATACGCGTGCCATAAGCTTCTCCCTGGCTAATCGTCACCTCCGGGATTCCCGAACCTGTCCAAATTAATTTAGAGGGTTATTAACTATCTAAATAGCCCCTCACTAAAGTCCCATAATTTTCCGAAATTTCTAACTATTTTTAAACGCGAACCTAAACCTTCGGACAGCCCGAATTATATCGAAACGATGTCCGATTGACACGAAACGAGTCCCAAAATGTTCGTTACATCGAATAGATGAAATTACATGTTGAAACCTTCCCTAAAGGACTGTTCACGCGCCATCACGAGCCCCAAGAAGGCCTTGCGCGTGGGCCTCACGTGCCAGGACACTATGCTTCTTCTTCCTGCGATCGAACCAGGTCCAGCCAGTTCACTGGTTCGCCTAGACCGGCGTGACCGGTCCGGCCTGGTTTCTCACTAATTTTCGGTCTGTTTGCTTCCATTTTAATTCTATTCTTCCTATTTCATGATTTCCTACCTATTTATATGAAGAAAACAAGGAGAAACCGCCTAAATCCCATTCGTTCTAACCTCCCCTTCACGGTTCGACTTTCCCGATTACCTCCTGGGAAGCACCGCCCTTCTCAGCCATAAAAAATGGTCCATACTCACTCCTAAAAGCCTAGAAATCCTTCCCCAATCATTAGAAACCGGCCCTAATGTTCAAATCACAAAAACAAGGAAAAATGGCATAACCAGGTACCTTCCTCGGGTAGATGGCCGTCATGCACGGTGGCCTGCGATCCTACCACCACCATCATTAGTTCAATCTTCTCTCCCTGCATCCTTCATGGTTCATGCTGACAGGACCCATCCCCAATCCCTCGGGATTAAGGGCTAAGTCCTGCTCCCGTCTAACTTACGTATGACACGTAGGCTAAATCAACGTTCAACCTTCGTGTGACACGTAAGTCGGACAAGGGATTCTCGAGCCGACCTTACAAAAGTATCCGGAGTTCCCAGAGTGTGCAGAATCTATTGTGGATCACGCGTGTGATGTCTCCGTCTCTCTCAACTGACAGCCCGCACCGCAACAACCTGAAGGGTATGAAAACACAAAAAGACTGTGAATGGACAAAAATAAAGTATAAGATTAAAAACAGTTTATAAAACAAGTACATTTATACCCTCCAATGAAAAACCAATGCATGCATATCAAATTCATGTCATAAAACCATTCAATATTTCGGTTAAGCAAACCATGTAAGAAAAATCGAACACTGGTTCCTTTTCTCAAATCCCGGGCCTCAGTCCAACACCATCGAAAACCATTTCAGCCGGGCATAGCCCAAAACATCGAAAAATCGTTATTAAAACTCATCATCATCAAATCTCAGTGAAATCCAAAACACATTTAAAACCACATTTCCATCCATCAAACCTGCTGGATCTATCCGAGTCTTTAAACTCAATCCAGGCCTCAATATAATCCGAGTCTTTAAACTCCCGAGTCTTTAAACTCAACAGGCCTACGGGGGAAATATCAATATCCGAGTCTTTAAACTCAATCCGGGTCTTTAAACCCAATCTGGGCCCGCCCCCATCATAATCATATCCGGGTCTTTAAACCCAATAACCCGATCCAGCAAATCCATTTTCCATTTCCGAATCCGAATCCGAATCCGCAATCTCATTAGGATTCCGGATCCAAACCCAGAACTCATATCCATATCCATTTCCAAATCCGAGTCCGAAACCATCATTCTGTAAGTCGGCATCCGGAATAACCATTCTGAACCCAAACCCGGAATCCACTTTCAAGTTTCCAAAATCGAATCCAAATCGTCATTTTGAAATCTGATTCAAAAACCCAAAATCATGTCCTTTTAAAACCACTTTTTTGAACTGGGTTTCAAGCCCGAAATCACTTTTCCGAAATTCATTTTAAAATCCTTGATATCAAATCATATTTCAAATCCCAAAATCAAATCATTGAAATCATAGTCAAATCACAACATCGACCGAAATCTCGTAAAACGTGAAATTCCGTAAATACCTAGAAAAACGTGCAAAATCGTAAAACATCAAGATCATAAATCAAATCATAGAATCACGTGTGAAAAACATATAAAAACATATATGCATGCATCATAAGTTAGAAAGCAAAGTCCACTCGCAGACCGTTTGCATCATCGCCTCGATACGCGCGCTTACGCCGTTCTCGGCTAATCCGCTATCACCGGCTTTCCCGATCCTGTCCAAATCCCACAATAAGGTCACTAACTACTTCATAAATCATACTTAAGCCCCGTGATTTTCCCGTATTTTTAACTATTTTTAACCTAGCCTTAAAACCTTCGGACATCCTGAAAACTATCGAGCCGATGTCCGATCGACTCGAAACCAGTGCCAAAATATTCGTTACATCGATTACATCATTTCACATGTTGAACACTTCCACGGAATATGCCCTACGTGCCCTCATGTGCCACCAAAAGGGGCTACGCGTGGGCCTCACGCACCTCAGCGGGTCATCTTCAACCTCACGTCGAACCGGATCCAGACCGGTTCGGTTCAGGCCAGTCCAGCTGAACCAGCGAGGGCGGTTTTGTCCATTTTCAGGTCCAATTTCAGTCCTAATTAATCCCTTAGGTTCGTCTAAATCTAAGTGATCGATCTAGATAATAAAAACATGAAACCAAGGTCGATGTTTACCTTCATGATTCGAAGAAACAAAACCCCCAATACATCTCCTCTGTCTCAACCCTCACCATCGTTCTCCGGCCACCGCTAGTTCCTCCAGTCACTGCTTGAATCCTTGAGTCCAAAAGGAAGCTAACCAAGTACCCAAACAAAGTATTTACCGATTCAAACCGAAACAACTCATTCTGTCCAAAACAGAGGAACAGAGGATATAGCTTACCTTCACTTCCTTCCTCCCTCCGTGGGCACCACCACACTCCCAACGTCGTCAAATGCCGTTTTCACTTCACTGGTAACCACCACGGACCAGTTTTAAGCTGATTACTCAATCGAACCCACGGCTGTGCACGGTGATGGTTCTCTGTTTTTCTTGGGTTTTTGTTAACCTCTCACATCCATTCTTCCTTAACTCCTTCACTAAACACACTCACCGTATGTCTTTTATGTCCTTGCTCTCTCATACACTACCTCTGGCTCACACCTGACTAACTCAATTGAGAATTGTTCATTTGTACAATGCCTCTATTTTTGTTCTCCACCGTGCACGACTTGCACAGTTAAGTTTAAAAGTAATTTAGTGAGGCAGCAAGAAGGTTCTACAACCATCCAGGTAAGGCCACGCGTCAAAGTTTTTGTGGGCATCATTTCCAATAATCAGCCAAGTGTCCACTTCTCACTAGGCACAGATCCTGATGCAAAAATGACCAAAATGCCCTTCCTTCACAAATTACCATTTTGCCCCTCATGTTCTTAAACCCAAACTCAATTCATCCGAAGTCCAATTGATGCATGCCACTTGTCGTTATATTTAGGGCATCGAGACCTATCTAACGGTCCTTGAATTACGTGAAACTGTCATGTCGTTTGCAAAGTCAACAAAATGCCCCTAAATTACCAAATTGCCCTTGAACTTCTGAACATCATAACTTCTTCCTCGGACGTCGGAATTGGACGTACCACCTGTCTATGAACTCGTGACGTCCCCGAACTACGTCACAGTCATTGGTCAAAGTCTTTCTGACCACCCAATCGAAAAGTCAACATTTTGTCCAATTTCTAGGGGTAAAATCGTCATTTCGCATAGTCCGTCCGAACGCATCCAACTAATCACCGATTAACTTCACTAATCCGTCATTAACAACTAATCTAATCCTGATTCCCGGGACGGGTCGTTACAATCTACCCCCCTTAAAGAATTTTGTCCCCGAAATTCTGAATCTCATACTTTCGTAACTCTCCGGAAAATCTAACTGGTCTCACACCTGGGTCTCCTACCCGGTGTCCAGCATCTGCCAATTCAACTTATCCTTACAGTTCCCAACTGTCACTACATCTTTGTCAAATAAAACAACTCAACCAACTTTTAGTTTCCTGGAGGTCAGCCGACACTCAGCCCAATTGCATTGAGGTCAACACCATTTCATCTCGTTCCCGAGGTACCTTAACGTCTCGCCAGCCGACACTCACGGCTCAACCAACCCTAGGTACGCTACAACACCATTTCTACCGATTTCCACACTTCCGACTCCTTCCCGATAATTCGGGACCGGTCGTCACATGACCTGCCAATGTCGCTATGTACTAGACGATGTGTTAGTTGGTCAGTGTAGGTGGGGCAGAAGAGGGGTCGCCAGTTGTGCGGCTCGATCTGTGCCTCCTCGGTTTCCAGCGCCTTCTGGGTTTCCAACGTGTACGTGTAGGGACGCGTGAAACTAGTGGGAGAGTGACAGGTTGTCAGGACCCACCCCAGTTTCACCCCGAAAATCGAGGTAAATCCTGCTCCTATCTGACACCCCGACACGAACAAAAGTAAACTCACTCTAAACCACCAAAGTACACAGTCAGACGCAGGAGAAACTATATGAAACATTCCGAAGTCAAAGTTTTACAGAGCATAGTACCAAATACAAAAGAAAGAAAACCGATGAACAGTACACGCACACGGAAAACTTAAAACACTCTGGGGTCGCTCTCGAGTACGCTATGCCTCAGACGCTGCCTCGACGCCGAAACCCCGCTCTAGCTCCACGACCTGGAGGGCAGTTTAAAAACAGAAGGTGTGAGTGGACCATAAATAAGAAAAGAATTTCCGAAAACCATTTCATAATAAAACCAGGGTTTTAGCCCTCCGTTTTGAAATCACATGCATAACCCAGTTATCAAAACAGTTATAACTCACGTAAAGATCATCATAAAAACAGTTACAGAATCATTATAAAAACAGTTATAGAAATCATATCATAAGCACCATGAAACTGTATCATAAAACATAAATACCAAGCCATCATCATCCGATCAAACCTGCTGGACCTATCCGAGTCTTTAAACTCTCGAGTCTTTAAACTCAATCCAGGCCTCAATAATTCGAGTCTTTAAAATCCCGAGTCTTTAAACTCAACATGCCTACGGGGAAAATATCAATATATCTGAGTCTTTAAACTCCCGAGTCTTTAAACTCAATCCGGGCCCGTCCCCCGTCAAATATAATCCGGGTCTTTAAACCCAATAACCAGATCCAGCAAATCCAATCCAAACCGTTTGAAAACCATTTCAAAATTCATATCCAAACCCGAATCCGAAATCACCGGTCTGATGCCCTTCCGACATCCAAAACCGTCATTCCGAACCCAAATCCGGAATTTCACTTTTCAACTTAAAAACCAAATCTCGATTCTTGAAATCCGATTTTAAAACCGAAAACCTTGATCCTCAAAATCATGTTTCAAAATCCATTTATAATCATTGAAAATTGCCTATCATTTGAAAACCCCAAGTCATGGCATCAAAATTGTAAACAGAGTATTTCTCGTAAAACGTGCGGAAAACCGTACTTTCTTGAAAAACGTGCAATGATGTAAAACCAACACCACATATTCAAAAATCATGGAATCACATGTAAAACCATAAAACAAGTAATTAAAAGCAGTTATGCATGTTCAAGTTAAGAGAAAGGGTCCACTCACAGTACCGAGCCCTCAATCTCGTCCCGAACGTCCTGTACGTTCTTCAGCTTCCTCGGGAAATCCCGAACCTGTCAACCATCACCCAAGAACGTTACTAACACATCTACGAAGGTCCACCTCATTTTTCCCAAAAATCCCCGGGTCCTAAACGTAACGAACCGGAACCCTAAACCTTCACCTTCGCGGAACTAACCTCGAACGACGTCCGATTAACCCGAAACCTATTCCAATGGGCTCGTCACAACACCTAGACCAAAAACCATGTTGACCATTTTCCCAAACACCGCCACACGCGCCCCCACGCGCAACCCAAAGTGGCTGCGCGTGGGCTTCACGCGCCTGCTACAGTGTCATCGTCAACCTCAGTCTCAACGGTCCAGACCGGTCCAGCCAACCCGAACCAGCGTGACCGGTTCTCCACCAACCCTCCACCGTTTTCCTTTTTTTTTCACCATCTTCATCGTCCAATCCTAAGCTACCCATTCCCCTACTCCAAACACCTCGACACCGTCCCTAACCCGTCGACTCGAGCTCGAAACCAAAACCTAAACTGTCCCCTGTTTCACACTCCGGCCAACCAGGTAACCCCCCGTCACAACAACCGTCTTAGACGACTCCTAGGACCTCCCTGAGTCTCACCTAACTCACCAAAAGCCTCGCACTCAAAACCCACGACTTTGAGTTTAAAATTCGACGGCAAAACAGGGCAATTGAAAGAGGATGAGGAATTACCTGTACACCGACCACCGCCGTGAGCTCAGTCGTGAGAACACGACTCCTCCAGTCCACCTCTGTCCTCTGGACACCTCCACCAGCCTCAATTGGTCCCTCACACGGCAGCACCACCGCTCGAACTCCTCTCTGTTTTTCTAGTTTCCCCGTGAGCTCACACCTCGCACACACACTCACACCTCACCTCCCAACCTTCTCACTGTCTCCCTCTCAATCTCTGATCACTCCTCACTCACCAAACACACCAACACTCACGATCAACATCCAACTCCCCTCAATTTTCTCTCAATCTCCCAGTCTCTATTCTCTCTTCTTCGAACACACACACACGGCACACACGAACACTCAGCCCAAAATAATTGGACCGTGCACCCTAGAAGCCTCTAGCCAAGCCCCACGTGTCACAATCCTCCCCATTCTCTCACAAATGTCCCAATCTCAACCGTCCACTTGTCCTAATCTGTTGCACAATCCCCAATGTGCAGAAGACCAAAATGCCCTTCTTTGAACCCAAAATTACAATAATGCCACTACCTTCCTAGACCCGTAACTCACACATCCTAACTCCGATGAATACGTACCGCCTGTCATTGAACTCAGGACGACAAGATCTACCTAACGGTCCTAGGTCAACGTGTAAAAACCCAGTCGTACGAAAAGTCAACTTTCCCCCTATTTTAGCCAAATTACGAAAGTGCCCTCAACCTTCCGAACATCATATCTTCCTCCTCAGATGTCGGAATCGGGTGTGCCACCTGTCTACGGATTCGTGACGTCCCGAACTACGTCACAGTCATCGGTCAAAGTTCATTTGACCGCCCGAACTAAAAGTCAACAATTTCCCCGAACCAGGGGCAAAATCGTCATTCTAATCCCAGCTTAATCACAGTCTTAACCCTAATTTCCGGGACGGGTCGTTACACAGGTGGCGACAGGTAATTACTCCTGTGTTTTTTTATCAAGGCGGCCCTTCATATGCCGACAAACCTCTATAAATAGTGGTTGTAAGTGAGTGAGGAATTTACTTTCACTTTTTACGTTGTTGCTTTGGTGATACCCTACTCCTACGCGAGACGATTTTCGGCGAGCAAAATATGCGACGGTGTGTGCGGTGGAGCGATTTCTGACTAGGGTCACCATCGTGTAACATTAAGGTATGCATTCTTTTCGCTCCTTTTTTGGATTAAAGTTCCTTTTTTGGTATAAACTTGGGATGAACTGGGGGCTCAATTGGCTGCTAGATCTAGTAGCATAGTGGTCGATAATAAACATTATGTTTGTTTGCCTTTCTTTCTAGATTGCTTTGATGTTCGACCGAGGTAGCGAGTCAAATGTGGTTGAGGATTATGCAGATGGTGATCGGTTAGATGCATCCTCATCGTTTTCTCCACAAGAGTCGGTAGAGAGAAGTGTGTCGGTAGAAATTAGCGACAGTGGTAAAATTATCGAGAGACCTCGTCAGGATGATCAGACTGGCTTATCGATGTCGAGTTAGAGCGGGGGTAACAAAGAGGTAGCTCAGACAGACAGTGAGCAGTCTAGGGGTTCCGTGTTATGGAAACCACTAGTGGTCGGGATAAGGAGTTGGTGAGGGTCATCGGGGTGCCAAAAGGAAAGGCTCTAAAGAAGAAGATCCCGATCGCCATTCCGATACAGAAAGCCAAGTTCTTCGTGGATGGGATGATTAGCAGGGAGATTGAGGCGACCATGTAGAAGTTTTGGTGGGTCTGGAATGTCACCCCAGAGGTAGAGCTGAAACTGGTTGGGCCTACGGACGTGCTGATCATCCTCATTCGGGGTATGCCCTCTTCTACCTCGAGCTGTATATGCATGAGGTAAGGCTGCCCCTGCACCCCTGGCTAAGTAAGATGGTCTGGAAGCTGAAGGTGGCCTTCGATCAGCTTAAACCCAATGTTTGGATTATATTGGTCAGCCTGTATACAGCTTTCCTGAAGGCAAGGCAGTTGGCACCGATGTATGAGCAAGTGGTGCACTTGTATGAATTCGTTCAACAGCAACAAAGTAAGGGTTGGGTGCACGCTCGGTGTCGGAAGAAGGGTATCCAAGCAGAGTTTATCCTTGGTCTGTTGTCACCCCAGAATACATACAAGACAAAAAATTTCTTTGTCAATTGAAACTCAAGTGGGGAGGGCATCCCATCGGAGTTCCAAGATCTGGAGGATGAGGTCGGTCTTTGTGGCAGTTGTCATTTTTCTTATAATGACTGACCAGAGTGCATGTGTGTAGGTAATCTTCCAATGGTGCCAATTTGGAAACTATTAGGCTAACATTACGATTTATCCCATGACTCTTTTCTTTGTATGACGTGCCATGACTACGAAGGGAACAAATAGGTTTAGATTATTTTTTGAAATTTTTGTAAGTCAAATAGTTAATTCGTGCCTTCTATTTAGCTTACTTCCGAAATAAAAATTGGAGGAAATATGTGTCAAACAAAGGTCCAAATGATCATAGAGGAAGTGATTGACCGAAAGAATCTATCTATCAAGTGAGTTGCCATTGGGTATTAAGCATGAAGGATCCCTTTCTTTGGATGATATGATGAGTCAATTATTTGTTTTATTGGTTCTAACGATGCAACTACTGGGATTGAAATGACTTACGCGTCGAGCTCATTTTATCTGTATGAATTTTTGACTGGGTGGTATCTCCATATCTAATGAGCCAAAATTAACATTTAAGTTGATCCATTTTGTATATCAACATGTGGAACAGATGTGGAGAAGGTATTGAATAATTATATTTTTCATGAATGCTAAAATGAGATTCCCTTAAAAGCGTTTCTATATATACTTATTGCCATCTTATGTTTTTGTGTTATGTGCGTTATCTCTAAATTTAACTTTTTTCCAGACAAAACTATTAATAGCAAATTGATATAGAAACAATCTTCTGAAAAAATCTTAGTTCGTTAGTATTTATCCAAAATTATTAAATAGGGCACATGCACTTACCAGTAATTGAAATGAAATAAAAAATAATGATTCCAATTTACGACATATGAATAAATTGAAATGATTTGAGGAAATAGAATACGAGTGGGAAGGTATTAATGACTCTTACTACCTTCTTTCACCTGATTCCCCAGTTTCGTTATCTTAGCATAGCAAATTGCCCAAGCTTTTATAATAATTCCAAATAACCCAGCAAAATATTTGCATATTATCCTAATTTTATTAGTGAATAATCACTAGAAATGATAGGATATTGTGAACATGTTATCAATTTCTAATTGACAATTAGGTAAATAAGCAATACTAAAAATTTGAAATGAAAAAAAAATGTAATATATTTGTGCAAGTATATTTTAACGATTAAATTATTTTTTATTTCGATTCATATGAATTAATAAATAATAATAATAAAAATAAATTATGCCACTTTAGTTCATATGATTATTAAAAATTATTAAACAACTTAATCAAAATAAATTATCTATTTTTTCGATTGCTCAATTCTGAAAAAGCTTATTACTCATAATACTCCTTTAACTAGACATCGGATCTCACTTTACTCTCATAACTGAAAATCGTTGTAATCTACTGCAAGAATATCTCTTATGTTACTTTCGTTACTCCTATCGTTATACCATGTTAATAACGGAGTCAATATTGCTTACGTGTCAGTAAGAGATTGATTATTTAATTATTTTATACAAAAAATTTTAAAACTATCATAAAAATATTAAAGAAGAAGAATATGATAATAGTGAATTCGGGTTTTTCCACCTTCATCTTCTTCCTTCTTCAACTAATAAAATTCAATCCCAAATTCTAATCCCAATATAGGTTTGATGGTAATCTGGGTTTAAACAAATCCAATCCTAAATCTTAATTCCAATTTGGTTTCTCCGATTGTTGCAGCAGTTCGGTCATAAAACGTGATCTCGTCCCCAAATGACATCGTTATGAACGCGAGGGACTTCACCTCGGTGCCTCCAAGAACCACGTTGGCTAATTGGTAACTCGGGGTGGGACCCCGATTCATCCACGGTAATAGGCATGTCCTTGGGGACGTGACGCGTCGGGACAAGGGCAATGGTGAGAGATGCGGCAGAGACAATGTTAACGATTTTGGCGTCGTGTTTCCTGGAAATCTCTGGGACCCAGTGCGCGGCGTCGTAGATAATTATGTTGGGTTTGTTGGCGCGTACGAAATGGTCGACTTGGTCACGTGCTAAGTCCATGGCTATGGCGAGGAAGTGGTTCGAGTTCATTTGGATTTCGGAGGCGATTTCTGTTCCATCTGGGAGGCCGTGGACGTGGGGGACGGCAATCGGGGAGAAGGCGACGAGATCTGGTTGTTGAATGAGGTGCTAGAGGTGAAGCTTTGCTTTGTTTGGCAAGAGAGTGACTTTGTTGCCTCTGGCGGTGAGCTTGTTGGAGAGGTCAACGAATGGGGTGATGTGTCCCATGGCTACCCATGAGAATATGGCTATGTGAAAACCTGGTGATGCTGATGATGATAATGAGTTCATCTTACTTTGGGAGGTTGAACTTTAGCCATTCAATTAATTACGGCTAACTAGCTAGCTCCGATCTCCGTTATACGATGGGTTGTGGTTGTAATTTGATTTGGGTAAATATGGATCCTCAATTCACCACATTTATATTTATATCTAGTCCTGGGCATGGTTCGGTATATAGGTGATACCGGAACCATATCAAATAATTTTAATCGGTTCGGTACAGTATGATATTTCTAAATATGAAATTAATACCGTACTGTACCGTACCAATTATATTCGGTACGATTTCGGTTCGGTTTCGGTTTTGAATTCAAATTTATAATTTAATTTATTTATTACTTGATTCAATGTCTAAAAGCAATATTTTGATAAAATTCAGAAATTAGGACTCTTGTTGGGCAACAAATATTGTTCAAAATGTATAGAAAATTCATAACCCAATCAATTTCAATACATCAACTAAAATTAACAACATTAACTAAAAAACCTTAACAAACAATTAAATCCATCAACTAAAAAACTCTTAAAATAAAATTAAATCTACAAACTAAATTAATATACAACTAAATCTATCAACTAAATTAATATACAATTAAATCAATTATTAGCTATTAGATTATTAGGGTTTTTTATGGTTCAATTTAATTTAATTTTTAATTAATTAAAAAATTAAAACCGGTTCGGTTTCGGTATGGGACGGTATTTCGTAACATCGAAACCGATCCCGTACCGATTTCAACCGGTACGGTATCGGTACGGTACCGATCATCCTTTGGGTTTTACTATTCGGTTTTTTTCCGGTTTGGTATGATACGGGACGTGATGGTTTCGGTATTTCGGGACAATATGCCCACCCCTATTTATATCTATACTAAAGCCCAAGCAGTCGTGCACTGTTTATGTATAGTGTTTTCATCCAAAATACTGTTCATGCATCAAAATCCCAATTTTACCCTCTCCCTCATGTCTTGACAAACCATGCCGATGTCCCTTCCAATCATAATCGATGTTTTCTCAGTTAAGACACCTTCTCCTTCAACGTTATCGCATCCCCTATTCGACACCTCCTCCACTTCAACTACTCCGCATTTCCTCTTCTTCGTGCATCCCCTTCCTCCGCGTTTCCTTTTCTTTCTCATCGGTTGTTAAACCCAAATGTGAAACCCTATATTCCACCCTAAATATGAGATTTCATCCATACTTTGCTTTAGCTCACAGTGGCCTTGCCGAAATCCGTCTGTACGACACTCGATGGAAGCTTAGCGAGAGACTCAGGCAGAGAGCCATTGAGGAAATTTGAGGATATGTTGAGGTGTTTCAGG
Organism: Prinsepia uniflora; assembly: GCA_032719365.1. NCBI lineage: Eukaryota > Viridiplantae > Streptophyta > Magnoliopsida > Rosales > Rosaceae > Prinsepia > Prinsepia uniflora. Next base: position 57,546,004 of record CM064870.1, on the reverse strand, counting down.
GATTTGAGGGCTTCGATTTGGTTGAGTTGCAAAAAAACTGTTGAAAATTTGATGAATTTTTGCGGATTTTGTAGGTAAGTTCTGGGTTTTGCTCAATTAATGTTTTAGTAAGTTTTCATCAATTTCTCTACGGGTTTGTGTCAATTGATTATTGGGTTTATGCATTGAGTAGTAAAATCTTTGGTTTTTGTTGGTTTTTCTCACCTGCTAGGATTCCAACAAAAGGGTATGGCAATCATCGCATCTGTCTCCCTTTGTTTTCACTTTCAATATCTTTTCTGTTCAACCTCATGGACTGTTTTTGGTTTCGGGAAGAATTGGACCCAGTTACAGCGTAGGTTTAAAATTTGCTTTAATTAATTGATGTTTCAGTTTTGTTATTGAGTTTCCAAAAGCCTAAAAATTTTCCTATTGGTTTTTTTGGAAGGATTGAGGAAGATATGATTAGATTCTAGAGAAATTTTAAAGTCAATATTTGTATTTCAATATGATTTCCCAAAATTGATTGATATTTTTTTGTAGAGTTTTTGAATTCTCGAAGTGATGCCTTCAATTCCGCTGCAATTCAAGGTGGCCTTGCTCCGCTCTAATAGGTTTGTACAGTTTTGAGAAGATTTAACTGGGGTTTTGTACATTTCCACTGGCAGATGTGTTCTTCTTCTTCAACTCCCGATCTCTCAAGTCGCCATCGCTCTCCTTCTCGCCCATATTAGCTGAAGCCGAAGGGGCTCTGGTTTTTCCCCAGCTCTCTTTCCAGATTTCATTTATTCTCTGTTCAATTGAGTTAGGAATTCTTTGTGCTTGAAAATTTTTGGTAAATAACCCTTAGTTTATGCTTACTAATGAATGTACACTAAGCATATATCCTTACTGCAGAAAGGACAATTGGGTTCAATTATGTTCACTAGGGTAATTGGGTTTAGCGTAAGAGTAAGGATAAATATTAGAACCATCCGATTAATCGATTATCACTAAGATGGATAATTGATGGATAATTGGGTTCCATCTTAGTGAACTAATAATTATCAAGCACAAAATCAACCCATCTTAGATTAGTCTACATTTACTAATATATATCAGTTCTAATATTGACTAACTGATAATTATCAGTTCTATTATCAGTTCATGCACTAATTAGCAGTTCCTATATACATACTTCAAGTCTTCAATAGATAGATGAAATGCACATATATGCAGAAAGGATATACATATATCAGTTCATAAATACATTCTATGCATATATATATATATATATTAGCAATTCCTTAATGTGAAGGGTCGATTAAAGTTATGAAATTCGTCTATCAGTGCATATATATATAAGTTCCTTAAATATGAAAACTGCAATACTGAAGTGTACAATTACGATAATTTTTAGTGATATATATTAAAACTACAATACTGATAAGATGGGTTAACTGATACATATGTTTTCCAGTTCTATTTCGTCTGTTGTGCACAATTACGATAATTTTTAGTGATAATTGTCTAGAACTGATTAATATGTATTAGTGCATGTCGTCTCACTAACTGATATATATCAGTTCATGTCTATGCACATTTCGTTTGATTTCCAAGAAATTTTGTGAACTGATAATTATGAACTGATAAATATATATATCAGTTCATAACTAAGATGGGTTGTGGAGGCAGGCTCAACACTAAGATATATATATATATATATATATATATATCAGTTCATAATTATCACTTCCCTCCTTATATATTAGAACTGATATATACTCCATCTTAGTTATAATTATCCTTTCTGATGGGTTAATCCACTTCCCTCCATCTTCCCTTAGCATAAATATTAGGAAATCCATCTTAGTGATAATTATCCTTTCCGATGGGTTAATCCACTTCCCTCCATCTTCCCTTAGCATAAATATTAGGAAATCCATCTTAGTGATAATTATCCTTTCTGATGGGTTAATCCACTTCCCTCCATCTTCCCTTAGCATAAATATTAGGAAATCCATCTTAGTGATAATTATCAGTTATAATATTAGGATAAATATTAACTAATTCCAATTCACTTTTTTCTAGTTTGGGTTTAGATAGTCCATCTTATTGATTGAGTCATTGAGTGATTAATTCGATTACGATTTAAGAGTAAGCATATATGGGATTATTAGGAGGGTTGTCTGTGTAACATCGGGTGGCACCACGGTTCCTTGCTGTTATCTTCCTATATCAGAGGTAATTGCTCTTTCTAGAAATTGCTATCTTATTTATTCATTTGAAATTTTTACATGGTAGAAGATAATTATTACTTATATGGGATTGTTAATAAATGTAATGCAGGGGATCTTGCCAGCCATATTGCAGATCTCTTCCCGATGATCCCTTGCTTGAATGTTTTGAATATATGGATGACACAAATATTAAAGGCGTGTAATTAGTTTATGCAACAAAATGGCTCTATATGTTTTACCTTTTGTATTTAGAATAGGAATGTACATGGATGACTAAAGAGATGGCTGAAGTTTGTTTCATATTCCAGCTTGTGAGCCACGTTCTAAAGCCGTGAGGAGTCTCATCACTAAGAATCGTGATGTAAGGCCACTTTGTAACTACGTTCCATTACGTAGTATGTGTATAACTTAATCTGACGTTTTACCTTCTTTACTTATTCCATGTTTTGGTTGTTTCTCTTGGTCTATAATAGTGCAATCTAATTATGAATCCTACGTGGGAATGTGTTCTTGCAGGCTGTAACATGAAGTATTTTATTGAAACTCCCATTTACAACCATATTTGAGTATCCCTAGGTCTGCTTTGATTGGTTGTTGCAAGTTTTTAGCCTAAAATGTTTCTGCAGCTGTAGAGGATCTTCACCAAGCCTTGCAAGAATGAAAGAAGCCACAACTATGTAGAACAATAAAGATCAGTTAGATTCAAAAGAGAAAAACGCTTGAGGCAACAAAAATTAGGGACGGAGGGAGAGAGAGCAATAATCGCTGCTAACAAGAACAAAATTAACAATATACAGCTAAGTAAAAAAGATCATCTTGAGTGTTTTCAAATTCTCAGGTACACTTCTATCTCTAAAGTTGAGGTTCATATGAGAATAACTGTTCGTCCTTTTCTGACGATTTTGGATATGTTGAGCAGTATACAGTTTGAACCATCAGGGCCATCTTTGATGACTTTCAAAGAACTCTTTGAAGATTTTGGTTGCCTAATATTTTCATGTTAGTCTCTCTTTTCCATTTTTTTCACACCATTTTTTTCAACATTTTTGAATTGTTTGGTGGGAGAAGTGAGAAAAGGAGAAAAATGTACCAATTAAACTTTTTATAAGGCCATGGATCAAAATTCTATTCTATTTCGAGTAATTCAATAAATTTCAACCCAATTTATTTTTTAGTTTGAGCATTCTTTGAGCATCATGGAACAAAAGATATTATTATGTTATGAGACATGTGAGGTACAATTTTGTTGTGGTGTAGAGAAAATTTAGGTTATCAATATTGGATTTGAATCTCATAGAGTGAATGAGCTATATAAAATAATTTATCTCTACAAATTTGAAAATAAATGTTTCTGAAACTTGATTTTAATGTTTGTTCATCACTTAGACCACCCATTATTCCTTCATGTTGATGACTATTCACTTCTTTTGGTTTGCATGAACTACATTCCAACTCTTTAATATAGGACTTTCTGTGTAAATGTGGATTCAAGACCTTGCATGTGATAATTACCATTCCCTTTGAACTTAATAATGGGTGACAAAAATGAGAAGGATGTACGAAATAATACGGCCCCAAATTGATATTTGTATTTGTAACGGTTTCCCTTATATTTTTAGTTTTGAATTTGATTATATTGTTGTTACGATTGATTGTGCGTATTTCTCCATGTAGATTTGATATTGTTGCTGATTCAAGTTGGTTATTATGACACGGTTATACTTCTCTGTTTATTCTTTCCGATTTATTGTCGACCGTCTACCATTAGTTTTGACATCTGGGCTGCTAATTAGATTTTTCATTTGTATTATGGGTTTCCTCTCCTGGTTATTAATTTCGGATCTATATATCAAGAGGCATAAGATTCTCTCCTTTATTTGTAGATGATCATGGATGTTTGAACAGCATTGTGGATGTGAATTTGTTGCCTGCATACCAACTATTTGATAAAAAAATCTCATTGTGTTATGAGTTTTTTCCACAATCGTCCATGTTTTTTTTGTTGTTGTAAGGATTTGAGGACCTACTATCAGCGAGTTTTCAAAGAATTATGAGGTATATATATTTTTTCCATACAAGTTAATGGATTTTCAGACCTATTCATAAACTGTTTTGTGCCACTTTCCTTGCAGGGATTGGAAAAGATATTATTATGTTACGGGACATGTGAGGTACAATTTTGTTGTTGTGTAGAGAAAATTTAGGTTGTCAATATTGGATTTGAATCTCATAGAGCGAATGAGCTATATAAAATGATTTATCTCTATAAATTTGAAAATAAATGTTTCTGAAACTTGATTTTATAGTTTGGGTCATTTCATTCATTTGATTCATTAATGATTTGATATCTCCCTTCTTCATTCTCACTGCAATTTGTGTGAATTGAGATATGGTTTTCCCTAATCCTCCATCCTACATCAACATTTATTTTTGGTTTCCACTTTCTTTTCAAAGTCATATGTGGCAGCATCTATACTCAATATGGGTTGCACCTAATTTTTTCTATTCATTTGTAAATTTTAGTATACATATAATTTAATCACAATATTGATCTACCTTTTCCTGATTGCTAATATCCAACTGTGAATTTAGGGGTATTACATATGGTATTAATTGTGGTAGTATTCAACTTTCCAGGTTACTTATGACCTTTCATGCATTTACCTGTAAAATATGTTTATATCCCTCCGTATATTTTAAATGTTTGCAGATTTTATTGTTCCTCTTCTTTCATTATCCAAACATAAGAGCACGGCATACCTGCTAACCTATGGCTTTGAAAACGCTGCATAGAGTGCTCTACATGTGTGATGTTACTTTTTCTGTTCGTCATATTTACTTTTTTTTAATGTTCTTATTTTGCTTCTTTTAATTTCAGATCATTAACGCAGTATTCCTGTCACAGTTTCCGCAATTTATGTGGTAATTCGGCAGCATTTTTTCTGTTTTAATTTTTTTTTATGGATTGTGTTACTTTAGTATTTAATTTTGCTTCAATTTTTTTTATTCATCTATCCTCTCATTTTAGTATCAGATTTGATATGAGAATAAAATTGTTGTTTGTTCTATGAGACTGTTATTAAGATTGTTGTGTGACACTGTATTGATGCTGAATTGTTTACTTTTATCTAACCTTTTTGTTGCTTTGTTATTTATCTACAGCTTCGCCTTCTGATTAGCTCCCCCATCCTCAAATAAAACAACCCTTTTAGTGACACGACCCATCCCAATCCCCCCCGGGATTACCATGGAATGTGACGTGCTCCCGTCTGACAAGAGGCGTCAGACAAGGGATAACCGATTGCCATTGCCCAAACGGGCTTCCAGAGTGCGTAAGGATCGATGGAGGAGGTGTGCGATGCTCAAGTCTCTGCTGCAGTCGTATCCGGAATCAACCTGAAGGGCATTAAAAACAAAAGTTGTGAGTGGGCGAAAATAAACAAGTCTGTTAAAAACATTTATAAGACATTTATGCCCCTCAGTAAAATCATATGCATGCACCAAAAACCAATAATCCCATATTTATTTTGAAATAACCATTAGGGCCTTAGCCCGGAAACCAAAGCATAGGTTCAAATTCCAAAAGTCAATCCAAGAGTTATTTTGTCAATCCAGTAATATTCATTTATTATTTTTCCATCTCCGGCATCCCCGATGCCTAGCGTCCTAGACGCTTAACGTTCCAGACGTCATATCTCACGGTATTAAGCAACGCGTGCTGCCCGGGGTCTCACCGGGTCCATATCTCTGACATCCCCGATGTCTGACGTCCATGACGTCTAGCAATCCTGCTCCTGGATCACTATACGGTCCGGTAGCTCCGTACAATGAGCCCTCGCAGTTAATGCACCGTGACTTCTCCAGTGTCCCCGACACTTGGAGGAGACCAGGATATAAATATCCTCATATCGAGATGGTTTTATGGAACACATTCTATTATTCATTTCCAAAATATCACAAGGGCCCTGCCCCGAATTTCCATAAAACCGTCATAAGTCCAAATAGTTGAATCCAATCCGAAATAGTTTATTCAATTCCATTTTAGGGTCCCCGACCCGAAATCACATATATAAGTCAACTGGGCCCCTGGCCCGATTTCATAAGTCAACTGGGCCCCTGGCCCGATTCGTAAATTAACTAGGCCCCTGGCCCGATTCGTAAATTAACTGGGCCCCTGGCCCGATTCATTTTAACAAATCCGTAACCGTTTCATGAAATCATATCCAACCACATTTATGGAAATCGGTGCAAATCCAGAAAACCTCGATTTTCGTCCAAACACGTAAATCACCTCGAAATGCGTGAAATCATTTAAATTCACCGATATCCAAAATAAATCATTTAATCAAAATTATAACAATCATGAAACAGTTATGCATGCATCGAATTTATAAAACCAATGTCCACTCACAGACCGTTTAACCGAGCGTCTCGATACGCGTGCCATAGGCCTTCCCGGGCCACACCACTATCACCGGGACTCCCAATCCTGTTCAAAACACATTAGAGGATTACTAACCTCATCATTAACATCCTATTCAAGTCCCGTAATTTTTCCGAATTTTTAAGTATTTTTAAACTCGATTTAAAACCTTCGGGCATCCCGAACAATATCGAGACGGTGTCCGATCGACACGAAACCAATCCCAAAATGTTCGTTACATTGTATAGGACAAAAGTCATGTTGACCTCACCTCGAGATTCGTGCCCACGCGTCGTCACGCGCCGCCGTGAGTGGCTGCGCGTGAAAGCCACGCGCCTGCTACAGTGACTGCTACAGTCACCATCTTCACCCGTTTGTCTGGTAAACGGGTTGAAAAGCCCGCGATAGGATCCGGTTCAATCACACCCAATTCGACATCAATTCAATCCGTCTTGATCCTATAACAATCATTAACCAATGAATTTCAGGTCTGTAACATCGATTAACAACAACTAACCCATAATCGTGCCACCAACCCGTGATCACCCAAAACGGGTCGATCACCAAAACTCCACCAATCCTCAACCATTGCCAAATTAACTTCACAGGAAGCTTATAAGGATTAATACGAACCAATTCACATGATTAATTGAACACGACGTTATCTCAATCACCATGACTCAAGCTTGAGTTTTCCGGCCGTCCACCTCGTCCGTTCACGGCCCTAGGAACCCCAAAGCTTGCCCCATTTGATCTGGTTCGACACGTTGAAGTTCCAGGAAGCTCAATCCATCATCAATTAGGCTTGGGTTGGCCTAAAACTAGAAATTTGCATTTGAATTTCCCAGAAACCAGTTTCGGGTTTTCAAAGAAATCCAACCCCAAACTCACTCAATCCTTCCATTCTCAATCACAGAGGAACCCACACGACTTACACACCATTCCTTTAATCCAATTCAACTGTTAAAGGCATCCAAAAGTGTCCAAAATCCACTGTGTAATGTTCCCCTGCACTGACCCGGAAACAATAGAAAACCCAGTTCCCACGTTCCTGTGATCGATGCCAACTCAACCCCATGTGCAATTCCACCTCAAACTGGCCCAAATCAATCATTTAATTGGTAAACAATCCATGGGATCGATCGCACCAACATTCCACCTCACGGCCAGTTCAATGAAACAGTGCCCCCGTGTGAAATTACAATTCTGCCCTTGTGCAGAAAATTACCAAAATGCCCCTCACGCATCCTGACCCGTAGCTCGGTCATACGGACTCCGATTGATGCGTGCCGCCTGTCCACGAACTCAGGGCATCGAGACCTTCCTAACGGTCCTCGGTCCTCGGCCATCGGACCCCCGATCAAAAAGTCAACATTTCCCCCTATAGCGTCCAAATTACGAAAATGCCCTTGCATTTCCGTACATCATAACTTTCACCACGAACGTCGGAATCGAACGTGCCACCTGTCTATGAACTCGTGACGTCCCGAACTACGTCACGGTCATCGGTCAAAGTCCGTTTGACCATCCGAATTAAAAGTCAACGTTTTGCCCACGCCCAGGGGCAAAACGGTCATTTTGCACAATTCGTCCGAAATCGCTCAATTAATCCCATATTAGTAAATCATAATTAAATATTATTAAATCCCGATATTCGGGACGGGTCGCTACAACCTTCCCTCCTTAAAGAATTTCGTCCTCGAAATTACCAACAACCTTATTCCACAAACACCTCGTGGAAAACAATTCGATCACACATCTGTGTACACTTGTACTCCCACATACTGGGACAACACCAGCCTCGTTTGTACCCAGACATCCCATCATAGTCATACGTCATAATCAACAACACTCGACCACCTCGAGTGGAATTGATCACCTGATCCGCGATAAAATCGCTCAACCATTAAGCTGACTCATTCAGCCAAACAGTTCCCTTCCATTGCCAATATATCCTTACATTTGCTCCCATTGGGAGTCACCAAATCTCATTTGTCAGTCCACGCTGACACCACCAGTCAAACTGTCACCGCAAAGCTTTACCACCCTAGTAAAGCCCCAACCATCTGTCCGTCAGTGACAATACCACGTACAACATCACTCTCGATGTAGCGCAAGATCAACCACATGATCTCAATTCGCATGGCAAGCCCATTCCTGCGACACAAATCAATCTCAATATCCATAACCGCCGACTCCGTCAGCGAACCAAGATGCTGGGAGATCACGGTGTGATCGAGTCACACAAGGCTACTCATGGTTACTCTGACCACCAATTCACTCATCCTGAGTGTACGTATACCGTCAACTTACTCCATCAAGTGGTGTAACTGGAACACATTGATTACATGCCCAGCAGTAAACACACATCACAACACTAGGGTTCCACTAGCCAACCATGGCTAAGAGCACCTGCTCAAACAATCACTGAACCCGACAAAATCACTCTACACAGCGCACAGTATCCAATGTCCAGTCCACAATCACAACCAAACAAATGATACTGAAACCAAGCCGATTACCAACACGTTTAGTTACACACCACTGGTACATCCCATGTACCTCCATTAGGCACCTACTCAGCCTAACCAGTTTCAATCCTCGTACAACGTACCCTGTACGTACATCAATCCATCAATCCGCCTACAACCACCTAGGTCGTAGCCAAACACGTTCCAATAATGGAGTACATTTGCCCAAACCATCATGAGACAAAACGAGCTCCACCCGTCATCTAGTTCCAATTCCGAATCCGAATTCGCAATTTCGTAAGAAATCCCGAACCCGAACCCAGACATCATATTTTTAATCCATTTCCAAATCCGAATCCGAAATCATTACTCCGTAAGCTAGCATTGGAATAATCATTCCGTACCCAAATCCAGTAATCCATTTTCGAGCTTCGCAATCGAATCCTGAATTGTCACCCAGAAATTCGATTCCAAAACCCAAAATTTCGTTTACGTCCACCCAGACGTAACATAACCGATCCTATCGATTACTTGCTCAAAACACTCGATTGACTTCATAGGGAATCCAATCCCAATATTCACACGTCAAAGGTTGACAAAATCCGACCACTTCGGAAACCTACTCAACCGAGTAACAACCATATGGACTTCACTCCGAAAAGAAGTTCAGTCCCGTCATTTACGACTCACATACCAACGTAAGAGTGATAAACTCTCATCCAATCTGGATCATCACGATCACGATCCAGATCCATCACTATGTCACCCGACAAGTAACATCACGATCCTAGATCGTCACCATGCCCAAAGTCGACAACATCACAAATCAGATCCACCTAGGATCCACACATGCTCACATAGCAAGCAATCCATCTGAAAGCTGATCGTAGGGTCTTACACCCTCATTGAATCATTCGCCAAATTTCCCTTGGTGGAAAGATGACCTCGCATTTCACCACCAAATCCAAGATCATACACAACTGCTTGTGTCCAATGACCCCAAGCCAAACATGGGTCCACCCACCAATACACGCTCAACGTACTGGTAGCAACAATCATCATCTGCCACGGCAGGAAATAAGAAGTCAACCCCCAAAGACTTCGGAATACCAAACACCGATGTGGAAACGAGCACTCCTCTCGTCTCCCAATCACAACTCTCCCCGAATCGGGAGTTCCAACCATGTTGGAAACAGACATGCTCCCAAATGAGATGTCAAGTCCAACCACTGGACTGCCCACGTCCATACCTCACTTGGACCACCACGTGTCCAAAATCAATTCATTACTCGGACCTCACATCCGCCAATAATCATGTACGCACACACCCCGATTCCGAACGGGATATCTACAATTTTTCCTGAATGTGCATACCATACTGCCTCCGTCTCACATCTCAACCTAAACAGGTTCAATCCTCAGGTTCCAAGTGATTCGCAATCACAAAATCACACGTCAATACCACGAATGGTTTCCCTGACTTTTCCAATTTCAATAATTTCCTTGTACCCTCTGGTGATATAAGCAGTACACAAACTTACCAATCTCGGAGTTGACAACAACTCCCCAAATCCACTGATTCTTATGACGTAGGGGACATCATCCCTAGATTCCTCAAGTTTCAATCATACCATTTTATCCGTTCATCACTTGTCATCATAAATCGGTTGGGACTTATCCCAACACGACACAACCTCCACTGGATCCCATCCAGTCCATGACTCAACCACCACTGAGTCGCAGATACCAATCATATGTCAATCAGGACAGAGTCACACCCCAACTGGTGGCTCATCGTCATCACAATCACCGACACCGGTACCAGCACCAGTGCTAGTACCAGCACCACGCACTATCATCAACACTAGTATCCGCACACAGGCATCCATACTAGTATTGGCATAAAAGTACCAACATACCAACATCCATACATAGCACACGAACATCCACACTAGCACACGAACATCCATGCTAGCACACTGTGTGCAAAGTTGTTACCCTGGATCTCCGTTCATTCCGAACGACGATCCCGTAACACCACTCGTACCCCACGACTATGGGTACCTCCAATTTGACCATCCACACATCAGGATAATGAACGTTCCTTGAACATCCCCTGATCCCCAAGTGTCAAAACCACACTAAATATCATCGATAGCCAGTTATCTCGACACAGCTGTCGACCAACAGTCTTCGTTGTCAAGATCCGTATCCACACATCACACTACCATTCGATCCCATACGGAAATCCACACCATATCTCGTAACCGCATCCGTGGATCAAATCCCATAATCCTGACTAGACTCACTTGATTCATCCACATGGTCATCCACGACCTCAGCCGCTCACCGCAGCACAAGTTCTCATTTAAAGTTCACCTTCCGGTCCATCAATTATAAATTAGGGTTCCAAAATCACACCCTAGGGTTCCACCGAACCCAATTGCCTTCTGCAGTAAAATCCACAACCTGACCGACCCCGCGGTCCTGACATCGTATAGACGTCCAATCCAATCCAATCGTCAACTCAACGTGGGTTCCATCGTGGGTTTCACCACGAAGGTCATCGACTAACTCTGATGCACCAACACCCCGTACACTAGCCAACACTACCAGGGTCCAAAACATAGACCAATACTCAACTGAGTTTCGTATTTCCATAACATTATTCCAATGGGGTTCCCTCAACCTAGCTGTGCCCAGTGGCACAACAATCCATCATCACATGACCGAACCGACGGTCCCACATTACCAGTTAATCGTATACAACCCCACTTGGGTTGAATCGCATCAATGCACGGCGTATCGGGCCAAACACACCCAATTCACCATTCAAACCCAAAACTATCTATCAGGTTGACAACGGAACTGCAGCCCAACGAGACATCACGCCCTAGTCCTTCGCGCACAAAAGAGCAAAACCTGCTCTGATACCACTTGACACGACCCATCCCAATCCCCCCCCCCGGGATTACCATGGAATGTGACGTGCTCCCGTTTGACAAGAGGCGTCAGACAAGGGATAACCGATTGCCATTGCCCAAACGGGCTTCTAGAGTGCGTAAGGATCGATGGAGGAGGTGTGCGATGCTCAAGTCTCTGCTGCAGTCGTATCCGGAATCAACCTGAAGGGCATTAAAAACAAAAGCTGTGAGTGGACGAAAATAAACAAGTCTGTTAAAAACATTTATAAGACATTTATGCCCCTCAGTAAAATCATATGCATGCACCAAAAACCAATAATCCCATATTTATTTTGAAATAACCATTAGGGCCTTAGCCCGGAAACCAAAGCATAGGTTCAAATTCCAAAAGTCAATCCAAGAGTTATTTCGTCAATCCAGTAATATTCATTTATTATTTTTCCATCTCCGGCATCCCCGATGCCTAGCATCCTAGACGCTTGACGTTCCAGACGTCATATCTCACGGTATTAAGCAACGCGTGCTGCCCGGGGTCTCACCGGGTCCATATCTCTGACATCCCCGATGTCTGACGTCCATGACGTCTAGCAATCCTGCTCCTGGATCACTATACGGTCCGGTAGCTCCGTACAATGAGCCCTCGCAGGCAATGCACCGTGACTTCTCCAGTGTCCCTGACACTTGGAGGAGACCAGGATATAAATATCCTCATATCGAGATGGTTTTATGGAACACATTCTATTATTTATTTCCAAAATATCACAAAGGCCCTGCCCCGAATTTCCATAAAACCGTCATAAGTCCAAATAGTTGAATCCAATCCGAAATAGTTTATTCAATTCCATTTTAGGGTCCCCGACCCGAAATCACATATATAAGTCAACTGGGCCCCTGGCCCGATTTCATAAGTCAACTGGGCCCCTGGCCCGATTCGTAAATTAACTGGGCCCCTGGCCCGATTCGTAAATTAACTGGGCCCCTGGCCCGATTCATTTTAACAAATCCGTAACCGTTTCATGAAAATCATATCCAACCACATTTATGGAAATCGGTGCAAATCCAGAAAACCTCGATTTTCGTCCAAACACGTAAATCACCTCGAAATGCGTGAAATCATTTAAATTCACCGATATCCAAAATAAATCATTTAATCGAAATTATAACAATCATGAAACAGTTATGCATGCATCGAATTTATAAAACCAATGTCCACTCACAGACCGTTTAACCGAGCGCCTCGATACGCGTGCCATAGGCCTTCCCGGGCCACACCACTATCACCGGGACTCCCAATCCTGTTCAAAACACATTAGAGGATTACTAACCTCATAATTAACATCCTATTCAAGTCCCGTAATTTTCCCGAATTTTTAAGTATTTTTAAACTCGATTTAAAACCTTCGGACATCCCGAACAATATCGAGACGGTGTCCGATCGACACGAAACCAATCCCAAAATGTTCGTTACATTGTATAGGATAAAAGTCATGTTGACCTCACCTCGAGATTCGTGCCCACGCGCCGTCACGCGCCGCCGTGAGTGGCTGCGCGTGAAAGCCACGCGCCTGCTACAGTGACTGCTACAGTCACCATCTTCACCCGTTTGTCTGGTAAACGGGTTGAAAATCCCGCGATAGGATCTGGTTCAATCACACCCAATTCGACATCAATTCAATCCGTTCTTGATCCTATAACAATCATTAACCAATGAATTTCAGGTCTGTAACATCGATTAACAACAACTAACCCATAATCGTGCCACCAACCCGTGATCACCCAAAACGGGTCGATCACCAAAACTCCACCAATCCTCAACCATTGCCAAATTAACTTCACAGGAAGCTTATAAGGATTAATACGAACCAATTCACATGATTAATTGAACACGACGTTACCTCGATCACCACGACTCAAGCTTGAGTTTTCCGGCCGTCCACCTCGTCCGTTCACGGCCCTAGGAGCCCCAAAGCTTGCCCCATTTGATCTGGTTCGACACGTTGAAGTTCCAGGAAGCTCAATCCATCATCAATTAGGCTTGGGCTGGCCTAAAACTAGAAATTTGCATTTGAATTTCCCAGAAACCAGTTTCGAGTTTTCAGAGAAATCCAACCCCAAACTCACTCAATCCTTCCATTCTCAATCACAGAGGAACCCACACGACTTACACACCATTCCTTTAATCCAATTCAGCTGTTAAAGGCATCCAAAAGTGTCCAAAATCCACTGTGTAATGTTCCCCTGCACTGACCCGGAAACAATAGAAAACCCAGTTCCCACGTTCCTGTGATCGATGCCAACTCAACCCCATGTGCAATTCCACCTCAAACTGGCCCAAATCAATCATTTAATTGGTAAACAATCCATGGGATCGATCGCACCAACATTCCACCTCACGGCCAGTTCAATGAAACAGTGCCCCCGTGTGAAATTACAATTCTGCCCTTGTGCAGAAAATTACCAAAATGCCCCTCATGCATCCTAACCCGTAGCTCGGTCATACGGACTTCGATTGATGCGTGCCGCCTGTCCACGAACTCAGGGCATCAAGACCTTCCTAACGGTCCTCGGTCCTCGGCCATCGGACCCCCGATCAAAAAGTCAACATTTCCCCCTATAGCGTCCAAATTACGAAAATGCCCTTGCATTTCCGTACATCATAACTTTCACCACGAACGTCGGAATCGAACGTGCCACCTGTCTATGAACTCGTGACGTCCCGAACTACGTCACGGTCATCGGTCAAAGTTCGTTTGACATCCGAATTAAAAGTCAACGTTTTACCCACGCCCAGGGGCAAAACGGTCATTTTGCACAATTCGTCCGAAATCGCTCAATTAATCCCAGATTAGTAAATCATAATTAAATATTATTAAATCCCGATATTCGGGACGGGTCGCTACATTTAGCACTTGCTATAATAGTGACTGTCCTTGAACGCTAAGTTGTTGTCTTTCTGAAACTTTCGTATTTCATCATTCTATGTTTTTGTTTCTTTTTTCTTCTCAAAATTTTCAATTCTTTCTTTCAATTTTATCATCTCTATTGCCCATGTAGAGTTTGCTAAAAAGAAATTAGATCGGTCTTCACTATTTACATGTCATTTTCTCTTTCAATTTTATCGTCTCTATTGTTATTGACATGGATTTATGCTTTTATTTGTCTGCAGAATCTGCGGATAAAGTTAGGTGTGCCTCTGAGGTAATTGTGTAAGCTTTCTTTCTTCATCTGACAGTTTCTCTCATGTTTACAGTCAAATGTTTGTTTCATTATTTTTATTGGACCTGAATATTGTGCTATTATGACTGTTAATCCACCCACTCTGCACACATAAATTGTGTTATTCATGTTTATCGTTTTCGTATTCCTATAATCTTATGACTTTGCTATTTTAGATTTTGTTTTATCATTAAGTTGATTATCTCCTTTCCCATGAAGTTTGATTTAATTTCTGTTTTGTTTGTCCTCAATGTGTTGCTTCAGATCGTTGTTTGAATTATATATGAAGTTCGACTCATTGTACCTTTCATGAAATGGTTAGCTAAATATTTTGTCTTTCAAATCATTGAAAATTTGGTTTTTACTTCTCTATCCTTTTACTTTGATGTTCAATTGGTGTAATTGAGGCTGGGAGATTGTGTTTGTAGAAATGGAAAATTTCCTTGTCTGATTTACATAGCCTACGACTATATTTATAGAGCTTTACAGGGAGATAAGGTTAGACAGTTATTTCTGTCTTAAACTTATCTTAACTGCTAGTAACTACCTAGGACAGATGTGTGAATCTAGTGTGTACATGTTTGTCTTAATTCTACAGGTCCAAATGTCTAGTGTCTACAACTATACAAGTTTAGCAGTCTATAGGGGTTAGTGTACACGGTTTTACATCCCCCCGCAAACTAGGCACCTTTCGAGTGACAAGTTTGGAGGCAAGTTGTTTGTGACAGGAAATACGGAGTCCTTTGGTGAAGAGGTCAGCTAGTTGATTAGCTGAAGGAACAAAGAGAACACGGTGGGTGCCAGCGGTAACTCTTTCACGTAGGAAGTGGTAGTCAATGGCAATGTGCTTGGTACGAGCATGGAACACCGGGTTTGCTATCATGTGGGCAGTACTCATGTTGTCGCAGTAGAGAAGTAGGGGCAACTGCGGTAGAATTTGCAGGTCTTGTAGGAGGCTTAGGATCCAGATTGTGTCGGCACAAGTATAGGCTAGGGCTTGGTATTCAGCCTCTGAACTGGAACGAGAAACAGTTTTCTGCTTCTTGGCACACCAGGATATGAGGTTGGAACCGAGGAACACGCAGAACCCACTGACTGAGCGGCGGGTGTCAGGGCATTCTGCCCAATCGGGATCTGAGTATGTTTGTAGGGTGAGGGGAAATCTGCAGCGCTGAAGGTGAAGACCTGTGCCTAAGGTGCCTTTGAGATATCTGATGATGCGCTTTACAGCAGTGAGGTGGGCATCTGTGGGCTTGCTCATGAACTGAGCAACTTTCTGTACATCATAGGATATGTCCGGCCTTGTGAGGGTTAAGTAGATGAGGGTTCCAACCAGTTGTCGATATGCAGAGGGGTCTGTTATGGGCTATCCAGTAGTGGCAGAAAGGACGTGTTTGGAGGCTACAGGGGTAGGGGTAGGTCGGCAATCAGCTAGGCCACTGCGGTGGAGAAGCCCAACAGTGTATTTGTCTTGGGTGAGGGCTAGGCCAGTTGGGGTGGCTCGAGCTTCAATACGAAGGAAGAAGTGGAGTGAGCCTAGGTCTTTTATGTCGAAGGCATTGGCTAGGGAAGTCATAAAGGTGGACAGGGCCTTTGGTGAGTTGCCGGTTAAGATGATGTCGTCCACATATAATAGGAGATAGAGGATACATGTTGGGCGATGAAGAACAAACATAGAGGGATATGCCCTGCTCTGGTGAAAGCCATACTGTAGAAGGAAACTGCTGAAACGGGCAAACCAAGCCCGAGGGGCCTGCTTGAGGCCGTAGAGTGCCTTATGGAGGTGACACACATGGTGAGGGTGGTTAGGATCAGTGAAGCCAGGGGGCTGAACCATGTAGACCTCTTAGTTTAAAGTGCCATGGAGGAAGGCATTGGTGACATCGAGTTGACGGAGGGGCCAGCCAAGGGAAACAACAATGGATAGAACCACACGGATTGTGGTTGGTTTAAAAACTAGACTGAAGGTTTCATAGTAGTCGAGGACTTCTTGCTGATGGAAGCCTTTGGCAACAAGTCTGGCTTTGTGGCGTTCAACAGAGCCATCAGCACGGTGTTTGAGCCGAAAAACCCACTTGCAGCCTACTGCATTGGCATGAAGGGGGAGGGGAACCAGGGAACAAGTTTGCTGCTTCATCAGAGCATCATATTCTGTTTGCATTGCAGCTGTCCATGCAGGAGATTTGGAGGCTTGGGTGTAGGTTGTGGGTTCGGCTGTTGCAAGTTTGGTAGTGGTGTAGGCTTGGGGCAGGGGATACCGGGAGGTGAATAGGAGATTTCTGGACTTGGAAATCCCAGCCTTGCTGCGAGTAGTCATAGGATGAGTATTGGGTGGTCGGTTAGGGTGGGAGGTTTGGGAGTTTAGATCGGGAGGGGGAGGAGGGGTGGTGGAGGAGGGGTGGTGGAGGAGGACAGGTCGTGAGAAGAGTTTGCTGGTGGTGAGAAGGGTGGGGGGGTCTGGGGGGAATTAGTAGTGGGAGACAGTTCTGGTGGGACCGGAGAAGGGTGAGAAAGTGGGATGGAGACCAGAGGGGTGAAGGAAAGAGGAGGGGAAGGTGTGGAGGACTTCGGGAAAAAGAAGTCTAGTTCATTGAACCTAACATGGTGGCTGATGTAGACTCGACCTGTTTTGACATGAAGGTAACGGTATCCAGCATGATGAGGGCTGTAGCCAAGAAAAACACAGGGTAGGCTGGGACTTTGGAGTTTGTGTTTGGTGTAAGCACCAAGGAAAGGGAAGCAGGAGCAGCCAAAGGTTTTTAGAATGTGGTATGGTGGTGGACGGTCATATAGTTTAGTGTATGGGGAGGTCCAGTTGAGGGTAGGTGTGGGAAGTAGATTGATGAGAAAAACTGCAGTTGTTAGGGCATCTGCCCAGTAGGAATAAGGAAGGACGGCTGTATGGAGGAGAGTTCTCCCCATTTCTGAGATGTGACGGTGTTTGCTCTCAGCTAACCCGTTTTTTTGAGGGGTGTGGGGGCAGGAAAAGCGATGGTGAATGCCATGAAGGGAGCAAAAGGCTTGGAACTGGCGGTTGGTGTATTCAGTGCCTCCATCACTTTGAAACTGAGTGATGTTGGTGCGGAATTGAGTCTGAACATATGAGTGAAATTTTGTGAAATGGTGGAAAACTTCAGATTTGTGGCGTAAGGGAAAGATCCAAGTGAATCTAGTGTAGTCATCAGTGAATAGGACATAGTAGCGAAAACCAGAGACAAAAATGACAGGAGACATCCACACATCAGAATGTACTAAATCAAACGGTTTTATTGATTGATGTACAACAGAGGAAAAGGAAAGTCTGGTGCTTTTATTTAGAGCACATTGATTACAAAAGGGGACAGAATTGAAAGATACAGGGAAACATAGTTTATTCTTTGTTGTCACCATCTGAAGCACTTTGGAAGAAGGGTGTCGAAGGCGCTGGTGCCAAAGAGAGGGAGCAGCATGAGTGAGGAAGACCTGGGGTGGGACTTGTTTTGGTGATATCCTGTAAAGGCCATCTTTACAGGGGCCTTGAAACAAAATTTGATTAGTGTGAAGATCCTAGATAAGAAATTGGTGGGGAAGGAAAGTGATTTTGACTTTGTGATCTTTAGTGAACTGAGACAAAGAGAAGATTCTTTTGTATAGAGGGAACATAGAGAACATTAGAGAGATTAAAATGAAAGGGACCAGAGGAGAATTGGACTGTACCAGTTTGCTGGATGGGGAGGGTTTCACCATTGCCAATCATGACCTGATCTGGGGTGGATGGGGAAGGATGAGAGGGGCATGGAGGGTTCATGGTGACGTGGTGAGTAGCACCGGTGTTTGAGTACCAATTTGGGTCTGATACATTGGCTAGATGTAGACCTGCGAAGGCCTGGGACAAATTGTGGTCTGTGGACTGGGACAGATTGGGGCAGTGGGCAGCAAGGTGGCCGAAACGGTTGCAGGACCAACATTGGGGGCCAGTGGGGCGGTTGCCGAGAAAGGGGGAAGAGCCCAGTACACCGGGGGAAGGATTGGGGGAGAAGTAGCGGTGGTTTTCACGGTGGTTTGGAAACCGGGAGCCACGACCTGGTCTGGGTCCTTTCTGAAAACCAGAGCGGCCACGGGGAGGTGCAGAGTGATTTGAGGCCGTGTATAAGGTTGTGGGTGGGTGGACAGGGACAGGGTGTAGGGTGGAGGCTTGCTGTGCCTCAAAAGACAGGAGACAGGCTCGAAGATCAGTGAAGGAAGGGAGGGGAGGGAAGTTAAGCATGGCTGTCACAAGCATGCTGTATTCTGGGCCAAGACCACGTAAGACAACCGTGACTAAGTCACGGGAAGAGAAGGGTTCATTAATTGCAGCAAGAGAGTCTGCGAGTGTTTTGGCTTGAGAGAGATATTCAGAGATTGAGAGGGAGCCTTTAGTGAGAGACATGAGTTGGAATCAGAGGTTAGTGGCATTGGCTAGTGACTGTTGAGAGAAATTCTGGCGAAGGCATTCCCAGATTTCATGGGAAGTGTTTAAGCCAACAACTTGGGACAGGACTGGTTCTGTCAGTGTTGCTCGAAGCATGCTGATGATGGTTTGGTCAATCTGGTACCACTGTTGGTACGCATAATTAGGGATAAGGATTCCAGGGTTTGTGAGAGCAGAGGATGAGGCATCGGATTGGGGAGAGGATTCTGTGGTGGTGGATGGTTGGAGGGTTGGAGGGTTGGAGGGGGAGGGGAGTGAGTTCCATCAATGAACCTCCAGTAGTTGTGTCCGATCAGAAAGGGTTTGATCTGGCTTTCCCAGATAAGATAGTTGGATTCTATGAGTTTGATAGAGACTAGGGTTGAAACATGATTTGGTGAGATTGAGGGAGAAGCACAGGAATCACTAGCCATGGTGGGAGAGGAGGGAGGATCAAAATTAAGGTGATCAGCCGTGTAGGCTCTGATACCATGAAGAAATGGTAAATTTCCTTGTCTGATTTACATAGCCTACGGCTATATTTATAGAGCTTTACATGGAGATAAGGTTAGACAGTTATTTCTGTCTTAAACTTATCTTAACTGCTAGTAACTACCTAGGACAGATGTGTGAATCTAGTGTGTACATGTCTGTCTTAATTCTACAGGTCCAGATGTCTAGTGTCTATAGCTATACAAGTTTAGCAGTCTATAGGGGTTAGTGTACACGGTTTTACAGTGTTCCTTTTGTTTATAAAAATCTTATCGACTTTATGCTCCATTTGTTTCATCATTAAGTTGATTATTTGTTTCTCCATGAAGTTTGATTCAGTTTCTCTGTTTTTTTTTTCCTTAATTTCTTGCTTGAAATCGTTGTTTGAATTATGTTCTTTTACTTTGGTGTTCAATTGGTGTAATTGAAGCTAAGAGATTCTGCTCCATTTATTCATGAATATCTTATAGACTTTGTGGTCCATTTGTTTCATCATTAAGATTATTTGTTTCTCCATGAAGTTTGATTCAATTTCTATTTTGTTTTCCTCAATTTGTTACTTGAGATCATTGTTTAAATTATATCTACCCTCTGTTGTATTTGCTGTCCTTACTTTATTTCCTCTGATCTTTGCTATAGATGAAGTTAGATTCATTTTTTAATTCGTCTATTGTCTATTTGTATGTTTCAACAAATGATAAGATACATAGTGTGTATTTCAACTCATTGAAAATTTGGGTTTCCTTCTTGAAGATTTCGGTTTCCTTCAGCCGATTGTTTTGCTACGTTTGTGTTTGTGTTTTTCTTTCCATTGTTGTCAGGTTTGGTTCCTTTATCAACCTTTGTTTTCTTAATTTGTAGTCCCGTTCAATCTCTTGATTAACATTATTGCTTTTCTTTTTTAACGTCCATTTCGAGGTCTTTATTTTAGTAGTTTCATTTCTGCCTATTTGTTTCCAATACTTGACATAGGAAGTCTGTTTCCTCGATCTTTTTTCGTTGATCTCTTTTCATTTGAAGCTGAGTTTGCAGTCTTTTTATCTGAGTAGTTGTTTGGCTATGAAGTTTTCATATGGTTTCGATGTTGTCATAAATGGAGATGTTTGTGGTTTTCATGTGGTTTCAATGTTGTTGTCATCACATGCAGTGGACCGAGCTATTAATTGTCAGGGTCACATAAGTTCTTTTGTGAGTGAGCTTGATTAACTATTTATCTTAAATGTACTTGGGAGTGCTTTCATTTACCTAATTGTTTATGGATATGGTTTTTATGTGTGATATTTTGACGATGTGAACTTGAGTTACGGTCTCTCACATGTGTAGCGTAAAACATTTTCAACTTCTATCTGACTTAGATTTTGGATATATTGAGTCGTATATATGTGTGGGTTTAATTAGTCTATGTACAAGTTTTCTAATACAGATGTGACATATGTTCTATTCATGAAGCACGTTCTGACAACATGTTTATAACTGAAGACATAACAATCATATCAGCAAGGAGCAAGATTAAATTATGTTGATGGCTACACATATTAAGGTCTATTATATGTATATTATCAGAATTTATAATTTTATAATATTTTCATAACGTTCTCTTTGCCCGTGGCGAAGCGCGGGGTTATTTACTAGTGCTATCTATATGCAAATTTGTAGGATATTGGTGGTTGTTTGTAATCCTCAAATCTTGTCTACATTTTCCACGCATCCAAATGGACCGAACCAGAAATTAACCCTAAAATTAAATTTATTACCTGACAGGACAAAAAGCCTTTGAAATTGAGCAAGCAGTGGGAGTACGAGATGCAGGCGATGAGAATGAATAAGAACCCACATTGGAATTAGGATTTATGATTGGATTTATTTAAATTCCGATTGCCATCAAACTTAGATTGAGATTATGATTTGGGATTGGATTTTATTAGTTGAAAAAGGAAGAAGATGATTGTGGAAAAACCCATATTCACTATTCATCAATTTATTCCTTAATTTTTTTATAATAATTTTAATATTTTTTTATAAAATAATTAAACAACCTATCTCTTATTGACACGTATGTAATATTGACACTGTTATTAACATAGTAAAACAATTAATGCTTGAAGTGATGGTCTGACAATTAATTGTATAAGCAAATTGAAATTTGATATTTGATTAAAATAGTATTTTGAATAATCAGCCTTCTTGACTTACTTATTTTGCTACTCGTGAGCAAGCGTGAGAGTGAATGCTTGAAGTGGGTCCACATTTGGAGAGGCCCAGAAGTGTTAAATACAAGCCTTACGTGGTGTTTGGCTGGTGGAGGTGTGGTTGAGTACCTCATTTAGCATTGTTTTCAAGACAAATTAAATTAACTATATTTATTATTTATATTAATATAATAATATTATTTTAATAAATTAAATTATTTATATTTATTTTAGAATAAAATGCATTAATCATTGTGTTTTTTTATTCAAAAATGATTTTGGTCATTGTAATTTAAATTTTTAAATTTTGATCACGGTATTTTTATTAACTAACAAATTAAATCATATAACGAATTTATGTTAATCCAATAAGGGAATTTTAGAACTTTTAAACTAAAATAAAGTCTTCATAAAAATAAAAGGGTTTTTAGTCAATATCCCCCATGAACATTGAGGCTAGTCTCAAAATGCTCCCCGAACACAATTTCAACCCAATTTGCCTCATGAATACGATTTTAGTCTCAATGTGCCCCCTAAACGTCTAATTTCACACTTCTCCGTTAAATTAGTGGGCCAAAATTGTCCCAAAAAAAACGTGAATATAGAACTTGGACATATTACAAAGAAGAACCAGAGCCTACATCAAAGAAGAAGAAGAAGGGCAACGAAGAACATAAACCCAGTGCCCAGGTGTGAAGGCACATCGAGGGGCTTCAATCTCCTAGGACTTTGATCTCATTCCTTGTGTCTAGGTAAATTTCCTTCCCCCTATATAACGATTTCGTGGAGGGCTCATAACTTTGTCGAAGAATATGGAGAAGAGGCATTGAAAAAAGGGAATCATAACATGTCTGAGTGCTAATTCATTGATATAGATTCGAACTTTGCGTAATTAAAAGAGGATTTATTTCTCATTGCTTAACCAACTGGAGATTTTTCTGCGGAAACCGAAAAGAAAACACCTTTCGATGATTAACAAGATTGGGAGGATGATATTGTTTGGGGGCAATTATCCTCAAGCAAGTGACATTCTGGTGACAGATGTGAAACTTCGGGGCATGATTATGAATCTGATACTAGGCCGAGAAATATGCTGCAAAGTGATGGTGTGAGGAAATTAGTTCACAAACTTGGTTCACGAAATCGAGACATGGTGGAAGGATCTTGGTTAGACCATATAATATGGAACCCTGATGTGCCTATTGATAAGAAGCCAAAGCAGCTTATCTGACACGACCGACCCCCAATCTCCCGGGATTAAGGGTTAAGCCATGCTCCCGTCTAACTTACATGCAACATGAAGGCTAGCCGACGTCCAACCTTCAGGTAACACGTAAGTCAGACAAGAGATTCCTAAGCGAGCCGTCCAAAAGTTCCGGACTTCCCAGAGCGCGCAGAATCTACTGTGGATCGCGTGTGTGATGTCTCCGTCTCTCTAACCATAGCCTGCACTGCATCAAACTTGGAGGGTATCGAAAATATAGAAAGACTGTGAGTGGACAAAATAAAGGATAAGTTTAGAAGACAGTTTATCAGAAAGACATTAATACCCTCCATTTAAAAACTAATGCATGTATATAAAACTCATGTCATAAAACCTTTTATTATAACCATTCATAAAACCAAAAGCCAGAAGTCATTTCATCTTCTCAAATCCCGGGCCTCAGCCCAAAACCATCGGAATCCATATCATCCGGGGCATAGCCCAAAACATTGGAAAACCATTATTTGAAAACCATCATTATCAAGTTATCATCGAAATCCAAAACACATTTGAAATCCATTTCAACAAATCGAACCTGCTGGATCTATCTGAGTCTTTAAACTCAATCCAGGCCTCAATATAATCCGAGTCTTTAAACTCCCGAGTCTTTAAACTCAATAGGCCTACGGGGGAAATCACAATATCCGAGTCTTTAAACTCAATCTGGGTCTTTAAACCCAATCTGGGCCCGCCCCCGTCACATATCATATACGGGTCTTTAAACCTAATAACCAGATCCAGAAAATCCAATCCACAAGTCATTTTAAAACCATTTCCAAATCCATGTCCAAATCCGAATTCGAAATCACCATTTCGAATCCAAGCCGAATCCAAAATCATCATCCCGAATCCAAATCCAGAATCATATCCATAATCCATTTTCAAATCCGAATCCGAAACCATCATTCTATAAGCCTGCATCCGGAATAATCATTCCGAACCCAAATCCGGAAATCCACTTTCAAGTTTCAAAACCAAATCCCAAAGCATCATTTCTGAAATCCAGTTTCAAAAACCCGAAATCTCTTTTATCGAAATCACTTATAGGAACAGGGCTTCAAGCCCGAAATCACTTTTCAAAATCCATTATAATTCATTAAAATCAATTCATATTTCAAATCCCAAAATCAAATCATCAAAACCATCATCAAATCATAGCAGAAAACCATATCTCGTAAAACGTGCAATTTCATAAATATCTCGAACCGTAAATCATCAAGATCATATCATAAACACAGAAATCACGTATAGAAAACATATAAAAATAGTTATGCATGCATCATAAGTTAGAAAGCAAAGTCCACTCACAGACCATTTACGATGATGTCTCGATACGAGCGCAATTACGCTTTCCCGGACAATCCCCTATCACCGGCTTTCCAGAATCTATCCAATACCCATAATAAGGTTACTAACTACTTCATTAAGCTTCTACTAAGTCCCCATAATTTTCCAAAAATTTTAACTATTTTTAATCGAGCCCTAAAACCTTCGGACATCCCGGAACATATCGAGACGATGTCCGATTGACTCGAAACCAATGCCAAAATATTCATTACATCGAATACTTTAAAAGTCGTGTTGAAAACTTCCCCAAAAGGGGCCCCACGAGCCCTCACGCGCAGCCGAAAGGGGCTACGCGTGAGCCTCACGCGCTTTACTATTCATCGTCTTCAAGCTTTAGTCGACCGGTTCAGACCGGTCCAACCCGAACCGGCGTGGGCGGTTCACTGTCAAATTCAACTCAATTCCAACCCTTTTTAATTCTAATAGCTTCGTCCTACCCTATTTAATCGATCTACGGTTTCACAACATCAATTTAGGCATAAGAAATTACCTCCCCGCTATGCAGAACGACTGGCCCTCCATCGATCCCTGTTTCTGGCCACCACAGACGACCTCGGGTCACGAAACCAGTTCCTACGAGTTCCTACCAACTTCCAAATTGTTACCCAAGCAATCAGATCAATGGAAAGTCAAGAAAACAGAAACTGCCATTTACAAGCTCCAACTCACCGTTCTCGGTTTTCATGGTCGGCGTCCACTGCGAACCTCCTTCCCCTGCTCTTCGCACT
The DNA here is from genome assembly GCA_032719365.1 of Prinsepia uniflora. NCBI lineage: Eukaryota > Viridiplantae > Streptophyta > Magnoliopsida > Rosales > Rosaceae > Prinsepia > Prinsepia uniflora. The sequence goes on along the minus strand of CM064870.1, from coordinate 57,520,323 downwards.
CATCACACCGTCAGAATCATAAACCATGGATTAGAATGGGTTAATATGTGCTTAACCAAAGACCTATTTTCGAATTTCAAAACAGGGCACACAGTTGCCTCTAGCCGTAGACCACCGTGCACGACGGTGCACTCCATCAGTCACACTCTGCTCGTCTCAACCTCCCTTTCATGTTTGAGTCACAAAACAAGGACAAGGGACAGGAATTTAAGGTCGTGGATGGAAGACTCTCTCACGGTCTCTATTTTTTTTCCTTCCAACCAAACTGTGCCAAAGGTTTAAAACCATTATAGGCGGTGAGAGATGTTTCCACGGCCATCCAGAGAGTGCAAGGTGTCCAACTCTTTGTGGACTCACTTCCCCAAGGCAGCCACATGTCCTAGTATTACTGGGCATAAATCCCAATATAACAATGACCAAAATGCCCTCGCCTTCCAAAATTACCATTTTGCCATTAGTGGTTTTAGACCAAAATCCAAATCTACCGACGTCCGTTGATAGCGTGTCGCCTGTCGTTATACTCAGGAAATCGAGACCTACCCAACGATCCCCGAATTACGTGAAAAATACTTGTCGTGTAAAAAGTCAACAAATTGCCCTTTTTCAACTAAATTACCAAAATACCCTCAAACTTCTGAACGTCATAACTTCCTCCTAGGATGTCGGAATGGACGTGCCACCTGTCTATGAACTCGTGACGTCCTGAACTATGTCATAGTCATCGGTCAAAGTCCATTTGACCACCCGAACTAAAAGTCAACCTTTTGCCCATTCTAGGGGAAAAACCACCATTTCGCACCGTCCGTCCGAACTCACCCAACTAATCATCGATTAACTTCACTAATCCAACATTAATCACTAATCTAATTCTGGTTCCCGGGACGGGTCATTACATTATCCTTGATCTTCGAAATGAGCAAGTGGTTTTTGAACTTTTGGGTAACGACGATATTGAACATCTTAGCCTTAATTCAAGAGGTATGCTGATAATTAGATCTGTAAACTCCAAGACTCTTTTGAGCTGCTAAATCTAGATGTTGTATGAGGTGGACAGTATTCAAAGAGCAAAACTTGTCAGCAACCAAAATCGAATTCTAAAAAATGCTGAGTGACCAAAAAATATGATGAAGATGATCACAATGAAACTACGAGGAAAAATAAGAAAATAAGAGTTTTGGGGGAAGAAACAAGGACAAAGAAAAACTGTGGAGCTACGAGGCTCATTGAGGGGGAAGGAAATTTATCGAGATACAAGGAATGAGATCAAAGTCCTATGAGATTGAAGCCCCTCGATGTGCCTTCACGCCTGGGCACTGCATTTTTGTTCTTCACTCTTCTTCTTCTTCTTCTTCGATGTAGGCTCTGATTCTTCTTCTTGATATGTCCAAGTTCTATATTCTCGTTTTCTTCTTTCTTTCTTTTTTGGACAATTTTGACCCTCTAATTTAACGGAGAAGTGTGAAATTAGACGTTTAGGGGGCACATTGAGACTAAAATTGTGTTCATGAGGCAAATTGGGTCGAAATTGTGTTGGGGTGCATTTTGAGACTTACCTCACTGTTTATTGAATAAAAAGCCAAAATAGAATACATCTTTCTCTTACTATAGCCGCCGACCATCTCCTCCATCTTAATCATATACTTCCCTCTCCACTTTCAATTTTCGACCATGAAATTTTTAGATTAAAAGTCCGAATAATCTCCATGTTCTATTCAAGCTTTCGAGCCACCATAAACCCAAAAGCCACTGCCCGACAACAAATACCACCCCAGCCCCTGCAACAATAACTTGGCGAGAATGATTTTGCCCAGCCCACCTAAAAGAATCGCAAACCTACTTAATATAATCAAGAAATCAAGTAAAGAAAAAAAAACTCGTTGATGATAGAGGGGAAGAAAGGTATGTCCAATAGATTTGCATTTAATTTTTTATTTTTATGAAGTTTTTCTGGTGCTGTTTGACAGTACTATTTCAACAATAATAAAAGGATGGAGGGAATGAGGTCTTGTATCTTTGACAAGGGAGAGCAAAAGAAAAAATGAAGTGAACTGAGATGAGGCAGAGAGGAAAGAGTAGCATGAGTACAGTACGATTCGATACAGATATTGATAATATTTAAATTTAAACCGTTAAAAACTTAATAGTTCGATACGGTTTGAATTTTCTAAAATTAAAAATGAAACTGTTTCGATCCAAACCATTACTAACGGTTTAGTTTGGATTGAAACAGTTTGAAACCGTTTAAACATTAAAAAAACAACAAAGATATTAAAAAAAATAGCAAGTGTATTAAAAAACAGTAAGGATAAAAAAAGCAAGTATATTAAAAAACAACAAATATATTAAAAAATAACAAAAATATTAAAAAAAGAAGAAGAAGCAAGTATATTAAAAAAAACAGACAGAATATTAAAAAACATTAAGAATATTTAAAAAATCAATACTCAATATTTGTATATTAATTTTGCGAAGAACTGGATTGCAAATATTACTACTATATCAAGATCTAACAAACAAATATTACCACTTAATAATATTTTATTATACTTTTATATAAGTATATATATATTTATCTAGATATACTTGGGTATATATGTGTATCTTTTGATTTTTATTATTTTTATTTTGTATTAATAATATATTTAAAAATAAATAAAAATTAATATATTTTTTAACTGTCCAGTTTGGATTTAACGGATTTTCAAAATAAAAATTTAAATCCAAACCATGTTGTTTAATTTTTATCCAGTCATACATAAACTGTTAGATAAATAATAATTTAAAACGAATCAATTAGTGGTTTTAATATATTCGTGTCCACGTGTAAGAAACAGGGGATGAGGAGGATGAGAAAAGACGAGGAGGTGGCTGCCGTGGGCAAGATATTTTATTTATTTTTCTTAATTCTTGGTGAAAAGTTCAAAAATGTCCCTCTCTAACTCTTAAAAATTGGCTATATGATTTAATTTATTAATTAATAAAAATTCAGCGGCTAAACTTGAAAAATAGAAATTACGGTGGTAAAAAATATTTTTGATAAAATTACAGTGACTAATAAGATATTTTAATTAATATAATTATTTTAATATTTCAAAATAGTATTCGTGAGCAATTGCAGGCCCTCCATTGTCCATTTCTATAGAAGGATTTTCCAATCAAGTCCAATGACAGACGAGCGATGCTAAACAATTTAATTTCGGGAAATAGAATAATACGACTCCTCGTCCCATCGATTGAAATATTGCATTGTCCACTGGAGCTTCCCTATGCTCAATTTCTGATTTCTGCAGGTCTCTCTCTCTAGCTTAATTGCTAATTGTTTCAGTAATCATGGAGAGTTATTGACTTCGTGAACTCTCTACTTCATTGTGTTTCTCTGTTCAGTGAATTTTTTTCAGCATGTATCATGCCAAGAAATTTTCAACAGCGAGCTTAGTCCCACACAAACCCCAGAGCTCTGAAGAGCTTGCAAACGTTGGGGTTGTCAGCGGCGGTTCTTCAGTGAAAAGTCAAACACCTTCTGGGGGAAGTGGGAAGCAACGGCTGCGCTGGACTTCAGATCTCCATGATCGCTTCGTCGATGCCATTACGCAACTCGGTGGACCAGATAGTGGGTATTTTCTTTCAGTAACGTATTATTATTTTTTTGTGTGTTATTTCATTTGTCTCTCCCCCTTTTTTGCATTGTAAGTTTTGATTTTCCTTTGCGCTTTTTGGATTAGTTGTGAATTTTCTGAGCAATTAGCTCCCTTATGAAAGTCATATATTTATAATTGGTTGCTTAGAGCTAATAGATTTAGGGCTACTCAATTTTCACATGTTGAGTGGCCTTCCTACATTATCCTTGCTTTGAGTTTAGAACAGTTTCCTTGAATTTTACTTCATTGATTTTGCTGTTTGGTGATCCCTTCTAATTCTAAACCAAATGGTTTTGGTGCCTTCATTTATAAAAGCAAGTAGGTTTAATGAAGATGCCTGGATAAAATAATGGCAGGGTTCCTTTTATTGTATATCCTATGTTCCGAAGCTTTTGTGCCTTCATTGATTACAGATGTTTCCTCTGCAGCACACAAATTGTTCTTCTGAAATCTAACCTTACGTTACTCTAGAATTTGCTCACTTTCCTTTTTTGTAGTGTTCTGATGTTTATGAGTGGACAATTATGTGGTTGAAATTTGGTTTTTTTTTTTTTAGCAGAATTTTTATTTACTTTATCTTTCACTTTCTGCCGTCCTTTTAGGTATTAGTGCTGATTTAAAGCTTCTGGGTCAAATCCTAGAGACGTTGATGATATATTTCTTACAGGTAGGGGTTGTGGAGGGAGAATCATTGAATAATTGCGAACTTGTTGCTTAGGAGCTTGGCTCGTTTGTGTATATAGTTGTAGAGCTTTCTCTTGAGAAGGATTCATTATCATGTTTAGTTATGCGAAGTAAGTTTGAAGTGCTTTCTAGTCATATGATCTAGGATTTTTGAAAGTGGTTGTTTCGTTGGCCATGGAAATTCATCTCTCATGGATCCTGCTCTGTCTCGGATGTTAAAATGTGGTATGCTATCGTATCAATCCCTAACATGTCTTATTATGGCCATGTGAACATCTTGGTATGACTTGGAAGCTCCATTAGTTGCCTATTTTCTTCTTCCAATAGCTGCACATCTGAACATCTTGGGCCTTACCTTTAGGCTGATGCTTGAACCATTTACCCGTATAGGTGTGGTTTTGAAGGTTCAACTTGACTTTTTGGTTGTTTGGTACTGACTTTGGTCGCAAAATTTAGAATCATGGGTCTGTTTTGATATCAATGGTTTCTTCTCACTACTGCTCCCCAAATAATCCGATCTTTCTGTAGCTGTCTGAAAACCATTATGAGGCCACCGCTTCCACCATGGATTAGGACTCTTGATTTGTCATTTTGACACCACAAGTGTGACCACCAATTGCTCTTGGTATAAGAGCTGGATGCATTCTACATTTTTATGTTTGATTTTCTCATTGCCATAACAAATTGTGCAGGGTGTGCCAATGCTACAGATTCTTTCATTGATTCCTACTTGTCTTTCTTGTCGTCTGCTTCTCTAATCTTTCAATTCCTAGACTGGGAAATCACAGTTATAACCTGGGAAGAAACAGGACTGTTCATAGAGCATTCTGCTTAGGTAACTTTGGTGGTTCAATCAGCCGGACTTTGATTCGCATGCACAACTTGGCCCAGCACATGGTTTGGAAGTTCTTAATAGGTTTTGTAGGCTACTTGATTCTTCTGCTTTGTCTTTTAGTTTGCACCTAGATTGTGCATCTACTTCCATGTTCTTACTCACTCCTCGCTCTTGCCTCTAGTTCAGTTGAACCCTCCATTCTTAAGAAGACTTTGACCATGCCCTTTCCTGGCCTAAGTTTCGTTCCAACCATAGGACATTGAACGTAAAGTCAGCTCAGGACATCCCTCAGTACCTTGCTCTAATTTCATATTGGAGAACGAAGTTGTCTCCTTTTTCTTCATGTTACACGTGTACTTGGAGATGAACGCCTCTAGAGTTTCCTAAAATTTGGGATGGACCTCAATGCAAGACGTGTAAATAAGTTTACTGTTGGCCAGAACCCAGATAGTGTAAGTTGAAAACATTGAACATTTGTGCTTCCACCTCAGCTTGCGGAACTGAAAAAGTTACATACTAATGGGGATTTTTTTCCCCCCTTAGCTGAGATGAAAGCTAACTTTACTGGAGTTTGGTCCATGTAATTCATCTTCCACTCCATTTGTAGCAGATTAAAGATAAGGGTTGATTTAGTAATTCAAAATGATTGGGTCCAGGTGTTCAGCTTTCCGGGTCATTCTTGAATGACTGCTCAAATATAAATTTTCATGTGCTTCTGGAGGAGAATGGAGGTGTATACCACATTTCTATTCAAAGTTGGGTACACGAGACTTTCAAAGATTTAACAAAGATATTTTAAGCATAGCTAGCAGTTCAATTGTAAATTCTTCAAGGCATCAACAGATGAGATCTGGCCTGAATAATTTCATTTTTCTTCTCGTGGCTCGGGCTTCAGTGGATAAGGCTTTGTTGCTTCTTATCTTAATGCTTCCTGACTCTTTAGGCAACATCCTCATGGTGTGACTTGGATGTTTTTTATGGGAGGGTCACTGTTACATTCAGTTATTCATTTATAGATATTCTAATATTTTGTTTTTCAATCTCTCTTAGACTAGAATTTAATTTTAGTGTTTTCTTGTAACTCAAATATGGCTACCTTATACATGATTTGTATGCTTCTTTTGAGTTAATAAACCTATGTTTCTTTACACTATGTTTTGTTCAATTATTCCGGGTGGTCAGTCACATATTCTTAAGTCTGGTTAAGGATTGATCTGTACTTAGATTCTCTTTTTCTAGTCGAGTGGTTGTATTTTGATTCAAGTGTGATCGCATGCACATCTACGAAAAATTTTATTTTTGGAATAAACTTTATTGATCCTTCATTGGTGGTGTGCAGTGTTTGGGGAAAATGAGGCCAACAGCATAGGACTGGATGGATTTTTTCCAGATCCAGTCCCACCCAAACTCGTGTTTATGATCATATCCATTACCTAATTAAACTTTTGAATATGTTCATTCTTTCCAATCTGTTTAGATAAATTAATATTTCACATATGGTCATTCTTTTCAAATTTCCTTAGGGGCAACACCTAAAGGTGTTCTGAGAGTGATGGGTGTTCCAGGGCTCACTATTTATCATGTGAAAAGTCATTTACAGGTGTGGCCACCTTACTCTTATTACATATGCAAGAACATAGAAGTTGATATTTATATTTATGTTTTTCGTTTTTTAATTATGTAATTATTCTTTTATATAGAAGTACCGCCTTGCAAAGTATCTGCCAGATTCTCCAGCTGATGGTAAATGTCTTCTCTCTCCATCTATGTATGTTGCTTAGCAATAAAAGACTTGTTTTATCTTATAAAAATATGAATTTAAATTTGAAGAAGTGCTTTGACCTCTAGGTTCTAAAGACGAGAAGAAGGGTTCTGGAGACAGCCTCTCTTGCTCAGATTCTTCGCCGTGGGTACCTTTTGCCTTACCTTATATGATTATACCACTGTACAAGTGTACATGCACACTTTTTGTCTCTTCTTTATCTTTTGTGACCAATCTCATTATATGATTGCTTGCATTGTCCTCTGTCTCACGCATATTGAGGACTCTGCATCTAACATTCTACAAAATCTTTAAATTTTTCAGTGGAGTGCAAATTAATGAGGCATTGAGGATGCAGATGGAGGTTCAAAAGCGTCTTCATGAACAGCTTGAGGTAAGGTCTCTTGCCCTCACTCCGCCGTAAATTTCTAAAAAGAGGAATGTTGTCAGGCCTGAATTTTTTTTAATGCAGCGGGGCCTTTAGGAATGTAAATATAATGTACGAAAAGTACAGTAAAAGATATCTGTTTTCTGGAAGGCACACTTTTTTAATATTTTATCGTGGCACTTAAAAAGAAAACTTTAAATTTAAGCAGAAATAGTGTGCAAAAATTGAAAAAGATTACTTGAACAACTGTATGGTATGAAAGTTCTCTAATTTGGTTGTTTTGGTTTTTCTTTTTGTGGGGTGGGGTGGTGGTGTGGGTGGACTTTCTGCATTCTTTAACTTCACCATTTAATGACCTGTTATGTTTGGTTATGGACCAACTTTCGTTCATTGCTGAATGTTTATATAACAGATCAAATTGAAAAGGTCACTTGCACATACATTACTTAAGAATGCTTCTATTGCGAACCCTCATCTTGCACCAAGCCACCCTTTTAATAATACTTTAAATACGGAATGAAATCAAATTAAATCATGATAAAGAATATTCTAGAATGTCCTTCTAGTAGTGGATAACCGTAATGCTTCCTTGGCGGCCTTGGTGGTGATGGTGGCACTAACGGCTAGCATCTACTTAAGTAATAATGGCTAGTAGAGTAGTAGGGAGTTGCTAGAATTAAGTGTTTTGGTAGTATTTTGGTTGGTTGTTTGAGAATGGATTTTGTTCTTTCTTAAAACGATGTTTTTGTAGGGATTTCAAAGTTGTTGAGTGGATTCAAATGGTCTTTCTTTGTGTTCTTCAGTTATGTTCACAAAACACATTATTCTGCTGCGGTCTAGTTCCAATTGTAATGCATGATTCTAATCCTCTTGGCCACGTTTGGGGATTCGTATTGTATTGAATTGGATTGGATTGTATAACTCATGAGATTCAATGTATTTTGAAGGTAAAAATAGATGTGTTTTCATTGTAAGGGGATTAGAAGAGATTAGGTATAGAAGGAAACTTATCCAAAACAATCCCCTCAAAATATTAGGATTGGAAGAGGTAAGCTTCCATCCAGGTGTAATCCCCTTGCAATGAAAAAAGCACACTTTTACCTCCAAAATACATTGAATCTCATGAGTTATCTAATCCAATCCAATCCAAGTGTGGCCTTAGTATCAAATGTTGGGTGCTTTAATCGAATGCTTTATTGTTATTGTTATTGTCATGTTCTTCTGGCTGCATGTGCATGTGCATGTGCATGTGCATGTGCATCTTGGTGGGCTATATACATGCACTTTGGTGGGCTATATATGGGAGCGATATCTGTACTGGCGTTTGGCTATAAGAATATTTTACTAATATGATTACACGCAAAATCAGGTTCAAAGACAGTTGCAGATGAGAATAGAAGCTCAGGGTAAATACTTGCAGAAGATCATTGAGGAGCAACAGAAACTTGGTGGAGTAATGAAGGGGGCAGATGTGTTACCGTCAGCCGAGGATAAGCAGAAGGCACCTAACGTGGAGACACTGGGGGATGCATCAGCAACACCCTCGTCCCCCAGAAAGAAACAAAGGGTGGATAATGGGTTGCCAGATGGTTGCACCACGTCTGATCTGTCTCCAAAAGCTGATGAAAAGAATGAATTTGTTGGTCAGTGGGACCGAGACCTGTATGGAAATGATGGCGGATTTGGATTCGACTTGCAAACAGAGTTTAGAGAGAGAGAAGGCGGTGCTGAGCTGAAAGCGGCCATGGAGTTAGATCCATTGAGTGCTTCAAAACAGTAAGGATCCAAATTTCATGAATCTTGTGCAAGCAATTAGAAGCCATGTTAATAGAAACCATGTTATGTATACCACGTAAATATACATGTAATTATGCACCGTATGATTTTTCCCTGCCGTCTTTAGGGTATAAGTAGCATGTAATCTCCAACCTCCCCGTAAATGCTATGAGATGGATTCTACGTGTACTTCTACTTCTAAAATCCGTTTTTTTTATTTTCTTTTTATATTTTTGTGATAAATTTATCTTGCTAGTTGGTTTGAAATGTCTGTAATAATTGTTCAAGTGAGTTCGACCAATTTGCTGGAAGCACCCATTTCTAAATCACCCTCCTGAATTTTCTGTATTGTTTATTTGCTGAAAGCATTCGACAAGAGAGCTTCTGACCTTGTGGGTAAAACAAGATCAAATTCACCCAAAAAAGAAAACTATTACTCGATCTAACCCCGGCAGAGTTGTGTGGGTGATGTTCGTGGATGAGGCCTTTAACCAGCAAGGCTACATAGCCGACCTAGTACTAACAACTAGCCCTGTTACTTGGTTCTAAAAAATCGGACCGAATTGAAACCAAAATGGAAAAAATTGAATTGAAAGAAAATCGAAATCGTATAGTAAAAACCAAACTGAAAAGAGTCTAACTAGATTTTGTTTTTGGTTCTTAATTTACCAAAATCGAACCGAATCGAAAATACCGAACTAAATGAAATGGGCTTCTGTTTTTGGGTTTTAATGGATCAGGCTTATGTGTTTAATTTAATGGGCTATATCAATTGTCCAACCCAGCCCAAGAAGAATCAAGTTTCCCAGCTCAATCCCAGGTCCCTAAGCCCAACAAGCAACAGCCCAAGTACTGCCCAACCTCTCTGCGCTCTATCTCCAAAATGACGCCGTTCGGAGTCTCTCATCCCTAATCCCTAACCTTCTAGCACTCTCGCTCAATCGATGCGCCGCTTAGCCTCATCTGTCTTCAGAGGACCAGAGGTGCACGACGATGGCGATGCGATGACCCTTCTCAGCTCTCGCTCTAATCCCTAATCCATTCTGTCTCGCTCTCAATCATCTCATCTTTCTCGGTCTCTCAACTCTATATTCAATCTCTCAACCTCATCTCTCTCTGATTTCCCGATTGCTCACCCTCACGAAGACATGGACCCTCATCACTCATCAGACAGCCTCCGCTTAATCTCTCCCTTTCGTCGTTCTCTCCAATCTCTAGGTTCCTCGTTCTCTTCATCTCCCTCTCCCTCGATCTCGACGTCTTCATCGAAGCTCATCTTCGTTCTCTCTGTCACATATCGGTCGTCTTCGAAGCTCACCAATCACCACCCCTCTCCCTCTCCCTCGTTCTCGACGTCTACTCGAATTTTCCTTTGTTCTCTCCGTCACATACCGGTCGTCTTCGAAGTCACCGCCCCTCTCCCTCTTCCTCGTTCTCTCCGCCATCGAATAAGAAAAATCGGTCCAAACCCGGCTCAAAATCGAACCGAACCGGTTTAACCGGTTTTCGGTTCAGTCGGTTTTGAGATTGAGAACCAGACTGAACCGGAACCAATTCCCAACCCGGTTCGATTTCGATTTTGGAAAAAAACCTGAACAAAAAAACCGATTAACAGGGCTACTAACAACCCATGAGAGAACCTCCGTCAAATATGTCCTGATTTTTCGATTCAAAACTTCGAACAACGACAAAAAAATATGAGGCTCTACTAGTCGACCTCTTGCAAGATTTCTCCACCCCCTCCTACGTTACCTATCCTTCGATGAAAAATACATGAAGGGATATAGCCGGTGTTTTTTCTGGCCACAGAAATCAGAATGAAATGCCTTCAATGCCTACTTGTTTGTAATCATACTACACCAGCCATTAAGGCAATCACACTCTCACCTCCACCTCCTTCCACCACAACCCTACCACTCTTCTACCAAAACCCTCACCCTACACCCACCTCCAGCACCACCCCACGACCACTACCAAGAACCACCACCTCCATCACCCCGCCCCCACGACCACTACCAAGAACCACCACCTCCATCACCACGACCACTACCAAGAACCACCACCTCCATCACCCCGCCCCCACCCCTAAATCGATCACCACCTCCACTTCCTCCACCTCCAGCTCCGTCCCATGACCACTACCAGCCACCCCACCATTATTACCCCACAACCACATCCCCCACTATAATTAAGCTCAACCATACCACCACAATCTCTACTACCATCATTCCCATCGTCACTGCCACCATCTCCAACTTTATGTTTGGTAATAATTGCCAAACATGTTTATCTATTTTAAATTTTATATAATTTTACCAAACAAGCTTATATTTTTCATTCCTTCGAAATTTTTTTCTTGCATAAAATAATAAATTACTAAATACATTCTCAAATATTAGCGAAAGAAATCAATTTTTTTTCTTCCGTTTTTCAAAGTTATAATTGAACTCATTCCTGGCAAAAAAAAAAAAATTTAACTCATTGTTTCACAAAATGTTACCAAGCTAGCGCTTAGAAGCTAGTGAGATATCAGAGGCGTCAACTCCCCCTTTTTTTTTTTTTTTAAGAAAGGTTTATCATTAATAAGCTCTAGATGGCAGATGTCCAGAATCTGATCATTGGAGCCTTTGCTGCACTATCTGATCCTTCCAAGTGATTTAAGTACTTAAATCTGGTCCCTTGGATCACAAGAAACCTTGTTGCAATAAGCAAGATAGGATTATGTTGAAGGAGATGGTAAAGGTGTATCACTCGCCAAGTCCCTCGGGCATTTCATAGCCATGAGACATCTAATGAGCCAAGTTTGAAATTTTATCCAAGCCTACCATTTTTTTCTTACCCCACTGAAATGCCACCTTAACTATTGCTCATGAGGACCCTGGAAATAGTTTCACTAATATCGTTTTTGCATACATAAAATTCTGGCACTCATGACACGGAAATGATAAAATTGCCAAGGAACCTCAAATGTCACAACCAAAGGGCATTTATTACCAACCCAAAGTTATTGTAACGTACTTAATTATGGTTTAAGAAACAAGGTTTTTATCATGTACCACAACCGGTTCCGGATCTCCAATAATATAAGAAACTACTAGTCACATGCGAATAAGAACGAAACAGACAGAACCCCAATGGAAATCTTGTTCGACTTGGTAAAAGAAACCCAAACAAATACCCGCGCTAGCCAGGGGGCCAGTTCAATTGCCGTCCTCCAAGGAGATGGATGTGAAGGTGATATGCAGATTGACCTGCAACAACGCATTAATGTATACTGAGTTTTCAAATATACAGTAAGAAGACAACAGTTTGAAGGTAATGATGTCACCGATCCCAAGATTTTAAAGAAAAGAAAAAGCACGTACATCCAGCCGGCCCATCATTAATCACAACCCTGAAGCCATCATCGAGACCTTCCTGTTTGGCAACCACTTTAGCGGTGTAGAGAAGCTGGCCGAGGATTTCAGTGTGTCTCTCCTCTGCCTAGAGAACGAAAAATTAACGAAGAGATTAAATTCCACCATTAAGTGCATTCCGCCAATTATGAACTGGAACGTTACAAAGACTGCATGAGAATAGATAACAATTATGACTTCTAAAATCACTGTAACTGTTCAAATCCTTACATTATAACATCATTTATAAGAATGCTCACTCGCATACATATATGATAATATAAAAAGAATATATGAAAGTATGCATGACGGTGTCGGGGCATAGTCAAAGTAGGATAATAAAGGCAATTTTACACATGTATATGTAGGTACAGGGTTTAGGGTTTATACTTTTTGAAGCCTATATTCAGTATTTTTAATCTCTTCATGTAACAGGACCAAAATCTTCTATCCTTGTCTTTGGAATTCTTTGAGCGTATTAACAGCTAACTTGGTCTTTCAATGATTATAGAATCAAAAAGCCCTCTATGAAAATTTGACAACTGCATGGTGTAAAGAAATTACAAGTTTCCCAGTCATGTAAAAAGCATGATTTCCCATCATTGTAAAATTATAGCTATGCCCTCGAATAAAAGTCTGGCACAATCACAAGGATATCAAGCCTACCCCAATTGTTATACATAGATAATATATGCCAAACTGGTAGAATTGAATCCAAGAAATGTCGCAGACAATTCCCCCCGGACCAGTGGCCCCAAAAGCCCAATGACACAGGGAAGGTTCCTTATGCTTTGGCAAGAGGCCCAGAAGCCTTTCGTTGCACTGAACTAGAAATTTATAGTATGGTAGCAACAGTCCATCGGTACCAGTCTACCCTGATCTGAAACATCAGAGGGCAATCCATGGTGAAATAAAGTGAAGTCGTTGTGATTTCCCACTCATAGTCAAAGGCCAATTACCATCTTGTGGTTCAGCTTTGGTACAATAACAAGAAAAATAAATTAAAAATTAACATTCATAGATAAAAACTTCACAGATTTTCTACCGATTGATCCAGGAAGGTCTTTTTACCATTTAAAAATTCCTCTGTTCACGGATCATTTTCCAAAGACGTGGGAGGAAGAGGACAACATGTGTTAATCACTATTATCTAACTCAGGTCCTGAACATTACAGGGCAGTGAAACACATACAGAAACAATTGAGGTGAGCAACAGATTACATGCTCATCAATGCTCATCAATGGTAGTGACGATATAATACTAGTTGAAACCACCAATTCCGACTCAAATCAAGATTTGAGGTATGCTACTGGATATATGCCCATGAATTGAACAACTGTAAAGTAATCTTGCATTGCTGACTGTACCATGGAGAGTTGGAGACTGAAAATATTGCAACCTCAGAGGTAGCAAAGGGGGTTTTTTGGCTCCAAAAACTCATGGTCCATGAGATTAGGAATGCACAGCGGAATAGATCATTGGTTCCTTCCATACTATAATCTTATTCACATTCATAACAGAACTGGGGAAATAAAATGATTGGATGTGATAGCAAATTTATAAAGAATGACTCGTCACAACCATTGGAGTGTTTAAGTTCACAATCAGTGCAAAGGCATGTGGGTAGCTGAACAGAATGGCTTACATGCTTACTTCAATGTCTGTCATATTGTGGAAGTACTGTTGCATGCTAAATAGCAATTGACTCTTAATCCGGAAGGGGAAATGGATTGAGGATTCTGGCTTTGGTTGTATATTTCTGTTACACTTGGTCTAACTGTTTTGAGACTCCAGTAAGAATATGAAATTCAATGCTAGTATGCTCCAGTTTTTATTGGTTACCACAGACAACAATACTCTAAGACACTACATCTATTCAAGACCATATAACACGAAAAAGTGTAGTCCTAAAATCTCGAGATACTGAACCCAGAAAGTAACCGAAAATTGGACTCTCTCCCGCAAAGTATCCACCTCCTCCCACTAACAACATAAAATAGTTTCTATTTCTTTCCACCCAAAGTACCCAAAAATATACATTACCGCACACCCACCACCACTACCTAATTCCACCTTGAAAAAAGATGAAATCTTACATAATACAGCAGAAGAACCTAAGAGAATGACAGTTTTGTTAAAAACAAACACAGGGATCAGTAGTAGGTACCTTAGAGAGTCCAGTTAAGCCATCTCTAACTTTGGGAATAATCAAAATGTGTGTCGGAGCTTGCGGACTAATGTCCCTAAAAGCAAGAACCTGCTCAAATAAAGAAAAAGGAGGTGAATAACCAGCAAGATCAATAACATGCAACAAGAAATAAGATAGTAGCATTGAAACACGAAGATGAAGATAAAAATGTAAATAAATCCACAGCGCTTTGAGGAAATAAGATCATAACGGATCTCAAATGTTACTATAAATCCCCAAATCCACACCTTAAGGATGCAACTGAATCTCCACCAATCACATTTAATAGGAGATCTCTCAAACATTTAGCAAGCTTTGCTAGGGTCCGTAAAACTTTCGTTCTTTATTTGTTTTTTATTTTATTTTATTTTTATTTTGATACAACGATATTGGGAAATTGGATATCAACTGTGCTTTACGAGATTCAAACCCGACACCATCCAGCTTAATTAGGAATGAAGAAGAAACATGGTAAAGGTGGTGGTGGCAGGAGATAACTATTAATACACAGATTGAAAACTGAAAACAAAAGAGCAATTTATTGTTTTATTTCTTCCAAAGTTTTAGTTTTATGTATCGCATGTTTCATTTCTCGGCTCCCTCCGTCTTTTCTCCATTTTCATATCTTTAAAAAATTTAAAAAGAAAAAAAAAAAAAAAAAAAAAAGGAAAACTAGAAGGATTGAAAACAGAACGAAAATGTGCTTATCTATGCAAGCCCTAATTTATGAACAAAATGAATTGTCAAATTGTCTTGGTTGGGCTGGCTTTAATCAACCTAGTCGAATTTGGACACAACTTGAGTACTCTAAAACATGGAATTGGCAATTGCACAGGTATGCTTGTCCAGTTTGTTAACAAATCCCTAATACAATGTTGAATTTTGAAGTTAATGGACGACGTAAATACTGATCATTGGATCAGCATGAACAAATGGCAGCCTTTTCTATTCAACATCTTTCAGTTTAGAAACTTATTGATGAAATGAGGAAACCATAACTAAACTTTTTGGAAATTGAAAAAGAAATTCTGTAAATAAAACACAAGAGTACCTTATCGTCCTCAAAAACCACCTTAGAGGGTATTTCCTTGTTAATGATCTTGTCGAATCTGTAAAATATAATTAATCATGCAAAAATATGAAAAAAAGAAGAGAAAGAAACAGGCATTGAAATTTAGAAAATACATGGTGGGGGAGTCCGATGGAACGGCCGCAAGAGCAGCCTCCTTCTCAGAAGAAGCAGCCGCCGCCATGGATATTGGAGGCAGTAGAGGAATAACCAAGTGAGAGCTGATTACTGCAAGCCTGCTGCTTTTATCACCCCTTCTAATTTTCCCTTCCTTTTCCATTTCATGCCCCGGATTTTACTAATTTACTCTCTGCTCCCGTGCTCCGCCTCATCCCTTTGCCCACCAAAGTCATTTCAACCCAATATTTTTTTATTTTGTTGCCAAATTTTAGTTTTTTATTTATCCAAGTTTGGATTTTCCATTTTTAATGATTTTATCATCAATAGTATCTATTTTTTTTTAAGAAGTAATTCCATTAACGAAGTGTAGAACTACAAAATCAAAGTGGTGCATAAGGTAGCCCCGTTAAAACTTCGTTAGGAATTTTAACCCAACCGAGAAAAAAGAGTACCACACACCAATAAACACACATCAATTCGGAAAGGAAAACCAAAAAAGAGGTAACAAATAAAGTAGTAGAAGACCGTTCAAAATCCCTCCAAGACACCCATGACCGAATCAGTCGTGCCCAATGCCCTCATGTCAATAATCAACAGAGGTTCCAACCAAACCGGCTCGTGCTTCATCCATACCACCATTTCCTGTAAGCCCAAGGCATGTCTGGCAAGGTTATGAGCCACCAAATGGCCGAAATTGGTAGGAGGCCCTCATAAAGGCAGCTACCAAAAGTCTAATCTCCATAACAAGCTCCATAATATACCCAAATCGTCCATCCTCACCATTAACTGCAAGCACAGCGCCCATAGAGTCAGACTCCATAATCACCGAGAGTCAACCAATGTCAAGAGCCACTTGCATCCCCTTGCTTATTGCCATAAGTTCCATCGTTGTGGGATCCCATGAGCCAATCAAAGGGACAGACGCCGCTACCAACATATCACCACTGCCATTATGAAAAACAATTCCCACACCACGTTGCAGAGTACCAAGATTCAAAGCCCCATCAACATTCACCACGCAAATAAGGCCCAACAGGCGTTCCCACGATAGTGAACCGACACTGGACCCCCTAACACTTGGTTTGGAAACTGAACGAAGTTTGAATTTAGAAGCAAACTGCAACCATGAGGGCAATAAATTAACTAGAACGGGGAAAGAATTATGAAATAGACGATCATTCCAAGAATTCCACAACTCCCAACATAAATATGTGAAGGAGCATAGAGCCTCATCACGTAAAACAGCGCTCACATAACATCACAAGTCTAGAAAAGTGCCAGAGTTCCACTTAAGCCAATGGTGTCGTAAAAATGAAACTTTCCAAACCTTTTTTGCAACCAGACACCACCATAAGGCATGAAAACCAGTCTCCATATCCATCTTACATCGAAAACACATCGGGGTTGGGCAAATCTGCTGCTTGAAGAGCCTTTCCCTCCAAGGGATTATATTCTGCATACAACACCAAGGAACATCTTAATCTTGGGGGCCACTCTTAGAGCTAGATTGTAACGACCCGTCCCGGGAGTCGGGATTAGCGGAGTGATTAGTAACGAGTTAGTGAGGTTAATCGGTGGTTAGTCGGTTATGATTGGACAGTCGGCGCAGAATGACACTTTTGCCCCTAGAATGGGCAAAATGTTGACTTTTAGTTCGGACGGTCAATTGAGCATTGACCGATGACCGTGGCGTAGTTCGGGACGTCATGAGTCCGTAGACAGGTGGCACTCCCGATTCCGACATCCGAGGTGAAAGTTATGATGTTCGGAAGGTTGAGGGCATTTTCGTAATTTGGTGAAACATGAGGAATTTGTTGACTTTTTGCACGACATGGTTTCTCCCCATAAACCGAGGACCGTTAGGTAGATCTCGACGTCCTGAGTACAAAGACAGGCGGCACGCTGTCATCGGACGTCGGACGAGTGAGATACGGGTCTAGAAAGGTGAGGGGCAAAACGGTAATTTGTGCAAATAAGAGTAAATTGGTCATTTGGCTGTCTTGGAGTGTGTGCCATTGAGATCAGGACACTTGGTTGTTTTGGATGGAGTGACTATCAGAATTTGGACACATGACCCCTTCTAGATGGTTGTCGACCTTGGTTCACCTCATTGCCCAAGTTACAAATCGATCATGGCCTTACAGGGCTGGAAACAGAGAGCACAATTGATCATAAACCAAATCTTCCCGTTTGATGGACTTTTACCCTGTGCTGTGACAAATAGGGAAGAATGAAGGGACTCTGAGACGGGTTGTGAGAGTGGTGGCGTGCACCGTCGTGCACGGTGGAAGGTGGCCACTCTGTTTTTGATTTCGACAGAGAAACGATTGTCACAAACCAGAGTGTATAATCCCTTAAACTTGCTTCTAGCTCCTGATTTTTGATTGAGGAAGTGAGAAGAAGGGTTAAGGAGTGGATTAAGCCTATTTTCGAGGCCTAAAAGGAATGGTAAGCACACGTCCCATGAAACCTTCCGTTGTGTTTCAAAAATGGCAGTTTTATGTGTACGAAGTGTTGATCAAATTGGTCATTTGCACGAGGTTTTTGGAGTCATTAGCAAGCTTTTGGGACCAGACTATGGCCTGAGATGGCCAGAACCACGAGAACCATATAAAGGAATAGACCGGTTCGAGAAAAGAAATATAAGGTATGAAGATTTAACCTGTTTTTCCTGTTCTGAGTTCGTGGATCTTTTAGAAACATTGAGAAAGGATTGTAGATTGAATTAGGGAAGTAAACGGACAAAACTGGACCAGATAGACCCGTGAACCGGCCACGCCGGTTCGACCTGAACCGTGAACCGATCGGACCGGTCGAAGTAAGGTTGACGATGACACTGTGCTGGCGCATGAGGCCCACGTGCAGCCCCTTTGGGCGGCGCGTGTGGGCGCGTGGTACAGTGTTTGAGAATGGTCCCAACACTACTTTTAAAGTACTCGATGTAACGAACATTTTGACACTGGTTTCGAGTCGATCGGACATCGTCTCGATAAGTTTCGGGATGTCCGAAGGTTTTAGGGCTCGCTTAAAAATAGCCAAAAATATGGGAAAATTATGGGATTTTAGTATGACCATTGTGAAGTAGTTAGTGACCTTAGTATGGGTTTTGGACAGGTTCGGGAAAGCCGAGGATAGCGGAATGATCGGGAACGGCGTAAGTGCACGCGTATCGAGGCGACGTCAAAATGGTCTGTGAGTGGACTTTGCTTTCTAATTTTTGATGCATGCATATATGTTTTTATATATTTTCTATACTTGATTCTATGATTTGATTTATGATTGTGATGGTTTACGGTTTTTGCACGTTTTTCGAGGAAATTACGGGAATTCACGTTTTACGATAAGTTGTTGAATATTGTGATTTGAACCTGATTTTAATGAGTTGATTTCGGGATTTGAAATACGATTTGATTTCAAAGAAAGTAAAAGGATTTCGGAAAAGTGTTTTCGGAAAAGGGTTTTCAAGCTTGAAGCCCAGTTTAGAAAAGTGGTTTTCGGAAACGTGATTCGGGTTTTTGAATCGGAATTCCGGATGACGATTCGGGATTCGATTCGGGACTTGAAGTGGATTTTGGGTTTGGGTTCGGAATGGTTATTCCGGAAGCCGGCTTACGGAATGATGGTTGTGGACTCGGATCTGGAAAGGAGGTGGATATGAGTTTTGGGTTTGGATTCGGGATCCTGATGAGATTGCGGATTCAGATTCGGAAATAGAAAAAGGTTTTCAACGGTTTTGGATTGGATTTGCTGGATCTGGTTATTGGGTTTAAAGACCCGGATTATGATTGACGGGGGACGGGCCTGGATTGGGTTTAAAGACCCGGATTGAGTTTAAAGACTCGGATATATTGATATTTCCTCCGTAGGCCTGTTGAGTTTAAAGATCGGGAGTTTAAAGACTCGGATTATATTGAGGCCTGGATTGAGTTTAAAGACTCGGGAGTTTAAAGACTCGTATAGATCCAGCAGGTTCGATGGATGGAAATGTGGTTCAATATGTTTTGGTTTTCTCTGTGATTGATGAGGATGGTTTTCGTTGGTTATAATGATTTTCGATGGTTTTGGGCTGAGGCCCGGGATTTGAGAAAAAGGAAACTGTGTTTGGTTTTCGTACATGGTTTTATGACATGAATTTGATATGCATGCATTGGTTTTTGAAACGGACGGTATAAATGTACTTGTGTTTTCTGTTAACTGTTTTTGAACTTATACTTTATTTTTGTCCACTCACAGTCTTTTCGTGTTTTCGATACCCTCCAGGTTGTTGCGGTGCGGGCTGTTAGTCGAGAGAGACGGAGACATCACACCCGCGATCCACAGTAGTTCGGATGACTGGATTCGAGAATCCCTGGTCCGACTTACGTGTTACATGGAGGTTAGACATCAGTCTAGCATGCGTGTCATGCGTAAGTCAGACGGGAGCAGGGTTTAGTCCCTAATCCTAGGGGATTAGGGGTGTGCCCTGACATAGATATTCACACCTCCCAGAGTGGAAGAACCAGTATTACCCTTGTCTCTATTCTTGATCGAGCTTGCAAGCCAGTATCCACTGCGAAATTATACTGAGTTTGTAAAGTCATACTGAGTTTTATATATTGTGACTGAGTTTTGTAGGAAATAATACTGAGTTAACGAGATCATAATTATTTTTTTACATAAAATTAAAAAATATAATAATACAAAAATAATTACAAAAATATAAAACTTACGATCAATGAGATTGAAGGACTGGAACTGCTAGGAATTATGCATGTTTTTGATTATTTTTTTATTCATGTTGTTAATTTTTACTTTTTTCAAACTGTAAAATATATTTATTTAATTACTTATATTTCCTATAGAAAATAATATACGATAATAGACATTAATAGAAGACTTGAATTGACATATCTTAATCTGGAAAATCCACTTGGGCTTGAAAGATTGAGGCATGTTAGGCGACATCTGGACGATGACTTCTAGATGACGAAAATCATTTAAGTGAAACACACCGTTTTAATAGGTGTCGAGTGAAACCTGATCAGTAAAAACCGATTGTATTTCATCGCGACATCGGAGGTATAGAGTGTAGGCAGACAATGATGATCATATGATTACCTAACTGCCTGTAATACCTGATTTCCGCCGTGGAAATCCAACCGGTGAGTGAAATTCAGTAGCTATCTAGCTTCCTCGAAGTACCTGAATGCCAACTTGACCTGAGGGGTTCAGAAAAACAAATGGTGAGTGGACCCAGTAGCTTAATCAGTATAAAACCTCAAATTTAAAATATGTTTTACCCCTAGGTTTTAGAAAACTCAAATAGCTATTTGGACTTGCAAGAAGTACGAGAAATAATAAAAAAATAATCATCATCAAGTGAGTCATACTGAAACACAGATAATAATAATCAAATGCATCAAGCTAGCAAATGCATAGCACATGTCTACCTACTAAACTATTACTCATGAGTCACTCTAGTCATACTCTCATGACACGCGTAATATGATCACATGAAAGACTGGGTACTTAGCACCATCACCATGAGTTCCCTAGAGCCCGAGAACAGGATTGACACTATTAATTGGTATTGTGAGCAACGCAGGTGAACGATCACGTGAAGGACTGGTTTGTGGCCTACAGATAGGTACTAGATACCTGCAACTCCTAAGTGGGTCCTAATAACTCAACTCACTAATGACCCGGGGAATCATATGCAAAAATGTCATCCATCACACAATATAGATATGCATATGCAACAACTATACTCACCATTCACATACATCAACTCATAGTCCAGTAAATTTTCATACTAGCATGAAAGATAGCACCACAAGATAAGTACTCACACAATGGCCAATCAGAGTATAGCACATTATAAATCAACTAGTTCAACATGCTCGGAAACCAATCCATATCACTCATCCTAAAACATGCAAGTAGATAATAATATAAAACAAGTTCGAGGAAGGAGGTCCACTCACACTAGTCGGGGAGTCGGATCACCCAAAAAATCAAACTAACATAGCTCCAACCTAGTCCATGTAACAACCTAACCCGTAATCACAGGATTACGAGGAGATTATGGAGAATAATTAGGATTAATCGAGGTAAAATGACAATTCTATTCTTGGAAAGGGAAAAATGTTGACTTTTGACTTAGGAGGTTATTTGCACGTGGATCAAGGTCTATTACGGAAATTGAGGGATTTCAATTACGTAGACATGTGGCATGTCAATTTTGGACATCGTATAGTGATTTTACGGGTCAAAGACAGTTTAATCGGATTTTACAGTTACACAATTTACGAGGCAAGTTAACTTTTGTTATGCTGTGGGCCTAGATATTTGTCTCTAGGTTCAATGGATGAGTGACACTTGTCACTCACCCACTGATCCTTATCCCTTAAATCTTGCACCTTTCTCCTTAGTTTTCAAATACACACACCTATACCGCCCCACCTCACCATTTCTCATTGTCTTCTTCATTGTGGTTCTGATTTGAGGGACACCGAAATTCGGGGAGAGGCTGTGAATGATTTTGGGACTAAGAACGATGAAAGAAAGAGAACAAGGGCTGCTAGAAACAAGCAAAAATCGAGAACCCATATATATTGAATTTCGGGTCTTGGATTTTAGGGGTTGAAACTCTGGTTTCTAACCACCTTCATCTTCTCTGAGTTCATGCGAGCTCGTAGGGACCAAAATGGATGAGAATGGACAACTGGACAGGCCTGGGTTCGAGTTTGAATTTGAATCGTGAGGATTCGACCTTGGTTATGAGATTTCAGGTTAGTTTTCTTGAGTTCAAGCTTGTAGATCGGTTTCTAGGTAGGAGAAGAGTAGATTGGTAGAAAAATGGCGAAGTTTGGTTGAGTTTTGACAAAGAACCATTTGGGTCACGATTTGGGTCGGGTGACCCGGTTGTAGAGTCACGGGTTAACCCGCGAAAGTTTGACGATGAAGACGTGGCACACCTCGCCATTTTGTTAGGCCATGTGGCATACCAGGGTTGGTGCCATGTGGCGAGCTATAAGAGGTTGTTAGTGCTGATGTGGTAGCGGCTGACGTTAGCATGGACTCATGGCATGTGTTAGGTGGTGACACGTGGCACCAATTAGAGGGTGCCACGTGGCACCAATTAGAGGGTGCCACGTGGCAGTTGTTAGATATCAGAGGTGATGTCAGCGTTGACCAAACTTTGACCAGCCTGTGTGGGCGCGTGGGAACCAATTTTGAGGTCAATCGATCTTACTCGAAAGGTTTCGATGTAACAACCCGTACCTTCCAGAAGGGTACAAATGTAATTTTGTAAGATATTTGTATATAAAGGACGATTTTGCCCTTGTGAATAGTGTGCCAAAAGTTGATTTTTTGATTTGCAGGTTGAACGAGCGTTGATCATTGACCATGACGTAGTTTAGGACGTCACGAGTCCGTAGACAGGTGGTATGTCCGATTTGGACAATCAGAGTGAAAGTTATGACGTTCGGAAGGTTAGGGTAATACCGTAATTTTGGCTAAATAGAGGAAAATGTTGACTTTTTATTGGACTTTTGACTTTCACGTAGACCAAGGACCGTTAGATAGGTCTCGACGTCCTGAGTACAATGATAGGTGGCACGCTGTCATCGAACGTCGGACGGATTAGTTATAGGTCTGAGAAGTCGAAGGGTAAAATAGTAATTTTGAAACTAGGGGCATTTTGGTATTTTCACCTAGGGCCAATCAGATAAGGCCATGTGGGGAAGTGTGATAGGATATTTATGCTTTGGTCCATAGGATGATGCACACATGGGAAAGACCTAGAGGTTTCTAGGTTGGCTATTATAGACACGGGTATAACTTGGTTGATTTCAAACCGTGTAATTGAGGTTTGAAGAACAGAAAAACAGGGAGAGGAATTGTGAGGATTCTCGATCGATTCAGTGAGTGTGTGTGAGTTTTGGTGATTGGTGAGAGTGACAGAGAGTAGAAGGAAGCTGGTAACTGGATTGAGAGTGGAAATCGTGCAAGAATTGTTGTGGGTGTGAGGTTTGATTTCTCTGAGAAACAAAGAGGTGTAGAGGGAGCTGGTGGTGGTTGTGCCGTGTGTTGATCCAATCAAGGCTGAGAAGGAGGCAGGGTGACTTTGTGAACACCGTAGGACGTGGCGGCAAGCACGGTGGCTGTCGATAAGCAGGTAAGCCCTTTGATTTTCTCTGAGTGCTCTGTTTTCCCCATTTTGCTTAATCCAAAAGTCGTGGCTTTTGGGACTGAGTCGATGGTTTCTATGAGTCGTGTGAGACTCACTAGGCTCTTAGGAGTCGATTAGGGTTGATGCCGTGACGGGGGAGTGTCTGGTTGGTCGGGAACCAAAACAGGGGTTTCGGGTAATTTTTCTTCGAGCTTGAAAACGATAGGTTAGAGGTTTCGATGTGGAGTTTTTAGGTGGGGAATCAATTGCTTAGGCCAGGACGAACTTAATGGGATTGGAAGGACCAGATTTGGACAGGAAATGGGGGAAAACCGGTCACGTCGGTTCGGTTCAGCTAGCCCGGTTCGAACCGGCTGACTCGAGGTTGAAGACGACACTGTAGCAGGCGCGTGAAGCCCACGCGCAGCCACTTTGGCCGGCGCATAAGGGCTCGTGGGGAGGATTCTGAGGAACCTTCCAACATGGTTTTGAGTCTAAATGTTATAATGAGTCTATTGGGACAGGTTTCGGGTTGATCGGATGACGTTTTGGGCTAGTTCAAGGATCCGAACGGTTTAGGGTTTTAATTTAAATTGCGTTTAAAATTCCGAAAAAAAATTGGGGGAAATAGGACAAGTATATGTAACGTATTTGTGACCCGATTGTGTGACTATTGACAGGACGAGAGACGCCTGAGACGGTTGAAGAGCGCACGGAGCGTGATTGACGCTTTCAGACCTGTGAGTGGATTTTTTCTTTTTCAACGAGCATGCCTAACTATTTTATTTACATGTTTTATGACTTCACGTATGTTTTTATGATTATTGCTTATGATATATGTGGTTTGCATAATTGCACATTTTTTGAGATATTTACGAGTTTTAGCACGTTTTACGAGACATTTGCTATTTCTGATTTCGATACTATGATTTCGGGATTTCAAATTATCTTTATTTTCTATTGATTATAAATGGATTTTGAGATATGAATTGATGATTAAAGATTTTCACTTTTAGAATCAGATTTCGGAAAGTGGAATTTGGTTTTAAGGTTGAAAAGTGAAATTCCGGATTTGGGTTCAGAATGACGGTTCTGGATGCCGGAATGGCGTCAGACCAGTGATTTCGAATTCGGGTTTGGATATGGACATAGAAATGGTTTGTGAATGGTTAGATTGGATTTGCTGGATCTGGTTTGGTTTAAAGACCCGGATTGTATATGACGGGGGACGGGCCCGGATTGAGTTTAAAGACTCTGGAGTTTAAAGACTCGGATATATTGTCATTACCCTCGTAGGCCTATTGAGTTTAAAGACTCGGGAGTTTAAAGACTCGGATTACATTTGAGGCCTGGTTTGAGTTTAAAGACTCGGATAGATCCATCAGGTTTGATCGGACTTTGACACTAGTAGATCTTGTTCTTTTTGATGTGATTTTAGAATGATTATTATATTGTTATTGTCGAGGTTTTCTGATACTTGTTAGGCATGCATATTTTATTTTAAACCGGAGGGGAAATTCTGTTTTGTTCTTAAAGTGTTTTTAAACTTTTCATTTTAAATGGTCCACTCACACTTTTCTGGTTTTAAATTTACCCTCCAGGTCGTGGTGAAGATCGCAGGGGTGAACGTTGAGGCAGGGACAGAGGCATAGAGCTTGCGGTGTTTTCCCTTGCGTGATTAGCCTAGTAGGACTTTTGCACCCATTTTGTATAACACTATGCTCTGTGTTACTGTTGTATTACCTTTTATCCATGGTCTGATAGTTATACTTATAGTTACTCTGAGGTTATTTTAGTACTTTAAGTGTGATTGTCAGACGGGAACAGGGTTCGTCCCGGTTATCGAGGTGCACTGATTGAAATTTCACCGGTATCGCCGATATATCGATCGATATATCGGGATTTCCGGCGTCCGGCAGCTAACAGAGGGGTGAAACCCTATCTTCCCCCATTATCGACGAAACCGTCCAATATCGACACATATCGTCGATTTCGGTCGATAATTTCAGAATTTCCCGACATTTGGACCCCTCATCGATTCAAACAATCAAACTCACGGATTGAACAGAAGGATTCACAAACAAACAACCAAATTTCAATTCAATTTCAATCAATCATAATTCATAACTCATAAGGATTCACAAATTCAAAAAGAAAATCATTTAATTGTCACGGACGAACAGGATTGGGGAAAAACAAAACTTTTTCTTCACGCACTCACCAGTAGTCTTCGCAAATCGGTAGCATAAATGGGGCGGGGGGAGGGGGGCAACCGAAGAAAAGCTCGAACCCAGCTATCCCAGCCCACCCCTGATCTGTCGACGCCGTCTGCAACTCCATTTCTTCGCTCGTCGGCCGAAATCGGTCGAACCACCTCTGCTTGAACCACTGCTCGTCTGCATCTACGTCGCTCGCGCCGTCTGCCCTCACCAGCCCAGTCGACTCACCTCACTCGAACTGTCGAACCACCCTCGAACGAACCACCACTGGTCTTGTCTCGTCTCGTCCTGTCGTCCACGCTCGAACCTCCATCGAAGTCGGCCCTCAAGCCGCCCCTGACCCTCACCCTCACACGTCGCCCCTGACCCTCACTCATGGCCCTCACCCTCACGATCGATCGATCGATTTCCCCAAAGAAGCATCGCACATTCGCAAGCCTTCGAGAACACTGAGAGTCTGAGACAGCCCTGTTGAGTAATTAAGAAATGGAACGAAACGCTGTATTTCGTTCATTTCATTTCTTACATTTTTTTTAATTACATATATTATTTAATTATTTGTCAAATATTTATTTAAATAATTATTTGGGTATAAATATTTTTCAAATAAATAATTATTTGGTATAAATATCATGTTTTAATTACATATATCATTTATTATTTGGTATAAATATTTGTCAAATAAATAATTATTTACCTAATATCATAAATATTGTCAAATTCATATATTCATATATTTGGTATTAGGTAAACAATAAGCCTTAAACTTGTTTTTTAACAAAATTCAAAATTTATTATTAGGTAAATAATATGGCTTAATTCATATATTTGGTAATATATTTAGTAATCATTTATTAATAATAAATTGATCATTTATTACTGAAAATATGTTTTAGTAATGTATATTTTAATATAAAATATGAGGTAATTCATATATTTGGTAATATTTGTTTTAATTTTTAATATATGTTTTATTTTAGAATATATATTAAAATTATGAATATATCTATTTTTGCTGCTTAATTTTTTATTATCATCAAAATCTAACTTAGAATATATGTTCTAATTGAAATAATTTTATTATTATTTGTGTTTTTTTTATTATTATTTGTCATTATCAAATTCTAATTATTTTTCATGCAAATAATATGGCTTAATTCATATATTTGGTAATATATTTAGTAATCATTTATTAATAATAAATTGATCATTTATTACTAAAATATGTTTTAGTAATGTATGTTTTAATATAAAATATGGGGTAATTCATATATTTGGTAATATTTGTTTTAATTTTTAATTTATGTTTTATTTTAGAATATATATTAAAATTATGAATATATGTGTGTTTGTTCCTTAATTTTTTATCATCATCAAAGTCTAACTTAGAATATATGTTCTAATTGAAATAATTTTATTATTATTTGTATTTTCATTATTATTATTATTTGTCATTATCAAATTCTCATTATTTTTCATGTATCTTAGATTTCATAAAATGGCTAGTGGAAGTGCAAGTGATAGCCGCCCAAGACTTGGACGAGTTGACCCAGCATGGAAATATGCCATTGCAATTCCTGGAAATAAAAACAGTGCCATATGTTCGTTTTGTCAACATCAGTTTCAGAGTGGAGGCATAACGCGATTAAAATTTCATTTAGCAGGTTTTGATCCTAAAAAAAATGTTTAGAAATGTAAAGACGTACCTAAAGTTATTAGAGATGAGGTCAGAACATGGATCAAAAGTAAAGATACTGCTAAACATACTAAGAATATGATTGGGGAGAATATACGAGCTGGCTTGAGAGGAGATCCACTGAACACTCAACAGAGCATTCAGATTAACGATAGCGATGATGAAGAGGATGATGATGGATTCGCTTATCCACCAGATGTGCATAGATCTGAGAGAGCAGCATATCGCTTTGCTGTAAATGCATCGAGAGATGAGGCACGACGAAGTGTCGACAATTATGGAGTTGGGTCCATGCGTGGTGCTCAAGGAGGCAGTAGCAGTCGTCAACCACCGCAACAGATGCGTCGATCACAAAGTTTGCGTGATCCATTTTCAATTCCTCCAGAACCAAAACTCTACAAAACCGCCCGAAGTCAACAGAAGACTGTAAAATCGATGTGGAAAGGGACGAAAGACAAGTTGGGTCGATACATAAGCAAATTTTTTATATATGAAGGCGTGGCTCCAAATAAAGCCAACTCTCATCATTTTAAGAATATGATCATTGAAGCCCAACGAGCAGGTATTTAATAAATTTGTTTATTTATGATACATTTTTATTTAGCTTATGAAATAGCATTAAATGCTAACTTATGTTTTGGTTTGCAGGTGAAGACGTGTCCACTCCTTCTCCATATGAAGTGAAAAATAAATATCTTCCTATGGAGTATGAAGAAATGACGGCGTATGTGGAGCAACAAAAGCAACACTGGGAAACTTATGGATGTACCATAATGTGCGATGGTTGGACCGGTCCAACGAAGTTATCCATAATTAACTTCATGGTATATAGTAAGGGTTCAACTGTATTTCTCAGGTCAGTTGATTCTTCCAAATTTCATAAAGACTATGTGTACATAGGAAATTTGTTGAAGGAAGTTGTTCAGGAGGTTGGAGTACAAAATGTTGTACAGATCGTTACTGATAATGGGTCGAACTTCAAAAAGGCTGGAAAAGAACTGATGAAGACGTATCCGCTCTATTGGACTCCTTGTGCAGCCCATTGTATCGACCTAATATTTGAAGATATTGGGAAGAATGAGACAATGGCGCTCATCATAAAAAATGCTAGGCAGGTAACTAACTACATTTATAATCATCTATGGTTACTTGCTCAGATGCATGAATTCTGTCAAGGAGACTTGGTTCGTCCTGGTGCAACTCGGTTCGCAACCAACTATATTTGTATAAACAGTATAGTTAAGCATAAAGTTGGTCTTAGAAGGTTGTTTACCAGTGATCAATGGCATGGTATCCCATTGAGTAGGAAAGTGGAAGGCAAGAGGGTTGAGGCTCATATCCTCGACCAAAGATTCTGGGAGTCCTTGGAGATGATGCAATCAATATATGAACCATTATATTGCATCCTCCGAATTGTTGATACAGAGGTAGTCCCAACCATGCCAATCCTGTATGATATGTTCAATCGAATGAAAGAAAAGATAACCCATCTTAAAGGGAAGAAGTGGGTCCTTAAAATCCTACAGGAGCGATGGGAAAAACATTAGTGCATCCCTTACATGCCGCTGGTATATTTCTATCTTATTGAACTTGTTAATATTTTATTTTATTGTTGTTTACTAAGCAAAGTTCATTCATGATTTGCAGCTTATTACTTGAATCCCCGATATCAATATCAAGCAGGTGTTGGGCATGACTCCTTCCTTGTCCAATCAGTTCAACAAGTATTCCTCAAACTGAATCCAAATGGACAAGTGGGTTTACAAAATTTTGGAGTAGACGTAAGTTCACTACCATATATGAACCTTGATGAGTAATTTTGAATCTTAATGAGTTATTTTGAATCTGTACAACTATGGCATTATATTAACATCAGCCTTAATGTAGTTGATCAACTTTAGAGATGGTCGGAAAACATTTCGTTCACCTATGGCTGTACAATCACGAACGAAAATGCCCCCAGGTATATTACTTGCATTTAACTTGATATTTTATGACTTAGCACTTTATAATGCCTCTTACATTAAACTTGATATTGACAGCTGAGTGGTGGGAACTATATGGCCAAGCTTCTCCCAGCTTGCAACAAATTGTTGTTCGTATATTATCACAAACGGCATCATCTTCGGCATGTGAGAGAAATTGGAGTACATTTGCTTTAATTCATACAAAGCAAAGAAATCGTCTCGCATATTCTAAGTTAGAATAACTTGTTTTATGTTATTACAATATGAAACTCAAGTTAAGAGATGAAGAAGCCGAAGCTGGTAAAGTTGTGGAAGAAGACTACGTTGACCTGTTGGAAATTGCAGGTCAACATGTGGAAGGTAATGAGGCTGATCCACTTCAAGCATGGATTATGCCAGCTCACTTGGATGATGATAGTGGAAGGCCTGACCCCCGAGTAGCACATCTTGCTAGTGAACACGGTGTTAATGTCGATAGAGTGCTATCTGAAGAAGTGGAAAGTGAGGACGTAGGAAGTGAGCGGTCAATGTCTTCATGGGAGAGATCAATGCTTGGTTCTACCGGTAGACGTGACTTACGAGCTGATGCTACTAGTAAGGGACTTCATCAAAATAAACCTCCAGATGATGATGATGATGATGATGATGATGATGATGATGATGATGGAGGAGATGATGTTGAGACAAACAATGAAGACAAGGATGACGGAGGGGATGATGACGGGGGAAATGAACATGTAACCGATACATATGCACCCTTGAGCCCATTTACTGAAGAGGCGGATTTCACTCATGCCACACAAGATTATGATCATGGGTGTAGAGAAGGAGAAGTAGGAATCGGTGGTGTCGGAAAAGATTACACTCGGACACGAAACATATATGAAGGTTATGGAAACCCATCTTCTGAGGATTCCATGGCAATTAGTTTTGAGTCAATGAGTTTAGGCACCGATCCTAGTAACAACTCACATGATCTATATACTTATGGTCTATATCGTCACCCCCTATTAGACAACCATCTCCCTCAAATGTCATATGGTTATGAAGTCTATGAAGATCCTCATCTCAATGAAGATTATGGAGAAGTTAGTTGGGTAAATCCGAACTACCCTATCTATGGAGGAAAAGTAGGCCATTCAAAGGAGATATACGAATACTATGTCCAACAATACATTTCCTTTTGGTCAAATAGCATCAGTTGACAAAACTTTTGTGTCTTGGTAGATCAAGAGATTCAAGACCAATCTAATTTTCAAGCTGGTCGACACTTTACTTGTTTTTGATCAAGTTCAATGTTTACAATATTTTTAATGCAATATTATCCATGGAATTATGTTTTAATTTAAGTTTATCTTTAAGATTTTATACTGTTAGTGGTCGGCAGATCTATATTCTATCATATGATTCATCATATATTTATCATATCAAAGTCATTTTATAGTTTTTATTAGTCCTATATAATCATTATTGGGTACTTAAGTGTTTGCCAAAGTTTCATTCCAAATTTCCGTCATTTGGACCCAATTTCCGTCATTTTTGTTGACCATAAATGATATCGATATCGATATCGATATTTGGGGCAAGATATCAGTAAATTTGGCGAGCGATATATCCGTCGATATCGATATTTTCATCCTTGTCGAGGTGGTAATTGGGACGGGTCCTGACATTCGACTTCCTAAATCTAATGGTGGTGGTTTCAGGTCGATTAGAGATCGTTTGGTTGGTATTTGGAAGTTTTCTCCTCAGGAAGCGTGTTCGGGACACGTTTTTGGTTCCGAAGTTTTTGTGGGTTTATTTTATGGACTTATATGGATTGTTAGTGGCCCTCGAATGTGACTTTGATTGGCCTGGACGTCATGGAGGCTTCAGATCGGCTTATGGCGCGTATTTTGAGCGAGTAGCGGTACGATGAGTGGACTTTTGTGTTCTTAAATTCTATGCATGCATTTTATATGATTTTACTTGATTTAAAATATGATTTTCTTGGTGGCATTTTAAATGTGATTTTTCGTGATTTTATATGAATTTCGATGATATTACGGAAATTGAAATTTGGCGCATTTTTCGAGGAAATTGGGTTTCTTATACTCTAGATCCTTACTGATTTTTGAGAGATGGTTTTACGCCCATTATGACATGTTTATATGTTTTTTACGGTGTTTGGTAAAATGGGATTTTACATGATTTTACGAATATTGTAATGTCTCGTTTTATGAGGTTTGATTGAACTATGGTTTTGGGATTAGGCCCGAGATATGAAATTATGGTTTGAATTTTTGTTGGTTTAGACATGTGGTTCCTCAATATTCGTGATGATTGTGATGTTGAGATTCTGTGTGATGATTGTGATGATGTGACTGTGATATGATGTGATGTGATTGATGACCCCCTCCTCGAGATGCCAGATTGTGATGGATAGTCTCAGAGGTTGAGCTGGGCTCCGTCATTCTCGAGACTTGTCTCAGACGTCGAGCCTGAGGCTCCATTAGTTCCTGAGATTAGGACCGTGACTCAGACATCGAGTCTAGGACTTCTTTAGTTCCTGACCCGGTCCACACTCGGACGTCGAGTTCGGGACTCTGTTAGTTCCTGAGTGACATTAGCCTACCGATAGAGCACATTGACATGATGTTTCAGCTTACAGACATCGAGGTTGGGTCAATTGATATGATTGGGTATTTTGATATGGTTGTGTTGGCAGGTTTGATTTGGTGTGGGTTTTGTATGACTTTATGTAGGTTTTGAAATTTTCGATTTTCTAGCACGTATTGCACGTATTATGAGATTGATGTTTTATTCAGAAATTCGATGCATGCATAGCTTTATTAAACATAGGGTTTAATAATTGATTTTAAAAAATGGGTTTTCCAAACCTTTGTTGTTGTCCACTCACATTTTTTATTGGTTTTGGCACCTTCCAAGTTGATCGTGGACGCGGGTTGTATGTAGGTTGAGGGATCACGGTGAGTGCGTACTTTTATTATTCTAGTTAGTATGTGATAGTATCCTTGGTCTGACACGTGGTTAGGATGTTGATTTAATCCCGAGGGTAATATGATCTTTTTATAAGGTCGTGTCAGACGGGAGCAGGTCCTCCCACGCTAATCGATTGTGATTACGGGGAGGGTCTTGTTAGTCCAACCCTAGGAAAACCATTCACAGAGGTTAATAATGACCCTCAAGTTAAATCCTCCCAGGGTAGCCTAAAACGGGGCTTAAAAACACTTAATACGAACCTAAACATGTTCTAAAATGTTCGAAGCCCTTGAAAACAGCACCGACATGCTATCAAGAATAGAAAAATAGCGCCTACATGCTGTCGAGAGCTGGAAAATAGTTCCACGCGCCAGTTAAGGTTTGGAAAACCACTTCACATGCCTCCACGGACTGTAAAACAGCCCTACACACCGCCAAGCGCCGGCTAGGGATCGAAAAAATGGCTAACGTGTTGCCAAGCGCAGGTAGGAGGCTGTATGTCCCCACACGCGCTACATGTCTGCACTGTGCCACACATGTGGCTTACACGTATAGGAATATTCTGTTAAGGCTGCCGTTAGTTGACCGTTAAAACGAACGATGTTGATTGTTGACTGACGTTGACCACCGTCACCAAAGCTTCGCTGAAGACGGCGATTAGACTGCCGTCGTTGCCGCCATCGACAATGGCCGGAATATGGAAAAATCTTGCTTGAAAACTCGATTTTCTGGAGAGGCCTAACTTCTTAGAAACTAACTCGATTTTGAGATGCAATTAGTTCAAATCAATCAACTCGAGCCCAATAATCCAAAAATCTAAACCAAAAGTTGAGATTCTACCTGCACTTATTGGAATGAGACTGGGAAGGTATCTATGGGCTATTTTTTTTTCCAGAAAACGGCGATGCCCGGTCCTCACCAAAGCAGCTCGAAAACGACATGCAAACCAACCAATAAATTCATTGTGAGGAGAGGAAATCAATTATCCAAATTTTTAGGCCAAGAGTTACCATCTTTGACTGTGAATACCCGTGGAATGTCTTGGTTTGTACAATTCTCCGGCGACGTTCTCCGTCGTTAATCCACAAGCAAACACAACATTCAATCACATAATTAGTACCTTATCATCGAGACGAAAAGGAATATGATGTTAGTATCAAGGAATTCTACCTCAAAAATGGGCAATTTCCTCGAGTTGTTCTCGGATCCTAATCGAGTTTGCCCTCGTTGCTTGAGCTACGGAGGTCCGCGCAGCTCACCACCAAGCCCCTCGAACTCGCAAGGAGAAGACTGAGAGAATCATCATTATTTTGGCCTAGTATTGAAGTTTCCAGAGGATGGTGGCGATCATGGCTTCGTTGTTGCACCCCCATCATTGAGAGTCGTACCACAACGTCGTTTCTTCCTCCGGTGGTCGTGGAGGTCAAGGCCGTGCAATGGGTTTACTAGGAATTGAGGGTTCATGAAGGTGTTTTAGTGTAGTTGTTCTATGAGAGTTTGGGATTGTACGGTGAAGAGGGTTCGAGAGGGAGAATGAGAGTGATAAAGATGACCCCCTTCCAAAATGGGTGTAATCTGGGTTTCGAAATAGGCTTGAGCTGACTTGAGCTTAACTTGGGTTTTGGACAAATGAAACACTCAACTCTCACCCAACATCCAACAAGGGACCCAATAACAAAAATAGCCGAGGCCTAATAAACTCGTGAGGGTAGTTTAGAAATTCACAATTTTTGAATTGTATTTGAACTAAACCCACTTGATAATATTAAATGTTGTTAATGCATAATTTACACTTTCAAACTCTAAAAAAAAATATTCATTTAACGAAGTCTATAATATTTATTAATATTTTCAATACATTTAGGTTGTGTTTGGTATGCCGTATTACACCCCGAATAGACTAAATAATCTGAAACATGTGTTTGGTATATACATGTATTAAATAGCCACTGTTTTAATTAAGCATGTTGAGGGAACTTATACGCCTTCAACCCGCTTATTTCATCCGGAAGAAAAAAACCTATCTAATTTATTCGAACTTATTTTTCTCTCTCGTCTACTCTCTTCTCCATCGCTCACCATCATATTTGTTTTGGTTGTTGCTTCTCCTTCTCCATCACTCACTATCAAATTTGCTCGAGTTGTTGCCTCTTCTCCATCGCTTGCCATTCATCATCATCGCGGACGCTATCTCAACAAGAAATTTTGGTTGTTGTCGCTCATCCATTCTCCAGGTCAATAGTTCATCTTTATACTTTTCTATTTCTCTTTTCTTTGTCAAATTTTTGTTTAATTATGTAGAATGGTCTGGGCTTTTTTGGTTGTTGTTTAATTTGATGGGAATTTGAAGGATATATACCCTAGCTGGAATGATTTTTTTCAAACATCAAATAAAACAAATCGGAAAAATATACCCTTTGTCACTCTTGCTGCGAATTCTATTCTTATCTTAACAATCGTAGACCCTCTTAGCGGGCGCCGCCAAGGAGTTCGCCGACGAGCTCGGCTTCTTCAGGTTTGCAGGAGCCTCGGCTAAAGGCACCGCGGCCGACATCCTCGGCGTCTTGATCGCGTCGCTTGTGCTTTATTTGGTGAAGTATATGACTCGACCCCGAGAATGAAAGGGGTAAGGTCAAAGAGGTTTAGATGGTCTGAGTTTGCTTCTCGGTCAGAATGGCTAATGGGGTCGTGCGAGTTTCCTTTTTTTTAGGAGATGAGGTTGTTTAGATGGTGGGAAAGTGTAGGAAAAGACGAGAAAAGTGGATATTTTGAGTTTGGGATATTTTGATAGCAGAGAGTCCCTTCTTTCCCTCTCACCGAAGCTCTTTATTATTTTTCAACTTTCATTTTTTATACTTTATTTGTCTTGGAATTTTCTAACGTTGTGCAAGTTTCTTTGACGATCTCAGACCAGTCTTTGTCTTATGGAGGATCGAAAGGAGGTGATTATCTTCTTCTTCTCTTCTGAATTGGTTGGGGTTGGTTTGCTAGTTGGTTTCTGGGAAAACTGAGGAAAAGCAAAGAAAGTTTAGGTGTGTGTTTATTATGTATATTTATTTTTTTGCAAAAAAGAAGAAAAAAAGAAAACCAAGCTGCCATTTTTCTTGAATTTTGTTAGTAGCTATGTTGGAGTTGGATGCAGCAACAAGTTTGGAGTTCAAAATCCTTTTGGTTTCTTTTGTGTTGTTCGTTTTCTGGGTAACCAAACGGCACATAAACGATCTTTTGATTTTTTTGGGCTTCGGGGGTTGTGAACTATGTTTAATTTGTTGATTAGCTTGAAATTGAATAGGTGGAATTCAGATCTATTACCATGATTATGTTTGTTAATTATGGTCTGAAAACTACTTAATGTTACTTTACCTTTTGTTGAGACATCCTTGAGAGATATGATTAAAGTTTTCAAACTCGGAAGCAGTCAAAGTTTTCTCATTTTCTTTATATAAGTGGAGGTTTTTGAATTTCAATTTAGTCACAATCAGCTTAGGGTGTTTTGGATATAATTTAACAATCCAATTTGAAATTTTTGAAAGTTGAGTTGAAACATTGCAATTCGTGGATTTTTCGTTCACTCATAAAGACAGGTTAGCTTGAACATCAGAAATATGTTTTTGTTCATTGAGTTCATTTTGATTTCTATTAGGTGACCTCCAACATTGAGAGTCATTGTTCTGTTGGGTAAGTGTTATATTTACTTGTGTTGTTTTGCAGATATGAGGGGGTGGTCTCCTAAGATTGTGTAGTACTCGTTGAGTTCTTTTGTATTTTAAGTTTTAACTGAGATTATTTGGATCCAGTTTTTTTGACATGTAGAAGTTTTGGTTATGAATGTTTGTCATCAGAACGACTAAGTCTACCTGATGTTTGAGTATACGATAGACATAATTTATTCTAGAAAATGACTAGAGGTGTGTGTAGTGACTGAAGTGTTGAGTTAATGCCTCCTTAGTAGATTATTAATGCATTGAATTTAATTATGTATTGGGAATAAATACATGGTGTTGTTCATTCAACCTTGTAGGAAAAGATTGATGTGGAAGCTTCATGAAGAAGAGCATTAATTGAAGAAGGTGCATGAATGGACTTCAATGAAGGATGTTGAAATGTGAGGAAATTGTCCCACATTGGAAAAGCACAAATACAACTTGTGCCTTAAGCACTATATAAGGTGGAGAGCTTGGTCACATTTCAACATCAAGGAGAACACCTCACAAGTGAGTGAGTGCTTCAAGAGTGTGTATAGCTCTTGGGCTAGAGTGATCTTCTTGAGCACTTCAAGAGTGTGTATAGCTCTTGGAGTAGAGTGATCTTCTCGGTTAAGAGAAGGTGAAAGAATGTGTATAGCTCTTTGGGGTAGAGTGATTTTCTCGGGTTGAGAGAGGGTGTACAAGGGGTATCCTATTGGATACAAGGGCTCGAGTTGGGTATAAACTTGAGTAGTGTAATCTTGTATTTTGTATTCTCTCATAGTGAAGGAGAAAACTCTCCGAGGACGTAGGCAAGTTAATTGGCCGAACCTCGTTAAATCTTTTGTGTTCTTGATTTCTTTATTTTCTTTTTTCATCTTTATTGTTAGCAATTGCGTGACGGAGGATTAATTTCCTAACAAGTGGTATCAGAGCTTCGGTTTATCGATCGTGAGCGGTTTGCCATGGCAAGTTCTAGCGGTTCACATTTCAAGGTGGAGCAGTTTGATGGAAAAGGAAATTTCACTCTATGGCAAAGGAGGGTGAAGGACATCCTAGTTCAACAAGGCCTTGCAAGACCGTTGAAAGGGAAGGATGCGAAGCCAGAGAAGATGTCAGATGAAGATTGGGACGAGTTGGAGTCCAGGTGTGTCAGCACTATTAGGCTTTATATTGCTGACAATATTATAAATAATGTTAATGATGTAGATTCTGCACCTGAGCTTTGGGAGAAAATGGAGAAGCTTTATCTTGGGAAAGGCTTGCAAACGAAGCTGAATTTAAAGCGGGATCTCTACAAGCTCAAGATGGGAGAAGGTGCGAATCTCATGGAGCACATGAATGTGTTCAAGGGATTGATAAATCAACTATCAAGAGTTGAGGTTAAAATTGAGGAAGAAGATCAAGCCCTTTTACTTCTTACCTCGCTTCCCGATTCATATGAGAATATTGTTACTACAATTGTGTATGGTAAGGATACACTGAAGATGGAGGATGTAGAATCGACTCTCTTATCACATGAGAAGAGAAGGAAAGCCGATGATTCTCAAGGTTCCGTCTTCATTGCTCAGGAACAGAATCGTAAGGGAAGGTCAACTGCGAGGGGATTTAGTGAGCATAGCAGGTCTAAATCCAGAGGCAGAGGAAAGGGCAAGCAATGCTACAAGTGCAAGGAGTGGGGACACATAAAGCCGGATTGTCCATTGATGAAAGAGAAGGACGATAAGGGCTCAGATTGCTCATTGGCTGGTGTAGCAGAGATGTCTAGAGATTTTGGAGAACTTCTCACAGTCTCCAAAGGTAATTACATTTTTTCTCAAGATTATTGGATATTAGATAGTGGTTGTTCTCATCACCTTTGCTCCAGGAGAGAATATTTTGATACGTTCCAAGAAGTCCAAGGATTTGTGACTTGGGGTGATGGCACAAGACGTCGTGTCATGGGTACGGGAACTGTGAAGATCAAAATGTTCGATGGAGCAGTTCGAACATTGGGTGATGTGGTGTATGTCCCAAAGTTCCGGAGAAATCTAATATCCTTGAGCCAACTAGACTCCAAGGGCTGCAAGGTTTCGTCACCGCGGTCGACATCCTCGGCGTCTTGATCGCGTCGCTTGTGCTTTATTTGGTGAAGTATATGACTCGACCCCGAGAATGAAAGGGGTAAGGTCAAAGAGGTTTAGATGGTCTGAGTTTGCTTCTCGGTCAGAATGGCTAATGGGGTCGTGCGAGTTTCCTTTTTTTTAGGAGATGAGGTTGTTTAGATGGTGGGAAAGTGTAGGAAAAGACGAGAAAAGTGGATATTTTGAGTTTGGGATATTTTGATAGCAGAGAGTCCCTTCTTTCCCTCTCACCGAAGCTCTTTATTATTTTTCAACTTTCATTTTTTATACTTTATTTGTCTTGGAATTTTCTAACGTTGTGCAAGTTTCTTTGACGATCTCAGACCAGTCTTTGTCTTATGGAGGATCGAAAGGAGGTGATTATCTTCTTCTTCTCTTCTGAATTGGTTGGGGTTGGTTTGCTAGTTGGTTTCTGGGAAAACTGAGGAAAAGCAAAGAAAGTTTAGGTGTGTGTTTATTATGTATATTTATTTTTTTGCAAAAAAGAAGAAAAAAAGAAAGCCAAGCTGCCATTTTTCTTGAATTTTGTTAGTAGCTATGTTGGAGTTGGATGCAGCAACAAGTTTGGAGTTCAAAATCCTTTTGGTTTCTTTTGTGTTGTTCGTTTTCTGGGTAACCAAACGGCACATAAACGATCTTTTGATTTTTTTGGGCTTCGGGGGTTGTGAACTATGTTTAATTTGTTGATTAGCTTGAAATTGAATAGGTGGAATTCAGATCTATTACCATGATTATGTTTGTTAATTATGGTCTGAAAACTACTTAATGTTACTTTACCTTTTGTTGAGACATCCTTGAGAGATATGATTAAAGTTTTCAAACTCGGAAGCAGTCAAAGTTTTCTCATTTTCTTTATATAAGTGGAGGTTTTTGAATTTCAATTTAGTCACAATCAGCTTAGGGTGTTTTGGATATAATTTAACAATCCAATTTGAAATTTTTGAAAGTTGAGTTGAAACATTGCAATTCGTGGATTTTTCGTTCACTCATAAAGACAGGTTAGCTTGAACATCAGAAATATGTTTTTGTTCATTGAGTTCATTTTGATTTCTATTAGGTGACCTCCAACATTGAGAGTCATTGTTCTGTTGGGTAAGTGTTATATTTACTTGTGTTGTTTTGCAGATATGAGGGGGTGGTCTCCTAAGATTGTGTAGTACTCGTTGAGTTCTTTTGTATTTTAAGTTCTAACTGAGATTATTTGGATCCAGTTTTTTTGACATGTAGAAGTTTTGGTTATGAATGTTTGTCATCAGAACGACTAAGTCTACCTGATGTTTGAGTATACGATAGACATAATTTATTCTAGAAAATGACTAGAGGTGTGTGTAGTGACTGAAGTGTTGAGTTAATGCCTCCTTAGTAGATTATTAATGCATTGAATTTAATTATGTATTGGGAATAAATACATGGTGTTGTTCATTCAACCTTGTAGGAAAAGATTGATGTGGAAGCTTCATGAAGAAGAGCATTAATTGAAGAAGGTGCATGAATGGACTTCAATGAAGGATGTTGAAATGTGAGGAAATTGTCCCACATTGGAAAAGCACAAATACAACTTGTGCCTTAAGCACTATATAAGGTGGAGAGCTTGGTCACATTTCAACATCAAGGAGAACACCTCACAAGTGAGTGAGTGCTTCAAGAGTGTGTATAGCTCTTGGGCTAGAGTGATCTTCTTGAGCACTTCAAGAGTGTGTATAGCTCTTGGAGTAGAGTGATCTTCTCGGTTAAGAGAAGGTGAAAGAATGTGTATAGCTCTTTGGGGTAGAGTGATTTTCTCGGGTTGAGAGAGGGTGTACAAGGGGTATCCTATTGGATACAAGGGCTCGAGTTGGGTATAAACTTGAGTAGTGTAATCTTGTATTTTGTATTCTCTCATAGTGAAGGAGAAAACTCTCCGAGGACGTAGGCAAGTTAATTGGCCGAACCTCGTTAAATCTTTTGTGTTCTTGATTTCTTTATTTTCTTTTTTCATCTTTATTGTTAGCAATTGCGTGACGGAGGATTAATTTCCTAACAAGTGGTATCAGAGCTTCGGTTTATCGATCGTGAGCGGTTTGCCATGGCAAGTTCTAGCGGTTCACATTTCAAGGTGGAGCAGTTTGATGGAAAAGGAAATTTCACTCTATGGCAAAGGAGGGTGAAGGACATCCTAGTTCAACAAGGCCTTGCAAGACCGTTGAAAGGGAAGGATGCGAAGCCAGAGAAGATGTCAGATGAAGATTGGGACGAGTTGGAGTCCAGGTGTGTCAGCACTATTAGGCTTTATATTGCTGACAATATTATAAATAATGTTAATGATGTAGATTCTGCACCTGAGCTTTGGGAGAAAATGGAGAAGCTTTATCTTGGGAAAGGCTTGCAAACGAAGCTGAATTTAAAGCGGGATCTCTACAAGCTCAAGATGGGAGAAGGTGCGAATCTCATGGAGCACATGAATGTGTTCAAGGGATTGATAAATCAACTATCAAGAGTTGAGGTTAAAATTGAGGAAGAAGATCAAGCCCTTTTACTTCTTACCTCGCTTCCCGATTCATATGAGAATATTGTTACTACAATTGTGTATGGTAAGGATACACTGAAGATGGAGGATGTAGAATCGACTCTCTTATCACATGAGAAGAGAAGGAAAGCCGATGATTCTCAAGGTTCCGTCTTCATTGCTCAGGAACAGAATCGTAAGGGAAGGTCAACTGCGAGGGGATTTAGTGAGCATAGCAGGTCTAAATCCAGAGGCAGAGGAAAGGGCAAGCAATGCTACAAGTGCAAGGAGTGGGGACACATAAAGCCGGATTGTCCATTGATGAAAGAGAAGGACGATAAGGGCTCAGATTGCTCATTGGCTGGTGTAGCAGAGATGTCTAGAGATTTTGGAGAACTTCTCACAGTCTCCAAAGGTAATTACATTTTTTCTCAAGATTATTGGATATTAGATAGTGGTTGTTCTCATCACCTTTGCTCCAGGAGAGAATATTTTGATACGTTCCAAGAAGTCCAAGGATTTGTGACTTGGGGTGATGGCACAAGACGTCGTGTCATGGGTACGGGAACTGTGAAGATCAAAATGTTCGATGGAGCAGTTCGAACATTGGGTGATGTGGTGTATGTCCCAAAGTTCCGGAGAAATCTAATATCCTTGAGCCAACTAGACTCCAAGGGCTGCAAGGTTTCGTCAGCAGGGGGAGTTATTAAAGTGTCACGTGGCTGTATGGTCCTAATGAAGGGAGAAAAATGTAAAAGTATGTTCCGTCTAATAGAAAAAACTCAGACCTCGAAGGTTGTTGGGAAACAGGGTGCACAGGAGAACAGGTACCTGAAGCGGGTCTCGTTTGCGGGCACAGCAGAGACGCTATCTACATGTTTCCAAGTTTCAGACGATGGTGAGAAGGATAATCCTGCTAAGGAAGAGGCAAAGTCGAGGTCCCTCTTCGGAGCCAACTGGTAATTGTTGACTCGGAGCAACTGCACATAGCATTGGCCATTTTGAATCAGGGGGAGCTAAGACTGTATGCAACTGATTCGGGGTATGTGTAGTTGGTACAAGAATAAGGCCAATGGAATGCTTGTGGGTATATCAAGCGGTATCTCAATTTGAGATGAACTTCAGGGATTGAAGTGGTGATGCAACATTATCTACCTAAGTCGGCAGGGGGAGATTGTTGAGTTAATGCCTCCTTAGTGGATTATTAATGCATTGAATTTAATTATGTATTGGGAATAAATACATGGTGTTGTTCATTCAACCTTGTAGGAAAAGATTGATGTGGAAGCTTCATGAAGAAGAGCATTAATTGAAGAAGGTGCATGAATGGACTTCAATGAAGGATGTTGAAATGTGAGGAAATTGTCCCACATTGGAAAAGCACAAATACAACTTGTGCCTTAAGCACTATATAAGGTGGAGAGCTTGGTCACATTTCAACATCAAGGAGAACACCTCACAAGTGAGTGAGTGCTTCAAGAGTGTGTATAGCTCTTGGGCTAGAGTGATCTTCTTGAGCACTTCAAGAGTGTGTATAGCTCTTGGAGTAGAGTGATCTTCTCGGTTAAGAGAAGGTGAAAGAGTGTGTATAGCTCTTTGGGGTAGAGTGATTTTCTTGGGTTGAGAGAGGGTGTACAAGGGGTATCCTATTGGATACAAGGGCTCGAGTTGGGTATAAACTTGAGTAGTGTAATCTTGTATTTTGTATTCTCTCATAGTGAAGGAGAAAACTCTCCGAGGACGTAGGCAAGTTAATTGGCCGAACCTCGTTAAATCTTTTGTGTTCTTGATTTCTTTATTTTCTTTTTTCATCTTTATTGTTAGCAATTGCGTGGCAGAGGATTAATTTCCTAACATGAAGTCCAGATGCTGGTATTCGACATTAATATCATAATATAAAAGGTCAAGTTGGGTACCAGTTTGGATGATTGTCAAGTGAGATGGATTCACTGCACACCAACATATTGGTTTGATTACAAGCCATACGTGTCTTTGGAAAATAATCATTAATTGGATGAAACTAGAAAGCATTTAGGCGAAGTAGTGGTTGAAACCTAAGTAATTTATAGTTTTTGTTGTTTCTATGATGTGATATTTTCTGCTCCCCTTAGGCTATGAAAGAACAAGTAAACACAATTATAACTCTCATATGCTAGCTTCTCATAGGTATGGACCGTATGTTCACTAACTTGAATGGAATAATAAATAACAGATTATAATTTGATACCAGATG
Organism: Prinsepia uniflora; assembly: GCA_032719365.1. Taxonomy (NCBI): domain Eukaryota; kingdom Viridiplantae; phylum Streptophyta; class Magnoliopsida; order Rosales; family Rosaceae; genus Prinsepia; species Prinsepia uniflora. The sequence goes on along the minus strand of CM064870.1, from coordinate 57,476,921 downwards.
GTTTATCTGAGGAACTGTGATGAAACATTTTCTGTTCTCTTTCTAGATTTCCCCTGCCAAATTTCAGCCTATTTTGACTTGTATATATATATGCTTGATATAGACATTGATGTTGAGAGTTGTATGTATGGGTTAGGGCTTTTTACTGTGGTTTTTGTTCACCTTTTAGAGCCCTTTCTGTATTAATGTTAGTCAATATATGTGTGAGTTTTCCAGATTTGACTTAATTTTGTTCCTGTGTTCATATTTCTTTAATAATTAATTTTATTTTACAAGAAAAAATTCCAAATAGTAAATGATATAGAATCATTATTTTTATTATCAGCCTTGGGTTTTAACTATATTCTATCTATGGTATAAGAAAAACTTATGCATAATTTACAATATACTATTTTTTTTTGTTTATATAGCTTTATTTTTCACCCCAAAAATCTAACTCCCCACAATACAAGGTAAAAGAGAGTTATTCTCTAAACTAGGAAGTCATGAAGCTTTGGTTGACATGTTATTGTACTAGGGGGAAAATGACATCATTTTCTTTAGGTCCAATTTGAAAAACGTGGGCAAGGTGGGGGTGTAGTGGTTTTAAATCTCAAAAGAGAGAAGTCATTGATACAAGTAGTATGACTACAATTTACCTCAGCTTTAATTCAAGATTTTATTTTATAATAGTAAGACCATACCAAGTGCCATCTATGCATCCTTGTTGGCAATTTAATTGGTATGACAAGCCCTAATGTTCATTACTCAAGCCTTGAATACACATGAATGGACAAAGCAACTTTTGCTCTAATGTGACCCAAAGTAGTTGAGCATGGCCCTTTACATAAATGAATAGTAGGTTTAGGTTACAAATTGGATTAGCCAACGGGAACCTAACCTCAAATTTGAGCTCTTTATTATTTATAAAAACATCTTAAATGGATTAACTAAATGAGCTCATAAGTCAAATTTAAAAAAAAAATGGAGCAAAACTCTTACTTCAACCATACTAGGTAAACGTAACAACCATAAGAAATATCTAACATCTATACAACAATACTTCAATTCTTCCATTCGCTATACAACAATACTTCAATTCTTCCATTCGCTATACAACAATACTTCAATTCTTCCATTAGCTATGCAACAATACTTCTCTAACATCTATTTGGGGATTTACTTTTTTATTCTAGAATTATATGATAGTTTCATTATATTATTGAATTTTTTTAATTTGGGGATTTAATTTATTCAATATTGTTTTAGATATGGATAGAAGAAAGATTTTGGCATGCTTCATGGTTAAAGTGTGGTACTTGCATATTGTGACTTGGTGCATGATGTGGTTCACGATGAATTATCATTCTAAAAGAAGGTGCAATGAACGACTTGCACTTAGAAATCGCACATTTCTTAGGAGATTTGTTGGGTCAAGTTATCTAGAAAGTATAATAGGACATGATGATATACAATGTGTGAACCAAATTAGAATGGATAGGAGAACGTTTCATTCTCTATGTCAGTTGCTTCATGATGATGGAAGAGTAAAAACAAACGGTTCAGTAACAATGGAAGAACAAGTATGTATGTTTTTACATATACTTACACATCATGTAAAGAACTGAACCATGGGATGACAGGACCCGCCCCGATCCCACAGGGACCACAAGGGGACGTGCCCTGCTCCCGTCTGACACCCAAAAATTCATACCAATTTTAACCTCAAACATCAAATGCATAAATAACCAAATTAAAGTTATACATCAAATCCGAATTAAACAAATGTCAGACAAGGGATGAAATCCAAAATTTCAAGTTGCGAGCACGACTCTAACATAAACCTGCGGGTACACCACCCAACAGGGATTCAGGTACGCAGAAGTAGATCTATGCCTCAGCCTCAGGTTCCTCCTCTACCTCAGTATCACGACCTGGAGGGGTTACCAAAACATTAAGGGTGAGTGGGCCGAGACTCAAGTTTATAAAATCATTTGATAAGTAAAACATATAATTTACCCCTCCGTTTTCCAAACATGCATGCATCCGTAATTAAAACCATCAATCATATAATATGAACCATAAGGCATATAATAAAATCATAAGTATAATTTTAGTTGCTGCACTATACACTCCAATCCCAACATCACCTGATGTTTGACGTTTTTGACGCCTAATAATGTCACAATAATAAGGCTACGCGTGCCACTCGGGTCTCAATTTCCGAGTTAAATCCCCGAATCCCGTTCGGGTACAGCATCACCTGATGCAGCATCACCTGATGCAGCATCACCTGATGCTTAGCGTCATAGACGCTGGACGTACTAGACGTCCGTGACCTCTCCGGGGTACCTCGCCAGAGGAGACAATATAATATGAAAGGATCTATACAGTGCAGTACCAAATACATTTTATTGATAACCACATGCAAAGCATATATATATACATAGATAAAATCCGAACCAATCATTAAGTTTCATCAGACGGGTCTCAAGCCCAAATACCGTGAAACGTGCCATAACCATATTTTCCATATCATCAAAACCATTATTGTTTTAGCATGTGAATAAGTATAATAAACCAGAAAACATTTATGCACGCAAGGGTTTAAGAAAATGGCCCACTCACAGTACGATCCCGCGGTGAACCTGCGCGTACGAACTTGTACCGGGATTATCGTACAATTCCTGTCAGTCCAAATCACATGTAAGGGTCACTACAAGTCTAAAATGTTTAACCACAAAGTCCGAAATAGAAACCGGCTCGGGGAATCCGTCGACACGTTCCCCGAGACAACCGGCCCTAAACCGACCCATCAAAAACTATCTCAGATCAACATGGTTAATTCACCAAAAATGTTCAGAATGATGAGAGGGATAAAAGTCATGTTGATCGTGATCGGAGATAAGCCCCAACGCGCCCTCACGCGCCGCCCAAAGTGGCTGCGAGTGAAAGTCACGCGCCTGACACTGTAGCTACAGTGTCAGCACCTTCACCCGTTTGTCTGTAATTCAGGCCTGCCACCCGTGGCTTGACCCGGTTAATTACCCATCAATTCCTACTCGATTTCAATCCAATTTGATCCTAACATGTTAATTAAACATTCAATTTAAGTTCTGGGTTATTAATTTGCCAAATCGAATCCTCAAACGGCCCTTCGACCCGTGATCATCCAAACGGGTTGATCACCCCAACTCACTGGTTTCTAAACCGAAATCAAATTAACCTTACATGAAGCATCATAGTATCACAACGAACTGGAATACACACTCAATTGAATCAACACTCACTTGGAAGTAGTCGTCCAAACCTCTGAAATTCTTCTGAACACGACAGTCACCGTCCCAGCTCACCCGTGGCTGGTTGCCTTCGATTTTGATATGGTTGTGTTCCAAATACTCCCAGAAAGCTTACTCTGCGATTAGATTGGCCCAACACACCGTAGAAATTAAACACTGATTTTCCCTCCAATTTTTCCAGAAATGGCTTCTCTGGTTTTCCTCACTCGTTCTTAGTTATAACAGCATCAGAGTGATGCTCAAGCACGTTCTAATTGGTTTTAAACAATTTCAAGCCGTCCCAGAGGCTCGTGGGTGTCCAATTGTCCACTGAAAAATGTTCCCCGAAAAGCTTCGATCTTGAATTAATCAATTAATCGTGCAGGCTGGACGGCTCAGGCCACGTTCAAAAGTAAAAGACAACCCAGACATTCCAGCACATGATAGCATAATCAATTGCACGATAGAACCACCGCACATGGTGGTGCCGCCCATGTCCCCCGCGGTCTGCTACAGTAACCAGGGCAAAAATACCAAAATGCCCCTGGTTCAATAATTACCAAAATACCCCTCACTTCCTAGACCCGTAACTCAGCCATACGAAGTCCGATTTTGGCGTGCCGCTTGTCTACGGACTCAGGACGTCGAGACCTACCTATCGGTCCTTGAGTCGCGTGAAAATTAATTGTCAAACGAAAAGTCAACATTTTCGCCCGTGAAGTCCAACTTACGGTAATGCCCCTGAACTTCCGATAGTCATAACTTTTTCCCTGATCGTCCGAATTGGACGTGCCACCTGTCTATGAACTCGTGACGTCCCGTACTACGTCACGGTCATAGGTCAAAGTTCATTTAACTCATCAATCAAAAAGTCAACAATTTGGCCATACCAATCACAAGGGTAAAAGCGTCAATTCACACATTAAATTGCAATATTAAAACCCTCGAATGTCCGGGGTGTTACATGGGAAGTAGGTTTAATAGATCAGGGGAGATTATAAGTAGGAATTTCAATTCAGTCCTACATGGAGTGCTAAGGCTACAAGGTAAACTATTGAAGGTGCCAGAACCCATTGCTAATAACTACCCAAATCAAAGATGGAGGTGGTTTGAGGTATTTTTAAATTACTTAATCAAGATTAGTATTTTTTTTGGGTGAAAGTTTACTTTACTAATGATTTTTTACTTGCATAGAATTGCTTGGGGGCCTTGGATGGCACTTACATTAGGGTTCGGGTACCCGAACAAGATAAGCCAAGATATCGAACAAGCAAGGGTGAGATAGCAACCAATATGTTGGGAGTTTGCACTCCGGATATGAAGTTTATATTTGTGTTACCAGGTTGGGAAGGTTCAGCTTCTGATTCTAGAGTACTTAGAGATGCGATAAGTAGACCAACCGGATTAAAAATTCCTACTGGTACTGACAATGACTATTTGTGTTCTTATATTAGTAACATTAAACTAGGTATCTTCCTAATATTCATACTATTATTTTAATTTCTAGGGTGTTACTACCTTGTGGATGGTGGGTACACGAATGGTGAAGGATACCTTGCACCGTATAGGGGAGTATGATATCATCTTTCAGAATGGAGAAATAGAAGGGCACCTTCGCATTATGAGGAGTATTTCAATATGAAACATGTTGCAGCAAGAAATGTAATTGAGAGATGTTTTGGGTTACTTAAGATGTGTTGGGCAATATTGAGAAGTCCATCTTTTTTCCAATTAGAACTCAATTTAAAATTATGACAGCTTGTTGCCTATTGCATAATCTAATTAGAGGCGAGATGTCCCTTGATCCAATGGACAACGAAATGAATAGTGCAGAAAATGATGAAACTGTGCAAGATGACGATATCATTAGTACTATTGAACCTTCAAACCAATGGACTACATGGAGAGACACTTTGGCAATGCAAATGTACAATGAGTGGATTGAACAACTGTGATTTGAGTATGTTTTTGATAATTTTGTGGTAAAATAAGTTTGAAGATATTAATTATTTTGATTATCTATCTTTGTTATGTATTGTTAATCTTTATTCATTATTTATATATCTATAATGTGTACGAATTTCAGGAATGGAAAGTGGACAGACTAGTCAAGGAAAAGGAAGCAGACGGGTATGGAGAAAAAAATGAAGAAGAGGTATTGTTATCGATATTGGAGAATGCAGTCAACCATGGTAAGCGATGTGATAATAGCTCTTTCAAACCAAGAACAATGGTCGAGTTTGAAAAAATTATAAACGAAAAATGCCCTAATGCGAATATAAAGGCGAGTCCACATATTGAATCCAAAATGAGAAGGTGGAAAAAGGAATATGGGATAATTTATGACATGGCTAATAAAAAGTGGTTTTGCTTGGAATGATGTATTGAAATGCATTGAAGTTGATAGCAAAGAGGTATGGGAAGTTTATGTTCAGGTTAGTAAAAGAAATTTCACTCATATAAGTATAAAATTATTAAATTTTACTAGCTTTGTCATTTAAAATAATATTATTAAAATTCCTAGTATGAAATCTTATAAATCTAGTATGTGCACACACATGTTTCTGTTTATACTTTTAATATATTTTTAATTTTCATGCAGCATAATCCAGATGCGGAAATTGGTTAGGAAAGAGTTATCCCGTGTATGATCGCTTAAAATTCATATTTGGGAAAGACCGAGCAACCGGGGTAGGATCTACAACTCCTTCGGAGATGATGGATGATCCTATTAATGAAGATCCTTATGAGGTAGATCCTGATCATTCTCCTCTATCAACACCAATTGCTCAAAACTCTACTACTTCAACTAGTCGAAAGAGGAAGCGATTAACATCTGATAATGATCAAAATGATTTTACTTTGGCATTTAAAGAAATGCTTACTGAATCTGTTGAGCGATTGAGCCAAGTTTTAACAGCTACACTTGGAAATGGATTGGAGCCCAAGCCTGAAATTGCTTCTGAATTGGCAAAGATGGATTTGTCTATTGAAGACCAAATTACAGCGCTTAATATCATTTTTGAAAAACCACAGAATGAGAGAACATTCTTGTCATTGGAGGGTACAATGAGAAAAGCATTCGTGGTCATGCTACTTAAGCGAAGTAACCCTAATTGAGTCCAAATTTTATGAGAAGTTGATGAACTCAATAACTTTTGTTGCATCTTTGTTTTGATTATTGTACAAACTCTTTCTTTTATGCATATGGTTTTTTATGTATTTTCGAATGTTATTTAATGATGTTGAAGGTGTGAGAATATTTTAAATTTGATGACATTGTGAAGTTTCTTAATTTGTTTCCCTATGCAACTGTTATTTAGATATATATATATATACATACTTGCCAAATATTTCATTAGGATGAACACCTACAAAATGTAGTATAAAAAAAATTAAAAAAAAAAATATGTGCTTGGACTTAATCCACCTTTTATAATAAGAAACAAATAATTTTATGTAAAAAAAAATAATTTGTGAACCATACACAGTATAACCGTATAATATAATCATCACTTTAATCCGGTTGAACACCAAACACTTGACTAAATAATCAGTCTATTCGGTGGACAGATTAGTCTATCCGACTGAAATAGTCAATATAGTACGGCGTACCAAACGAGGTTTTAGGTTACGTTTGGTACGCCGTATAAGGAACTGGATAAGATAATATAATACGAAACAAGTGTTTGGTATCACTTGTATTAATTAGTTACCGTATAAATTAATACGATTAAGTGCCTTTATACGATTCAGCCACACTAAAATAATACTCTCCAAATTGTTCGTATTAAATAGTCGGATGACTAATAATCTTGAAAAATATAATAATAATAATAATAATAATAATAATAACAATAATAGTAATAGTAATAATAATAATAATATAAAATAAAATTTTAATAAAAAGAAATAATAATATATCAATAATCAATTAAAATAAATAATAAAAATAAAATAATAATATACATAATATAAATATTTCTTATAAACTACTATAATATAATTCGTCTAGTATAATATAGTTGTCATTTAAATCCGGCCGAGCACCAAACGCCTGACTAAATAGTTAGTCTATCCGATGGACGGATTAGTCTATCTGACTGAAATAGTCAGTACAATATGGTGTACCAAACGAGATCTTAAACTCTTAGAAAATTATAAAATATCATAATTGAGTACACCTTAATTTTTAATAAATTTTTAAACATATATAAATGTATAAATTGAATATCCTCAAACGTTTAGCAACCCTAAAAACGATCTAATTAAATATAGCTTAACTTTTAAAAACATTTAATATCCAGCCTCTTTGATATCAGTTCAGTTTTAACCTTTTCATTAAAATCAAAGAACAGTATTGTCAATCCATTGGATTTCAAACTTTTAATAAATTATATATTCTAAATGATAATATTATAGAAACATACTGAAAGATAAATAATGCAAAAGTTATTTAATTTAAGTTTGTTCATGTAATATTTTAATTTTAAAATTGTATTTCCTAGTCTTAATTGATAGAATTTTGAAATCTAACTGATTTGAAGATATTTCCTAAAAATTTAATGCAAAAGTTAACAGAATTGGCTTGAGGATGACTAAATTGTGGAATAAGAGTATAGTAATGACATTAATTAAATTGGAGGATTAGGATGAAAATGATAATTTGGGAATAATACAAGGCATGTTTATGATAAAAAAATATATTTCACGTATACCAATTTTGGAGAAAGGGATATAGGCGGATGTACTGAATTGCCATTTTTATAGATTTCTAAAATCGCTAACTTGAATAATTGATTGTAGCTTTGTAGGTTTAAATAATTGATTGTAGGTTTGAATAAATGTAATTTGTAGGATTGAATCATTCTCTTTTCTGTTCATCTTCATTCAGGACACGGATCTCATTTTTTTTCAGTTTGAATTTTGAATGTGGTTTTCGGTGACTATCGACCGATTGGGGGGAAAATCGTTGATATCGACCAAAATCGGAGATATTCTCGGCCCAACCAAAAAACGATATATCGACCCTATTGGTCGATATTTTAAACATTGATAGGCGGATGTACAGAATTGCGATTTTTATAGATTTCAAAAATTGCTAAAAGTTCACGTTATTTAATTACGATTTTTTAAGGAGTTGATAAACGTTTGATATTTGTAAAGTCATTATAAATTAGGGTGTATTTAATTACGAGATTTGCTAACTCCATATTAATTTGGTGTATTGATAAAGAATGGAATATTGTTGACTTCATAAAATGGTAGAGTTTCGTAGAGTTTGACAAACTTTTTCATGTAAATTACGCCGTACCAATTTCATGATTTCTCTAGCCTCCGAGTTTTATCAAGATATATGGGGGGTGTATTGAATTCAGATTTACGGAGATAATTACAGAGTTTTTTGAATAATCGAGTTTTACAAATTTATTGGTCTTCATTCATTTTTATAAAGTTAATAACGGAATTATATAAAGTTACGCGACAAAATTTTACGTAGTCATACCGAGTTTTATATATTATGATTGAGTTTTGTGAAAAATTATATTGAATTATGTAATTTGATATATATATATATATATATTTGAAGAATTTTATAATCAAATCATAATTATTTTTTACTAAAAATTATCTAACTAAAAATAAATTCTAATACTACAAAAATATAAAATTTATAATAGTAAATCATGCATGCTTTTGAATTTTTTATTTATTTTTATTTTTCTTCAAATAGTAAATAAATTCATGTAGAATTTGTTTTATTTAATCACTTGTAATTCATATAAAGAATAATATATGATAAAAGAGTGTTGGAATAACTATCCACTCCTCCATTAAAATGCTTGTTCTTTAATTTTTTTAAATTAAATATTTAATTTTACTATCATATTCTTATATATTAAATATAAAGGTTATGTATTTTTGTCAACAAAAAAAAGGGTGAAGCATTTTGACCTGCTTAGCTTTATAACAATAATTAAGGCTATTAGATACGAATTAATTACACTAATACTAGTCAAAGTGTTGTGTTTTCACAAAACGTACACCCACCAACTCCAGAAAATTATGCAACTATCCTATGAGGTTTGGAATTGCTTTCAAGATATGACAATTTCCCCGTCCCCTTCACCTTCGACCAAGAGCTCATCTTCAACCAAGAAATTAAAGCATATTTTGTCACCGCATAATATTACGAATCCTACTTGATCTCTTCCTTTTAAACACACTAAAATGGTCACATTTACTCCATAACCTCCCTTCTTTCTCTTTTACACTGTCTCTCTCTCTAATTGTCAAGACAAAGCCAAGGGACTCACATTGAAAAACAGTAAATCATCCCATGAAGGTAGCAGGCGCGCACAATTAGGGTATAATAAGACAACTGAATGTTTAAAGGGCATAGTTGGATTAAGAAAATAGCATCATGAGCGAAAAACAATAAATAAACCTATCATTTATATCTTACTAATTGACAAATGCCCAATTTCTCGAGAAAAAAAAAAGAAAATTAATGTTTATGTTGTTTATAATAATATTGTATATTTGATTAGAAATCAGCTTAATACGGTGATCTTCAAAGATTCCAGTTCGAACACTTCAGCGACTTCGTTTTGGAACATCCCCACTTTGTAGTTTCCCCTTCCTGGGGTTGTGAAACTCCTGCTTCTTTTTCCCGGTGTTCCATTCCATGTATTTCTTTTTGCTATATAATTTTTAATTATACAATAAAAAATAATAATACCTAAATCCCCTAAGATATTTTGGTATTTTAAAAAAGAAACAAAATGCTAAACGCGTGCAATTCAGAAACAGGAATATTGTAATGTAATAATTCAGAAACAGGAATATTGTGATGTAATGGACGACCAAACGAGTTAAAACGTTATAACAAGTTAGTATAAAAAAGACAAAATAATTATTGAGAGAAGAAGAATGAAAGAGTAGGTTGTGTTGTGACCGCACGTTGCTTTGGACTGCTGTCTTGCCAGTTGCCACTGCCTCACCAAAATTATATTTCAAAACCCAAAAACTAAAACTAAAATTGTGTTTTGTATATTTAATTACTTTTATACAAAAATTTTATTTTAATTGTAATATAAGAGGAGGGGGATTTTAACTAAACAACACAATGAGCCAGATATCAAATTCAACATTTAGATTTAAGAACTCTCACATAGTAGTGAAGAGGATTTTTCAAATAATAATAATAATTAAAAAAATAGTAGTTTGAAACGAAAATGAAAATTGTTGGTTAAGCGCGGAAAAGCCGCGAGAAATTGGAAGATCCGCCCGAATGTCATCGTTGGCAGCGTGTAAGAGAGAGAAAGAGAGAGATTCTTGTGGTACAATCCGTCCCAAAGAAAACTGGTGAGCAGAGAGGCAGCTGGTTTCATACCAAACCCAAAGTTCTGTCTCTCTCTCTCTCTCTCAATTGTTCATTTGCATAAAAGAATCAGTCACAAACCCCATTTTTTTGTTTTGAATTGTCTTTTCTGGGTGGGTTTTGTAGTGGAGGAGGACAAAGGATGAAGAAAGGAGCATCATCTGGGTTCTTTCTCCTTCATATTGTTCATTAATGATATTGCCAATTTGATTATTTGGTATGGCATCCAATAAACCCAAGAGACTGTACCAAGTATGGAAGGGAAGCAATGTCAGTTTTTCTTCCTTCTCTATCTGTCTTCTTCACTTGTTACTATTTTTGCCTTTCTAAACATGAATTCAATGCTGTATTCCTTTTATATTTGAAAGAACACTGAAAAAGGCCGCGTCTTTAAGACTTGAAAACAAGAAATATGTTTATTATTTCATTCATGCGATTTCTACTCCAGTTGAAATTTACCAAGTAAGCATACTGTTCATGTCATTTTATTTCAAGTAAATCATCATCATAATTCATGGGGGTATTTTATGTTTCCCCTTTGCATGTAATTTAATTGGCTATAAGTAGCCAATATTGAAATCTTTTTTCTTACTGAAAGTTTATGGACTTTTATTCTGGTTGAAGATAGGCCAGGAGTTAAGTAAATGTATGACTGGTGGAATACTGTTAAAACTCGAAAGTTGTAGTTGCATTGCATTGATGGGCGTTTTGTTCGATTTTTTTTCAGAACTTTTTCTGTGGTGGGAGATTCATTTTTGGTCCTGATGTGGCATCTCTTCTTCTGTCTACACTACTTATTGCGGGTCCAGCAGTTGCCTTTTGTGTGAAGGTTTACTGTAATATCAAAGATGACAAGAAGGTGGATCTTTGGTTGCCTGTATTTATTGTCGGCTCCGTCCTCACTGTTTTGGTATGTCTTCTACCTTTTTTTTTTTCCTTTCTTTTTCTTTCAATTCAAAGTTGGTATGCTATTGTAAATTTTGTATTCAGAGAGGTCTTTACTTTTTGTAGCCTGTCACTAACCTCTGCTTGTTATTCTTATGAGGTGCCTCAGAATGAACTGTTAAGATCCCAGTAGTTTACCAAATTAGTTTTGGCTTTGTGATCGTTAAGCCTTCAATTTAATTGAAGCATCCATAGGATAAATTCCATCTTAAAAGTAGAGGAATAGCATCTATTACAACATAATAATTATCAAAATCAGTATTTGGTGATTTACCTAAATCTCCAATTTCACTACAAATTCCATTGCTTGTGGCTGTCTTGTGAAACCTGGGTGCTGTCTTGTGAAACCTGGATCTTCTGAAGGAATATGAATGTGGATTTTGCTTCAAGTGGCAATCTATAGAATCAAACCTATACACTGACATTTGATGGCTCAAAACTGCAACTACAGTTCTTTCTGTTTCTTAATTTAAAACTTCTTAATAAGCAGTCCTGATATATATGTTCCTTTGGTCGGTGGTCCTGAGTCAATTTAAACTTCTCTTCTTTGATTGAAAGGCTACCATATAAATGGGGTAGCCATCCTATTGGTTAGACCCAGCGCTAAGGTAGTATAAGGACATGGTTGATTAATATAAGCTCAAAGCTTTTGAATATGATTCAAATTTCAGATGGATAATGATGCACTTTACATCAGGAAAAATTGCGTCCTCTGACAGTGTGCCTTAGAATAAGTCTATTTTATTTTGTGTAAATATTGCAATAATGTTAACTTGTGAAAATTTTCTCTATATGCCATCTTTTTCTTCTTCTGATTGTGGATCTAAGCTATCGGACACTTGGATAGCATTCTAATGAAAGATAACCTTATTAACTCCAAAACTAAAATGATGACTGAGATTCCAGTCGCATGATAATTCAAAGATCATTTTTTTTATGAGATAAATCAAAGATAATTTCTTTTATGCGATAAATCAAAGATCATTGAATATGTTTCTATTCTTACAACTTTTTATTATTCTAGGATTCAAATCTCTGACATGCAGCTCATTTCTATGCAGGATTTAACATTTCTCTTCTTGACTTCTGGTAGGGATCCTGGAATCGTTCCCAGAAATACAAGGCCTCCAGAATCGGATGAAGCATTTGATCTAGCTACCCCATCAATGGAGTGGGTTAATGAAAGAACTCCTCATTTGAAACTACCACGAACAAAAGATGTCATTGTAAATGGTCACTCAGTAAAAGTGAAGTACTGTGATACTTGTTTGCTTTATCGCGAGCCCCGTGTATCTCACTGTTCTATCTGCAACAATTGCGTTCAGAGATTTGATCATCACTGTCCATGGGTTGGCCAGTGCATTGGAACCGTAAGTTATTAGTTAAATGAGTATCTTCCATGTTTATGTCACCTGTGATGAGAAATTAAAATAAGGGGCACCTAAGTGAACTGGTAGTTTTGCATGGTTTTCCTTACATTGTTACCTCTTTTGCATGGTTCTGTCATCAAAGCATTAACAAACTGAAAAACTGTATATCTGACTGCTTCTATGTTATTCCTTTTATAGTTTGACGTGTCTAAGTTTTCGCAGGCTTAATATTACTTACTCTAAATCTTGTAGTTACTTTTTCCATATCATTTTCTCAACTTTTTCACTCTAGTCTACTATGAGATGTTTAAGTTTGATTGTCCTGATTTCTTATGACTCAAACACCCAAGTTGCCTAATATTGAGTATGGAAATTCTGAGGGGCTATAAGGAACAACTTTAACCTCTTGGTCTTTTCAGATTTCACCTCTTTTCTGGTTGTTTCCTTAATCAGAATGCAGCTCCAATCATTTGGTTCATATCTTCAAAGGTTTATTATGTGGAATATGTATATAATATATATATATATATATATGGTTGGGAGAAAAGGTGTGTAGTTTTGGGGAGATGCATTATGATGGCAATTTTCTACATTCTACATCCAGTTAGGCTACTAGGACTTGGTTCTCCTTGCAAGGGAAATTTAACACATCTAGAACTGGATGAACTTATATTGAATATCAAGCAGGATGGTTGTACTTTATTTGACGTCCAAATATTTAAATAAGTGTTCATTCTTCTTTCTACCCAGAAACTAACTGTCTTCTTATATGTTTGGTTGCAGCGCAACTATCGGTTTTTCTTTATGTTCATATCAACCTCAACCATACTGTGCATATATGTTTTTATCTTCTCTTGGATAAACATAATTCAAATAGAAGAAGGTAGTAATATTACAAAAGCTATGTCAAAAGATATCCTATCAGATTTCCTTCTCGTGTATTGCTTCGTCGCTATCTGGTTCGTTGGTGGCCTTACACTCTTCCATTCCTACTTGATATGCACAAACCAGGTGACGTTGAACTAAATATGCAAATTATGTAATTGGATTGGTTTTTCTGTCTTTTAAAATGGAAAGCATGAATTTTCAATCACAGGTAGATTTTTGTATGGAGATTATAATAATAGCAGAAATAATAGCATATTATGTGAGGAAAGAGAACCACCATATTTCAAATAATGTTTTTGCAATAGCTAAATTGAAAATTTTAAATGCACAGGGCATTATTTTCTTATACAAAGTTTCAATATTGTTCTTTCTTCCGCGTCATTGAATATATATCGAGGGAAAATAGCTTGTTCGGCTACCATTGTAACAAGAAGTATATTGGCAACATGGAGTGAATTGTACATACCGATTTCCATCTGTTAGAAATTGCGATTGCATATTGTTTCCTGGTCTGATCTGTTTTGTTCTTCAGTTGTCACAGTGGATACAAACTGGTATATTTTACAGTCATTATGAACATTCTGATCTAACATTAGTAATCTGGTTCTTGTTTGTTTACAGACGACATACGAAAACTTCCGCTACCGATATGATAAGAAGGAGAATCCATATAACAAAGGAGTGGTTAGGAACATCAAAGAAGTTTTCTTCTCTAAAATTCCTCCTTCAATGAATAGATTCCGATCATTGGTTGAGCTGGATGAACAGATAATGATAGGATCTGCGACTCCAAATCTTGGAGAAGGTATTATGAGCTCAAAGGAGAAAATTGATATCGAAATGGGAACTAGGATTTCGGAGGACAATGCTTTTGCAATTCCAGACCTTTTGCGGAATTTTGAGTATGATGATTTGGAGGATGATTTGAAGAATGTAGGGGAAAAACGGGGACCTGCTTTTGACCCTTTATTTTCTGTTCAGCCAGAAGCAAAAGAATCTGTACAATACTCCACCGATGGAGATAAAACTACTGAATCTGTACAAAGCATTACTACAAGGGATGCAGTGAGAGATTCTGTGCAAAATTCACCGCTGAGAGATGATTTGATAGCATCTGTCCAGAGCACCATTTCCTTGGACAAAGCAAATGAAGAAGCTGACGGTGGAAATAAAACCTCATCATCTGCTTTCCAAGCATAAAGGTTTCTAACTTCTCCTTTATTTCCATATTCTATCCTTTTAATTTGATTAGTTCTTTGTATTAGTAAGTATATATTAATAACAAGATAATATTCCACTTAAGTGGGTTATGTTGATTTAAGATATGATGATTTTGTAGCTATATAATCAGATGCTCCATCTTATTCTCAACATAAAGAAAAGAGAGTAATGCGATTATCTTATCAAAGAGTGAGGCAATGCGGACAAATACTAGAGTGGATTTTTACTAGTTTGCTTGAAGATCAACTAGCATAAGAAACAACAACAATTCTGAACTCATCACCAGAAAGATAATTGTAGATATTTTTCTTATTGGTGCTAGTTGGAGTTCTGTGTGATATAAAATACTTTTTCAAATGCTACATGAAACAAATTGGAAGAAAAAAAAAATCTCCTATATTATTCGTTAACATTCCTCGGTTTTGTGTACTCTTGTTTTATAGAATTTTTAGTGTAATCCGTTCTCTTTCTGCTCTTAATCTATTTTCTGCGTAACCGTTGTCTTTTTTAACAGGTATGGCTGCATCATATCTATTCTAGGGCTTTTGCATCTCGTGAAGGATTTTTTTTTTCAATTTCCAAAGGATCTATTGTTTCAATAGTTATGGTAGTCAGAGACTAAGATCTCAGGATTTTCTTAATATGATTACACTAGGTTGGTGACTTTGATGGTTGAAAGCGAAGGAGATTTCATACAGTAGCATCATCACATTGTAAAATTTCAACTCATTATTATTGTGAAATGTCTTCCTGTGTTTCCAAATCTGCAAGGAATGGTGTCCATAAGTTGTGACTGTTGAGTAGTTGTAATTTTGTTTTGCCCTCTTGATAACTTGCAGATTACAGCTTTCTGATTATGTTTGCACAGTGGAGGTATTTGGGTTATCATCATGTCAAGATAACCTGCATAGACTTGCTCTTAATTCTATTGGATCATATTTTGGTTTGCTATATTCCCTTTTTGTCACAAGTTTCTATATTTTCCTTGAGCTATGTTAAGAACGTGCAAACTTATTATTTGAGGTGAATAATCATTTCTCTTTTTATACAATAATATTAGAAGAGGAAAATTATGCAGTGATGGCCCACTACAGTTTATTGGTATTCTTTCTACGATATGGTGAGTCATCTCGTCTTTAATTCTCGTAAACTTTAAGGCCGATATTCAATCATTTTATTAAAGAAAATTACTGAAAATTCTATATGGACTGAATGTGGTGAGTGTTGTATTGTATTGCATCATAAGATTCTTAACATAACAACACATAAAATTATACATCAAACATGAAACATTATTACAAAGCAATGATCAGTAGACCAGTTGGGTTTCAAGATCTGCAAAATCAACAGATCCGGATTCGATGGGTGGCATTAAGTAGGCAGCCAGAAGCTCAGAGGCCAATGCAGCAACAATGGGAATCCTCTTCAAGTTTTTCACTAAAGGAATGTCGTCGCTCTCTCCCACAGCGATTAGCTTCTGGTTAATCTCCACCATGCGGTCCAGTTTCCTTTTGAATTCTGGGTTCTCAACATCAAGCACAGCTGGGAAAATTCTCGCTGTAGTGCGATTCGTCTGCATAAACAAACAGAAAAATTTCTATTAGCCCATTGTCATTGTGTCATTTTAAGAACTGGGTTGGGTGCCAAATGGAGGGTCACCTCAATGATAACATGCATATCAAATTCTTTTGTGTTGAGCCCAATGCCTTCATAGAAAGCTGTCCGTTGGCAATCATTTAGGTACATTGTTACATATACCTGCACCATAAAATAATTTGTAACACTAGCCATTTAGGTACAGAGAGATAGATTACATGGCATAGAGAGGAAGGATTAGCTACCGATAAGCAGAAGAATCGAGACCATAACTTTGCCTTCCAGTCGTTTAGGAACTGGGGTTGTGCCTTCATGAGAGCAGAAAAGAAGTCGCCGTGCCTGTTCTCATCCTGACACCAGTTCTCAAAATACCTGAAAATGGGGTAGCACTGGTACTCAGGATTCTCCTTGAGATGTCTGTATATGGTAATGTATCTCCAGTATCCAATCTTCTCAGACAAGTAAGTCGCATAGAAGATGAACTTTGGCTTGAAAAATGTGTACTTCCTGGCCTTAGTCAGAAACCCCAAGTCCAATGCCAAATTGAAATCAGATAGCCCCTTGTTTAAGAAACTGCCAACATCCCAAATTAAATCTTTGAATTCAATTCAATTTTACATCAACGTGAATTCGATTATATGACAAAGTTAAACTTACCCAGCATGCCTGGCTTCATCCCTGGACATGAGAGAGAAAATCTCAGCCACCACCGGATTGGTTTTCTGCAGCATTAAAGGGTTTAGTTCAGGAGGGAAGTTGGGTAAACTGACATAAAAAATAGCAGAGTAGTAAAGAGGATTAACCTTAAGCCTTCTTCCAAGCTCTTTGTAAAGAAGGAAGCCAGAGAACTCAGCAGTGCAAGACCTCTCCAAGAACTCAACAAAGATCTGTCTAAGTGGGCCTTGGAGTTTATCAGCAGCCTCCTTGAACTCCTTGTTCCTCACAAAGTGGGTCTGATTGTAGTCAGTCTTGAACTCCTGAAGCAGAGCTTCAAATTCAGCTTGATTCAAGTTCTTGTTGATCTCAGTGTTGAAAAGGGTCTCCATTTCATCAAAGTCGGTAGTGTAGAATCTCGGTGCCAGAAGGGTCTCCTTGATTGCACCTTTCTTTGCCGCCTTTTTCACCGTCGACGCCGCTTGTGGAGTTGCTGACATTCTGATTATGTTCGGCTTCAGCTCGCCTCTGCTGCTGCTTCCCAATTTCGGAGCAACATTGCTGAAATTGGTGAGGGGTTTTACGAGGGCCATTTCTGCTGCCATTTTCGGACCAAATTCAAAATACTCTTCTTACTCTTAAATTCTTGAGGAATAGCTCACTCTCGCTCCCTCGATGAGGGATAAGAATCTTACGTTGTGCGTTCCGCCATACAATTGGTTAACGCCCATATAATCTCATCCAGTGAAATCTGAGTTTAGATGGGCTTTTGACACGTGGCATCTGATTGTCCTCCTCTCTGTCTCTTGATTGGTTTTCATAATGCCACATGGACTACAATCACACATTTTTGAATGGTTCCATTTCACTGGTTGGATTCTCCCTTTACGGATGTAGCTTGCTCCTCAGTCCTCGGCACTTTCTCTCTGCGCAAGCGATCTTTTTTTTTTTTAAGCACGCTTTACTTTTTATAATATTTACATATTTTATTTGCAAATAATAGATTAAAAAAATGGAGATCTTATTTATTTTTTCTTTTAATCAGCCAATTAAGTTCTTCCTTACATATATTCTTCATTACATATTTTATTTCACAAGGCTCGTGTATAGAAAAATCTAATAACATAAAAAGAAAAAAAATTCCAAAAGTAACCTTAGATCTAAAAAAATGGAAAGCCTCCATCACATAATTTGTCGTCTCACTCTACAGCCCGAGTTGCCGCACGCCAGCAAATACAACATCACCGAAAGCAAGAGAAAGTGAAACTAAAGAACCCATAAAAAAATGGGGGTGAGCATATCACCCACTTAAGGAGTACTCTCATAATCCATTCGACGAGTGCAAAAAACACTTTGAAAACAACCCAGAGCCATGGGTTACCTACGAGACTTGACATAGAAAATAGCCACTAGGTTGAGAGGCAAACTTTGGTGGCAGAGTGCCCAAGGAAGTGAGCCGTCAAGAACCGCTGATGATGGTTGTGGAAGGAATTAAGTCATGGTGGATGATACTTGAGATAGAGATGGGAATCTCTAAGGGAAGAGAAGCAAAAGCATTCACAAACGGGAGGGGTTGGAGAAGTGCCACAGAGAGCATAGTTAAAAAAAGGAGGGGGAAAAAGGAGAAACAAAAGGGGAAAATGAATGAGGGAAGGATGAGGGGAAATGGAAGGTAGAAGATGACCAGAAACAGTGAAGGAGAGGGGAAGCAGTAAGGGTGTTAATCGGTTTTTCGGTTCGGTTTTTTTTACCGAAACCGAAACCAAAACCGGTTGAAAAATCGGTTCGGTCTTTCCTCCAATGCGGTTCGGTTCGATTTTTCCTCTTATTCGGTTCGGTTCGGTTCGGTTCGGTTCCAGTTAAAACCGGTTTTTTTTTCTTCAAATTATGGTGAATCGGTTCGGTTGAATCGGTTCAATTTTCTCTAAAAAACAATTTTTTTTTTTGTACTTTTATACAATAATAAATATTTATTATCTAATTAATGTCCATTACAACCTAATTAATGTTTATTACAACTAATCAAGATCCATTATAACTAATCAATGTTCATTACAAAGTAACCTAAAGTATTTCGGTTCGGTTTGGGTTTTAGGTCCATTCGGTTCGGTTCGGTTCGGTTCGGTGTTGTTATACCGAAAACCGAAACCGAACCAGTTCGATTCGGTTCGGTTCGGTTTTCTCCAAACGGTTTCGGTTTTCCTTCGGTTCGGTTTTTTCGGTTCGGCTCCGGTTCGGTTCGGTTTTTCGGTCGGTTTTTTCGAACCAATTAACAGGGCTAGGAAACAGAAAGGAAAATGGGTGGCGCTACCATGCACCGACCCTATGAGGAGGTGTCAGCTAAGGTTTCAATTGTAGGGAGGGAGTTTAGAGAGAAGGCAGATATTTTTTTTTTTAAAGAGAATGATAAAATGGAGATCTTATTTATACTCAATTTCAGGGGCTGTCATTCTAGTGTGACATGATGGTTATCTTGTAAACTTATGTCTAAGAAGGTTTCATGAAACTCAAAAGTTGTTCCGAAAATTTGAATTGGGCGGCACTTGTTTCCTCGATTGGCAAAAATTCGATTGTTGAATAGCTCTCTAATTTGAGGAGCATGATTTTGGAATCATTCTTGAGCTATCAGAACTTTCAGAATGGAAATATGAAAGTATGTATACCCAAAATAGGATTTATAAGGTTTTGTCTCGAAACTGATATTGCTGAACAAGGGTTGATTTTGGGTTAACTCTTCTAGTTGTTAGTCATGTTTGACTAGTTAAAATTTAGCGTAGATAAACCCTTTGACTCCTGAGTGGTCATTTCAAGTTCGATTTTGCTTCAAGATACATTATGTTGTTTACGAATTGAATTAGTTTCTAATTATTTTCCATTTGATTTAGGTGACTTGGCATGTTTTCTAAGACATTTACAGGTCATCGAGAAAAGTTGGATAACTCTGTGAGTTGAACGTTATTTTTTGAATTTAATGACTTTGAATTGTTTATGACTATTATATTATTTACAAAAATACGTAATTGATTATGAATTAGATTAAATATTATTTTAATAATTATTATGACTATAATATTATAGAATTCCATGGCTTCAGTATATAAATTACTGTTTTAGAAAAGATTTATTTTTTTGAAGATTTTCAAATAGTTCCAAATTCTTGAAAAATGATTAAATATAGGGCAATTAGCTCATAGGTCCTTGCTAACATATAAATTTATTAAAAACCTTGCATGTAGAAAAATTAAACTCATAGATCATTTGACTATACAATTTAAAATATACCATAGTTTATATATAAATTACAACTAATGTCATCCAGGGCCGGCCATCAAGGGGTCAGTAGTGTAACACCCCAGACTTTTCGGATTTGGTAAAGTTGAAATTTTAATGTAAAATGACCGATTTGTCCCTAGTTGGGGAAATTTGTTGACTTTTGACTCGGACTGTATTTAGAGTTTTGACCCATGACCGTGACGTAGATCGGGACGTCACGAGTCCGTAGACAGGTGGCACGCCGGAATCGGAGTCCGAACGGGGAAGTTATGGTCATGAGTGCGAAAATGACACTATTCACAAAATCCTAGGAATGCTACGTTTGGCTGATTCCAATTGGATAAGGATAACCTGGTGGGGCCCTCGAATGAGTGATAAGTGTCACTCATTCCATTGGTGGGTTTCCCCATGCAATTGGATCTGATCAAGGTTCCTAAAAACTAACACTTCTCTCATTTTCTACTATCTTTCTCATCATTTTTTCTAACTCTCAAACTTTCTCAACCCGTGAACGACCGAACACACAAACATCACACCACCATTTCCCCTACCCTACCACCACTTCACATATCATCACTAAGGTTGTAAGGGACGTCTGAGGGAGCAAACGAAGTGGACGGCAAGGCAGCACACGGTGGAGATCGCGACTGAGACATGAGAACCCGAAACACCATTTTTGGGTCTAAAAAAATGGAACTTTGATTTCCAATGTTTGTTGAATGATCTGGTGGACCCTATCATGTTATAAGGTTCCAGACGATTCCTTTGGGCTCAATTGGAGAAGCTTTGGTGGCCGGAATAGTGAGAAAACGACGGTTGAAAATCACGGCCCACTGTTCATCAGATTTTAGGTAGAGTGTAGATCGTGTTTTCCAATTTTGATTATATAGATCTATTAGTTAAGGTGAGACAATCATATAGGAAGAAATAACATCGAAAATGGTTGAGTAATCTGGGTTTTGGATCCGGGTCGGGTCGCGGGTCTGTGTGACCAGAATAGCAGACCAGATTGAGAGGTTAATGACGATGATGACCGTTGACGTCATCATCTGACAGCTATCAGGAAGGGGCCAATAAGGATAGGTCACGTGTCACATGTCAGTGTACAATCAGCACTAACATGTCAGTGACGTGGACCAACCCGCAGCTAACACGTGGCACTTGTCAGTCTGACACGTGTTAGGTCTGACACTGTCAGCGGCTGACGTCAGTAGTGATGTTAGCGTTGATTTTGATTGTTGACCTGACGTCAGCGTTGAATTTTTGGTCAACATTGAACATGGCTTTGACCCGCTCGAGGGGGAGCGTGGGCATATTTTTTGAGGTAAGACCAGTGTCATTTTAATGGTTTCGACGATCCGGATCCAATGGTGGTGGTTTTGGATTGATCAAAGATCATTTGGTGGGTCAAAATGGAGTTTATAGCCTCGGGAAGCGTGTTCGAGAAACGTTTTCGGGCCGGCACTGTTCCTAGATTTTAGATATGGGTTTGTAGAGATCACTAGTGACCTTTGAATGTGTTTGGACAGGTCAGAGACTGAGATATAGCTACAGGACAAGTTTTAGAGGTTGATTAAGCAGCAAGATAGTACAGTGAGTGGGTCTTTTGATTTCTAATGGAATGCATGCATAATTGTTTTCATCATACTAGTATATGACTGCGTGTATGAGTGTATTGAATCTTATTTATGGACTATGTACCTATCTATGTTACATTATGTGGTATGTGACCGTCCAGTGATTATGTGAGTTGTGGAATCATACTGGGATGTCACAGGCTCATGCTATTGCATCGGTTAGATTGACCATATAGATTATTGTCTCCTCCAGTTATTGGTACCTTGGAGTGGTCACGGTGCATTGACTGCGAGGAGTCATGCTACGGAGCGACCAGACCGTAGGGTGGCTCAGGAGCAAGATTGCTAGTATGAGACGTCAGGGACGTCAGGTATCTAGGATGCTATACCCTGACTGGGTTCAGGGATAGGACTCGAGATTGAGACCCCGGGCAGCACGAGTAGCCTGAGGATCGTGACCTTATTAGACGTCTGGGACGTCCGACATCTGGGATGTCAGGGTTGGGAGATACGGTGCAATATGATTATGGTAGATGCATTATTATTATTATACTATTGTGTGTGTGTGTGTGTGTGTGTGTGTGTGTGTGTGTGTGTGTGTGTGTGTGTGTGTGTGTGTGTGTGTGTGTGTGTGTGTGTGTGTGTGTGTGTGTGTGTGTGTGTGTGTGTGTGTGTGTGATGATATGATACCTTATTGGTTATGTGTGATATATTTCAGTTTTACTATATATATATATATATGTTTTGACTCAAATGCATGCATGATTTGAACACGGAGGGGTAAAAAGGTATTTTACTATGTATTATGAACGTTTTTTGAAATATCCTTTACTTTTGACCCACTTACACCTTCATTGTTTTCTTGACCTCTCTAGGATGTGACCCAAAGGTAGAGATAGGTCCCGAGGCGGAGACATAGTCCCATTACTACTGCGTACCTGATACCCTGGTTGGGTAGGTTGAGCACCATTTTGTAAAATTGTTATACGTGCTCGTAATTTTGTAGTGCTCTCTATCCCTTGTCTGGCACTGTTGGACCCATTCTCGGATGTATTTGATGATTAAGACGTTTTATTGTGCATTATTTAACCTATTATGGTTATTTCGGGCATTCCTGGGTTTGTGTCAGACGGGAGGAGGGCACATCCCCTCGTGGTCCCTGGGGGATCGGGATGGGTCCTGTCAAGATGGCATTAGAGCAGGTTGAGCACTAGGATAGCTTATTGTATGAGCTTGAGTCTTTTAATGTGATAACTAATCTATGTCTCTTAGCAGTGGATCATGCATCCCCAACACGAACTTCTGGCACAGACGGAGGAAGAGGGCACAAGAGAGATGGGAAGTGCGAGCATAGAGAGGGCTCAACGGCTGGGGGCTACTATTTTTACTGGGGGATCTGACCCCGAGGAGGCTTATATGTGGATAAACCGCTAGGAGGCCATTTTCTCGGTCATGCATTGTCCACCTGAGGAGCGAGTAGTATTAGCCACGTTTATGCTTGAGGGGGGTGCTTACCAATGGTGGTACACACTAGAGATGACCGGCTGGAGCGCAGCCACTACACCATGGGAGGTATTTCGAGATAGGTTTCTGGATCAGTTCTACCCCTGCTCATTTCGGGATGCTAGGTAGGCAGAGTTCTTGCAGCTCTAGTAGGGGAGTCGGACGGTTGCAGAGTACGAGCAGAGTTTCCTGGTGATTAGCCTTGAATTAAGTACCGTTTTATACCCTTTATGCTTATCTTTTAATATTTAAATACCAAAAAATTGTAGAAAATAATATATTTTGTGAAAAATGTGCATAATTGGATAGAGTACGTAATTACGATAATTTAGGCGAAAGAATCACCTCAATCGGAGCTATAACGAAGAAGTTATGATCGAATGAAATGAGGCCACCAAAAACCACTGAAGAATTCGGTAGTGAGCTACTGAACCCATATAATCAGCCCTAAAATGCATTCGGCACACGCCTGCCGATAAGATCAAACTTAATTCGACGCGTGTGTCTCGAATGTCTGTGTACGTGTTCGGCTCGCATGTCCCAACTTCGTCTGCACCTTGTTAGCGCACGTCTGCCGATTTATTTGCCTTCCTTCAGCCAGCACCTACGAAAATTTTTCCTTTCTTTCAGCAGCTTCCTACCATCTGTTTTCTGTTACTATTCTAGTAAGCATTTTCCTTTTTTTTTAAAGAAAATTGTCCTTTTTAATTAGGATTTGTTTTCCCTTTTTAAGTTAAGAGTTTTTATTACCTTTTAAATTAAGTTTTGTATTTATTCTTTCTTTAAGATTTAGATTACCTTTTCAATTAGGATTTTATTACCTTCTTCTTTTTCCTTTAGAACCTTAATTTAATTAGTTTAATGCTTTTCCTTTTTAGAATTAAATTGTGAACTCCTATTTATTTGAGGATTAATTTTCTCCTATAAATAGAGAGGCTTAGGATATTTGTAAAGGGGTCGCCCATTTTTGTACCAAAGCTATACTTAACCAATTTTCCCTTTTCAATAAATTCAAGATTTTTTGTGCAAGGTTAATTATATCATACTTCATCTTCTACACCATCATCCGTGGCATAGTCAGGCTTTCCCTGAGTGTCTCACCAAAGAGTGCCCAATCACTTCGTATCCATAGGGTGTCCTGAAGAGAAAAAGTGTAACACGGTCTCTTTACCTTATAGTTATCTTTTGTGCTTGAATATCTTGATTTATGAACTGATTTCTAATATTATTCTTGGTTTTATGATTTGTATTGCTTCAATATTCTATGTGTTTTATGATTCTAATTTTTGTTATGATTGTATGTTTGTGCTTAATACTTGATTAGATATGTCGGGCTGTCCTCGAGTCTAATTCATTGAAAGTGTATGTCGGGCTGTCCCCGAACACGTACTTAAGATAATATGCAAATAACTCGTAAGGCTAGAATTAGAGGATTTCATAGGTTGAAGTTAATATAATTCATGAATGAGTTAGGTTTAAAGATGAGTTGACCATGTAAATAATAGATTAGATTAGTTTAGATTTACTTTAATTACTTAGGACTTTAAAATCAATCTTTACCCCCAATTAACCAATCAAACGACAATCATACTTAGGTACCCTCAATCCCCGGTTAAGAACGATCCCTATTTACCAATGCTATAATCTACAAAAAAAAAAAGTTTTTAGTTACATACGTTTCCTTAAGTGTTGAGTGTGACTTTGTATTTACTTTAATGCTTAATTTTTGTGTATCAATTTTTGGCGCCGTTGTCGGGGATCAAACTCGGGTCACCCACGTGACAGGCCGGAACCCAGGCCACTACATCATGGGAGGTATTTCGAGATAGGTTTCTGGATCAGTTCTACCCCCGCTCATTTCGGGACACTCGGGAGGCAAAGTTCTTGCAGCTCCAGCAGGGGAGCCGGACGGTTGCAGAGTACGAGCAGAGTTTCCTGGCACTATCTCGGTTTGCCTCGGTATATGTGAGGACTGAAGTGGACAAGTGATGCCGCTTTGAGCATGAACTTCGAGGAGACATCCGAGCTATTGTGACTGCATCTATTTATGCCACCCTGAGGGATTTGACTGACGCCGCAGTGCAGGTGGAGGCCAACCTAGCAGTACAACAACAGCAGTCCCACAGTGAAGGACGACGCCGAGACCGACTGCATCTTGGACCTTCGAGCCACAGGGGTTCGAAGAGAGGGCACTCTAGCGGGCGGTCATACTCTTCTACCTATGGGAAATCCGGCAGATTTGGGAGCCCCCAGAGATCAGGACAGAGATTGAGCTTCTAGCCACATCAGTCTGCGGCGAGTGGTGCATCGGTGGGGTCATCAGGACCGAGGGCCTTGTCATGTTTTTCTTGCGGCTAGACAGGACATTTCGCCAGGGAATGCCCTTTGCTACTAGCTGGTGGCAGTGGGATTGGCCAGAGCTCAGCAGGACCAGCCCATCATGCATCCACTACATCAGATACCACTGGAGGTGAAGCTCAAGGAGGAGTCCGAGGACGAGGTCGTGGTCGACATGCGGGACCACAGGCTCTGGTCTTTGCAGTGACCCAGTAGTAGGTGAGGACAGCACCGAGAGTTGTCACATGTACACTCACTATATATGACCTTCATGTTCGTGTTTTGATAGACCCTAGCGCTACACATTCATTCATCTCGAGGAGTTGTGCGGCGATGTTAGGCCTCGAGGTATCAACGTTAGATCAGGAGATGGGTGTGAGTACTCCGATGGGAGTTATATACATAGTGAACCAGCTGATGAGGGATTGCCCAGTGAGAGTTGGGAACTTGGAGCTGTTAGCCGACTTGATTATTATGGACCTACATGATTTTGATGTAATATTTGGGATGAACTAGCTGGGAGACCATAGGGAAATCATTGAGTGTTGCAGCAAATTGGTGACCTTGCGGAGTCCGGGTCTACCAAAGGTGACTTTTCAGGGGGAGCGTGGAGTCTCACCACCGGAGGTAATCTCCGTATGTACTATTACAAAATTGTTACAAAAGGGTTGTCAGGGATATTTGGCGCATGTGGTTGAGACACGTGAGGACCCATTGAGGACTGAGGACATATCTGTAGTGCGAGAGTTTCCTGATGTATTTCCAGATAAGTTGCCGGGATTACCCCCACATAGGGAGATCGAGTTCACGATTGAGTTACTCCCTGGGACGGGACCTATATCGCAGCCGCCGTACCGGATGGCACCAGCAGAATTGCTGGAATTGAAGGTGCAATTGCAGGAGTTATTGGATCGGGGATTCATGTAACGGCCCGGAACGTCAAATTTGTCCACTCACAATCTTTTCTATTTTTGATACCCTCCAAGTTGTTAATGCGGTACAGGCTGTTGTTAGTGAGACGGAGACATCACACACGCGATCCACAGTGGTTCTGTTCACTCTGGGAAACCGGAAGGTGTTTTGGACCGTTGACCAAGAAATCCCTTGTTTGGCTTGCGTGTTTCATGAAGGTTAAACGGGTGTTTAGCCTTCGTGTCACACGAGGGTTTAATCCAGAGGGATTAGGGATGGGTTGTGTTAATTCATTCGATCAAGTACTTCACTGTAGGGAGTACCCATGTTGTTTGTAAAGAAAAAGGAGGGTAGCCTACGGTTATGTGTAGACTACCGACAACTTAATAAGGTAACGGTAAGGAACCAGTACCTCTTACCCAGGATCGATGACCTGTTTGAACAGTTATGGGGAGCAAAGTATTTCTCCAAGATTGATCTTTGATCTGGTTACTATCAACTGAGGATTGCAGAAGATGATGTTCCGAAGACTACCTTTCGAACGAGATACGTGCATTACGAGTTTCTGGTAATGCTTTGGATTGACGAATGCTCCGGCTGCATTCATGGATTGGATGAATCGGGTATTCTGAGCATATCTGGACAAGTTTGTGATTGTGTTCATCGACGACATCTTGGTTTATTCAAGGAGTACCAGAGCACATGAGAAACATCCGCAGTCAGTGTTAAGTAGGTTGAGGGAGAACCAGTTGTATGCTAAACTCAGCAAGTGTCATCAGTTTTCTGGGTCACATTATTTCAACTGAGGGAATTAGTGTGGACCCCCAGAAGACAGAGGCGATAACCAACTGGGAAAGACCAAGGACAGTTACTGAGGTTCGGAGTTTCATTGGCCTAGTGTCAGGACCCGACCCTCCTCGGTCAGGACCCGACTCATCTAGCACCATATTGTCCGCTTTGGGCCTCGCCCTCACGGTTTTGTTTTCGGGAGCTCATGGTGCAACTTCCCAGGGGGTCACCCATCATGGAATTGCACCAGCCTCAACTCGCTTAACTTTGGGGTTCCAATCCCCCCCAAAGCCACTTGAGCTCCCAAAAGGCCTAGTGCTAGATAGGTTTGTTCCTACACCTTTAAGGCACACCATCATCCTCTCCCAGACCATTCCCCCCTCGTAGGAATGTGGGATTGTTCACCGTTCCCTCCAGGACACGGGTCTTACAATCCACCCCCCCTTAAGGCCCAGCATCCTCGCTAGCACACTTCCCTGTCGGGGTCTGGCTCTGATACCAAATTGTCAGGACCCGACCCTCCTCAGTCAGGACCCGACTCATCTAGCACCATATTGTCCGCTTTGGGCCTCGCCCTCAAGGTTTTGTTTTCGGGAGCTCTTGGTGCAACTTCCCAGGGGGTCACCCATCATGGAATTGCACCAGCTTCAACTCACTTAACTTTGGGGTTTCAATCCCACCTAAAGCCACTTGAGCTCCCAAAAGGCCTAGTGCTAGATAGGTGTGTGCCTACACCTTTAAGGCACACCACCATCCTCTCCCAGACCATTCCCCCATCGCAGGAATGTGGGATTTTTCACCGTTCCCTCCAGGACACGGGTCTTACAATCCACCCCCCTTAGGGCCCAGCGTCCTCACTGACACACTTCCCGGTCGGGGTCTGCCTCTGATACCAAATTGTCAGGAGACAACCCTCCTCGATCAGGACCCAACTCATCTAGCACCATATTTCCCGCTTTGGGCCTCGCCCTCACAGTTTTGTTTTCGGGAGCTCATGGTGCAACTTACCAGGGGGTCACCCATCATGGAATTGCACCAGCCTCAACTTGCTTAACTTTGGGGTTCCAATCCCCCCCAAAGACACTTGAGCTCCCAAAAGGCCTAGTGCTAGATAGGTGTGTGCCTACACCTTTAAGGCACACCACCATCCTCTCCCAGACCATTCACCCCTCACAGGAATGTGGGATTGTTCACCGTTCCCTCTAGGACACGGGTCTTACACCTAGCCAGCTACTACCAACAGTTCGTAGAGGGTTTCTCTACTATTGCAACTCCCTTGACCCGATTGACTCGAAAGATGGTTAAGTTTGTTTGGGATGATCAGTATGAACGGAGTTTCCAGGAGCTAAAAAGGCGGTTGACTATTGCACCGATTCATGCACTTCCTGATAGCGGTGGAGAGTTCGAGGTGTACAACGATGCATCGCGACAGGGCTTGGGCTGTGTTTTGATGCAACATGGTAGGCTGATCGCTTATGCCTCGCGTCAATTGAAATTTCATGAGATAAACTACCCCATCCATGATTTGGAGCTAGCAGTGGTGGTACATGCCTTGAAAATCTGGAGGCGCTATTTATATGGGGAAACGTGCAAAATCTTCACGGACCACCAGAGTTTGAAGAAGGACCTGAATTTGAGACAAAGGCAGTAGCTCGAGTTGATTAAAGACTATGACTGCACAATTGAGTACTATCCGGGAAAGTCAAACATGGTGGCAGATGCGCTTAGTACGAAATCAGTAGGGTCTATTGCACACCTGAGGATGGTGTATCTTCCCTTGCTCGTGCAACTCCGGAAGATTGGAGTTATGCTAGGGATGGCTAATCAGGGAGCTTTGTTAGCTAGTTTTCATGTGCAACCCATTCTAATCGACCGGATCATTGAGGCCCAATTTCAAGACCCTACGTTATGTGTTTATCGGATTGAAGTCGAGACAGGTGAATGATAGAATTTTGCCATCTGAGGAGATAGAGCTTTGGTAAAGCAAGGTCGGATATGTGTGCCCGCAGTGGCGGAACTGAGAGTGGAGATTTTAGAAGAAGCCCATAGTTCAGCCTATGTTATGCACCCAGGAGGGACAAAGATGTACCGTACCCTCTGGGATCACTATTGGTAAGCCGGAATGAAGATGGATATAGCTGAGTTCGTCAGTAGATGCTTGACCTGTAAGCAAGTTAAGGTGGAGCGACAACAATCGTACAGAACTATGCAACCACTTCCGATCCCTGAGTGAAAATGGGATCATATCACTATGGATTTTGTATTGAAACTACCCAGGATGCAAAGTGCTTTTGATGGGGTCTGGGTGATAGTGGACATACTGACGAAGTCAGTACATTTCCTACCGGCGAGGGAGACGTTTAAGCCAAACCGGTTGGCTCAGTTGTTCGTGAACGAGATTATTAGACTTCATGGTACGCCGGAGTCGATAGTTTCAGATCGGGATCTGCGTTTCAATTCGAGATTCTAGCGGAGCCTACAGAAGGCCCTAAGTATGAACATGCATTTTATCACGGCTTTTCATCCGCAAACTGACAGGCAGTCGGAGCGGACCATTCAAACATTGGAAGATATGATGAGAGCGTGTGCACTACAATTTCAGGAGTCCTAGGATATGTTCTTGCCATTACTAGAGTTTGCGTACAATAACAGCTACCGGGAAAGTATTGACATGGCACCCTACGAGACACTGTATGGTCGACACTGCAGGACACCCGTGTGCTGGACAGAGGTAGGTGAACGGGTCCTTTTGACCCTAGAGTTGATGGACATGACCCTAGAAAAGGTTCGGATCATTAAAGAGAGGTTGAAGGCGGCACAAAACCGCCAGAAGAGTTATGCAGATAGGCGGATCAGGGATCTCGAATTTGCAGTGGGGGACTTGGTCTTTTTGAAATTGTCTCCGTGGAAGGGAATCGTGCGGTTTGGTCGACGGGGAAAGCTGAGTCCCAGCTATATTGGGCCATATGAGATCATTGAGAGGGTCAGTTTAGTAGCATACCGGTTAGCCTTGCCTCCAGAACATGCGAGGGTATATGACGTATTCCACATAACGATGTTACGGAAGTACGTACGCGATGAATCACACATTTTTGTAAGATGGGTGGCATGTAACACCCCGGACTTTTCAGATTTGGTAAAGTTGAAATTTTAATGTAAAATGATCGATTTGTCCCTAGTTGGGGAGATTTTTTTACTTTTGACTCAGACTGTATTTCGAGCTTTGATGCATGACCGTGACATAAACCGAGACGTCACGAGTCCGTAGACAGGTGACACGCCGGAATCGGAGTCCGAATAGGGAATTTATGGTCAGGAGCACGAAAATGGCACTATTCAGAAAATCCTGGGAATGTTACGCTTGGCTGATTCCAATTGGATAAGGATAACCTGGTGGGGCCCTCAGATAAGTGACAAGTGTCACTCATCCTATTGGTGGGTTTCCCCATGCAATTGGATCTGATCAAGGTTCCTAAAAACTAACACTTCTCTCATTTTCTACTATCTTCCTCATCCTTTTTCCTAACTCTCAAACTTTCTCAACCTGTGAACGACCGAACACACAAACATCACACCACCATTTCCCCTACCCTACCACCACTTCACATATCATCACTGAGGTTGTAAGGGACGTCTGAGGGAGCAAACGAGTGGACGACAAGGCAGCACACAGCGAAGATTGCGACATAGACGTGAGAACCCGAAACACCATTTTTGGGTCCAAAAAAAATGGAACTTTGATTTCCAACGTTTGTTGAACGATCTGGTGGACCCTATCATGTTATAAGGTTCCAGACGATTCCATTGGGCTCAATTGGAGAAGCTTTGGTGGCCGGAATAGAGAGAAAACGACGGTTGAAAATCACGGCCCACTGTTCATCAGATTTTAGGCAGAGTGTAAATCGTGTTTGCCAATTTTGATCATATAGATCTGTTAGTTAAGGTGAGACGATCATATAGGAAGAAATAACATCGAAAATGGTTGAGTAATCTGGGTTTTGGATCCGGGTCGGGTCGTGGGCCTAAGCGACCCGAATAGCAGACCCAGTCGAGAGGTTGATGACGATGATTACCGCTGGTGTCATCATCTGACAGCTATCAGGAAGGGGCCAGTGAGGATAAGACACGTGTCACATGTCAGTGCACAGTCAGTACTGACTTGTCAGTGACGTGGCTCAATCAGTGGCTGCCACATGTCACTGACATGTTAGTGACGTGGACCAACCCGCAGATGACACGTGTCAAGTCTGACACTATCAGATGACATCAGCGGCTGATGTCAGCAGTGACATCAGTGGTTGACGTCAGCGTTGACTTTGATCGTTGACTTTTGCTGACATCAGCGTTGACGTTTTGGTCAACTTTGGGATATGTGGGGCAGTTTACACGCATACGACATAATTCAGTCGATACGCTTTTTCCTATCTTGCATATGTATCTGTTATATTTAGCAGGTATAAGTTTGCTAGAACAGATAAAGGATACTAGTTGGTGTGATTTTATGTTATAGTATTTACATATTACAGTATAGAATTTGACTTGATGGATACTTCAGCAATATTTAGCATTTTAGAGGTACACAATTTTCAAATTGTATACCATGTAACGACCCGTCCCGGGAGTCGGGATTAGCTTAGTGATTAGTGACGGGTTAGCTAGGTTAATTGGTGTTTAGGTGGTTACTTTTGGACAGTCGGCGCAGAATGACGATTTTGCCCCTAGAATGGGCAAACTGTTGAATTTTAGTTCGGACGATCAATTGGGCATTGACCGATGATCGTGACGTAGTTCGGGACGTCACGAATCCGTAGACAGGTGGTATGCCCTATTCCGACACCCGAGGAGGAAGTTATGATGTTCGGAAAGTTGAGGGCACTTTCGTAATTTGGTTAAAAGTGGGGGAAAAGGTTGACTTTTTGAACGACAAGGTTTCTTCACGCAAACCAATGATCGTTAGATAGATCTCGACGTCCTGAGTACAACGACAGGCGGCACGCCTTCATCGGACATCGGACGAGTGAGATACGGGTCTAGAAAGTGAAGGGTAAAATCGTAATTTGAACAAGTAGGGGTATTTTGGTCTTTTTGCACATTGGGATGACAGGACCGATCCCAATCCCCCCGGGATTAACGCGGGATGACCCTGCTCCCGTCTGACACGAAGTGTCAGACAGGGATATTTCTGACCTTTGCCCTCCCGGGCTATTAGAGTACGCCAGGATCCAAAGGAGGCATGTGATATCTCGGTCTCTGCTACAGTCCACACCCGCTGTCAACCTGAAAGGTATTAAAAACAGAAAGACTGTGAGTGGACAAAAATAAAGAGTTTATAAAAACATTTCCATAAGAATACCTTTATACCCTTCACTAAAAAGCATGCATGCATAGTAAAACCATTTATCCAATCATATATGTTTAAACAACCATAATTAGGGTCACAACCCCAAGTTCCGTAAATCCAAGTCACACGGGAACCATTTACTGAAAACCATAACATAATAACCATATGTGGGATCTCAGCCCAAAACCATTTATCATCATAAACACAATTTCCCAAACCAATTGAAATCATGTTTATCCATTATATTTCATATCCAAGAACTTGTCACGGTAAAATAAAGCTAAGCGCGTGCTAACCGGGGTCTCAAACCCAAGTCTCTCCAGGGTCCACCCAGGTCAATGTCCGTAGATCAGTAACCCTCCCTGGACGTAACGAACCATGCCCATCCTGAGAGTAAGGAACCCAACTGGGGGGCGACTCCACTCAATCAGTGCTCCGTGACTGCTCCGGGGTCCACCCAGGCCAAAGACCCTCCCTGGAGGAGACAATCATATATAAAGGATGGCATATGAAAAACCTTGAAATCATTCTTGAAACCTTTCCAGGATTCATGCCCGGCCCCCATAAGCCGTCATAATCCATAAAATCTTTTCATGGGTTTATGCCGGTTCCCATAAACCGTCACGACCCGTAAATCCATTTCAGGGGTTCATGCCGGTTCTCATAAACCGTCATGAACCATAAAAACCATTTGTAACACATAACTGGGCGCTAGGCCCTAATCCACATAGAAACTGGACCTCAAGTTTGATTCGTAAACCAACTGGGCCTCCTGCCCGATTCCGCAAATCAAATGGGTCTCGAACCCGAGTTTACCTTTTCAAATCCAAAACCATTTCATTAAACTATTTCCAAAACCACAAGATTCGGACGGTCAAACGAACTTTGACCGATGACCGTGACGTAGTTCGTGACGTCGCGAGTTCATAGACAGGTGGCACGTTCAATTCCGACGTTCGAGGAGGAAGTTATGACGTTCGGAAGTTTAGGGACATTTTGGTAATTTTGGTTAAAATGGGTAATTGTTGACTTTTTGACCGAGAGGCCCAATGGCCGAGGGTCGAGGACCGTTACGTAGATCGGGACGATACAAATCCATAGACAGGCGGCATGCTGAAATTGGACTTCGAACGGGGAGGTTATAGGTCACGGAAGTTCGATTTCACTATGCACGTACTTCGAGACGGGGATGATTTGGCAATATCTGAGTGGGCAGATATTTTGAGTGGGTCCCATGGATGAGTGACAAGTGTCACTCATCCCATTGGCTAAATCCCTAAAAAGTGGATCTATGTTAATTAAATAATATTATATTTATTATTTTATAATTAATCTAATTAACTCATCTCTAATCCTAGCCATCCATTCCATCCCTCAATCAATCCACACCACTCATCTCATCTAAGCTATCTCTCTTCTCTCATCAGACAACATCTTCTTCATCATCTTCATCAAACTTCATTTCTCCATTTCTTCTACAACCCGAAAACCCCATAACCCCATTTTCTTCATTTTCTTCAAAACACACGACACCACCACAAACCTCCATCTAGTGTGACCGTCAGGAGGTGGTGAGAGGCTGAGGATGGCAAACCACGGTGCGAGACGGCGGTGGCCACGGCTGGGAGTCGAACCCGTGAGGTGAGAAATGTCCAAAAATTCAAATTTCGGTTTTGTTAGTTTTTGTTCGATTCTAAGGATTGGGAAACATTTCTGGGGACTCTAGGAAGCTAATAGGATTAGTTTTGGGGCTTGTGATGGCTCGAAATGGCCGTGAATGGCGGGAGAAAATCCGGCCACCATTGATGATCGGAAAAGCACGGTTTTGGGTGGGTTTTGCTCGGGTTTTAATGTCTAAATGATTGGAAATAGGAGTAGGATGATATTAGGATTAAAATGAGATGAAATGGACCTAAAATCGGTCCGAAAACCGGAGAAAACCGAGATGAACAGTACTGCGAACAGTACCGTGAACAGTAAGCTGGAGGTTGAAGACGATGAACAGTGTTTTTGACCTTCTAGGGGCGTATGAGGGCGCGTGGACCATAATTTGGGAAAGTGTTCAACACGGGAAATCTTCTATTCGATGTAACGAAGATTTTGGGACTGGTCTCGTGTCAATCGGACATCATTTCGATAGATTACGGGGTGTCGGAAGGTTTAGTGTCGGTTTAAAAATAGTTAAAAGTTTGGGAAAATTACAGGGCTTTGGTAGGAGGTTAATTAAGTAGTTAGTAACCTTATACTAAAATTTGGACAGGTTTGGGAGTCTCGGTGACAGTGATCGGCTCGGGAGAGCCTATGGCACGCAAATCGAGGCGGTAGCTCGGACGGTCTGTGAGTGGACCTTGTTTTCTAAATTGGTGCATGCATAAATGTTTATTATATGTTTTAAATACTTGTTTGTGACGGTTTATGGGAACCGGCATGAACTCTGGAAAAGTCATTGTGGTTCATGACGGTTTATGGGAACCGACATGAACCTTTGTCAGGTCATTCTGGTTCATGACGGTTTATGGGAACCGGCATGAACCCTGGTTAATGGATGTTATGGATCATGATGGTTCAAGGGAACCAGGCATGAATGTTTATGTTATGTATATATATGTATTCATATACCTTCCTTTACTTCTAGTATCTCCTCCGTGGAGGGTCGTTGGCCTGGGTGGACCCCGGAGTAGTCACGGAGCACCGAATGAGTGGAGTCACCCCCCAGTTGGGTTCCTTACTCTCAGGAAGGCTATGATTACTATTACCTCGGATAGGGTCAGTGGTTTGCGGACATTGATCTTGACTTTGAGAAGACTCAAATTGAGACCTGGGTAGCACGCGCGTAGCTTTGGAAACCGTGACAGGATTGGTTGTGTGAATTATATGTATATATGATGTATGCTTTATGAGATATATGATATGATATATGATGTGTGTTTACACA
Source organism: Prinsepia uniflora (assembly GCA_032719365.1). NCBI lineage: Eukaryota > Viridiplantae > Streptophyta > Magnoliopsida > Rosales > Rosaceae > Prinsepia > Prinsepia uniflora. Next base: position 57,440,939 of record CM064870.1, on the reverse strand, counting down.
GGTTTTGGGCAGTGGCCTGTATGGTTGGTTTCTTATGGTTTGGGCCGAGTCCCTTGTGGATTTGGGTAGTGGCCCGTATGGTCGTTTTCATGATAGTTCTTTCAACCTTGGTTTTGGGCTTAGTTCCCACATATGGTTTATTTCGGATAAATGGTTTTCGAATGCATGCATGCTTTTTAGTGAAGGGTACAAATGTCTTCTCGTTAAAATGTTTTTATAAACTCTTGTTTTGTCCACTCATAGCTTTTAATGTTTTGACTGCCCTTCAGGTTGACATCGGATGTGGGCTGTAGCAGAGACCGAGATATCGCATACCTCCTCCGGATCCTGGATTACTCTGATAGCCCGGGAGGGCAAAGGTTGGAAATATCCCTTGTCTGACACTTCGTGTCAGACTGGAGCAGGGTCATCCCACGTTAATCCCGGGGGGATTGGGATGGGTCCTGTCAACGTGGTATCAGAGCATAGGATTGCTTATCAGAGTGGGGTTGTCTCTATTCGAGCAACCGTGAAGCTCTTGGAATGTACGCAGGTCGAGGATGTGATATCTCAAGTGGCTACAATTCGTTATCAACCCGATAGTTAGGGTGCCGGTACGATAGTTAGTAGGATTGAATCGCTGTATTTCTTGGTTCGGCACTAGATGTCGGGGTTGCCATAGTTCTGTCATGGTTGACAGTGTGCGACCCTATGGAAGGATGAACGTAGCAGTACGTTAGCGTTTTAATCGTGAGACGTTTAGTTGGGATCTTTTTTCACGATGTCGTAGGATCGGTTCCGACGACTGGTTGGGAATTATGACCATCCGATGATCGGATTTGGTTAAGTTAGATGGATTTACTGCTGGGAGCCGTCGGGTTTGTGGTTGGTCAAATTATGGATTACATTGTTGCTGGCGGTTAGCAGTCGAGTTTGTGGAACTCTAGTTGACCTTTTGGCAGTTAGCAGCCAGATTCGTGGAATCCTAAGGTAGGATGTGTATGGTTCGGAAACGTGAGTTGACGAGTGGTTTGACTTGGATGACTATTCGGATTTGGATTCGTTAGTCAGTCTGGTCATGTCAGCTTGTGTTGGGACTGCACTTCACAGTCGGGGTTGTACTTATCGGTTAGACCGAGTTGGTTTTCATGTTACTTCAGTTGTGATGGACTATTGGTGCAACTAAGTTCGTGGACGACCTGGTAGACGACATTGGTTTAGTCGAGTTACGACTGGTTAGAGTTCGGTTGGACAAGTTATCAGGGTTGGTACTTGTCGATGAAATCCCTGAGTGGGATACGAAGTGGTTAATACGGGCGGTTGATTCCGTTGGATGCGGAATCTGGATATCGAGGTGCCGGGTAGTTAGGTCTGCACGAGTCTGTGGCAGGCACTACTACCGAGAGTGGTTGTAGTTATGATTGTTGGGAATCGGGGACGTTCAGGGGACATTTTCCTTTTCTCGTATGAGTTGTCAGCGTGACTGTACCCAGAGGAGTTGGGCACGATGGAGGCAGAGTTTCTCCTATTGGAGCAGAGGTACGGGGTCGTCGCTCGGTATGAGCGGAGATCCAGGGTTGTCAGATTTGCACCCTGTGTGTCGATGCTGATACTGATACTAGTGTTGATGTTGGTACGTTGGTGTACTGGTACTAGTGCTGGTGCTGGTGCTGGTGCCGGTGATTATGATGACGGTGAGTCGCGAATCGGGATGTGACTCCGTCGAGATGGGCATATGTTCGGTATCTGTGGTTCGGGAGTGGATCACAGATAGTGATGGACTGGATAGGATCCAGCGGTAGTTGAGGAGTGAGGATCGAGTATTATCATGGGGGATTAGTGACCGGTTGGTCATACTCGATCTGTCACGGGGTTTAGCGACAAGTTGGTCGGTGTTGGCCAGAGTTGGTCAGATATGGTGGTATACAGAGATTTGACTGCAGATCACAGCAGGGGTCTGTTGTGACTCTCTAGTCGAGAGGTACATTAATGGTCGTAAATGGGCATGTGTCCATAACCAGTTTAACGGGGACACGTGGATGATGTCCGAGTATGTTGTTTCCAACATGGTTGAACTTTGGAATCGATAGGGTTTATGATGGAGGTGGCACGAATGGAATGCGGGTTTTCCGCATTGATAATCGATATTTCGAAGTCGTTTTGGGTGGCTTCTCAGGTTCTACCATGGTAGATGATGGTAGATGACGGTAGATGATTGTTGGTTGCCACTAGTACACTGGTCCTATATTGGTTGGTGGACCCGGATTTGTCGTGGGCCATCCGGAAAATTGAGTATATCGAAGTTTGGTGACTAAAAATTCTCATGTTCTGCTTGGTGGCAGACGATGATGGATTACGTGACGTGGTGAATGCAATGAGTTTTGGTTGCATTCACGTAGGATGAGTTTTGATGTCATCGTGTTGAATCATCCTTGGTTTTTCCTCGGTGGAATGCCAAGGATCGATACGAGGTAATCAGTGAGAACCCATAGTCTCGGCATGTCTCGTCATTGACTGATTGGTTTAGATGTGAGAATTGGTTGATGAACGATCTGACAGTATGCAGATTCGTTAAAGGTGTAAGACCCTATGACTTGGAATCTGGTAGTTAACTGTGTGGATCCTAAGTGGATCTTGATCGTGACATTCATGGTCAGGTGATGTAATGATAGGATCTGGATCGTGATTTTGATGATCCAGATAGGTGGAGAGATTATCACTCTTACTTGGATGTTTGAGTTGTGGATGATGGGACTGAACTTCTTTTCGAAGTGAATCCCGTATGGTATATTACTCAGGTGAGTAGTTTGCTGACGTGGTCGGATTTGGTCAGCCTAGATGTGTTGATATTGGGATTGGCTTCCCTATGAAGTCAATCAAATGTAATGTGTAATCATTTGAGCAGGTATCCGATAGGTTCGGATATAGTGCGTCTCGGTGGACGAGAACGAGATTTCGGGTTTTGGAATCAGATTTCTGGATGACGATTCAGGATTTGATTTTGGAACTTGAAAGTGGATTTCCGGATTTGGGTTTTGGAATCGGATTCTAGGTGACGATTCAGGATTTGGTTCTAGAGCTTGACTGTGGAATTTCTTTTATGGATTTGGGTTCGGAATGGTTATTCCAAATGCTAGCTTACGGAATGATGATTTCGGATTCAGATTTGGACATGGTTATGGATTTGATTTCTGAGTTTTGGATTCGGGATTTCTTACGAAATTGCAGATTCGGATTCGGATTTGGAAATAGATAATGGGTCGGAGTTTCGATTTGTCTAATACTGGATTGGACATATGAACTCCATTATAGAAACGTGATTGGCTACGACCTAGGTGGTTGTAAGCTGATTGATGGGTAGGTGTACGTACCTGGTACATAGTTCGAGGTACAATACTGGGCATACTTGTGGTGCCTAGTGACGGTATATAGGTTATACCGGTAGTACGTTGGTGAGCGTGTTGGTAGTCGGGTTGGTTCCGATACCATCGGATTAGTTGAGGTCGTGGACTGGACATTGGATACTGTGCATTGGGTCATAGTGATTCTGGTGGATCCAGTTACACACAGGTCGAGTATTTTGTTGGTAAATGTGTACTCAGATTGAGTGAGTTGGTGGTCGGTGTAACCACAGGTAAGTATAGTGTCAATTTTCGACTGACGACTGTCAAGTGGTGACGGTTTGTCGGAGGTGTCAGCGTGGATCGGTGTGTGAGGTCTGATGACTCCCAGTGGGAGTAGATATCAGGATAGATTGAGATTGAGAAAGAAACCGTCGAGTGGTTCGTGTCAACGAAATGGTATATTTGACAAGTGGTGTCAATTCGGAACGTGTAGTTTCTGTCATTCGACGTGGTCGAATGTAGTCGATACGACGTGAGTGTTAGTAGTACGTCTGGGTGCAGACGAGGTTGTTATGACTAGTGGGTGTACTAGTGTACATGAGTTTCGAGGTCGATTATACTTTCCACGAGGTGGATGTAGAATCAGGATAGTTGGAGTTTCGAGAACGGAACTAATTAAGGAGGGAAGAACGGTTGGAATTAGATCGATTGGAATTTCGAGGACGAAATTAATTAAGGAGGGAAGGTTGTAACGACCCGTCCCGAAATCCAGGATTAGATTAGTGACTAATCACGATTAGTGAGGTTAATCGGTGATTCGTTAGGCGAAATCGGACAAACGATGCGAAATGACCGTTTTGCCCCTAATCATGGCAAAACGTTGACTTTTCATTCGGACGGTCAAACGGACTTTGACCGATGACCGTGACGTAGTTCGTGACGTCACGAGTTCATAGACAGGTGGCACGTTCAATTCTGACGTTCGACGAGGAAGTTATGACGTTCGGAAGTTTAGGGACATTTTGGTAATTTTGGTTAAAAAGGGGTAATTGTTGATTTTTGACCGAGAGGTCCAATGGCCGAGGGTCGAGGACTGTTACGTAGATCGGGACGATACGAATCCGCAGACAGGTGGCATGCTGAAATTGGACTTCGAACGGGGAAGTTATAGGTCACGGAAGTTTGATTTCACTATGCACGTACTTCGAGACGGGGATGATTTGGCAATATCTGATTGGGCAGATATTTTGAGTGGGTCCCATGGATGAGTGACAAGTGTCACTCATCCCATTGGCTAAATCCCTAAAAAGTGGATCTATGTTAATTAAATAATATTATATTTATTATTTTATAATTAATCTTATTAACTCATCTCTAATCCTAGCCATCCATTCCATCCCTCAATCAATCCACACCACTCATCTCATCTAAGCTATCTCTCTTCTCTCATCAGACAACATCTTCTTCATCATCTTCATCAAACTTCATTTCTCCATTTCTTCTACAACCCGAAAACCCCATAACCCCATTTTCTTCATTTTCTTCAAAACACACGACACCACCACAAACCTCCATCTAGTGTGACCGTCAGGAGGTGGTGAGAGGCTGAGGATGGCAAACCACGGTGGGGGACGGCGGTGGCCACGGCTGGGAGTCGAACCCGTGAGGTGAGAAATGTCCAAAAATTCAAATTTCGGTTTTGTTAGTTTTTGTTCGATTCTAAGGATTGGGAAAAATTTATGGGGACTCTAGGAAGCTAATAGGATTAGTTTTGGGGCTCGTGATGGCCGGAAATGGCCGTGAACGGCGGGAGAAAATCTGGCCACCATTGATGATCGGAAAAGTACGGTTTTGGGTGGGTTTTTCTCGGGTTTTAATGTCTAAATGATAGGAAATAGGAGTAGGATGATATTAGGATTAAAAAGAGATGAAATGGACCTAAAATCGGTCCGAAAACCGGAGAAAACCGAGATGACAGTACTGCGAACAGTACCGTGAACAGTAAGCTGGAGGTTGAAGACGATGAACAGTATTTTCGACCTTCTAGGGGCGTATGAGGGCGCGTGGACCATAATTTGGGAAAGTGTTCAACACGGGAAATCTTCTATTCGATGTAACGAAGATTTTGGGACTGGTCTCGTGTCAATCGGACATCATTTCGATAGATTACGGGGTGTCGGAAGGTTTAGGGTCGGTTTAAAAATAGTTAAAAGTTCGGGAAAATTACGGGGCTTTGGTAGGAGGTTAATTAAGTAGTTAGTAACCTTATATTAAAATTTGGACAGGTTTGGGAGTCTCGGTGATAGTGATCGGCTCGGGAGAGCCTATGGCACGCAAATCGAGGCGGCAACTCGGACGATCTGTGAGTGGACCTTTTTTCTAAATTGGTGCATGCATAAATGTTTATTATATGTTTTAAATACTTGTTTGTGATGGTTTATGGGAACTGGCATGAACTCTGGAAAGGTCATTGTGGTTCATGACGGTTTATGGGAACCGGCATGAACTTTTGTCCGGTCATTCTGGTTCATGACGATTTATGGGAACCGACATGAACCCTGGTTAATGGATGTTATGGATCATGACGGTTCAAGGGAACCGGGCATGAATATATGATGTATGCTTTATGAGATATATGATGTATGGTTGTGTGAATTATATGTATATATGATGTATGCTTTGTGAGATATATGATATGATATATGATGTGTGTTTACACAGGTTTTGGACAGTGGCCCGTATGGTTGGTTTCTTATGGTTTGGGCCGAGTCCCTTGTGGATTTGGGCAGTGGCCCGTATGGTCGTTTTCATGATGGTTCTTTCAACCTTAGTTTTGGGTTTAGTTCCCACATATGATTTATTTCGGATAAATGGTTTTCGAATGCATGCATGATTTTTAGTGAAGGGTACAAATGTCTTCTCGTTAAAATGTTTTTATAAACTCTTGTTTTGTCTACTCCCAGCTTTTAATGTTTTGACTGCCCTTCAGGTTGACATCGGATGTGGACTGTAGCAGAGACCGAGATATCGCATACCTCATCCGGATCCTGGCGTACTCTGATAGCCCGGGAGGGCAAAGGTCGGAAATATCCCTTGTCTGACACTTCATGTCAGACGGGAGCAGGGTCATCCCGCGTTAATCCCGGGGGGATTGGGATGGGTCCTGTCACTCAGCATCTGGGCTTCTGTCATGGTCATGGTTGAAGGTTTGGATTGGTTTCTAGGGGGGTTAGATCGGGTTTGGTGAGTTGAAATGGGAATGATCAATCGATGAAGGGAGATTCATGAATATGTGTGGGCTGTGCAATGGATGGGTGACACTTGTCACTCATCCATTGGGCCTCCTTAAATATCTAGGCCCCACTTGATTCCAAAAGTCACTTGTCTCGTAATTCGTGCAATAGTTCCCCGAAATATCCGTGAACCGTAACTTCGCCGTCGAACGTTCGAATTCGTCGTGCCGCCTGTCTACGGATTCGTATCGTCCCAATCTACGTAACGGTCTTCAGCCTTCGGCCATCGGACCTCCCAGTCCAAAAGTCGACATTTTGCCCCTTTTTTCCAAAATTACCAAAATGCCCCTAAACTTCCGAACGTCATAACTTCCTCCACGAACGTCGGAATTGAACGTGCCACCTGTCTATGAACTAGTGACGTCACAAACTACGTCACAGTCATCGGTCAAAGTCCATTTGACCGCCAGAATGAAAAGTCAATGTTTTGCCCACGACTAGGGGCAAAACGGTCATTTTGCATCGTTCGTCCGATTTCGCCCAACTAATCACCGATTAACCTCACTAATCGTGATTAGTCACTAATCTAATCCTGGAATTTGGGACGGGTCGTTACATTGGGAAGCATGCCAATCTGATAAGGACAAGTGTACAGGGTTTATTGGATATTTTGGGATGGGACCACCAGGTGTTTGACACCTGGCTTGTGCCTAGTGGGTTCTAGCCTACACGGTACAATTGTTTAAATGGCTTGGTTGTGAGAGTTAACCGTGCAAGGGAGAAACAGAGACCCAGAAACGGAGAGGTAATCGATCAATGTGTAGTGAGAGTGTGTGTTGGCTTGAGTGAGTGTTTAATCGTGGAAGTGATGGTTGAAGGGTGAGAGTTGTGTGAGGAAAGGCTGAGAGGAGGGTGAGATTTCTCAGAAAAACAGAGAGGTTTAGGGTGAGCAGCCGTGGACGAATTGATCAAACCAGTCGAGTTTGGAGTTGTGGAAGTGTTCAGAGGACAGAGGAGAGACGTTAGACGGGCTGGGCCACGGCGGAGCTCATAGCGGTGCACATAACAGGTAAGTTTCCCCTGTTTTTCGTTTGAGTTCAAAATGGAAATCGTGGGTTTTGAGGCTGAGTCGAGCTGTTCTGTTGGTTCTAAGAAGTGTAGGAAGTCCCTAGGAACCTGAAAGGTTGAACCAGAGGCGGAGTAGACGGTGGGTGACCGGAAAACAGCGACTAAAAATTTCAGGGGTCTGGTTCAAGCTTTGGACGGTGAGTTTTCGTACTTTATTTCATGAATTAGTTAGTGGAATCGATCATACAAACAAGGACGAAACTAATGGGATTGATTGGACTGAAAATGGGTTGGAATTGAGTGAGAACCAGTCATGCCGGTTCGGTTCGGTCGGACCGGTCTGAACCGGGTGGACTGAGGTTGAAGACGATGAACAGTACAGGCGCGTGAAGCCCAAGCGCAACCCCTTTGGGCGGCGCGTGGGGACTGTTTAGGGGAAACGTTCAACACGGTTTTCACTCTAATCGATGTAACAAACATTTTAGGACAGGTTTCATGTTGATCGGACACCGGATCGGGTTAGTTTTGGGTGTCCGAAGGTTTAGGGTATCGTTTAAAATACGTTTCAAATTCCGGAAAATTGTGGAACTTAGGATAAGCTTAATTGAAGTGTTTGTGACCTAGATTGTTGACTTTTGACAGGTCGGGAAATCCCTGAGGCAACCGAGGAATGTACGGGACGCGAGTGACGTGCCCGGGAACTGTGAGTGGACTCTTTTCTTTCTAACCGAGCATGCATAACTGTTTTTATCTACTTGTTTTATGGTTTTACGTATGATTTCATGATTATTTATTATTTTATATCTGTTTTACGTACTTGCACATTTTTTGAGGAATTTACGTATTCGACACGTTTTACGAGATATGCTCTGTTTATGATTTTGATGCCATGATTTTGGGACTTAAATCTATAAGTGGCTTTCAATGATTATCAACGGGTTTTGGAACATGATTTGATGATCAAGGTTTTCGGTTTTAGAATCGGATTTCGGAAATCGAGATTTAGTTTTAAAGCTTGAAAAAGGGATTCTGGATTTGGGTTCAGAATGTCGGTTCTAGACACCGGAATGGCTTCAGAATAGTGATTTCGAATTCGGGTTTGGATATGGATTTAGAAATGGTTTTCAAACGGTTTGGATTGGATTTGTTGGATCTGGTTATTGGGTTTAAAGACCCGGATTATGATTATAACGGGGGCGGGCTCGGATTGGGTTTAAAGACCCGGATTGAGTTTAAAGACTCGGGAGTTTAAAGACTCGGATATTATATTTCCCCCGTAGGCCTGTTGAGTTTAAAGACTCGGGAGTTTAAAGACTCGGATTATATTGAGGTCTGGATTGAGTTTAAAGACTCGGGAGTTTAAAGACTCGGATAGATCCAGCAGGTTTGATCGGATGATGATATTGGTATCTTATGTTTTAATACTGTTTTTTTTATATTGTTGTTTTCAGATACTGAGTTATGCATGCATGTTTTTTAAACGGAGGGCAAAATCTTGGTTTGTTTATTAAACTGTTTTTGGAACTCTTATTTATTTTTAGTCCACTGACACTTTTCTAGTTTTTAAATGCCCTCCAGGTCGTGGTGCTAGCGCTGGGGCTGACGTTGAGGCATAATCAGAAGCATAGAGTGTTCCGGAGTTTTTCCATAGTATTCTAGAGTTTTCTGACGTTTCTCGTTACGAGCTTTTCCGTTGTGCGTGTAGTCAACTTTTAGTAGGATTTCTGTCTTACCTTATTTTGTACTATGCTCTATATTGTTGTTGACTCGTTGGATTTTGAATTCTCCCTGGTTTGGCAGTGTAAATTGTGGGTTGTTGTGAGGGTATTCTGGTACTTTGAGTGTGTTTGTCAGACGGGAGCAGGATTCGTCCCGGTTATCGGGGTGATAATCAGGGTGGGTCCTGTCATACCACCATAGACTTGATATTTTATTAAGCAGATTATATGTATTAGATCTTCATTTGTATGATATTCATATGGAAATATAGTATTTTTTTATATTGAATTCAATTATCTAATTTTCAAAAATCTTATTTAATTCTATTAACAGTATAATAGTGTTTTTATTACAGACTGTCATATTTTAAACTATGAGTTATGATTATGAAACTTGAACAAAATTCAAGTTATTAATTATATTAGTGTTTTCTGTGGGAAGTAGAAACACAACAACAATAATATAGCAACGGAAACTATAAGCAACGACTGGAAACTACAACTTCAATTATCTGAGACTACAACTGAAATTGTCAAAAACTGTAGAAATCTGCAACTAAAGTTGACTGAAACTACAACGGTGACTGTAATTGAAATTCACTGAAACTGTAACTAAAATTGCAACTATAATTCACTGAGACTGCACCTAATGGCGTAACAGATTGCAACTGCTAGAAACAGATCACCAACTAGTAACAACAACTAAAAACGGCAGAACAACACACAACAACATATCAGTAGTAACCTCAACAATACAACATCAGTAACCTCAACAATACAACCTCAACAATACAACAACAGTAACCAAAATAATAACACAACAGCACAGAAGCAAAATTATAAAGAACCTGGAGCAATATATCTTGGAGAGAAAACTTAATATATTCATGGATAGAAAGCCAAAATGACTTTAGAATTCAATTAAGTAAAAGATGAAGGTTTTGCAAATGGGCTGCCTCTTCTCTGTTCGCACTTACGCACACTCTCTCAATTTCTCCAACTCTCTTTTTGATACAAAGACAAAAAAGAGTAATTTATACTAAAGTCAAAATAACCCTACATCATTAAAAGACAAGATTTCCCTTACACCAATTACATAATTACTTATAGATCATAAGCTTAGTTTATCTTCTGACATTTTCATAACGGGGGTTAATATGTTCATATTATCAGTTACTGCAAAAAAATATTTTTGTCCATTCACTACTTTATCTCATAATTTTTTTGTTTTGTGTCCTTTTATTATCTTAAGAAGTGAGATAATCTATTGAATCTGCTAAATTTGCATAGACTAGCATTCGTATAATGCATGTCACATTTTGGGGGCTGAAAAATTAGGAAGGCCGATGCATTGTTTCTCTGGTGAAAGTAAGGGTTGACCTTAATTACGTCATCTAACATACCGAGGAAAATGGGATGCGTTATCCAGAAACGACGTCTGGAACCCTTAAGCGTGTTTATTGGAGTATGGTTGAAATGTTGTTTTATTAGAGTTTCATCCGTACCTTGGCAACCAACAACAGTACCACCCCATTAGGTTGGGGTTGTTGAAAGTTGGTTTGTTGAGAATACCAAGTGGATATTGTAGCCGTAGTTTGCATATTTGACTGCACCTGGGCATCGTCTTCTTATACTGTTTTCATCATTTGGGGAATTTTCTGCTTCCATTTAGATTCCAAGGAAGCTGGAACTGGGACCCTAGTTGTAATCCATTGTAGTATAAGATCCCAATGAGTGAAAAATTACAGAACATGAGGAGGGAAGATGATGAGGAAGCAAGTGAATTGTGAAATTTACAAGCCCAAAATAACCCAATATATTAACTTCAACTAAAAATAAGGTGGGATAAATAAGAGTTGAGAAATCTCGAGAATCGTCAAGTGCTCGCACGTGACAATTTATCTTATAAAAAAATTATCAATTTAAAAAAAAATAGATAATCAAAAATCCAAGTCCTTGGAAGTTTTTCCACACAACACAAAAAATCTTATTCAAAAATTTTTATTTAGTCATATATCCGAAAAATAGTTAATATGTGATTTTATTTTAATTTACAATTCATTAAACTTAAGAATATATTAAAAGTAATAAAAAAACAAAATATAGCATACTCCCTTTATTACAATAGATAGAAAAATATAATCGTACACGATTCATTAAAAAGTAATTTTTAAAGAACCTAAATTTTAACTTAAGTAGCCCATGAGGACACTATTGCTAGAGATTGCCTAAGTGGGAACCTTGAATGAAATTGAATATAGAAAGTTGAGGTGGTTAGAAAAAGTTACCAAATAAAAGAAATGAGTCATTTATTTATATATTCCATTGGGGACAACCCTCTAGGGCTCAAGTTGGGCAAAAATCCTATGACTAGGCTAGGGACACTATTCAAGTTAGAAGTTGATATACCCTTTTCTCCTTTATGTCCTTTTTTGTGTTAATATTTAGAAGAAATATACAGCCATGTGGGGGATGTGACAGAGATGTGATCTTCTCTCATGTAACCACCAACTCCCATGAGCACAATGCCATAAGGAACCAACAAAACTATTTTATCGATTTTCCACCTCATCTCGATCTGGAAAGTCCACTAGGACACCAAAATCAAGGCATGCTGGCTGATATTTGGGCAGTGACGTCAAGATGATGAAAACCAAATCGATCAAACATTGCGTTTTAAGAGATCGTGTTGTAACGACCTGGCCCGTAATTACATATTTATTTGGAATTTATCAAGGATTTTTTAGATTATTCAAGGTGAAATGATGGTTTTACCGTTAAGCGGGGGAAAATGTTGACTTTTGACTTGGGAGGTTGTTTGCATGTTTACCTACGCACGTTGCGTAGATCACAAGATTATGTTTACGTAGATAGGGCGACACGTCAAATTTGGGTGTCGTGATGTTATTTTACGGATCAATGATGGATTTTGCAGTTTTTATGGTTGCACGTTTTCAAGACGGATTAGTTATATGGGCTGTTTTGTTGGGTTATGTCTTAGAAATATATTGTGAGGGAAAAATTGGATAGATGACAAGTGTCACCATCCCTAGACTTGTGGACTTAGCCCTTATCCATGAATCCTTAAGGGGTTTTGGGACAAACACACCCACACATCATCATCACTTAATCTTGTTCTTGTTTTAGGGAAACAAAGAGTGAGAGAGAGGTTGTGAGAGACGGTGGTAGAGGAGAAGCCATGAAGGCTAGTTGGAACCCAGGTAAAAACCCGTGAACCTATAAGCTTGAAATTCGGATTTTGGAATTAGACGCTTGGAACTCTAAACTGAGGCCATGATCCTGCTGTCTGAGGTTGTGCGAGTCCACAGGGACAAAAATGGACGATTTTGGACACATGTAACAGCTAAGGTGGGAGCTTGAATATTGGTCGTGAGGAGTCGAGCTTGGCTAGGAGATTTGAGGTAAGTTTTTACATTTTTTAGGCCATAGAACTACTTTTGGATAGAGATGGAGTCGATGGGTGAAATTAGATTGGATTTTGGACGTAAAATGGTGTAGAACGAGTTGGGTCACGATTTAGGTCGAGTGACCTTATTACAGTCTCGCGGGTCAACCCGCGAGAAGTTGATGATGATGACGTGACAGCCCATGTCATCATGTTAGGTCATGTGACCGTGGTTAGTTGGTGCCACGTGGTGAGGTGTGAGAAGCTGTTAGAGGTCCACGTGGCAGGGCGATGTCAGAAGGTGACATGATGATGATATCAGCAGGTGACGTCATGATGATGTTAACAGGTGGCACATGGCAAGTGTCAGATGGTGCCATGAGGCACGTGTTAGTGGGTGCCACGTGGCAATAATGTCATATTGTGCCAGGTGACACGTCAACAGGTGATGTCAGCTTTGACGTCATCAACATTGACTACGCGCGTGGGAAATTTGACTAGCGCGTGTGGGCTTGTGGGTTCAAATTTTGAGGTGAAACTGGTTTTGTTCAAAAGGTTTTGTCATCCTAAATCCAATAGTGGTGGTTTCAGGTCGATCAGAGGTCGTTTGGTTGGTGTTTTGAAGGTTTTTCCCCTCGAGAAGTGTTTTTGAGCCGTGTTTTCGGTTCCAGGTTTTTTGTGGGTTTCATGTAAGGACTTATATGGATTGTTAATAACCCCCGGGTGTGACTTTGATAGGCTAGGACATCCCAGAGGCTTTAGATTAGCTTACGGCTAAATTTTTGAACAAGCAACGGTACTATGGGTGGACAGTTTCTTTCATAATTCTGATGCATGCATAATTATATGTTTTTACTGGTTTTATGATATGGTTTGACATGCTTATGGATATGGTTATGATTTCTGGATAAATGGTTGGTTGTGAATGTATTTACAGTTATGATTTTTTAATATTGAATTTATAGTGGTTTTTGGAAAATCTAATTTTGGGCTAGTGCCCGGGAGGTAAGCTGTTTTGGGTTGATGCTCAGATTAAAATGTTGTTTGATTTGGATAGTGTTTTCTGGATTGGTTAGCCTCAGACGATTGAATTGCCATTCCGGAGTTGGACTCCGAGGATTTCCAAGAACGGACCCGGACGTGGTCTGAGTTGGACTCGACACGTGTCGATGGAGTTGGACTCTTTGGATCTGTGATTGTCTACCGGTTGTAGAGATGGGATGCTAGTTGGACTAGCGGGAATGTTGGATCAACATGATGATGTTTGACTTATGGCTAGTTGGACCAGTGAGATCAGGTTTGGCTGTTATTACTTATGATATGTTTAATGGTTTTCAAATGGCTTAGAGCCAGGGATTTCAGGGGTTTTTGTGTGTTCCATGTGATTTGGGTTGGACCCATGGTTTATATATATATATATTATGGTCTATTTGAAAACAATGGTTTATTTGACTATGCATGCATAAAATGGTTGATTTTTGAGAAAATGGTTTTCCAAATCTTTCTTTTTGTCCACTCAATTTTTTTTTTGGTTTTGGTACCCTCCAAATTGATCGCAGTCGCGGGTTGTACAAAGGCTTAGGCATCACTTGGATTTACGTACTCTAGATATCCTAAGTAGGATGTAGTTTTATGCCTTGTCTGACATGGGGTAAGTATGTTTATTTAATTCCGAGGATACATTGGTCATTTTACAATGTTGTGTCAGACGGGATCATGTCTTATCACGTTAATTGAGGGGGATTACGGGGAGGGTCATGTCAGTATGGTACATAATTAGTAAAAATCGATTAGCATTTCACTATGACATCACAAGTATAGAGCATAATATACTAATTATGATTATCTTATAGTTCAAGTAACTATTTGAGTTTTCCCGATTTCCATTACATCACTCCAAACTACTTGTGTGAATATAAAAGCAACTTTCGTAAATTTCTCGAAGTACGTGAAGTACCATCTAGACCTAAGGGTAAAAAAAATAGAAGGGTGAGCAGAACTAGTCATTTTTGTGTAAAACCACAAATTATAAAACATGCATTAACTTCTCAATAAAATAGAAGGGTGAGCAGATCTAGTTATTTCACTGTAAGATAATAAAATGCGATAAGCACACAAACCAAAACTTAGTGAAGTGTAATCTAGCATGAAAAAAACATAAGGAGATCTAGCATTTATCATCCATTAGAATTCAAATAAGTATAAATGTGCAATTATAAAGTAAAGAGTGTAAAACAAGTAAGGAGATCTCCTCAAAAACTAGTCGAGGAGTCAAAATCATTCGGCATATCAAGCCACTTAAGCTCCAAGATTATCACAATCCTAATCGAATCCGACCAAAAAGTTACTTAACGAATCTGAAGCAAAACAACAAGACATCTCTCTTGGGTTGTCCAAACGAGACTAAAATTGCACTAAGTAAACAAAAAACGTACTTAGACATTTGAATAGTCGCAACACTAGGCCTACGCACCGTTGTGGGCTTGAAAATAGCCCCACACACCGCCAAAAGCTGGTAGAAGGCCTCTAGAGGTCAGAAAGTTGCCTCATTCATCGCCACGTGCCAGCTCGAGGTCATATGCGCCAGCCACCTGCGTTCACGGGCACTCACGACTCGAAATATTCTGTAACGGCTTGACCTTTCAACAAGGGTAGAAAATGATTATTTTACCTCTAAAGTAAAAGAGTTGACTTTTTAACAAAAAGTCAAAGTGTTAAGTTTTTTTACCGAGGGAGTTTTTGGATATTCCGTGAAGGCCATTGTGAAGGCCTTGGCTTCTTGAGTACGTAGACAGACGACATGCTGGAAACGGAGTTCAGATGGTTTCGTTTTGGAGTTAAATCGAGTAAGGTCATTTTGGTAATTTGGCTAGTAGGGGGTATTTTAGTAATTTTCATTGGGAGATTTTTCTATGGATCGATTGAGGAGGTGACAAGTGTCCTTTATCACTTAGGAGTTCCTGCATTTTGGTAATTAGAGCTGCTTAACCCAATTCTCGACTGGGAACCTTAAAAACAAGGTTTGTAACAACCCGTACCTTCGAGAGGGGTACAAATGTAATTTTTGTAAAATCTTTGTATAAAAGGACGATTTTACCCTTGTGAATAGTGTGCCAAAAGTTGACCTTTTGATTTATTTGTTGAATGATCGTTGACCGTTGACCGTGACGTAGTTCGGGACGTCACGATTCCGTAGACAGGTGGCACGTCCGATTTGGACAATCAGAGAAAAAGTTATGACGTTCGGAAGGTTGAGGGCGTTACCGTAATTTTGGCTAAATAGAGGAAAATGTTGACTTTTTGTTGGACTTTTGGTTTTCACGTAGACCGAGAACCGTTAGATAGGCCTCGACGTCCTGAGTACAACGACAGATGGCACGCTGTCATGGGACGTCAGACGGATTAGATATGGGCCTAGGAAGTTGAAGGGCAAAATGGTAATTTTGGCCCTAGGGGCATTTTGGTCTTTTCACCTAGGGCCAATCAGATAAGGCCATGTGGGGAAGTGTGACAGGATATTTATGTTTTGGTCCATGGAAAATGGGACACGTGGGTTGACACTAGAGGTTTCTAGAAGGGTTTAGTTGTGCACGGTCACAACTTGTCCACTTTTAAACCGTGTATTTTGGGTCGAAGAACAGAAAACAGGGAGAGGAAATTGTAAGGATTCTTGATCGATTGAGTGAGTGTGTGAGGTTTTGGTGATTGGTGAGAGTGACAGAGAGGAGAAGGGAGCTGGTGACTGGATTGGAAGTGGAAATCGTGCAAGACATTGCCATGGTGTGAGGGTTGAATTTTCAGGGAAATAGAGAGGTGTCGAGGGAGCTGGTGATGGTTGTGCCGTGTGTTGATCCAGTCAAGGCTGAGAGGAAGCTAGGACGACTGAGGGAGACCCAGTGGACACAGAGGTGCACGGCGGTGCGAACGGCAGCGGACAAATCGACGGTAAGCCCAAAATCCCCTGTTTTTCCCGTTTTGTTCAATTCAAAAGTCATGGATTTTGAGGCTGAGTCGATGGTTTCTGTGAGTTGTGTGAGAATCAGTAGGTTCCTAGGAGCCGATTAAGGTTGATGCCGTGACGGGGGAGTGTCTGGTTGGCCGGGAACCGAAACAGGGGTTTCGGGTAGTTTTGGTTCGAGCTTGCAGACGACGATTTAGAGGCCGTGATTCCTAGATTTTAGGATTGGAAGTGGTTGCTGGGAATTGGATGAAACTTCTGGGATTGAAAGGGTTGGATTTGAGCAAGGAATGAGGGAGAACCGGTCACGCCGGTTACGTACAGTTGAACCGGCTGACCCGAGGTTGAAGACGACACTGTAGCAGGCGCGTGAAGCCCACGCGCAGCCCCTTTGGGCGGCGCGTGAGGGCGCGTGCGACAGTGTCTGCGGAACCTTCCAACATGGTTTTTACTCTAATCGATGTAACGAATCTATCTGGACAAGTTTTGTGTTAATCGGATATCGGGTCGGGTTTGTTCGAGGATTCGAAGGTTTAAGGTTTTCGTTTAATTTACGTTTAAAATTCCGAAAAATTGGGGAAAATAGGACAAATATATTTACAGTAATTGTGACTCGATTGTGTGACCTTTGACAGGACGGGACACTCCTGAGACGGTTGAGGAACGTACGGAGCGCGGTTGACGCGTACGGATTTGTGAGTGGACCCCTTCTCTTTTAACGAGCATGCCTAACTGTTTATCTACATGTTTTATGTTTTTAAGCATGTTTTTATGATCATTGCTTATATTATATTTGTTTTACTTGTTGTACGTTTATCGAGGTAATTACGGGTTTTAGCACGTTTTCCGAGAAATGTTATATATGTGATTTCCATGCCATGCTTTTTATTACTGATTTCGTATGATGATAAATGGGTTTTGAAACATGATTTGACAAGCAAGGTTTTCGGTTTTAGAATTGGATTTTGGAAACACGAAATTTGGTTTTAAAGTTGAAAAGTGGATTTCCGGATTTGGGTTCGGAATGACGGTTCTGGATGCCGGAATGACGTCAGACCAGTGGTTTCGGATTCGGGTTTGGATGTGGATTTAGAAATGGTTTTCAAATGATTTAGATTGGATTTGCTGGATCTGGATATTGGGTTTAAATGCCTGGATTATATATAACGGGGGCGGGCCCGGATTGAGTTTAAAGACTCGGGAGTTTAAAGACTCGGATATTACGATATTACCCCCGTAGGCCTGTTGAGTTTAAAGACTCGGGAGTTTAAAGACTCGGATTACATTTGAGGCCTGGATTGAGTTTAAAGACTCTGATAGACCCAGCAGGTTTGATCGGACATTGACGTTGGTATATCTGGTTTTATGATACACTTATAGCATGATCATTTTTATTGTTTTATGTTGTTGTTTTCCGGTACTTAGTTAGGAATGCATGTTTTCTTTAAAACGGAGGGAAAATCCTGTTTTGTTTCATAAATTATTTTCATACGTTTTTTTTTTCTTTTTAGTCCACTCACGTTTTTCTGGTTTTAAATTACCCTCCAGGTCGTGGTGGAAAAGCGTCGGGGTGATCGTTGAGGTAGGGACAGAGGCATAGAGCTTTGCGGCGTTTTTCCGTTACGTGGATAGCCTAGTAGGATTTTTGTGCATGTTTTGTATAACACTATGCTCTGTGTTACTGTTGTATTACATTTTCTCCCTGGTCTGATAGTTATACTTATATTTTCTCGAGGTTGTTTTGGTACTTTAAGTGTGATTGTCAGACGGGAGCAGGGTTCGTCCCGGTTATAGAGGTGATAATCGGGGTGGGTCCTGTCAAGGTTACTATCAACTTCTTAGAGTTCCTACAACCCTAATAAGGCCCTGGTTCATAAGTTCGGATGTTGAGACCACCAAGGATCGAAGAACAAACCTTGGCTGAAACTTGAGAGGTTGGGTGACGGGTTTGGGTAAGTTTTCTTTGAGTTTTGATTATATGAATATTTTCCTGGGTTGTTGTAGAGTAGATTGGACAAAACAGAATTGAAAAAGAACGAAAAACTGGGGATTTAGAATCGGGTTGGGTCACCGGGTCTGGCGACTCGAATATAGCGAAGTTAGGTGATAGGGACGACACTGTAGCTGGGTGTATGGGCTTCACACGCATCCGCTTTTGGCACGTGTGGGGTCACATGCTAGCGTATCTCGAAAGGTGTCCATTTTGACTTTTAATATTTTGGATGTCACAGACATTTTGGCGCAGGTTTCAAGATGATCGGATACCGTCTCCGGACAGTTTTGATTATCTGAAGGTTTAGGTGTTATTTTAAATCCATTTCAAAATCCCGAAAAATTTTAGCATTAAAATATGATTTATTTGAAATGGTTAGTGGCCCTTATAAGTTCTTCTTAGTAGGTTCTTCAACTATATGAACTGTGTGTGAGTGCACTTTCTTTTTCCTAAACGATTATGCATTCAAATTTACATGATTTAAATGTGTTTCTATGTGATTTTGGTGGTATTTTGTTGATTGGGATTTTTATATGATTTTTGAATGATTTTTACGAAAGTTATTTTGTGGCACGTTTTACGAGAATTGAGCTTGAGTTGTGTTTGGGCCTAGGCCCGGGGTTCGAATGGTGGATTTGACTTATAAAATTGATATGTGGTATAAGTATGTGTTTTCCGGTATTCATGATTCAAACTGTGGGTTTGGTTAAGTGTTAGATGTGTTATGAAAGTATGTTTCTCGGTATTGAATTTGAACTGTGGTGATGATTGTGATTTGGACTTTGGTTGGTTATATGTGATGATGCTTGTTGGTTGATTAGTCTCAGATGTCAAGCTGGGCTCCGAATCCTAAGACTGGTATTGTGTATGATTGTGATTATGGTACCTGATATGGTTTCATATGGATATGTTTCTAGTATTGTGATGAGTAGTCTCAGACGTCAAGCAAGACTCTATATCTTAAGACTAGCATTGTGATGGTGACTCGTACATCGAGCTGGGCTCTGTATCCTTGATCATTTTTCACTCGGACGTCGAGTTAGGCTCTATATCTCAAGTAAGTGATGTGCCTAAAAGTAGTGCAGTGTTTATGATGATTGATGTTGTGCATCGATAATGGGTTGACTATATTTGATATTTGTGGTGATGTTGAATATGGATTGGTTGTGTGACTGCTGTGTTGGCTTAGTGTTGAATGTTGTGGTGATTTGTGTGATAATTGTATCAGATTACTGTTACTTTTGACTTGAGATTTCTTTTCATGTATTTCGAGGGTATAAACTGTGTTTTGTGTTAATTGTAATTTGATTATTTTCATATGCATGCATGGTTTTGTTCACTCACACGTTTTCTTGGTTTTGTAACCCGCTAGGGCCATAGCACGAAGTTCGAGGCTGATAGAGAGGCGAAGACATGAATGATAAGAATGTGTGAATATCCCTTGTCTAATAAGTTCGAGAGCATGGCCCGGGTATGTTGTACGAGGTATTTGAGGGACGGGTCCTATCATATTCCTTGTGGAATATTCTACCATGACATAATATTCCGTCAAGTCTGATAGAATATTCTGACCTGCACCGCTATCGGGGCCTGTCAGGACCAAGGTGGTTTACTAATCTTCTTACCTTTTTTAGATAGGAGGTCATTGACGTACCTCGTACAATTAGGGACGACTATTGGCCTATGATGCTGGATTGGGTATGCCTTCGAGTAGTTCTATACCTTATTTGTCAGGCCAAGTGGGGAACCACCTTTGGGGTGAAGGGATAGAAGGGCACAGTTCATGTCGGTGTTGTTAGGGGTCTATGCATGTGCATGTGGGTCCCTTTTAAGGTATCTAGCCACGTAGCGATCAATTATTCACTAAATAAGCTAGGAAAAATATGTGCATTAATAAGTTCGCCATTCATTCTCTCCCTCCCTAGACCTTCAAGATTATTTTCCCTTTAAAAATAAATACTGAAGAGATAGGACAGAGTACTATCTGTAGATTTAGTATATAAATATATATAGTTGAGCAATTTTTTTTTTATAAATATGAGAAATTTTCAATTTAGAATAACTTTTCTGAAAATAATATTTAAAATGTTGAATCAATAGTTGATATATCAACTAATTTCGTAATTTAAAAATTGATATTATTATCAAATGAGCGTTGTGAGGAAATTTTAAGTATACAACACCACCATACCATCACCACCACCACCACCACCACCACCATGTTTTGCATTGTTTGTTGTATATTTGCAACAAATTATATAAAAATTGCAAAGTAAAAAAAAAATATAAGAGAGACAAATAGCTAAGAAAAATATGAGAAGCGGGAAATGAATTAACTAAAAAAATACATTTAAGAAAATGAATAAATGAAATTTACACACCATAGTTGTATAAAGTATTGTGAAAATGACTTTACAACACTTAATTTGCAACACTCCATTAAAAATGCTTAGGCAAAAAAAAAAAAATGATATTGATTGATTGACTATTATAAATTGCTAAAAGTTTCCAATTAAATTCATAAATTTGACTATTTATAATAAGACTTTTTACTGTAGATGCATTAGGAACAGATTATCGACTTTCAAATGTACTAAGAATCGTAATTCGTTCCACTATATACTAGGAACGAGTGCAATGTTAAAAACGTTGCACCATTTAACTGACGACATCCTTGACAACGTTTATGGGAAGGGTATTTTTATCTAATATTGTAGATGTGCAGTAATGTGGGTGTTTTTGTTTAATATTTTAGATGTGGCAGCAATGTGGGACCCATTAGTAATGGGCATGTACAGTGAGGTGGAAATCAAAATGACAGGATCGTCCCCAGAGGAACATTAATAACCGTGCCCGGTCTTGTTCCCGTCTGACAAGTCAACTGAAGTTCCCAAAAATTGCCCTCAGCACTTGTCAAACAAGGGATATTTGTACATGTGCTCACTCATGCCTCCACCTCCCGAATAGCCTCGATTATCGCGCCACGACCTAGAGGGTCAGTAAAAACACAAAAGGTGTGAGTGGAAAAAATTAATCAATTTATAAAACATGTTTACAGAAAAGTCATTTCTACCCTCAACGTAAAACCAATGCATGCATTCGAAAACCATTTCACAATCCATTTCATTTCCAGTACCAGAAAATCGTGTGTGAAAATCAAAATCATTTTTCTTTTCTCAAACCTCGGGCCTTAGCCCGGAACCATAAACACGGGGCCTCAGCTCAAAATCATGGATCAAAAGCCAAGTATATAACATAACCCAAAAATCCATCAAGCCATATAAACCGGGACACTGCCCAACACATCCGTAACATCAGAAATCAACAGTAAATCACAAGTCAATCAATCTGCTGGATCTCAACTGCGCCCGAGTCTTTAAACTCAAAACCATGTGCATAATCAGGCCTTCCTGGGATATCAACGAGTCTTTAAACTCAAAACACAATCAACAGGCCTCGGGGGTATCATAACCGAGTCTTTAAACTCAAAACACATCAATCAAGGGCCCTCCCCCCGTCAATCAACCGAGTCTTTAAACTCAAAACCAGATCCATCAACAATAGGATTTCACCTATTCTTAAGTTATCAAACATGACAATTCTCTTCCCAAATAAGATCTGATCCGATAATGTAGTCATAATCCCAATGCATCCTGACCATCACCTTATCACGCATCAAGCCTTTCTTTTTATCAATCATTACCAATCCTGATGGTCGATACAATGCTCGTACATTCCTTCCCAAAGGTATATGACCTTTGCATACCCAACCCCGTGGGTCGATCTCAACTCATACAAAGAAAGTCAAACTTCTGAGGGTTCAGCTAGCATCAACACACAACTCATCGAGTCCCAAATCTCGTAGTAACATCTCATTATACTCATAGAAGGGTCAACATCGAACATAAGTCACTATTTTGGACATCATGTAATCATTCTATCTTAGTTCTCATTTCCAATAACTCTGACCTCCTTCCTGGTTAATCACCACAACTGGAAAAACATGGTAGAGAACCCCTCTACAATCCTCTGTGGTATCCATTAACTCTCAAAACAACTCATGTTTCCCAAACCTACTCTGGTCTATCAGACTTAACACTTATTCAACTATATATATATATATATATATATTTTTTCTCTCTGAGGGCATTCAATACAACTACTCTGTATACCACATACTCAATCCGTAAATGGTACCATACACCATCCCAAGGTGGTCAGAATACCTGACTCATTAGCTCACAAGTATAGTTAGTCCATTTGGCCATCCAAGGGTATCAACTAACCTTATCCACACCAAATCCGGACATCACCTTTTTCTCTTTAACTTATAACCGATAATCGTCACCATGTTGGCTTCTCTTAATAGGGTCAATGATCACCACCTTCCCGCAGAACCACAAATCACTAACTCGTGATACAGGATACTTATCCCATACCATTACCTTATTACGTTGTCTATACTCAATATGTAAACTCAGACCATCATAAACTTAGTCTTTCATCCTGGCAGAACCTCAGAAAATATATTGAGAAATCTGTGCATCCTCAGCCCTCACTAGGCATCTCATACACGAAACACATACACCACACATGTAACCAGCAAAATTTGATTACCTCGTACCAACAGTCCAAACTGTGAGGGTCAAAACCATTCTAGAGGATAACACTCTCCAGTCTCCCTGAAACATAACCTCTGGAACTCCTGAACTCCACATCTCACTCTCCAATCGACATACTCGATAGACGTATCCTGAGTCATCAACCAATCCATCCTAAGGATTATATCTACATCATCCAAATCTAAGTCAGCCACTAGGCGAATAACACCTGTCATCTTGGGTAGCCTTACATCGATAGGTCTACCCTCCTTACGTCTCATCAATTTCTACCATCTATAATTACCAAGGTTACCACACGAACATCATCATATTTATCACACATGTAACTCCAGTCAGTTCACCGACTTCCTTACCATAACCAATCACCGACATTTCCATACCTGTCCATTGTACAATCTCGAGACATGAAAGAGTGGATAGCCCGGGACCTACCAAATACATATGTCCTAGTTAAACTTACTTCATGACCACAAGTAATACATATCCAGGGCGTCACTCCATGGGCTACTCAGGCCTTCTACTAGTAACTGCAATCCTCATACAAGTGGTCCCAATCTGATCACGCCCCTACGGTCCACCACGGGTCCTACCAATTCTTCCCACACCTGCCACATCAACAACCATTGCAGGAACCAATCCTCGCTCTATCACACCCCAACAGTGCCATCTCACCTTATCAGTCTATATAACCATTTCTTTATGATGTGACCAAACTACTGGTAATCACAACTATTACTGCATAATTAACCTTATTACTTTACTTCCCAGTGGACCCAACTGGCGTCCCACTGAACTGGACTATCTCCTAAGTCCAAATCCCTGTATATCTCGGGTCTCCGCCCGAACTTCAGTCACTAAGGGAACTGATGCGTCCCATAAGCCCAATCAACAAAGTTAAACAAGACCAATCCATAATTTCCTAACTCATCAGTATCTGACCTTATACCAGTCCTTGGCATCCTAAGTGCCAAACATTCCTCAATCAACCGTTCTGGCTCCTCGAGCCCTGATACATTACCATGACTCATCTCAAGCCCTAACCAATATCCTGACTCATTTCAAGTCCTGTATCCATATCTTGACTCCTCTTAAGTCCACTCTCATACCAATCAGCTATGCCATCATTGACATACCCAATCACCGAGTAAATACCGATGGTCAACCACATCTTATACGAACTAGAAGGCCTAAAGAATATCCTATCACATTATAACTTCTTTTGACACACATTCACACATTCAACTTAAGGATTCCACTGATAATAATCTCATCACGAGTGTAACTTGCCTAAATCTGCAACCTTTCTAGACACTGGGCTCATTCGTCCTTGGGACCCACACAATGCTATGTCTAACAAACAATAGTTCACAGTGTACATTGATTAACATCTGACCCTCAATCCAGGGTCAATCTCGCCCGAGATCTATCATGAGGTCTCATACACCCTCGTCTACCCGTCTCACTACCAGGTCGCGCACGAGGCTTACGTTTCGGAGGCATGATATGGCAACAAAATCAACAACCTAGTGCTCTGATACCAAGTTGATAGGACCGTCCCCAGAGGAACATTGATAACCGTGCCCGGTCCTGCTCCCGTCTGACAAGTCAACTAAAGTTCCCAAAAATTGCCCTAAGCACTTGTCAAACAAGGGATATTCGTACCTGTGCTCACTCGTGCCTCCACCTCCCGAATAGCCTCGATTATCGCGCCACGACCTAGAGGTTCAGTAAAAACACAAAAGGTGTGAGTGGACAAAATTAATTAGTTTATAAAACATGTTTACAAAAAAGACATTTCTACCCTCCACGTAAAATCAATGCATGCATTCGAAAACCATTTCACAATCCATTTCATTTCTAGTACCAGAAAATCGTGTATGAAAATCAAAATCACTTTTCTTTTCTCAAACCTCGGGCCTTAGCCAGGAACCATAAACATGGGGCCTCAGCCCAAAATCATGGATCAAAAGCCAAGAATATAACATAACCCAAAAATCCATCAAGCCATATAAGCCGGGCCATTACCCAACACATCTGTAACATCAGAAATCAACAGTAAATCACAAGTCAATCAATCTGCTGGATCTCAAGTGCTCCTAAGTCTTTAAACTCAAAACCATGCGTATAATCAGGCCTTTCCGGGATATCAACGAGTCTTTAAACTCAAAACACAATCAACAGGCCTCGGGGGGGTATCATAACAGAGTCTTTAAACTCAAAACACATCAATCAAGGGCCCTCCCCCCATCAATCAACCAAGTCTTTAAACTCAAAACCAGATCCAACGGTTTTTCCTTTCTTTTTCCGGGTCTTTAAACCCAAAACCATTTTTCAATCATAACAAATCCAGAATCCACCATAGTCCAAATTCCAAATCATATCCATCATCCATTTCCAAATCCGAATTCGGAACCATCATTTTGTAAGCTAGCATCCAGAATCATCATTCCGAACCCAAATCCGGAAATCCACTTTCAAGTTGCCGAAATCCAAAATCTCGTTCATCAAAGCCACTTTTATAAACTGGGCATCAAGCCCAAAATCACTTTTCCCAAAATCCGTTTTAAATCTTTAAAATTAAATCGTATTTCAAATCACCAAAACCATGGTTAAATCACCACATACTCAAAATCTCGTGAAACGTGCAAATCCGTAGTAATCTCGAAAATCGTGCCAAAATCGTAAATCATACTCACATTCATAATCACAACATTATCAAAACATGATACGCACAAATCATATAAAATCATTCATTAAACAATCATCAAAGCATAGGAGAAACTATAGTCTCGAAATACGTGCAATTACTTATTGCATATCGAAATACGTATAAATGCGAAAAATCGTAATTACCATGAACCATAATCATAATCATAGAAATCATAAATATAAAGCATAGAAAACGATTATGCATGCATTGAATTTTAGAAAACAAAGTCCACTCACACACCGTCCAAATGGCTCGCTTCCGAGCTGCACATTTTTCCGTAAATTCCGGAAATCATAATCCCTGTCCAAAATCAATATTGAGGATCACTAACACTCCAATATACATCATATAATTTTCCCCAATTTTTTCGGGATTTAAAGACGTATTTTAAACGTATACGGAAACTTCGGATACACTGAACACTATCGAAACGATATTCGATTTCCTCAAAACTAGTACCAAAATGTTCGTTACATTAAAAGGAACAAGTTTCATGTTGAACTCACCTCGAAATTTGATCACACGCGCCCCCACGCGCCGCTGTGAGTGCCTGTGCGTGGAGCTCACGCGCTGCTACAGTAAACGCACTGTTCATCGTCTCTGTAACCCGATTACCTGCTAAACGGGTCATTTGACCCGCGTAGTGACCCGGTCCAATCCTTGCCAATTTCAACCCGTTTTCTTTAATTCAAATGTCCAATAGCATCGTTAACATATGAATTTAAGGTCTGTCATCTCAATTTCGATTATAATTACTTCTAACCACCCAACTCAATTCAAATTGTTGAAGCCTGTTCATCATTCAATCCCTTCAGTATTCATCGATTTCTTTAAATTGATCAGTTAGGAAGCATCATAGACTCATTAGAACCATTAAGCTCAATTTGACTTGAACATACCTGTAAATGATCGAACTCAATCAAAGCAGTTCCAAACCGTCGTGGGTCCAGTTCTTGGCCAATTCCTCCTTGATTACTCCCGTTTTTTATCGTGTTCGACTACTCAAGGTCCCAGAAGTCTTAATCGAACCTTAATTTGGCATGGGCTATCCTACAACTCAAATTCGACTTTAAATTTATCCAAGAACGGTTTCGGGTTTCTCTTCGGGTTTTCTCTCTATCCCTCATGTTTCTTCTCCATTTTAGTCTCTTAATTCTCTATTTTCTTTCTTTGAATTCTTCTTTTCTCTCAACAGTTTGCTGGGGAGATCGATCAAATTCAATGGTGGTCTTCTTGTCTCTGTTTTTTTTTTTAATAATTTCACCACCGCCACATCCCTGTTTCACGATCACATACACGTGCACCATCACTTGCCACCTCTTGCTAATTAGGACCACTAATCTAAATTTTAAAGTGACAAATGTCACCAATTTCTCTTAATGAATCACCAAGTAAATGAATCATCAATATTAGAAAAGGACAAATTTGCTCCTTAAAACACAATTGACCAATTCCCATTTTGCCCTTGCTTTGGCAATTTACTGAAATTGTAACGACCCGTCCCGGAAATTAGGGTTAAGACAGTGATTAGTGAAGGATTAGTGAGCTTAAGTAGTGTTTAGTTGGGTACTTTTGGACTTTAGCGTAGAATGACGATTTTGCCCCTAGTTTGGGCAAAATGTTTACTTTTAGTTCGGGTGGTCAAATGGACTTTGACCGATGACCGTGACGTAGTTCGGGACATCACGAATTCGTAGACAGGTGGCACGCCCGATTCCGACACCCGAGGAGGAAGTTCTGTTGTTCGGAAGGTTGTGGGCATTACTGTAATTTGGCTAAACTAGGGGGAAAAAGTTGACTTTTCGTACGATCGGGTTTTGACACGTTGACCTAGGACCGTTAGGTAGATCTCGTTGTCTTGAATTCAACGACAGGCGGCACGTGTTCATCGGAGTTAGGATGTGTAAGTTACGAGTCTAAAATGGTAAGGGCAAAATGGTAATTTTTGATTTTAAAGAAGGGCATTTTGGTCTTTTTCACTTTGGGTTTTAGTGCAGCCGGATTGGGACAAGTGGACAGGGGAGATTGAGATTTTTGTGTGAGGCTTGAGGGGATGGTGACACGTGGGAGAGCTCTAGTGGGTTCTAGGGTGCACGGTCCAATTATTTGGCTGGGTGTCGTGTGTGCCCATGTGTGTGTGAGTTTGAACAAGAGAGAACAGAGACTGAGGAATTGAGAGGGATTGGACGTTGATCGTGAGTGTTGGTGTGTTCTGGTGAGTGAGGAGTGACCAGAGATCGAGAGGGAGACAGTGAGTGACTTGGGGATTGCAGCCCGTGTGAGTCGAGTTTGTGAGGAGGGTGTGAGGTTCCAGAAAACATAGAGGAGTTTGAGTGGTGGTGCTGCCGTGTAAGGGACCAATCGAGGCTAGTGGAGGTGTCCAGAGGACGGAGGTGGACTGGAGGATTCGTGTCCTCACGACAGAGCTCACGGTGGTGGTCAGTGTACAGGTAATTCCTCATCTTCTTTCAATTGCCCTATTTTGCTGTTGAACTTCAAACGGGGAGTCGTGGGTTTTGAGTGCGAGTCGAGGCTTTTGGTGAGTTGTGTGAGATTTAGGAGGGTCCTAGGAGTCGTCTAGGGTGGTTGCCGTGACGGGGGGTTACCTGGTTGGTCGAATTGGAAAACATGGGATGGTTCGGGTTTGGGACGATGATCCAGGGGTTGTGTCGAAGTGTTTGAGAGAGGGGAATGGGTTTCTTAGGACTGGACGAAGAGGTTGGTGAAGAAAGGGAGGAAAACGGTGCAGGCAAGGCGGAGAACCGGGAACGCCAGTTCATACCGGTTCACCCAAGGTAGACGATGATGAACAGTGATAGTGTGCAGGCGCTTGAGGCCCACGCGCAGCCACTTTGGGCGGCGCGTGGGGGTGTGTACGGCGGTGTTTGGGAAAACGGTCAACTGAGTTTTTGTTCTAAATGTCATAACGAATTCATTGGAATTGGTTTCGGGTTAATCGGACGTCGTTTGAGGTTAGTTCCGTGAGGTTGAAGGTTTAGGGTTCCGGTTCATTACGTGTAGGACCCGGGGAGTTTTGGGGAAAATGAGGAGAACCTTAGTAGATGTGTTAGTAACGTACTTTGGTGTTTTTTGACAGAATCGGGATTTCCCGAGGAAGCTGAGGAATGTACGGGACGTACAGGGCGCGAGTGACGTGCCGGTGACTGTGAGTGGACCCCTTCTCTAACTCGAGCATGCATAACTGTTTTTCTATAATTGTTTTATGGTTTTATATGTGATTTCATGGTTATTTGAATATGCTATAACCGTTTTTCTTACTTTCACGATTTTCGAGAAATAACGTATTTGGCACGTTTTACGATAGAAGGTTGGTTTCTGCGTATGATGTTATAGTTTCGGGATTTCAAATGATAAATGATTTCTAATGATTATAAAGGGGTTTTGGAACATGATTTCGATGATCAAGGATTTTCGATTTTAGAATCGGATTTCAAGAATCGGAATTTGGTTTTAAAGTTGAAAAGTGGATTTCCGAATTTGGGTTCGGAACGGTTCGGGATGCCGGAAGGGCATCAGACCAATGATTTCGGATTTGGGTTTGGATGTGGATTGAGAAATGGTTTTCAAATGGTTTTGATTGGATTTACTGGATCTGGTTATTGGGTTTAAAGACCCGAATTATATTTTACGGGGGACGGGCCCAGATTGGGTTTAAAGACCCGGATTGAGTTTAAAGACTCGGGAGTTTAAAGACTCGGATGTATTGATATTTCCCCCGTAGGCCTGTTGAGTTTAAAGACTCGGGAGTTTAAAGACTCGGATAGGTCCAGCAGGTTTGATCGAAAAATGCTTTGGTTGGTAGTGATTTCTGATGTGGTTTTTATGGTGTTAATGACATGATTTCTATAACTGCTTTTATGATGTTTTCTGCAATTGTTTTTATGCCGATCTTTATGTGATTTATAACTGTTTTTGGTAACTGGGTTATGCATGTGTGATTTCAAAACGGAGGGCCAAATCCCTGGTTTTCTTATAAAATGGTTTTTGAAACTTTTATTCTTTATGGTCCACTCACACTTTCTGGTTTTAATTGCCCTCCAGGTTGTGGAGCTAGCGCGGGGCTTGACGTCGAGGCAGCGTCGGAGGCATAGAATACTCGAGAGTGACCCCGGAGTGCTTTAGATTTCCCGTTGTGCGTGTATTTTGTTTATCGGTTTTCTTTTGTGTATTTGGTACTATGCTCTATACATACGTTTGACTTCGGGATGTTTAAATTTTATCCTGCGTCTGGCATGTAGTTTGGTGATTTATCGTGAGTTTACTTTGGTTTTGTGTCGGGGTGTCAGACGGGAGCAGGATTTACCTCGGTTTTCGGGGTGGAACCGGGGTGGGTCTTGACAGAAATGTCCTTCACACTCCTAAGCCCGTAACTCGATCGTCCGAACTCCGATTGACGCGTGCCGCCTGTCTACGGATTCAGCGTCTCGGGACCTACCCAAAGGTCCTCGAATTACGTAAAAATTCCATGTCGTTTGAAAGTCAACAAATTGCCCATTTTAACCAAATTATCGTATTACCCTTGAACTTCCGAACATCACAACTTTTTCCTCGAATGTCGGAATCGGACGTGCCACCTGTCTATGAACTCGTGACCTCTCGAACTACGTCATAGTCATCGGTCAAAGTTTGTTTGACCGCTCGAACTAAAAGTCAACTGTTTGCCCAATTCCAGGGGCAAAATCGTCATTTTCATAAAATTTTCCAAGTTTTCCTTTTTCGAATGTCCGGGTCGTTACACAAAATCGAGAGCTTGAGAGGAAATCGAATTGGGGAAAAATATCGAGTCCTAGTGTTTGCTAGAAATTGGGGGAAAGGTAGAAGACGAACGTGAAAGCTTACGGGACTTTCATGGGTTTCAATCGTACAGGAAGGCAACCTTAAAGAGGTCAAAGTTCGAGGATGTCGATTCACAGACAATCTGATAAAGTGCAACCCGATTAAGTAAGTTTGAAAATGAAAGGTTGTGTTTCTAATGTGGTCAGATGCAATGATAGTAATTGAATATGTTATAGATATAGTAATTGTTTGCTTGTCATGTTTGGTCTATGACATTACTTGTATTTTGTTGGTATGGAGATGGTAAATGTTAACTGGTTTATTGATAATGAAGTTAATTGTTGTGTGATTAGAATAATAGTAGAATTTGTCTTATATTTATGTAGTTTTGTGGTGATTCTAAAAACTTAAAACTTTGTCGAGTAGTGGTGCGAATATCAATTGAATCATGTTCAAATCGATAGTGGGGTATTTTGTAGTGGGATAGTATGTGGCCATAGTGCACCCATAGCTGAGTGCCCCAACTTGTCTCTGAAAAGGCTGTTAAAGTCTTTTAAAGTTTTGTGGTAAATGTGATGTTTGATGGCTATGTTTTGGGGAAAGAAACTTTAGTTTGTTGTAAGTGTGGTGCTTGATGGGTGGGTTTTGGGAAGAAAGACTTTAGTTTAGGCTATGTTTTTGCTGTGATGATGTGGTTAAATGCTTTTTGTTAAGGTTAAGGTTAAAGTGTAGGGTTTTCTTTTCGATGTGCCGTGGCTATGACTTGACTAAGTGAATTAGTGTAACATAGTTGTTGAGTATGTGTTTATAATGCTTTGAATTTGGTTTTGTGGTTTTGTGGTTTGTGTGTAGCTGAAGATGTAGTGTCCATTAGGTTACATCATGGTGGAAGGTTCTTAACCACAAAGGAAAAATGGATATAAAAGGGTGGAGGTGTGGCTTGGTATGATTGGTGCTCTTATGAGTACTTATCTTTGCTGGAGTTAAATAGGCTGGTGCAAAACAAACATTGTGTTGGAGATAAGTTTTTGCACAAGGTGGAGTTCTACTTCAAGGAGAAAAGGAAGTTCTTTAAAATTAGTCATGAACATCAACTTCTGGACATGGTTAAAAGGTCAGCAGAAACGAAGGCTGAGTTTGAATTTATACTGCAGACATGTTGTGTAAGGGGTTGGTGTTGAAATATGTCCTGCAAACTATAGAATTTGGGTCAAGCATCCATGAAGAATGATCCGTTTCTCAACTAGATACTTTTCATCATGAAGAAGAGCTTGTTAGTCAAGAACCTTTCATTGGTGCAAGAGCTGGTTATTCAAGAGTCAGTTACTTAAGAGATGGTTACTCAAGAGTCGGTTACTCCAGAGCCGTTTATTCAAGAGGCGGTTACTCAAGATCCTGTCCATGATGAATTAGTTTATGAAGAACCTACCTATCATAAGGAGATATATACAAGAGTAACAAGGAAGAAAAAGGGAAATCTAAGGTTGTTGATGAAGGGATACATGAGGAGATACCATCCCGAGTAACCAGGCATAATATGGGGAAATCCAAGGTTGTTGATGAATAAGTTCATGAGGAGATACGAGTTCAAGTAACTAGGTAGAATAAAAAGAAGTCCAAGGTTGTTGTTGAAGATGTTCATGAGAAGATGCCAATAAGAGTAACTAGGTAGAATAAAGGGAAAACTAAGGTTGTTGCTGATGATCTTCATGAGAAGATACCATCAAGACTAACTAGGAAGAATAAAGGCAAAGTTAAGGTTTTTGTCGAAGATCTACATAAAGAAAATGATGTAGATACTGATAGTGAATCACAATATTATGCTCCTTTTATGGTCATTTTTTAAGACTCATGAGCTTGGGAAGTTAGATCGGTGAGCAAGACCCATGAGTTAGAGAAGCAAGAACGGTGAGCAAGACCTCGTGAGCTTGGAAAGTAAGACTGATGAGTAAGACTTGTGAGCTTGCGAAGCAAGATAGGTGAGAAAGACCCGTGAGCTTGGGGAGCAAGACCAGTGAATAATCCCACATCGCTCGGGGAGGGAAATGTGAATTGCCTTATATGTCTGGATGATATCTTCCTAGCAGCGAGGCCTTTTGAGAGTTTACTGGCTTTGTATTCCTTTGTAACCTTGAAGTTAAGTGAGGTTGGGATAGAGCAATCCCATGATGGGTGACCCATTAAGAAATTGCGTGTGAGTTCCCATAAACAAAATCGTGAGGGCGTGTGCCCAAAATGAACAATATCGTGTAAAGGGGGACGAGTGGTGACAAAATGGTATCAGAACTGGACCTCAATCGGAAGTGTGCCAGTGAGAACACTAGGCCCCAAAATGGGTGGATTGTAAGTCCAGTGAGCTTGGGAAGTAGGGACGGTGAGCAAGACCAGTGATCTTGGGAAGCAAAAACGGTGAGCAAGACCCGTGAGTTTGGGAAGCAAGAAAGGTGAGTAATCCCACGTCACTCAGGGAGCTCACTGATTTTGGATTTCTTGGGAACTCCAAAGTTAAGTAAGATTGGACTGGAGTAATCCCAAAATGGGTGACCTATTAGGATGTTGCGCGTGAGTTCCCAGAAAAAAACCGTGAGAACATGGGCCCAAACCAGTCAATATCGTGTTGGGGAAGTCGGATCGTGACAATTACTACTGTGCTGCCCAATATATTACCACCTCTACTTCCCCTACCCAAACTGAAGTACCACAATTTAACGAATCACCATCCCCGCCTCCCCCTCCCCGAGCTGAGTCATCACTGCAACCACCACCTTCACCTTCCTAAACTGAGTCATTGCAGCAACCACCACCTCCACCTCCCTAAACTGACCATTATAGCAACTACCACTTCTACCTCCCCAAATTGACTCATCGTAGCAACCACCAACTCCACCTCCCCAAACTACCTCAATCCCAACTAAGAGAACTAGACAGAAACAACCAGCTTAGAGAATAAGGTCCCCTCTTAATCTACCAGAGTCTCAAACAAAGCAACAACCAATCTTGATTCTTAATCTACCCAAGTGTCACAAGGCCATCAACAAGAAAAGGGTATAGTTAATAGTTCCAAAGTAAAAAGGATCAAGTCGCCTGCAAAGATAAAGCCAAATCTAAATCCAAATACATGCAACAAAGATTGGATAGAGAAGGCAAATGAATTGCTTCCGCATCGACACCATGATTAGATACCTACTAACTAGGCTACTGCTTTTTAAATCTATTTTGTTTTTATTTGGAACTACTGCTTATTTATTCTTTAATTTGCACACCTTAGTTGTATTGTAATCCAAAATTTTTAAGTCCAATGCATCCCTTTTTGACATATTGGACTTCAAAAGTTTGTTGTCTGTAGGTTTTGTAGTGGTGCTTTGGTTAGAGAAATTCCTTTTATAATGGTCCAAATGTGAATCACAATATTATGCTCCTTTTATGGTCATTTTGTAAGTCAGAGTGTTAAGTTTTTATGCTCATTGTGATATGCTTATTTTTTGGTCAAGTTATATACGCAAAGTAGCCAAGTCTCGTAACCATTTCATAACAAACAAGTAGTGTGATCAATTCCAAAATTTCATAACATCTAGGCTCAAAGCTTACATCATTCATAGCATCACTACAAGCTACCTTAACTAGGTACTTCAAGCTTTCAATGTACTTATGTAACTTGCACATGCATAATTTCAATCAATACAACCCAAGTCAACATACAATCCTAAACTTAAACACCTTCCACTGATCATTTAACAATTGCTTTTCTCCAATGTCAAGCTTCTTGAGCAACCCGAGAATTATTATCGTTGACCTTTTCCACATCTTCGGATCTAACCACTCCCAAAAATCACATCCTTATCACATCCTTTGTCATGACCTCTCTGAACCTTCACACGTGTTATCTAAACGATTAGCAATTGGTTATATAGAAATGAAATTGAAAATACTTGCAAAATTGAACAAATTCGTCCTATCCATTACTGATATCACACAAAGCATAAATCCTACCACAAATTCTTCCAAAATTGAACAAATTCGTCCTACCCATTACAAATATCACACACCGCAGAAATCCTACCACAATTTCTTCCAAAATTGAAAAAATTCGACTTACTTAGAATTTTGTTTCTAAACTTTCCTCCAAATCCAAACTTTTCTTTCAAATCAAAATCACTATAATTCAAATTGTTACTTATCCGACCATCTGGACAAACAAAAAACCTCCTTTTGCGTTATCATCGGTCCATAATATCTTCAATCTCGCAACCTTCCCATGGAATCATCTTCGCTATTGCTCCCACGCTCTACTCTCCTCAATTTCTCGATCTTCACTACTACAAGAACGTTGAAAATCGGCCAATTTAGAGACAATCTTCTTGCCCTAAATGCCATCATTTGCAACATAAACATCATCAAGGAGGTCGTCAGTTGTTGAAAAAATTCGACTTACTTAGAATTTTGTTTCTAAACTTTCATCCAAATCCAAAATTTTCTTTCAAATCAAAATCACTATAGTTCAAATTGTTACTTATCCGACCATCTGGACAAACAAGAGGCCACCTTCTTGCATTATCATCGGTCCATAATATCTTCAGTCTCGCAACCTTCCCATCGAATCATCTTCACTATTGCTCCCACGCTCTACTCTCCTCAATTTCTCAATCTTCACAACTACAAGAACGTTGAAAATCAGCCAATTTAGTGACAATCTTCTCGCCCTAAATACCATCATTTGCAACATAAACATCAACAAGGAGGGTCGTCAGTTGTGCAATGTTTTTAACATTGTACCTATTCTTAATAGAACAAATTGTAATTCGCAATGCATTTGAAATCTATGACACATTCCTAATGCATCTGCGGTAAAAAAAAAAAAAACCTTAATAAAATTTGGCATTCCTAAACGCTGCCTGTATAACTGATAGGACTTTGCTAGGCCCAAACTCCGCAAAACCCTTCAATTCTTTTTTCTTTTTGGTCGGAGCAAAACCCTTCAATTCTAAGCAAGAAATGGCTCCAAACCCTCTGTACCTCACTAGTAAAACCCCTCTTCTAAACCGTTTCGTGGGTTATTCTCGCATACCCTCTTTGCATTCTGGTCATGCGTCCAGGATTGCTGCGAATCCAGTTCAGATAAGTCACTTTAGAAGCTATTCTTTGTGCCGTTCTCACTCACATGCTCTGCATTCTTACTCAAATGCCTTGCTTTCTGGAAATGGAGTTGGGTTTAACGGCTTGGGCCATTTTGAAATTAGTGTTAAGCAGCTGGGTCGTGACCAGTTTCGTCTCTCGGTGGTTTCGGATGGCGGGTCGGGTGGTAGTGGTGGATATGGCGGTTCTGGTGACGGGAATTATGGTGGCAGAAGTGAAGGGGGCGGAAAAGGTGAAAGTGGTAGCAATTGGTCGTTGCTTTCGTGGTAACTTATGGCACATCTTCAAGTTTTAAATTTCCATGCTTTGTTGATGTTCTGCTTGTTTTCTAATGAGAACTAGAGCAATACTTTCAGCTTGTCGGGTGTAAAAAGGTCAAAATAAAACAAACAATTGAACCTTCTGTAAAATTTGCGAGAAACAATCCCAATTACAGTTACCCTTCAAGAATGAAAATGATACAGAAGACACTAATTTTCCTAGAATTACACTTTATGCCAGAGCCCAAGGAGATCATCCAAATTTGTTCTGGTTTATATTATACTTTATATCACATTTACCTAGGATTTTTCCTTGGTTGATTGAATATGTATGCAAATGGTATTTCCGCCCTAGGGTGTCAACAGTTCGACCCTGGAAATGGGAAGGGCTGTTCCTGGTTTATGTAGCCTACTATACTGTCTATCCAAAAGGACTAAACCTATGTTTAGGATAATGTGTTGCAATGGATTCAAGTTGGACATTGTTGTCATGTAGACTGTCATTGTGCTTATTAATTTTCGATTGAAATCATCATTCTTTCACATTGCATTTTGATATCATTCGTCATAGTAACATAATTAAAAATGTCAGCTGTCCCAGTTAATATAACTATTGGCATCCCATTGCATTGACATTGTCTGGCTAATTAGGTGATACATTGAAGCTATTGATGTAAGGGTTTTGAACTATTAACTGTACATCTACATCATAGCTGGAAAATCTCAAAGCTGTAGCAAACAAACTGTATGAATATCACACTTGGTCCTATGTTCAAGCCTGTGTATGCAAATGGGATTCTGAACTTTTTTTCTCAATAAATAAAAATTCATATTCAGCATTACCAGCTTGGATTTTATGTTATTATAGGTATTTGGATCTTCTTGCAAAGTATCCAGTGTCAACAAAAGCTCTGACATCAGCCCTGCTAACCTTCATTGGAGATATGATCTGCCAGGTATCGTTCCTGTAATTTCCACTCACGAAATTTATTGAAGGGTTTATCTTTATTTTCTGTATTGTTGCATTATCTTCAACCGGCACTTCCAGTATGTTTATTGTTAATTTGAATAGATAGTTAAAACAAAAAATAGTGCTGCTCTATATAACACTTCTTGGTTTTACTTTGAAACTTATAATCGTTAAAATAAAGGAGATTTCTTCCTGTCCATCAAACACATCAACATCATTGGTATGCATTTGGCTTGAGTACGGTCCGTGCACCATTTTTCTTCTCTACCATGACGAATCAATTGATTTAATGTGGGCATCGCTTTTTCTTTTTTGCCTTCCTCCCGATTTTTGCCCTATCTGGTTAAAGATTGCTTATAATTGCCATACCTTCTTGTTCAATTTTGAAAAACAAGGGTTAAAGGTGGTATAAGGTTATTCTTTCTTGCCCCATAGAATTAACATGTAATACAAATGTTATAAGAGGCTGCCTTTAGAAAGTGTCTGCAGGGATGACAATTAGTTGACAATAATTAGTGGAGTCCCTTTTAGTTTCTGAGGAGTGTTTATTTGGTGTCGTTTAGTCAAAATAAAAATAAATTTTTAGAGTATGTATTAAACTACATGGTGCTATGAGACAAAGAATCTAAATTTTAAGCATGTCTGCTGGTTTACTGCTTTGGGACCCTGCTACAACTTAAACACAATCCAAGAAAGCAGGAGGACCAGTGTAGACTGATTGCCCACCTAACTAAGAGAAGATCTCCAAGTTCAAGCTTTATCTTTTTCCCTGAAGTTTTTAGTGGCATCCATTTGAATTCATCCTCTACCTTCTACTCCCGACTAACAGTTCCTCAAAACTTGCTCCATGGAAATAGTAATACAAAACAAGTTCATTTGATACAAGTTTCTGCATGATAGTTTATATCAGTAATACACTGTTCATCTATAAGGTTTTGGTATAAAGGGGTCTAGAACAAAATTACAAGTTAATTGGTATAATTAACATCATGTCATTCCAACAAAAGAATAAATCCTATCTTATCAGATTGGGTGGAAAATCAGATGTTATTTTCATGTGATAAGGAAGACTAAGGAAGAATGTGGTAGATGAAATCTGAAAGGTCCAAAAAGGCAAAACCAATTCTAGATTTGGTGCAAACAAGAACCACAGCTACACAGTTGTAGCCCTTCTGAACTAAAAATGTCATGCTAGATTTTATTTAAACTAGGACTGGTGATTCTAGATTATTCTGTTTGAGTGGCTTTACTTGTTACTTGAGACGCTCAATTGTTCTGCTGTATCTCATCTGTTAATACCGTATCACT
The DNA here is from genome assembly GCA_032719365.1 of Prinsepia uniflora. Taxonomy (NCBI): domain Eukaryota; kingdom Viridiplantae; phylum Streptophyta; class Magnoliopsida; order Rosales; family Rosaceae; genus Prinsepia; species Prinsepia uniflora. Next base: position 57,402,440 of record CM064870.1, on the reverse strand, counting down.
TCAAAGGTAAATGACTGAAGCCCATGATATTGCATCCACACTATCGGCAGTAAACTAAATTTGTTCATATGCTGGTGTAATGTTGAAACTCAAAAGTATTTTTTGTTGCTTACAATGATGTACCATTTGTAAGTTTCCATGCTTAGGAGTCCGAGGGTTTTGCCATCTGTCTTAAGTTATACCGAGGGTGCTTCTTTTCACTTGTTGATTGCAATTGGTATTTATCTTTTGTGAGCATGCTATTTTCTCTCTGAATATAACAATGATAATTTATCTTTGCCCCAGCTTGTGATTGATAAAGCTCCGTACCTGGACTTGAAAAGAACGTTCTTGTTTACCCTGTTGGGGCTGGTGTTAGTAGGTCCAACATTGCATTTCTGGTAACATTTCAGAATTCCATCTGTAGGCCTGACATTTAGAATCACAATTATAGCATTGTTTTCATCAAAATTTTCTACTATAGGATACAGCAGTTTTAAGCCCATAGTAACTGTCAATTGATATGATTTTTTTTTGTACACATTTTTGCTACAACATTAATGTCTCTTCTGTCCCTCTTATAAAGCAAATAGTCTCAATTAATACAATATATGGCATGCACGGTTTCAAGTGCAGTGGGAAAAATCCAAGTTTATTTTAGATTTGTAAAGAGTATCTAATTTCTTGGTAACTTTTCTTTGTTTCTAGGCTTATTTCCTTCCTTCTTCCTGTGTTTTGCTCTTGTATGTTTTCATTAAACCACCTTTTGTACCTTTAGGTATTTGTATCTAAGCAAAGTGGTAACATCACCCGGAGCATCAGGTGCATTCTTGCGCCTTCTACTTGATCAGGTGACCTCAAATTCGTACTTTAGATTCTTAGATTTCATGACATGCCATCATTTTATTATTTTTATAATAATACCGCCTTTTAAGTTTCCACGTAATGTTGCTGCAGTGTATTTTTTCTCCTGTATTTATTGGAGTTTTCTTATCAACATTGATGACACTGGAGGGAAAACATTCACAAGTTGTACCCAAGCTTCAACAGGTGGGGGGTTAAATGAATTGTATATATGAGCATTGAAACCTAATGGAAGGATTGTATTTCCTTTTGTATACAAACTGTCTTTGTTGATATTAGGTACCTGTTTTTGTAGGAGTGGTTTTCTGCTGTAATAGCTAATTGGCAACTGTGGATACCTTTCCAGTTTCTTAACTTTCGGTTTGTCCCACAGCAATTCCAGGTTAGATTGGTATAATGAACTTATTCATTTTATATTGCTCCTAGACAAAGTATGTTTAGGATGTTGTGAAATTGTGGACTGAAGATTTCCTCCCTGACATGTAAGATGCCTGCGAGGTGCCAAGAGTATCAGGCATCTTGATGTCATAGTGGGGATTGCTCTCTGCCTCTTGATATGTCACAATTGGAAAAGGTATAGAAGTTTAGTCAGTATGAAAGTAGGTTTTCCATATCAGAAGTTGTACTAGTAAACTTTGTATTTACTTGATTCCATTCAGACTAGACTGTATTCTGCCGTCTTAATTTGTTTGGAAGAAACTGGATTAAATTGTACAATAGAACTCGTGTAGGATATAGTTAATGAATACAAAGTGGGAGAAGGATCGCTGGTTCACAGGTGGTAGGCATAGCCACATAGGTTTATTGGATTGTTTATATTTCCAATCTTAATAATGTTAGTAATTAGTAGGTTTATTTTTTAATAATGTTAGTAATTAGTCTGTTTATTTTTTAATAATGTTAGTAATTAGTCGGTTAATTTTTTTATTTTCATTTGTTTACTTAGTTGGGAAGTTCGAAGATTTTGTAGACCTATATTTTACCTTTTATATACCATGAATCTGACTCTTGGAAATCTCCACTAATAAATCAAAGGGTAATATAACTTTTTGGCCGGTGTATTTATACCCAAAATTCAGTTGGGTCATTTTGTTTAGCCAATATGGTCACTGTGTGTTACAAAGTTGACCAAATTGACTAAAATTATAACACTGACCAAATTTATTGAGTAAAAATACAGTGACTGAAGATATTTAACCCCTGTATTTAAATATATAATACAGGGTACCCTACCCTATTAAAAGGCCTCAAATGGTTTATGAATCAAACGTTCACATTGGTCATTCTTCGTCAGTTTTACCGTCTATTTAGGTTGAATTCAAGTCTGTCCAAAAAAAGGTTTCCATGTAGGTAGTCCCATTCCTACATGCAAGTTGGTAGTGGGACTGGGTGGGACTCGCACAACAAATGAAAATAAAAAAGTAATAAAATATTTGGAGATGGTAAATTAGAATTTTTCACTATTCATTAGAATATTACTTTTGTTGGGGATTAATTATGGCCTAGTCATCAATTTAGGCTCCCATGGTAGGAGATGGCCTTATATCCCTCAAATATAAGGTAAAATTGACAAAATAAACCGTGAAGGACCAGTTTGGTCCACTTGATAAAGTTCGAGGACTACAAAATGTAATTTGGGGATTAAAATGACACTAGTGATAGTTCAGAGACCATTGCAGGAATTAAAGTCTATTAATAACTGGGCCGGTCTCTCGACACTCCCTTCTCTCCAATCTCTTCAGTCTTCTCTCCTTTCTCCTTCGTCGGACTTTTTGGATTGGGCATCGCTTGATATGGACTGGGCAATCTCTTATTTCCTCCTTTGAACTGGATCACTGGCAGACCTTGAAGTCACTATGCGCTTCTAAGATCAAAATTTGGAGGGGAAGGGTGAATCTATTAACTATTGTGTAGGATTCAAAAACTGGACTGGGATAAATGGGTGGTATGATTTAATTAGAAGTAAATATGCTTTATGGAAGGGATAAATGATGTATAACCAGTAAAGGGGCTATAGAGTGCTGGAGGATTTGAGAAGAGAGGATAGAGAATAAGAAAGGAAAGTATTACTTGGAAGACAAGCTTAGAAGAGCATGACGTAGATAGACCGGAGAAAAATTGTAGAAATACAGTTGAAGTATTAGAAGGTAGAGGGAAACGAGCTAGATAATAGGGAAGCTAGATGGAGATACAAGAAGGATAATTTTATTCATCAACCATGTCTCTCCTAATCAATTAAGGAGGCATTGTAAATACCTAATCTTGCTAGAAATAGGAGGGTAAACATAATTCCTTGCCTAATGGTTGTGCATGAGGTTTTATGTTCCAGATAGTTTAATTGGCATAGAATGAATTTGAAACTGGATATAACCCCATGAATATACTCAAACTTTATGCTATGTGGTAATGTTTCTCTGTGGGTGTGTGGTTGGGTTTGGGGCGTTCAAAAGCTCATCTACTTAGATAGTCATAGTTATAGGCACAAAGTAATGATCCATGAAATAATTGCCTCCAAGTTTCAAATCAATTTACAGATGAGTGGGTGCCATTATCACGTCTACATGTAGTAATGTTTATGGGTTTCATTTTCTAAGCTGGTCTTTTGTTGTTTGAGTTTCAATTATGCTATTTTTATTATAAGTGAATGGTTTTACTGTATGGAGCCTAAATTCGAATTTCATACATGGAATTCTCTTGTTTGGTTTGCTTTATATCCTTTTCTGTATGTTTTCAGGTCCTTGCTGCTAATTCTATTGCTTTGATATGGAATGTTATCCTCTCGTTTAAAGCTCACAAAGAGGTTATTCAAAAATAGGTATGTTAACATACCTGTTGTTGTTGATGAATCTTTTTCGGCAGAAATTAGTTTAATGCCTCTACATTTTGTTGTGGCTATTTATGCATTAGTAAGGGGTAAATTAAACTAATATTACAACGGTTCACACTGAAGGCCCTCATGCATGGCAGCTAACAACACGAAACCTATTCACAACTTCTTGTTTGGCTAGAACTGCAAAGTTATTTTATAAATATAATTACGAATGAAAGATAGAATTTTAATTATGCAGTCTAATTGTATGTAATGTTAGCTAAAGTCTTAGGAAGGCTTCATCCCCAAGTAATGCGTCTTTGCAATTGATTATTAGACAAATCTCCACAATTATGAACACATCAGCTATATCAAGTTTAGCATTTGCTTCCATTGAGGATTTGTAACATAAATGCCAATCATATGTTGGAACTGACAGTGGGGCTAGTAAAAAGAACGTGTAATTTCTTGCTATATGAGATTTTGTTAGTTTACATTAGTGTACAAATTGCAACTACTATCTTCCTTTTTATTCTTACTCTTGTTCATGGTATCTCAAGGTACCAATGTCACCAAAATGAAGCCTATGCTGCCTTCACCATGTCCGGCGAATTCTTCTTATGTGACTAGTGTTGTGTTTACATTAAAGCCTCAACTCTGTTTTTTATTTTTACCGTTTGCTCTTTTTATTTTCTTCTTTTCCCCAGTTTTCCTGTATTTAGCTTCGTCGCAGGTGTTAAACACTAGAATTGGTCAATAGTAGTTGAAGGTTCGATTTTGGCACATTTGCTGCCTAGTTACTTTGTATGTGAACTAGATAGCTGTAATGAATTCTTATAATGAGAGTTTATGTTTAGGGATTCACTTTATAGTGATGACATTCATCTTCGAGCAGTCTAAACAAAGTATACTCTAATCATGCTCCATAATTTAGAGAATGATAAACGTAACTGTCAGTGCTTTATTATTTCTCTATTCAAGTTTTATTATATAATAATAATACATAAAGAAAATCATAAAAGAGTTCTCATTGAAATTATCAAACCCACTCCCCCTTCGCCTTGCAATGAGTTCCATCTAACATTCCTTGTAATATTGTGCCAGCATTCATTAGAGGCATGCTAGTAGTATTTAGTAGCATTATCCTTTGTTCCTCATGTTCTTCTCCTCTTTGTAGTGTCAGAAAATCTCATCTTCTTTTCTTTGTAGTATCATGTTCTTCTCTTCTCTTTGTAGTATCAGAAAATCTCATGTTCTTTTCTTTGTAGTATCATGTTCTTCTCTTCTCTTTGTAGTGTCAGAAAATCTCATATTCCTTTCTTTATCAGAAAATTTCAACGGACTTTTGTATGGGGACATTTGATAACTATTCCGCTTTAGCTTTCGATTTTTATTTTTTATGCAAGAGACATATTGAAAGTATTAGGACTAACAATAAGTCTTATCATATTGGGTTTTTATTGTGACATGAGTATTATCTTATCCAAATATGCTCAATTTGAACTCGACCGATTTAATAATCGTCTCAAAGATATCGAATTCGAATTTTACTTATTAATGATTCAAGCAACTCATATAATCTATTTAATAAATAGGTCGTACTCGAAAATCAATTAACGTATAACATATTTAATTTATTTAATCTATTTTAACTTATTTAAACTATAAAATTTATTAAGTATATATATAGATAAATGGTAGATATATATGTTAGTAATTGACACGTTTATTAAAGATGTTATTATATAAGTCATTATATTAGTTAACAATTTAATCCGAAACTTACCTATTTATTAAATGAGTTAATAGATAATTATACGGGTTAACAAGTTGATTTTTTTTTTTCAGGAGAAAACAAGTTGATTTTAAACTCACTCGTTTATTAAACATGTTATAATAGATTGACCCAAAATTATCCAAAATTTTAATCATGAGAATTGATCTTGATAAATTTCGTACGGATTTCAAATCGTACCTTAGAAAGCATAGCTAATATCACAATGTAATATTTCATTTTGTAGATCCCCATTCACATATCATCCTTGCTAAATTCATCTACATTGATAATCATTTTTACAACCAAATAGTTGAATGACTATTTTCAATGTAAGGGAGTTTTTTACAAGGATATTTTATAAAGATATATATATATATATATATATATATATATAATACAAAATGTTTTAAAAAACACCCCTACTTTGGCATCTAATCGTTATTAGAAGTTCAAGTTTATAGGACTTTTTATTAATTCCTTAACCTTTGAAAAATAAATTTTGTACTCCCGTTTAAATAATATATTAATACTTTATTCAGACGTTAATACTTTATTTAGACGATTTATAATGATCATTTTAATACTATTATAAAGTTGAGGGCATTTTAATTATTTTTATAGGCTTCGGGCTTCACGCCTATAAAATTGTACGTCATAAAATATGAGTCTTTTAATCAGTTGGCCTAAAATTTTAAAATAGAAGATTAAATTAAATTTAATAATTAATCAAATTTAATGTATTTTAAATATAAAAATAAATATTTTATTATGATATTAAAGAGAATAAAAAAAAATTATATTGCAATTATTTTGATATTCTAAATATATTGAATTGAAAAAAAAAATATCTAATTCAATCCAAGTATATTCACCGTGAACGAGTAGCGAAAATGATAAGACGAAATTCAAAAAGATAAATTGGGTTTTTTGATTTACTTCCTCCATTTCAATTTCCAACCTCTCTTAGAAATGGCCTGTAAGGTTTTGCTTAACACCCGTATTTTAGTTTGGATGGTCCAAAAGTTCGAAAATCCAAATCCTACAAGATAAGAAAACGGCTGAGCTTGAATCTCTCTCTCGCATCCTCCATCTTCACTTTCTTCCTTTCTTCTTCGACTCGCTCTGTTTCGCCGCCGCTGCCGCTGCCTTTGACTCCACTGCTATGCCTTCTCCTCTCCTCCCTTTGACTGAGTAGGCCTCAAGCATGCTTCTTGGTGTTTGAAGCTTTAGATGTAGAACAGTAGAAAGAAATGTCAATCTTATCACTTCCATCACCATCTTCATCATCAGCAGTCGCTGGGTTTTGTAATTCCAACAACAATGTATCTTCCTCTTTAATGTGTCCCTCATTCCTCACCCCACTCTCACTAGCCTGCACAACAAATGACAAGAAGAAGAAGAAGAAGAGGGCCATTCGAGTCATACCAAGCAAGCTCACTGTCCTGGGCTTTCAAGGTAGGACACTTTTCAAGGTTCAAACTTTTGCTTCATGTCAATAATATATATGTATGTATGCAAATATGACCGCTGATATGATCGAATATCCTTCCCATGCTTTATCCGACCTGAACTATATGGGTTTGATGCTTTGAATAATATTGCTCCATTCTTGTTACTCAGTAGTCAGTTTCTGTCTGTGCCCATTTGGTTGGTCTACACTAATATTGCTCCATTCTTGTTACTTCAATTTCTACACTATCATCTCTGCAAATTGGTCTTTCACATGTTTTCGCATTTTTCCAAGCATCACATCTGCATAATTTCCTTTATACTGAATTTTGGTTTAATACTTATACCTGTATTTTACATCTTTGTAATTTCCTTTGTAATATTAATACTTATTTTAATTTTCTTTTCGATGTACTCATGTAAGCTTGGCTGCTTGCGGTTATAATTGATTGGAGAACAGAAGATGTTTAAACCTTGTTTTATTATTTTAAATGAATACAAGGCCATGGATCTTATTTTCTCTACTGTCCTTATGATTTATTGGTTGAAATATGCAGCAAAAGCTAGAGATCCTCTCTGTTTCCGGGCACAATATATTCTATCCACTTCATCACATTCAACATCAACAGGAACAACCACTGTTCTTGATATGGAGAAGCTGAGATTACGTTCTTTAGAAGTTGATACTGATTCTTTGGCTTCTAGTAGACCATGGACATACACAGGAGCAATTGGTCCTCCCCTCGAGGTTAGAATATCAAACAATAATTTCTGTTTGAGGACTTAGACCAAGATGGAGACTTTTCCTTACATATTGTTCGTATAGTTTCTGTAGTTAAAAGTGATCTCTTCGTGGATAAACCTTGTACAGTTTTTTTCATATAGTATTTTGAGTTAAAAGTTATCTCTGCGTGCATAAGCCTTGTACGGTTTTTATCTATTTATTTTGTTTCTTATCATCATTCTTGAGTGCAGACATGTACACATTTGTAGTAGTTTGTTTTGTTTACTATTGAGCGTGTGACCAAATTGAGCATGTTTGATGGGATTTTTCCACTCTTTCTGTATTTGCTTAATTCCTGGGCACTAGAAAGCTATGAATTATGTCTCTTGCTTTCATTCAAGTAAAAAAAAAACTGTTCTCTTAACTAGAATGAATAAATAAATAAATAAACTGTTAAACAATTTTACAGATAGTTTTGAACATCTGCATTCTACCCACCTTCACTTGTTCGATCGCATATTCCAATCACAAATTCTAATATAATATTCTATTCGTTGGGTTTAGAGTTTGGGGTTCCAGATATTTTCTTTTTCAGTTTGAGTTTTTCTTAATGTATGGAAGATGTTGAGCTTGCGACTCTAATTAGCTTTGATGTTTGTTTTATCAGGCGAACTTTGGAGCAAGTTTAGCTACAGAAACTTTTCTTACAAGTGAAGAGGCTGTAATAGAAGCTGCTGCTGCTGAAGCTGTTACTCTTGCAAAAGCGGCTTTGAAGGTTGCAAAGGATGTGGCTATGCTGGTTAGCACTAATCACTCTGCTAAAGCAGAAAGTTTATCTCAAGTTTCTCCAATGACTAATGCTTTCCCTTCCAATTGGGCTCAGCATGTGGAAAACGAACAAGCTACTAGAGTAGGAGCTTCCATGGGAGCTGACACTGGACTTGTGGAAGACCATTTTGTTCCATTTTCCACAAAAGAGCCAGAAGATGCCGAGCAAACAAATGAGGAATTTCAATTTCTTCAGGATAAACTTTCCAAGGGTATAGCTGCGAAATCTAGTCGTCAAATAGAAAGGAAGGCCAGAAGAGCCAAAGCAGCTGAGAAGGCTGCTGCAAGTGTTGTGTCAGTGAAGTCTGGTTCAACTAGCAGAAAAAAGCGTGCTTCTTTACAAGATATAGACCATTCTGACCCCTTGCGCTACCTGAGAACAACTACCCACACTTCTCGACTTCTTACTTCAAGCGAAGAAATTGAGCTTTCGGAAGGAATACAGGTAAACATACTACATCCCATGGGTTTGTATAGATATGTTTACCGGAATTGTTTGTAGCCAATATTATCGAAAGTTATTTTTCCAGTTCATGCATTTCATGGAATCAAATTCATAGATTGATATGCAGAACTGGAAAAAGACGCTTACTTCTCGGCTATGATTGATATGGTATTCAGTGTAAGATATTATCTTTCCAAGAATGAAAATTGGGAAAAAAAAATTGAAGGAAATCGTATTCAGTCTAAGATAATTAAATACTTCGGTCCATATTAAATCGGAAATTGTGTTGAGCGCTTAGAGAGTTATTTAGTTGGTTTATAGCCTCTCATTTCTATCAGAAAAGCATAAGTTACCAGGGAAGGGGAAGAAGCCTGAGTCTTGTGGGGATGCATAATTGGCTACTTTCAGGGTAATCTTGTTGAAGATTTTGCTGGCAGAGAGAGATTTTCTATTGGATGGAGTCTGCTTATGGTCTTCATTTTGGGCCTCAATTTCTAAGGATTCTATCTTTTTTCGAAGCATTTTACTAGACTGGAAAGCAACTATTTGTTAGATTTCAATGGTGCGTATTTGAGTGCGTGGCCATCAATATTTGTATCAAATTCATTCTGGCATCAGCACATCATTTCAAGGACCGCAGAAATGCCTTGGATGGTGCCACTATCTTTTCATAGCTAATTGTACATAGAGCTGTAACGAAGGATCCTTGGAGTTAATTACAGCTAGATGGGGAAAACACTGAAGTTCCTACTTCATGTATACGTTCAAATATAGAAGCACGAAGGAAGATATCCGTGGGATATTTGGAGTTATTCTGACTATATTTTTTATATTCCGCTTTTAACTGATTTCTGATGCCTTAGTTCTTGTCAATATTTCAGGAACTACTGAAACTGGAAAAGCTTCAGGAGGAGCTTGCACAAAGATGCGGCAGCCAGCCCAACATTGCACAATGGGCAGCAGCAGCAGGAGTTGATCAGAAGACATTGAGGAAACGCATAAATTATGGTATTCTGTGCAAAGACAAAATGATCAAAAGCAACGTAAGGCTTGTTATATCCATTGCAAAAAATTATCAGGGAGCTGGGATGAATCTTCAAGATCTTGTTCAGGTATGATTTTGTTTTATTCGCTATCATATGTAGATATGTTTCTTTTATATGAAATTTTTTCCAGAGGGAAGATATTATTATCCTAAGGTCTTGCCACCATTGTATAATAACCTAATCTTTGCTTTTTGACTTTAGGAAGGATGTCGAGGCCTTGTAAGGGGTGCAGAGAAATTTGATGCGTCAAAGGGTTTTAAGTTCTCAACCTATGCACACTGGTGGATTAAACAAGCTGTTCGAAAGTCTCTTTCTGATCAGTCCAGAACAATTCGCTTACCTGTGAGTTTCAACTTCATTTCATTTCATTTTTTTTTTCCCGTTTTCCTAGTTGGTACAATGTTAACTCTTGAGCTATTAAGAATGAATTTTCTGGTTGAATTGTTGAGATCCCCCTTTAGTGGATCAACGCATTATGAAATCCATATTTCCCTTTCTTTCACCAAACATACTGTCAAACTGATTTTTGAGGTGGAAATGATCATAGTTATGATTCACATTTCTACTGAATTTTTGTATCTTACTGCTTCATATTTTTAATACTTTTTGCATTTGTATTATTTTGGTAAAACAGTTCCACATGGTGGAGGCTACATATAGAGTTAGAGAGGCTAAAAAGCGATTATATAGTGTAAATGGAAGACAGCCGAATGATGAAGAAGTCGCAGAGGCAACGGGACTGTCAATGAAGAGGCTTTCTGCCGTATTACTGACTCCCAAAGCTCCTAGATCTCTGGAACAGAAAATCGGGATCAACCAGAATCTTAAACCTTCGGTCTGTCCTATCTCTACTCCCAATGAAATTGTCACCTTTTAAGTTTTCCTTTTTCTGATGATTCCGTGCCTTTGTGCACACAGGAAGTAATTTCAGATCCCGAAGCAGAAACAGCAGAAGATCTGCTGATGAAAAAATTCATGAAACAGGACTTGGACAAGGTACTAGATAGTCTGAATACAAGAGAGAAACAGGTTGTGAGATGGAGGTTTGGATTGGAAGATGGAAGAATGAAGACATTGCAAGAGATAGGAGAGCTTATGGGAGTTAGTAGGGAGAGAATTAGACAAATAGAATCATGTGCATTCCGAAAGCTGAAGAACAAGAAAAGAACCAAACATTTGCAGCAGTATGTGGTTTCATAGGCCCATGTCACTATTGAATTGGGATTATATTGAAAACCCAGAAGCAGGTATTTAATTCATTCGAGGCTCACATAGCTTGTCTTGATACTCATCTATATATTATGCTTCTTTTTTCATATTTCAGATTCAGAGTAGAAATGTACCCTCTTTTTTGTAATACGAGAGAACATTTTGAGCATAGAAACAGAAAGTATTCTGATTAAGCGAACATTTTGTGCATAGAAACAGAAAGTATTTCCGTCATTTAATGTAGCTAAAGAGAAATTCACATGAAGAATCTTAAAATCTTACGTGTTCATTTAATGTACCCTCTCTCTGTCATCATGTGGAAAGGCACTTGTGTGAGTGACTGAGCTTGTCGTGGTGGCATGTTGAAATAGTCATCAGAAATATACTTGGGACAGCAAATGTAAGATTATAATAAAATTTCAAAATGAAATAAAGTCATCAGCAATATGTTTGGGACAGCAAATGTAAGACTATTATAAAATTTCAAAATGATGCTCTCAATCAGCTCCGTTCTTGTAGATTCGGCCAAGTTTTCTTACAAATTTCAACTTCACCCCGAGTCGAAATGCTCGACTAGGAATTTAGGGGACTCATGTTGATGTCTATTTTACCGAGCCGAGTCTAATAGTGATGGAGCACCAGAGATGTAGCTCATGGCTTACTATTCCATCGACCCGGCCTGGGCCGCCTGGCCCTAGTAGTGTGATCTCCTAAGGACAGACCCGACTGCCACGCACTATAACAGAGCCGACTTGATGTCTTACAGTCTACAGAGCATGGCAAGTCCGAGACACGCTTCCTAAATTCCTTAGCTGGAGGGTCAAAGTCCGGTGACCCATCAGCAGAGAAGTGAAACAATTCCTTTGCGCTTTCCAAGGATCTAGATGTCATTCTAAGATGATTGCCGGTGGCCTCCCACTGGTTAAGGAGGAATCCCTAGGCCCACTAGCCCCCAAGCCGACCCAAACACGAAAGACCTGACCTGAGACCCGCCTCGGGTCTCCCTTTTACTTATTCAAGGTTTCCCTATAAGGTTTCCTTATAAATATAGGGTTTCCCAGCCTACAAAATTCTCCTAAGCAATATGCCAATATTACTCTCGAAAAAATATTTATTGCCTTTTCCTTTACTATTCAGAAATATACACTGTCCTAGGCATTCAAGAGTAATTGGCTAGCACCACATCAGTCTCCGAGTCTTATCCTTCTCTTATTTGCTTTTTTTTTTTCTTTCTCTTATTTACTGTTATTTACTTTCTAAGGTACTTCAATACAACGTGAAGGAAAACCTGAGCCGAGAAAACCTTACCTTGCGACCCAAGCAACCCCATGTTTGTCGTAGGAAGGTCTTGCCCCATTCCCCGCACCTAAAAGTGGTTCCTAATGACAAGGCACAGTGAGTTGGTCACAACGGAGCCACCCGTCAACATCACTCACCCACTTTGATGGCAGCAATGATGCTAAGTGGAAGGCTAAGATAAAAACCAGCCTTCGTTCGGGCCAATGATGATAAGAGTCCGGTATAGTATTGAAAATGGTTGGATTCTCCTCCATGTCCCTCATTTAGATAAATTTGCGATACCTTTTGCTGCTACGGTTGAAGCAACGCAGCTGGCTACCAATCAACTATCCAAACCATTTTATGACTGGGATTATCATAAATTATTTACTTTATTTTTTGGTGAAAATTATTTACCTTATTTAATTACATATGGAAGTTTATTCATTCGTATTTCCTAAATAGAAGATACAGAAAAAGAATCAGCTCCAGGTCTCCTGATATAGCTTGATTCCGTTAGTAAATCAATTGAAGTGACTGAATGTGGAGAGAGTACAACATCCACTTCCTCACCAGCCTTCTCAAGTAGACCCCGGGTCAGTATCACCTGCATTTGATTACAACTCAAGTAAAAACTCATAACCAAAAATGACATCTATTACGCTCAACTGTTATTTCATATTTTACCAGTTCCCAATGAGTGACCATAACTAGTTTAGCTTAATGGGCTCGTTAGTGTGATTGGATTAGATTGGACAACTCGTTAAATTTAATGTATTTTGAATGTGAAAATAAAGGGATTTCATTATAAGTGGACTAGTGGGTGTAGAGATAGAAAAAACTTATCTAATCCATTCCTTTTTAAAATAGTAGGATTAGAAAAAGGTAAGTTTCCTTTTATGTCTAATCCTATCTAATCCTCTATCCATGAATGAGCATCCATTTTCACATTCAAAATACATTGAATTTATCCAATCCAATCCAAGCCTGCTCAACAAACACCAACACGAAAGATAATAAGATACCTTTTTTGGCTCATTTAAGGAGTTTTCATCCATCAGGTTGGTAGATGTAAGCACAGTCTTTGTTGACCCAGATAAATTAATGGAATTAGGCTCCAACCCATCCACAACAACCTTGAGATTCACTGAGTTGCCCCCGAAGTTCACAACCTGCACGAACAAATAATCGTTGCACAGTCATAAAATGTCAGCAGCATCTTGGTAGACAACTGTTGAAAGTCGAACTTATCGGGTTTTAAATTTAACTCGGTCAGTAAGATAAGATCAATCTCTAAGCCTAAAACCTCCATGTAATAAAAGTAACAAAATATAGCATGCACATCACTAAATGTTAATAAAATGTATAAGTTTCAACTCCTACCACTGGATTTCAAAATAATAAGACTTATGCAGAAAATAATTGCACAAAAGGTTCATTTGAAATTCAAATGGAATTGTAATTTGACAAAAGGTGCATACTAAAGCAGTACAGAAAACACAATAATAGACAAGGAAAGATGATTAAATAAAAATACTAAGAAAGGAATCAGGCTGAAAAACAATTGTGAAATTAGAAAATACTTGATAATAGCAACCAGAACACAATCCCAATTAAAGCCTCATAAACTAGTGTAGAACTCACTAAGATAATATGTACTAACCAAACCAAATACCTTTATTCTCAGGTACGTGTTCTCATCTTCTGAATTTGTCCAGGAAATGGAAGATGCAAGAAGTGAAGAAGAATCTGTTTGGAGTGTTGAATTAAAAATAGTTGCTCCACTTGATTCGTTAAAAAGACATTGCACCCAGTAGCTAGGAGTCCCATAAACGTGTGAGGAGTTAAAGACGATTGCATCCGGGTTCCATCTTGATGACAGAGAAGTTTCCAATATAAGTAACAACTCAACAGCAATGATCCTCGTTTTGAAAACTTAAAAATTATAGTATTAATAATGACAACATAAGAGGAAAGATAATGAGATGTCGAGAGTGTACCGCCTGTCATTGGTATTCACAAAGAGTGGTGCATAACTTGCCATCTCAACAACATCACTGCGTTTAAGAGACAAATTAAAATGCAAGTACTTAGGAGCTGCCCATATTTACAATTATAGAAATATCTTTGGAAAAACCAGCTTTAAAGATGATGACCCTAGGTTCCATGTATACAAGTTAAAGAAAACAAAAACAAAAGAATAATAGCCAAGAAAACTTCCAGTGCTGAAGGTTATATCAAGGAAACGCATATCAAATTGATATTATCCGGAGGCCTTCTATGATCTAATACACACAATCACATTAAAAATTTCTTCTAGTAAAAGGGTTGATGAAAATAAAGTGATTCAATTAATAGAAGGCCTCCCTGATTCCTTGATGAACTCTTTTTCAAGCACTAGAATTTCTATTCTGAAGAAAGAATTTAGCTTTAGAATTAAATCTAAATGCCAAAGCATTCCAACATGCATTTGTCAATGAAAACCCCCGTCTTTTAAATCATCCAATAATCCAAGCTACTCGGAAACCCATCATGAATGACATTTTTCTTATCATCAGATTCCTGGACCATTCCCAGCACTCAACATCTTTAGCTTCCAATTGCAAGGAAAACTGAAGTGCAGAATGCAGGAAATATGATAACACGAAGAAATGTGCCAACCCAACAAAGGTTGCGACAGGCAGAAATGCATAAAGTATGAAATTCTTTCTCAAGGAGAAATATTGTATTTTGAATTATCTAATAAAGAATCTTTACGTATGTGTAGACATGAGTGCATAAAATACAAAAGGTCGTAAAAATTATGCATATTTTTCCTTCTGGAAATTTGAAGAAAAACAATTACTTATATGGAGCACACTGTATGCATTTTGGAAATTATTACAGGGGAATAAAAAAAGAAAAATCCTGAAATGCTACTACAAACCTGTTCTTTTCCAGCCCAATGAGAAATCCGGCTTCAGCCAATGCTGCAAAAAGACTTCCTGTTCCAGCATCTTTTCCAGTCACAGCATATTCACTCACAAAAGCCTGGTTATATATTGAATGCTAAGAATCAATAGGTGGGAATTCAGAGCAGGCTAAATAAAAAGAAGTCACCTTACCCACCTTTGGACCATTCCTTGGTGAATGATCAAACTGATGAGCCATAGAAAACAAATTGTTGGCAGATGTATAGATCTAAACAAAAAACAGAGGTTAAGACTCCTATCTATCACAAATGCCACTCCATCACAACCCCACTGAAAACATTGAACGACTCATGTGCCTTCCAGAACCAGGGTTCTTCATTGTAAAATAAAATTCATTAGCATTAATACAAATGGTGGGGTTAGGAAGTTTACATGAAAATCATACATATCAGCTGGATGATCCAACTTTCGAGAAGAACCATCACAGTTTGAAATAATTTTGATGTCTGGATAGGCACTTTTTATAGCACTATAGAACTTCCGGTAATTTCCTGGTCAAGTAAAAGAGAAAAAGCATAAGTCTTATCGGGAATTATTTTTGTTAAAAAACACCCAATCAGTTATTGAATGCTACAATGCAGCAACTCTAACATTGTATAAAAGTATAAAACCCAGGCAATTCATCATGTTTTAGGCCCAATTTGACGAAATGTCAACCATGTCAGTAGGTATAATTGATCAAATATAATTTGCTCAATCTGACCACATGTAAGCAGATTTCTTAAGAATACATAAAGACCGTTGCATCACAATATAGAGACTAAAGCCCCTCCGTCCAATTCCAATTGCTTTTGGGTTTTAAGCTCCAACTTTAACAAGTCCCTTGGTTCTACAACCATGGACTTATAAATTAGTTTGGATGAAGTAACAGATTACATAACTAAGGTTCAATTCAAATGACTGAGTGCTGATAAAATTAATATCCTATATGAGTTGCACTGAAATCAATGTGCAAATTATGCATTTAGAAGTCTTCTCTTTCGAGAGTTTAGGAAGTGATGGGGAAGTATGTCATATAGGTTGGAAGAGAAAGATTTTCAAGTTTTGGCACGTCTGCTTATCTAATAAATGAAAGGACTCCATTATTATATGGAAAATAAGTGGTGCAGCATAGCCCAATGTTGCAAAATGAAAAAATCAAGTGCTTTTTCATAGAAAGGACTGGTAGGACATGAAATCATTTGGAAGAAAGTCAGATTTAATCAGAACGAATTTTCTGAAGGCATATTGAGAATTTGCAATCAGTTGGTATACATTATTTCAGCATTGAAAATATGCATACAAAAATTTAAAACTGCACTAAATATCATCCACTTTCATGCACAAAAGTGAAGTTATGCATGGAGAAAGTATCCGTCGCGCGCCTTGTATGCACAAAATCAATATGTTTCATCTAATTTAATAAACACCAAGAAGTAACAACTACAAAATTCACAGACCTAGGTAGTTTGTTTTTCCGCAATCCTCATTCCCAACAGCAACATATCTCAAATCAAATGGTTCTGGGTGTCCCATTGCAGCACGAAGAGATCCCCATGTAGAATTAGCACTACCTCTTGCAAATTCAATACCATCAAGAGCTTCCTGTAAACAAGAATACATGAAATCTAACCCATTATTAGGGATTTATTAATACAAAAATGTATAACAAGAAAATTGAGACATAAATTTAAGAAATTTCTCTCCATCATTCATCTCATTTGTGTTCACGAACATCAATAACAAGTAAACCACTGATAAATATAATAAGTTGTTGAAGTTCTGGTTCCACATTGAAAGTTCAAGGAAATGTTTTCCAGTTTATAATAAGTTATTTTACTGCAATATGTCACAATTATTCAGAGGTGCACATCTTCTAATGGAAAATATGAGGTTTAGCTTGGAGAACAATGAAGTCGTTTCATAGTGAAAATAAAGAATAAATAGTTTTTTTTTTTTTTGCAAATCTTATGCATTTTATGCCTAAGCACACACAGTTCGGTCATAGATTGACAAGGGTTAAGTATTTTGAAAAACATAAGTGTCATTGGCCTATATTCGTTTAAATTGAAATGTAGAATCCAGACAGTGGTTAATGTGAAAACATATCAATTTTACTACCAGTTAGTCAGTTACTGATCGGCTAAGAAGAAATGATGAAGCCATATAGGCATACCTGTACAAATGGTAAGACACTGGAAGTCTGAACTTGATCATTGTGACTGATTCCTATGAAATTGATAAAGTCATTAGTGGTAAATATAAATCTAAGGACAAAAAAAAAATAATAAAAAAATGCAAAGCATTAAAAAATTGTGAAGTACCATTATTGAAAACCCATATTGGCAATGAACCAAGGTCCTCTGCTAGCTGCAGAAAAATGTTTTTAAAATCTGTAATCTACCAAAGCAGCCTTTAAACCGAAACTCCGAGAATTTTGAACAATTGAATTCAACAAGACACCTACTTGGAGAAACTCGAAATGACCAAGTCCATCGTCAGTCCAGTACATCCAAACATCACCGAAGTGTCCAGGTCTCTCTTCCCAGGGTCCAATTGTTTCTTTCCAACGAAATGCATTTCGTAACCATTCGCCTTCAACAAAACAGCCACCTGACCCAACATACAGAAAATAAAAGCCAACTAGCGTTAGTTTGAATTCTCTTAAAAATGGATTACCACATTAGAAGATAATTCATTATTTACCAAAATAACCAGGAATTTTTGGAACAGTTTGGCATTTTAAAAGTATCCCAAATTGTCCTTTCCAAGAAGTCAGGAGACACTTCAATATATAAATCTACCTGGAAATCTGACAAATCGAGGTTTTAAATCAGCTAACATTTTGGTAAGGTCCTTCCGAAATCCATGTCCCTGAGACATAAATTGTTTATTAAAGAGTAAAACCACACATCAGGTAATCAAGTTGTAAACAATTTCCTTACAAGTTACACGTTCAAAGCTGGAAAATAAATAAAGTTACAGGCATAAACTTTAATAGCATTAAACTTCTGCCTCGACCAAATTACCAACCTTGTATGCATGTATCTCTCATTTTCATTTTATAACATTTCAGATTTGTTTTTGACTTTCAATGATAACTAACAGAATTTAATCATTGAATGACACAGATCTATGAATTAAGACCTATCATTAAAATACACTGTGTCCCTCAAATATTTCTTATCAGAGGGATACCTCGTATGTATATATGTATGAAGTCCAAAGAAAAGTACACCATGAAGACGATATGCAACCAAGAAAATCCAAATCTAGAAAACAATGTTCTAGAACCAATATAAAAGATAGGTGGTGAAAGGACCAAGCTTCTTTCAATTTCATACTCAAGCCCCTAGTATGAACTTCAAGTTATACTAATGTAGACTACAATTTTGTGTATATATGGGACGCAATTAAGCTAGGATCACAACAGAGAACCCTATACTTTACCTGTAACCACCATGGGAGACACAAATCAAGTGATTAAACACGACTAAATATTGATGGCAATAATCATTTGATGAGCATGGATGAATTTGAGGGGAAACAAGGTACCTTATATGTATCTAATGGCATGGCTGACACTTGATCAAACCATATCACCCCTTTTCTTGTAGTTGTCAATTGCAGTCTTGAATTTGGATTTGTTCCTTGGGCTTCCAAGAGAAGCTCAAATTTTGTCCAGTTTGAAACTTCTGAGCCGGTAGCTCTGCAAATGCAAAGATGATAAACTGTTTGACTCTCAAATGCAGAATACAATTGTTTAGTAAGCACCTCTTGATTAAGATAAATATCAGTAACAAAAAGTGCTCACATAATGTTAGCAGCAGCAAGTTTCTGCAACCCATCTGAGCCTGTCAATGATACAGATACATTGATTGATCCAGATGAACGGACATAAAGAACTACACTGTAGTTCTTCCCTTTTTCAATATTCTGGACAAATAAGCAAAAAAGACCAGTGGCAAAGAGTCAGAAAGCAAAATTATGTACATATGGGCATGTACGCAGGAGGTGGTTGTTTCGGTTTGGTTCTTGTGTGTATTACAACAGTTAGGAGGCATTAGCAAAAAATAACCATATTTCCCAAAACATATCACACACAGAAGCACATGAGGTTTTTCCAATTTGTAAATGGAAGAAAAAAAGAGGAGGGAATAAAGAGCTAAGGTTTAGATGAGGTGTTGAGAAGTGTAAAGATACCATGCCCCAGAAGCCAGGGTTATAAATTCCAACACCACCAGCTGGACATCTATTGGAGCCTTCGCTTTCACAAAGAACAACCATTCGAAGTGCAACTTTATTGCGTTCAAAACATGAAGAACGGTCGGTTGACACAATCAAAGATGACTCATTGCCAATTATAGACCACGGATGAATGTTGGAAGGAACATTAGGGCCCCCAGATTCAAAACCTGTGGGAAAATGTTATTAGTGAATATAAGCAGCAGCCTCGATAGTTGGTTAACTATAACATTTGGCATACAGTAAATTCTACATTAAATATAATTCCTGTACAGATTGATTAATCCTTAGTCATTCAAACCCCTTGCCAAACCCCTTATGATACTTTATATGAATTCAGAAAGTGAGCCAGATAAAGGCGCAAATCAGTGTGATTGATACCCGAAAAAAGCGAAGAACATTCTGTATTTTGTACTCAAAGTAGGCGCCACATTTGCATAAGCAGGTATCAATCACATTTATTGACCCAAATACAAAGGCCTAATTAGTAAGCATCTTAATCAAAATAGTGAAAAGTTCATCCAATATGCCACCAAATGACAACCCTCCACTCCCAAAATATAAGAACAGAAAAAATATATTCAGAGCGTCCGGAAGTAACCTCTGTTGCTAACAAGCTCAGCCCATAGCCCGCCAGCACCAGCATGGTTAATCTCCTGCATTCAGCATAATCCTATGGTTAAGCATAATCCTATGTTCAAAGCTAAAGGCTATTGTTTATGTAATCAATTAAGTAAGAGAAATTAGCAGGTGAAATAAGCTAGTGAATCATTAAGTGAAACAAAACGTGATTCACTGCAAGGCAGCCATAGCCAATAAAGTAAATAAACCTCAAAGAAGATTCCAAAGAGTGTTTGAGAAATTGGGCGTCCCGAGGCTTGAGAAGCATTGACAACGAGCTTTGCTGTCTGGTTTGTATCAACTCCAACTTCAACAGCAAAAGATTGATGGGCAAATAAAAGCAAGACATACAGAAGCCGAAGAAGATAAATCCCCATTGCTGACGCTGGACAAGCAAGAAAAGAATAATTTAGTTAATGAGTAAGTAAAGCTAGTTGATTATACTCTATATAGAAAGAGATTACCTGAAAATGGAATTACAAGTCCTAATGATCTCCAAGCGGCCAGGCCCAGGAAGGAAAGCCTCAATTATTTTTTATAATTAATCGATATTTCCAAGAGGACATATCGAGATAAGAAGAAAAATGGCTGCCAATGGTGATCGAGCAAGTGGCGGGTGGTGTTGACTCTCTCTTCACGTTGTAACTCTATCGCGATATATATTATATATACAGAGAGAGAGAGAGCGCGAGGAATTTGAATAGGATAGTAACTAGTAAGCAAACCAATTTAAATAGGCAATCCAAGAAAGGAAGAAAGCAAAAGATTAGAGTGTAGAGTGTAGAGTCGTCCGTCGTCTTCGTCGCGTCGCCGGTCCCATTCCTGCCTTATCGGTCGGATTTTGTTGACCTTGCTTTCACGTAAGCAGGAGCAGCCAGCCCATTCCAATCCCTCGTCCTCGTCGCGTCGCCGGTCCCATTCCTGCCTTATCGGTCGGATTTTGTTGACCTTGCTTTCACGTAAGCAGGAGCAGCCAGCCCATTCCAATCCAATTCACACCAATTCAGCCACCAAGTGGGCGGAACTAGATTGAATTAGGTAAGATCAGACGAAATTTATCCCTTTCAATTATATTATTTTAATTGGATCAGATTTTATGACTTTTTTTTTCTACATGTACGCTCTTAATTCCTCTCATTCTCTTATATATAATAAACACGCGGCTAATTTTATATTTAAAATACATCAATTTGACTTCCGATGCTTAGGCGGGTCGTTGATTAGTCAGAATTCCATCTTTAAATATTATTCATCGAGTTCTAATTTAATCGTTAATATTATTAAACGTTTGGTATTATTTATTGATTAGATTTGAATTCAAAGAAGCCGATTTTAGGTGAATTTGGATATATAAAAAAAAATTGACTTCGTTAACTAAACGAGTTTAATCAGACGTCATTTCCGCTGCGGGTGGAATACAAGCCAAAGCCGCAAGCAATTCCTTAACTTTGCTTGAGAGTCGAGGTTTCAGTTAACCAAATCAGATATTTCGCTCGCTTTCTTTAGCGGTAAATTTGTCATGTTGTTTTTGTGGGTCCCCTCTATTCATTACCCAAGCGACCAAGCGAGTAGAGACACCTCAACAAACATGCAGTAAAATACTTAACGACAACGTCACTGCGGTAAGTGGGTGGGGACTGTGGACACCTGCCGTAATGGAGCATTCTACATTTCACATCGGCGCTGGGCTTCCATTGTCTGCCGTGCAGTCACACGCTACATAAAAATCACGCTCTACGTGTTTTCCAAATATAGGGTGCTTCACGCACTCCATGCACATCTACATTAGCCTCCTGCACCTACTTAAATAGTTTTTTTTTTAATTTTTTAAAAAAATTAAATTTAAATAATTAATAAATAAATAATTATCCAAAAATTGTATAAAAAATAAAAAGAAATTAAGGGAATTAACTGCCCACTATCTCTAGACTATATTAATATGTTAATTCATTAAATTTTTAATTAATTTTTTTATTTTACTTAATTTTTTTCATTTTTTAAATTAATTTTCAGAGTTTTCATTAATAGGCATTTGTATTTAAAATATTTGAGGTAGGGAGTGATGTTAACTGCCTCAAATTCTCTCGCTTCTAAAGTTGCACAAGGGGGCCTCCCTTGAGCTAAAGCCTATTTTTTCTCTTTTTGAAACCTATTTTTTGCATTCCATAAATTATTTGTTGCATTCCATTTTTTTATATTAATGTTCTTATTTTATTTATTAATCGAACTTTCAACTTAATCCTCTTCTTTTAAATTTGTTATATTTTATTTTTCTTTCCTTTGTTTATATAAAACATTTGGGAATTCTTCTATTTTCCTTTCTGTCCTAATCTTCTGCTTCAAATCTCACCTACTTTCTATTTTCACAAGTACGAATATTATACTTTTTCCATTAAAGTATAATAGCAGTTTAAAATTGCTGGAATTATATGGACATTTTATTATATATAATATATATATATATATGATCAAAAAAGTTCGTTGCAATATGACATTAGGATGAATATGTGACAATAAATAGTAATGATTATGGATGGTTAAATTATTGTGAAATTTTAAATTTATATCAAATAAAGTAAATTAAGAGGCGAGGGGTAAGTTTGATTTATAACAAAATAAGAAAACATTGAAATTAAAAAAAAAAAGTGGAGTACAGTAAGTAATTTGTGGAATGTCAAAATCAACTCTCACCCTCGCTTCCTATTCTTTTATGCATCATGATTTGAAGATCTTTTTTTCCTCTTGAGAGGTGATTTCAAGAATCAATCAACTGGCAAATTCATAACCAAGGCGACGAATTCATAACCAATGCGAAGACAAATTCAGCCAAGGGAGACTTACTTTTCATGATGCTGAACCATCTTACTAAAAGTTAGCTAGGCTAATGGAATAAGAAAAGTATTCATCTGCTATGTACCTTCAGGTCAGGGCCGGCCATGGCCTAGGGTGGCAAGGGCGGGCGCTCTGGGCCCACGAACAAGGAAGGCCCAAAAATTTAAATTTATCTTATTTTTATGGGGAAAAAAATAAAAGAATATTTAAAATTTTGAAAAATATTTAAATTGAATTTAAAGAATTATTTTATTAAAAAATTGGGCTCATATTCTTGAAATATTATAAGAGTTAATTCTAATTAATATATACTTATAAGTCATTAAAACTCTAACTCTAAATTTTTTAATAAAATTTCACAATTTCTTAAAAATATAATATTGCAAAAATGACTATATTTTCTATGTATGATTGATGTGCTTAAATTCTTTAATTTTTTTGGTATATTGTGAGGAGGATGAAAAAAAAAATTAAAAGTTGAAAAAATTATTAATTTTGTGTATGTAAATATATATTATAGGGGTACTTTTATAATTTTCGCCTTAGGCCTCTAATTTATTGGACCCTTCTGGTGAGAACCTCTAATTACTTAGAGTCACACTCTCCCCCGATTGGTGGATGAAATCTTCTTTCCTTTTAGAATTCTTTCTCCTACACACATTTGCCCCCTTTCACTAGAAAGGAAAGAATAATCTTCAAAATAAGTATATATTAATGTAATTTCTTTTGATATGATGTTACAATAATACACCAATTCATCCTCTTGATTTTATAATAATAGAGATGATATAGTCTTCATATTGAAGAAATTCAAACAAAATTAACGGACAACAACAAATTAATAGCAAAGATAGAGAAAATGGTTTCTAAAACATTCAATAATCCAAGGGTTTTGGACACTTATTAGAGTTTAATACCTTTGCCTCCACTGCATATCTACTTGAAAATGCTTGTTTATTGATTTGGCCTACTTGAATTGTAAGACCTGTGTCCTGGAGGGAACGGTGAACAATCCCACATTCCTGCGAGAGGAATGGTCTGGGAGGGGATTGGTGGTGTGCCTTAAAGGTGTAGGCACACACCTATCTAGCACGAGGCCTTTTGGGAGTTCATTGGCTTTGGGTTCGGTTGGAACTTCAAAATTAAGTGAGTTGAGGCTGGTGCAATTCCATGATGGATGACCCCCTGGGAAGTTGCACCGTAAGCTCCCGAAAACAAAACCGTGAGGGCAAGGAGGCCCAAAGCGAACAATATTATGCTAGATGCGCCAGGTCCTGACCGAGGAGGGTCGGGTCCTAACAGAATGGTATAAGAATCAAACCCCAACCGGGAATTGTGCTAGCGAGGACGCTGGGCCCTAAGGGGGTGGATTGTAAGACCCGTGTCCTAGAGGGAACAGTGACCAATCCCGCATTCTTGCGAGGGGAATGGTCTGGGAGGGGATTGGTGGTGTGCCTTAAAGGTGTAGGCACACACCTATCTAGCACGAGGCCTTTTGGGAGCTCATTGGCTTTAGGTTTGGTTGGAACTCCAAAGTTAAGCGAGTTGAGGCTGGTGTAATTCCATGATGGGTGACCCCCTGAGAAGTTGCACCGTGAGCTCCCGAAAATAAAATCGTGAGGGCAATGTCAAGGAGGCCCAAAGCAGTCAATATCATGCTAGATGAGTCGGGTCCTGACATGAATTTTGAGACAAAAGTTGAGCAAAAGTCGGGAGTTAGGAGAACTAACCAAGGATTGAAATATCGATATCGACAGATATATCGCTCGTCGAATTTACGGATATCTCGCCCCAAATATCGATATCGTTTACGGTCAACAAAAATGACGAAAATTGAGTCCAAATGACGGAAATTTGGAATGAAACTTTGGGAAAAACTTAAGTACCCAATAATGGTTATATAGGACTAATAAAAACTATAACATGACTTTGATATAATACATATACGATGAATCATATGATAGAATATAGGTTTGGCGACCACTAACAGTATAAAATCTTAAAGATTAACTTAAATTAAAACATAATTCTATTGATAATATTGCATTAAAAATATTGTACACACTGAACTTGATCAAAAACAAGTAGAGTGTCTAACAGCTTGCAAATTAGATTGGTCTTGATCTACCAAGACACAAAAGTTTTGCCAAGTGATGCTATTTGACCAAAAGGAAATGTATTGTTGGACATAGTATTCGTATATCTCCTTTGAATGACCTACTTTTCCTCCATAGATAGGGTAGTTCAGATTTACCCAACTAACTTCTCCATAATCTTCATTGACATGAGGATCTTCATAGCCTTCATAACCATGTGACATTTGAGGGAGATGGATGTCTAACTGGTGGTAACGATATGGACCATAAACATATGGATCATTTGAGTTGTTACTAGGATCGGTGCCTAAACTCATTAACTCAAAACTAATTGACATGGAATCCTCAGAAGATGGGTTTTCATAACCATCATATATGTTGCGTGTCCGAGTGTAATCTTTTCCAACACCACCGATTCCTACTCCTCTTTCTCTACAGCCATGATCATAATCTTGGGTGACATGAGTGAAATCCCCCTCTCTAGTAAATGGGCTCAAGGGTGCATATGTTTCAGTTACATGTTCATTTCCCCCGTCATCATCCCCTCCATCATCCTTGTCTTCATCGTTTGTCTCAACATCATCTCCTACATCATCATCATCATCATCTGGAGATTTATTTTGATGAAGTCCCTTACTAGTAGCATCAGCTCGTAAGTCACGTCTAGCGGTAGAACCAAGCATTGATCTCTCCCATGAAGACATCTCCCGCTCACTTCCTACGTCCTCACTCCCCACTTCTTCAGATAGCACTCTATCGACATTAACACCGTGTTCACTAGCAAAATGGGATACTCGAGGGTCAGGCCTTCCACTATCATCATCCAAGTGAGCTGGCATAATCCATGCTTGAAGTGGATCAGCCTTATTACCTTCCACGTGTTGACCAGCAATTTCCAAAAGGTAAACGTAGTCTTCTTCCACAACTTTACCAACTTCAGCTTCTTCATCTCTTAACTTGAGTTTCATGTTGTAATAACAGAAAACAAGTTGTTCTAACTTAGAATATGCGAGACGATTTCTTTGCTTTGTATGAATTAAAGCAAATGTACTCCAATTTTTCTCACGTGCCGAAGATGGTTTGTGATAATATACGAACTGCAATTTGTTGCAAGCTGGGAGAAGCTTGGCCATATAGTTCCCACCACTCAGCTGTCAATATCAAGTTTAATGTAAGAGGCATTATAAAGTGTTAAGTCATACAATATCAAGTTAAATGCAAGTAATATACCTGGGGGCATTTTCGTTCGTGATTGTACAGTCATAGGTGAAAGAAATATTTTCCGACCATCTCTAAAGTTGATCAACTACATTAAGGCCGATGTTAATATAATGTCATAGATGTACAGATTCAAAAATATCAAGGTTTATATATGGTAGTGAACTTACGTCTACTCCAAAATTTTGAAAACCCACTTGCCCATTTGGATTCAGTTTGAGGAATACTTGTTGAACTGATTGGACGAGGTAGGAGTCATGCCCAACACCTGCTTGATATTGATATCAGGGATTCAAGTAATAAGCTGCAAATCATGAATGAACTTTGCTTGGTAAACAACAATAAAATAAAATACTAACAAGTTCAATAAGATAGAAATATACCAGTGGCATGTAAGGGATGCACTAATGTTTTTTCTCATCGTTCCTGTATGATTTTAAGGACCTACTTCTTCCCTTTAAGACGGGTTATCTTTTCTTTCATTCGATTGAACATATCATACAACATTGGCATGGTTGGGACTACCTCTGTATCAACAATTCGAAGGATGCAATATAATGGTTCATATATTGATTGCATCATCTCCAAGGACTCCCAGAATCTTTGGTCGAGGATATGAGCCTCAACCCTCTTGCCTTCCACTTTCCTACTCAATGGGCTACCATGCCATTAATCACTAGTAAACAATCTTCTAAGGCAAACTTTATGCTTAACTATACTGTTTATACAAATATAGTTGGTATGCGAACTGAGTTGCACCAGGACAAACCAAGTCTCCTTGACAGAATTCATGCACCTTAGCTAGTAACCATAGATGATTATAAATGTAGTTAGTCACCTGCCTAACATTTTTTATGATGAGCACCATTGTCTCATTCTTCTCAATATCTTCAAATATTAGTTCTATACAATGGGCTGCACAAGGAGTCCAATAGATCGGATACGTCTTCATCAGTTCTTTTCCAGCCTTCTTGAAGTTCGACCCATTATCAATAACGATCTGTACAACATTTTGTACTCCAACCTCCTGAACAACTTCCTTCAATAAATTTTGTATGTACAAATAGTCTTTATGGAATTTGGAAGAATCAACTGACCTGAGAAATACAGTTGAACCCTTACTATATACCATGAAGTTAATTATGGATAACTTCGTTGGACCGGTCCAACCATCACACATTATGGTACATCCATAAGTTTCCCATTGTTGCTTTTGTTCCTCCACATACGCCGTCATATCTTCATATTCCATAGGAAGATATTTATTTTTCACTTCATATGGAGAAGGAGTGGACACGCCTTCACCTGCAAATCAAAACATAAGTTAGCAAATAATGCTATTTCATAAGTTAAATAAAACATATATCATAAATAAATTTATTAAATACCTGCTCGTTGGGCTTCAATAATCATATTCTTAAAATGATGGGAGTTGGCTTTATTTGGAGCCACACTTTCATATATAAAAAAATTGTTTATGTTTCGACCCAACTTCTCTTTCGTCCCTTTCCACAAGGATTTGACAGTCTTTTGTTGTAACGACCCGTCCTAAATTCCTAGATTAGATTAGTGACTAATCATGATTAGTGAGGTTAATCGGTGATTAGTTGAGCGAAATCGGAAGAACGATGCAAAATGACCGTTTTGCCCCTGGGCGTGGGCAAAAGGTTGACTTTTCATTCTGGCGATCAAATGAACTTTGACCGATTACTGTGACGTAGTTCGTGACGTCACGAGTTCATAGACAGGTGGCACGTTCAATTCCGACATTCGAGGAAAAAGTTATGACGTTCGGAACTTTAAGGGCAATTTGGTAATTTTGGTTAAAAAGGCAAATAGTTGACTTTTGGACTGGGAGGTCCGATGGCTGAGGACCGTTACGTAGGTCGAGACGATACGAATCCGTAGACAGGCGGCACGTCGAATTCGGACGTTCGACGACGAAGTTACGGTTCAAGGAAGTTTTGAGGAACTATTGCACGAATTACGAAACAGATACTTTTTGGAAATTAGTGGGGCCCAGATATTTTGGGGCAGGCCAATGGATGAATGACACTTGTCATCCATCCATTGCCCACCCAAATTAATACATGCATATCATCTTCATTCCCTTTGTTCTTCATCCATCCAACTTACCCGATCTCACACTTTGAACCCAAACCAATCCAATCCAAACCCCATCTGATCATGCTTGAAAGACCAAGGGATGGTAAGGAGTGCAAGCTGATGATGGTGGCTGGCAGGAGGCAACGCCGCCGTGGACGGTGGCCATGGACCGTGCAAGATATCGATAAAACCCATTTTCCTTCTATTTTCGAGTTGTGACATTATAGGCTGTTTTTAGTGATTAGGATGGGCTTATTGGATTATTAGGAAGGCAATAGGATGAATTTGATAATGGTTTGAGGCTGGGGAAGCCTAAGGGATAAATAGGATTTTTGAACCGTGAGGAGGATAATCGGGTTCAATGGTTTTCATAGGTTTTTGATGTTCTAATTCATATATTTAGATTCATATGGAGGTAAGGAAGATTATAGGATTAATTAGGGCTTGAATCAGACCGCAATAGGGGAGGAAAAACCGCTGGACCGGTCACGCCAGTCCAGTTGCAGAAAAGGACCGAACCGGCCGGTCTGAACCGGTTGGAGGTTGAAGACAGCTACAGTGCACCGGCGCGTGAGCCCACGCGCAGGGCCCTTTGGGCGGCACGTGGTAGCGCGTGGTGGGGAATTTAGGGATTTCTTCAACACATGAAATCTTCTATTCGATGTAACGAACATTTTGGGACAAGTTTCGTGTCGATCGGACACCGTTTCGATAATGTTCGGGGCATCGGAAGGTTTAGGTTCGGGATTTAAAATAGTTAAAAATTTGGGAAAATTATGGGGCTTTAGTGGGAGGTTAATAAGGTAGTTAGTAACCCTCTAGATTAATTTGGATAGGTTCGGGAGTCCTGGTGACGGTGATTATCTCGGGAGAGCCGTATGGCACGCAAATCAAGGCGGCAGCTCGGACGGTCTGTGAGTGGACCTTGTTTTCAAAATTGGTGCATGCATAAATATTTATTATATGTTTTTATACATGTTTTGTGATGCCATGAGTGCATTTGGATGTGTGGTTACATATAGGCACGTATTTCGAGGTTTCAGCTCTATACGGTGCCTATACGGGTTTGTATGTCTTTATTGGTCTAAATGAAATGGTTTTGGATTTCAAAAGGATAAACTCGGGTATGAGACCCATTTGGTTTGGTCTCGGTCATATGACGCTATTGAGAACCTACGGGTTTAAATCGTGGTCGCGACGGGTGCTATGTGCACGGCGACAGACGATACGACGCTCGCCTCCGGATTAGGATGTGTTCCTACCGGAGAGGTCACAATGCACGTTCTGTGGTCGGGCAGCCGATGGAGGCTCGACTTCGGAGTGCTGATGGTTTAGGATAACGATCGGTGATGAGTGCACCATGATCTTGTGGTGGTCTCGTCGATTGATTCGTTCACGGCGACATACTAGGATTGAGGGTGGTCCTGGATGGATGGTTGCACACATCACTACGATCGAAGTCATGACTGACCCTTAGATATCGGGCACGGTGCCCAGCTGATGTCATATGTTCGGGCACGAGACCCAGTTGTTTTACATTGATGATTTCGGGTCAGGGACCCTAGATGGATTTCCAAGTTCATGGCGGTTTGTGGGAACCAGCATGAACCCTGGAAAGGTTATTGTGGTACATGACGGTTTATGGGAATCGGTAATGGAGGATGTTTTCTATATATATATATATATATATATATATATGAATGGCATGGATATTATGGATCATGACGGTTCAGGGGGACCGGGCATGAATGTGTATGTTATATGTATATATATGTTCATATACCTTCCTTTACTTTTATTATCTCCTCCGGGGAGGGTCGTTGGCATGAGTGGACCCCGAAGTAGTCACGGAGTACCGACTGAGTGGAGTCACCCCCCAGTTGGGTTCCTTACTCTCAGGAAGGCATGGATCGTAACCTCAGAACGGGTCATTGGTCTACGGACATTGACCTTGGACTCTGAGAGACTTGGGTTTGAGACCCCGAGTAGCACGCACGTAGCTTTGGAAACCATGACAGGATTGGTTGTGTGAATTATATGTATATATGATATATGATATGTGGTGTACAGGTTTCGGGAGGAGTCCCGTATGAATTTGAACAGTAGCCCGTATGGTTGGTATCTTTATGGTTTTGGGCTTAGTTCCCACCTATGATTCATTTGGTTAAATGGTTTTTGAATGCATGCATGCTTTTTAGTGAAGGGTACAAATGTCTTCGTTAAAACGTTTTTACAAACTATTGTTTTGTCCACTCACAACTTTTAATCTTTTGACTGCCCTTCAGGTTAACAACGGATGTGGACTGTAGCAGAGACCGAGATATCACATACCTCCTCCGGATCCTGGCGTACTCTGATAGCCCGAGAGGGCTAAGGTCAGAAATATCCCTTGTCTGACACTTTGTGTCAGACGGAAGCAGGGTCATCCCGCGTTAATCCCGGGGGGATTGGGATGGGTGCTGTCAAAGTGGTATCAGAGCAAGGTTGCTCATGTTACTCTGAATTCCATAGCATATTTTGCGCGATACTCCGTACGCAGGTCGAGGATGTGATATCTCAAGTGGCTACAGTTCGTTATCAACCTGATGGTTAGGGTGCCTCTACGATTGACAGGACCCGTCCCAATCCCACTGGGACCACCCGGGGACGTACCCCGCTCCCGTCTGACAATGACTCTAAACATACCAAAATTACCCTTAAATAAAAACCGAATACTTAAATAGATAGATAACGTACAACCACAGTGTTTAAAGCGATACTGTCAGACAAGGGAAAGTAAAATACAACATGTGAGCACACTAGTCAGAGTACATTTATTCGGTGCTCAACCTACCCACGAGTGGGTGTACAGGTGCACAGCTAGGCAAACTAAACCTCTGCCTCCTCCTCCGGGTCCTCCACCTCTATTTCCGTGTCAGGGTCTGGAGGGGTCAATAAAACAAGGGTGAGTGGGCCAAAAATAACAGTTTAGAAATCAATTTAATAATAAAATAATCATAAGGTTTTACCCCTTCGTTTTCCAAATCTTGCATGCAGTGAAAATATAATATCATAATGAAATCATAACAAATGAACCACAATAATAATCGAAAGGTGAAACTAACATATCAGTGCACTGTAAAACCCAACCCAAATGATGTCACGGTTCTAAGGCTACGCGTTGCCACTCAGGGTCTCACACCCGAGACTCTCTAGGTACATCAGCTCCCGGTATCCCGGTCACTGCCCGAGGTATATAAACATGCCTTCCTGAGAGTATGCAGCCCAACGGGGGTCAACTCCACTCAGTCAGAGCCCCGTGACTACTCTAGGGTCCACCCAGGCCAACGACCCTCCCTGGAGGAGACAATATACACAGGTAGGAAAGTACAGTACAATAACAGTATAGTTTACCCCATGTCCCCCGGACATCCCAAACAAAATCCATATATAATCCAGACGAGTCTCATGCCCAAAACATTGTAATAGCATATATAAACAGTTCATAAGACTCATCAGTGGAAATAGTAAAACAGTTTATGCATGCAAGCCTTTTATAAATCAAACAGCCCACTCACACTCGGTCCTTGCTGCTCAACGATCTCTATAAACCTGTATTATTATTCCTGAGGGTTACTTAAGGACCCTATAACATCAATACCAAGACCCTAGAACAGATCCGCCTCAAAATCGCATCCCAGACACTATTCTCGGTGCTTCAAACCCCATTTTGACTAACATAACGATCTCCGATCGACACGAAACCACCTCCATTGGATCCGTATCGTCGAAACCTTGAAAATGGTACCGGCTCCACCAAAATCACTGTTCACACGCGCCCCCACGCGCCTGGTCAACGCGTGGGTCAACGCTACTACAGTACTGCTGACGTCAGCAGTGACGTCATGCTGACGTCAGCATGACGTCATCACTGACACTTGTCAGGTGACACATGGCATGTTCTGATTGGTCCCTGGTCTGACAATATCTGACAGGATGACGTCATCATGACGTTAGAAGTGACGTCAGCATGATGATGTCATCATGCTACAGTACCGGGTTAGACCCGTTTGACTGGAACTGGGTCGCCGTCGACCCACGGCTTGACCCGATTCAACCGTACAATTCCGGCCACCATTTTCGACGGGGTTCATCCCTATAGGGTCGTCTAGGTCTGTTCTATGGTTCTACAACCTCAAACTAGAAAGAAAACGGGAGAAAACTCACCAGTTCGTCGTTGAAACTCACGGCCAACGTCCGATCGTCTTCTCCGGTGATCCACGCCGTGTCCGTCGTCCAAACCGGTCCTGATCAACTCGTCTCTCACCCTAGGACATTTCCATAAACAATAGATCGATTTCTAGGCATCAAAACAAGTTGGTTCGAAACAGGGGATCAAAACGGGGCTTTCGGGTTTTCGACCTTACCGCCGCCGTGTCGCCGCCGCAGGCCGCGCCGTCGTCCAGTTAAGCTCCTGGGGTCCTCACGGTGCAGACTGGAGCTTCCCCTACGTCGAGGTGATGTGGCTGTCGAGGTTTGCTTCTTGGACCCGTTTCCTTAGCGTTTCGGGTCTGAGTTTTTGGACGGGATTTTCAGGCGGGGAAATGGGCTGGTGGTTGCCGGTGTTGTACGGTGATGAAGATCAGATAATGGTGGTGCTGTGGGTGGTCGTCTGGTGGTGTGAGGGCTGCTGGTTCGTGTGTTTGGATTAAGAGAAAATGGAAGGAAGAAGCACGGGTGATGGGGGGATGAATGTGTGTTTGTGTGTTTGAGTGAAACAGACAGAGGATGATCGTGCATGAATAAGGAAAGCAGATGAAAATGAAGGGCTGGGATTCATTGGACAGGAGATCCAATGGCTGGAGTTAATTGGAGGGAAAAATAAATAATATAAAATGGATTAAATAGTGTAAGTTGCTTTATTGGAATAGTGTGAGCTTGGATGGGTGACACTTGTCACCAATCCATTGGTCGGATTTAAATATTAGGTTGGCACGGATTCCCGTAATAAATTAATATTTTATTCCATTGTTCTTGGTTCGTAAATTCTGCTAAAACGCTTCCTTGACCATAACTTCTTCATACGAACTCCGATTTCGGCGTGCCGCCTGTCTACGGATTCGTGACGTCCCGACCTACGTCATAGTCATGGGTCAAAGTCCAAATTGTTTCCCGGGTCAAAAGTCAAAGTTTCCCCCCTTCAGGGGCAAAATAGTCTTTTTACATTAAAATATTATTATTCTCGGTTCGGGTCGTTACAACCTACCCACCTTACAGAAATTTCGTCCTCGAAATTTACTCAAACAAGTGTGGGTACTGCCCTCTCATCAATTCCTCGGGTTCCCATGTCGCTTCCTCCACCTCGTGGTTCCGCCATAGTACCTTAACCAAAGAAATCGTCTTGTTCCTTAGGACCTTTTCCTTCCTATCCAGAACCTGTAATGGCCGTTCCTCGAAACTCAAATCTGTCATCAGTTCCAGTGGTTGTTCTGGCAGTGCATGAGAGTCATCCCGAAGATACTTCCGTAGCATAGATACATGAAACACGTCATGTACTCGGGAAAGCTCCGAAGGTAGTGCTAAACGGTAAGCCACTGGACCAATCCTCTCGACAATCTCATATGGTCTGATATAACGAGGACTCAATCTCCCACGTCGTCCAAATCGGAGAATCCCTTTCCACGGCGATAACTTTAAAAAGACAAAGTCACCAACCTCGAACTCCAAATCTCGGATCCGTCGGTCTGGATAGCTTTTCTGACGATCCTGGGCCGCCTTCAGTCTCTCCCGAATAACCCGAACTGTCTCCTGGGTCATACAGCTACCACTGCGGTTCTTTCTCCGATCTCCATCCAGCTTACCGGTGTTCTACACTGTCGACCATACAGTGCCTCATAGGGTGCCATCCCTATACTCGCATGGTAGCTGTTATTGTAGGAAAACTCCATCAATGGCAATTGATCAGCCCACGAATCCTGGAATTGCAACACACAGGCTCTCATCATGTCCTCGAGAGTTTGTACTGTCCTTTCAGACAGTCCGTCGGTCTGTGGGTGGAATGCTGTACTGAAGTGCAATTTCGTACCCAAAGTAGTCTGTAGACTCCTCCAAAACCTGGATGTGAAACGCGGATCCCGATCCGACACGAATAGCTGGGCCAAACGGTTGAGCTTGTACGTCTCACGTACAGGCAGAAAATGCGCTGATTTAGTCAACCGGTCCACTATTACCCAGACTCCATCAACTCCACTCCTTGTCTTCGGTAACTTGAAGACAAAGTCCATTGTAATATGGTCCCACTTCCATTGCGGAATTGGAAGTGGCTGCATAGCCCCATACGGACGCTGCCGTTCTGCCTTGACCTGCTGACAGATCAAACATTTGCTGACAAACTCAGCTATCTCCCTCTTCATCGTACATCTTTGTCCCTCTTGGATGCATAGCATAGGCCGAACTGTGGGCCTCGTCTAAAATCTCTCTCCTCAACTCTGGTACCGCAGGTACACACAATCTCCCAAGCTTCACTAATGCTCCATCGCCCCTGACGGAGAAATCTTGTCTCTGTCCGGATTCAACCTCGTTTCTGTAGTCACAGAATATCTGGTCCTGTAGTTGAGCCTCGATGATCCTGTCGACCAACACGGGTCGCACATGAAAGCTAGCCAACAAGGCTCCTTGATCGTCCATCCCTAACATAACTCCGCTCTTCCGAAGTTCCACTAGCAAAGGAAGATACACCAATCTCAAATGCGCAACTGATCTCGCCGACTTCCTGCTAAGTGCATCAGCCACAACATTTTCCTTGCCAGGATGGTACTCGATGGTACAATCATAATCCTTCAACAATTCCAACCATCTCCGCTGTCTCATGTTGAGTTCCTTCTGAGTGAACAAATGTTTAAGACTCTGGTGATCGGTGAATATTCGGCATGTCACGCCGAACAAATGATGTCTCCAGATCTTTAGAGCATGAACCACCGCTGCCAATTCTAAATCATGAGTAGGGTAGTTCAACTCGTGCGTCTTCAGCTGCCGGGATGCGTAAGCAATCACTTTTCCATTCTGCATCAATACACAACCCAAACCCTGCAGCGATGCATAACTATATACCACGAACTCTCCACTGCTGTCTGGTAATGCAAGGACAGGTGCAGTGGTTAATCGGAACTTTAATTCCTGGAAACTCTATTCACACTGCTCGTCCCATACAAACTTCACCCCTTTCCGGGTTAACCGAGTCAATGGTGCGGCAATTTGGGAGAAACCCTCCACGAATCTCCGATAGTAGCCTGCTAACCCAACAAAACTTCGCACTTCCGTCACCATGGTCGGTCTTGGCCAATTTGTCACAACCTCCGTTTTCTGAGGATCCACACTTATCCCCTCGGGAGATATAATGTGACCCAAAATCCAATACTATTTAGCCAAAACTGACATTTGCTTAACTTAGCATACATCTGCTCCTGTCGTAGTTTACCCAATACCATTCGTAAGTGTTCCTCATGAGCTCTGACATTCTTGGAATACACCAAGATTTCGTCGATAAACACGATCACAAATTTATCCAAGTATGCTCGAAAGACTCGATTCATCAAGTCCATGAATGCAGCTGGTGCATTCGTCAGTCCAAAGGGCATCACCAAGAACTCATAATGCCCATACCTCGTTCGAAAAGCTGTTTTCTGAACATCCCCCTCGGTTATTCTCAGTTGATGGTATCCTGACCTCAGATCTATCTTGGAGAAATATCGCGCTCCTCGTAACTGATCGAACAAATCATCAATCCTGGGTAAGGGATACTGATTCCTTACCGTAGCCTTGTTCAATTGCCGATAGTCCACACACAACCTCAAACTACCCTCCTTCTTTTTCACAAATAAGACCGGCGCTCCCCATGGTGATGTACTGGGTCGGATAAACCCTAGATCCACCAGTTCCTGTAATTGGATTTTCAATTCCCGTAGCTCTGCCGGTGCCATACGATACAGTGCTTGTGAAATCGGTCGAGTCTCGGGGAGTAACGCGATCGTAAAGTCGATCTCCCTGGGTGGTGGTAATCCAGGTAAATCTCCTGGAAAGACATCAGGAAATTCCCGCACAATCGGAATATCCTCAATACTCAAAGATTCAGCCGTAGACTCTACCACATAAGCAAGATAACCCTGACACCCCTTCTGTAAAAGTTTAGTAGCTGTGAGTGCAGATATTACCTTGGGTGATGCGTCTCCACACTCCCCCTGAAATATCACTTCCGGTAATCCCGAACCTCTCAAAGTCAACCGCATGTTACTACAGTCGATGAGTGAATTATACTCCGACAACCAATCAACTCCAAGTATCACATCGAAATCGTGAACATTCATCAGAATTAAGTCTGTCGGAAATTCGACTCCCTCAATCTCCACAGGACAAGCTCGTATCTCCTGGTTCACTTGGTAGGTCACACCCATTGGTGTCCCCACTCCCATCTCGTGCTCAAGTGCGGTCACCTCACGGCCCAACAGACTCGCACAACGCGGTGAAATAAAAGAATGAGTTACCCCCGAATCCATCAATGCACGAACAACCATGCCATAAATATGTACAGTACCTGTCAACACTCCCGGAATGGATCTGGCCTGCTGCAGGGTAACAGCATAAACACGAGCCATAGACTCTGCAGGTCGTCCCCGTCCTCTAGCTCCTCGATCACGGCCACGCACAACACCGCGTGTCCGGCTGCTGTCAGTCTGAGATGCTGAGCTCTGTGCTGGCGTAGTACTGCCTCGAATCAGTGGACACTCAGAAGCATAGTGCCCCGGCTCACCACACGCGAAGCATGTGACCTCCCTAGGTCGACCCGAGTATCCTCCCGGTGAGATGCTCATCGGTGAGTACGACCGCTGCCAAGCTCCAGAACGCTGTCCAGACTGCTGAGGACTCCTGAACTGACCAGAACGTCCTCGGCTGCCAGAAGAAGAAGATCCACCAGAATGTCCTCCCTTCGAGCCACGACGGCCCGAGAATCCCAAGTGAGGGCGATCACGTCGCCGTGTCTCCCCCTCAGCTCGCTGACGAGCCAGGATACTGTTCTCAACCCTGGTCGCCGCATCAGTCAGATCCCTCATGGAAGCAAAGGGTGTTGCAGTCACCATCGCCTGAATCTCAGGTCGCAGGCCCCACTCAAATCTGCGACATCGATCTGCCTAGGTGATCACGAAGTTCTCAGCAAAGCGAGACAACATCAGGAAGGTCTCCTCGTACTCTGCTACAGTCTGATCTCCCTGCCGGAGTTGCAGAAACTCCGCCTCACGGGCGTTGCGAAACGACCGTGGATAGAACTGGTTGAGAAACCGCTCTCGGAAGGTCTCCCATGGAATGGTGTGAATAGTCCAGCCGGCCAAAACAAGGTTATGCCACCATCGATAGGCGCTCCCATCCAGTAGGAAAGTCGCCAGTACGACACGCTCCTCCGGTGGACAGTGCATGACCTCGAAAATCCTCTCCCAGCGGTCAATCCACTGGTGTGCTTCCTCGGGGTCGGTTCCCCCACTAAAATGCGTAGCACCCAGGCGCTGAGCCCGCTCAATGCTCGCAGTGTCTCCATTTCCTCCATTGCCCTCGTCAACACGTGCACGGGGTTCACGTCGGGGAGGCATATCCAACTGTTAAGAGGAAAACAGGTTAAAAGACATCGAAAGCGACCATGTACAAAGTACAAACCGCTAACCTAGTACTCTGACTACTAATCCTAATGCTCTGATACCAAGCTGACAGGACCCGTCCCAATCCCACTGGGACCACCCGGGGACGTGCCCCGCTCCCGTCTGACAATGACTCTAAACATACCAAAATTACCCTTAAATAAAAACCGAATACTTAAATAGATAGATAACGTACAACCACAGTGTTTAAAGCGATACTGTCAGACAAGGGAAAGTAAAATACAACATGTGAGCACACTAGTCAGAGTACATTTATTCGGTGCTCAACCTACCCACGAGTGGGTGTACAGGTGCACAGCTAGGCAAACTAAACCTCTGCCTCCTCCTCCGGGTCCTCCACCTCTATTTCCGTGTCAGGGTCTGGAGGGGTCAGTAAAACAAGGACGAGTGGGCCAAAAATAACAGTTTAGAAATCAATTTAATAATAAAATAATCATAAGGTTTTACCCCTCCGTTTTCCAAATCTTGCATGCAGTGAAAATATAATATCATAATGAAATCATAACAAATGAACCACAATAATAATCGAAAGGTGAAACTAACATATCAGTGCACTGTAAAACCCAACCCAAATGATGTCACGGTTCTAAGGCTATGCGTTGCCACTCAGGGTCTCACACCTGAGACTCTCTAGGTACATCAGCTCCCGGTATCCCGGTCACTGCCCGAGGTATATAAACATGCCTTCCTGAGAGTAAGCAGCCCAACGAGGGTCAACTCCACTCAGTCAGAGCCCCGTGACTACTCCAGGGTCCACCCAGGCCAACGACCCTCCCTGGAGGAGACAATATACACAGGTAGGAAAGTACAGTACAATAACAGTATAGTTTACCCCATGTCCCCCGGACATCCCAAACAAAATCCACATATAATCCAGACGGGTCTCATGCCCAAAACATTGTAATAGCATATATAAACAGTTCATAAGACTCATCAGTGGAAATAGTAAAACAGTTTATGCATGCAAGCCTTTTATAAATCAAACAGCCCACTCACACTCGGTCCTTGCTGCTCAACGATCTCTATAAACCTGTATTATTATTCCTGAGGGTTACTTAAGGACCCTATAACATCAATACCAAGACCCTAGAACAGATCCGCCTCAAAATCGTATCCCGGGCACTATTCCCGGTGCTTCAAACCCCATTTTGACTAACATAACGATCTCCGATCGACACGAAACCACCTCCATTGGATCTGTATCGTCAAAACCTTGAAAATGGTACCGGCCCCACCAAAATCACTGTTCACACGCGCCCCCACGCGTCTGGTCAACGCGTGGGTCAACGCTGCTACAGTACTTCTGACGTCAGCAGTGACGTCATGCTGACGTCAGCATGACGTCATCACTGACACTTGTCAGGTGACACGTGGCATGTTCTGATTGGTCCCTGGTCTGACAATATCTGACAGGATGACGTCATCATGACGTTAGAAGTGACGTCAGCATGATGATGTCATCATGCTACAGTACCGGGTCAGACCCGTTTGACTGGAACCGGGTCGCCGTCGACCCACGGCTTGACCCGATTCAACCGTACAATTCCGGCCACCATTTTCGACGGGGTTCATCCCTATAGGGTCGTCTAGGTCTGTTCTATGGTTCTACAACCTCAAACTAGAAAGAAAACGGGAGAAAACTCACCAGTTCGTCGTTGAAACTCACGGCCAACGTCCGATCGTCTTCTCCGGTGATCCACGCCGTGTCTGTCGTCCAAACCGGTCCTGATCAACTCGTCTCTCACCCTAGGACATTTCCATAAACAATAGATCGATTTCTAGGCATCAAAACAAGTTGGTTCGAAACAGGGGATCAAAACGGGGCTTTCGGGTTTTCGACCTTACCGCCGCCGTGTCGCCGCCGCAGGCCGCGCCGTCGTCCAGTTAAGCTCCTGGGGTCCTCACGGTGCAGACTGGAGCTTCCCCTACGTCGAGGTGATGTGGCTGTCGAGGTTTGCTTCTTGGACCCATTTCCTTAGCATTTCGGGTCTGAGTTTTTGGACGGGATTTTCAGGCGGGGAAATGGGCTAGTGGTTGCCGGTGTTGCACGGTGATGAAGATCAGATAATGGTGGTGCTGTGGATGGTCGTCTGGTGGTGTGAGGGCTGCTGGTTCGTGTGTTTGGATTGAGAGAAAATGGAAGGAAGAAGCACGGGTGATGGGGGGATGAATGTGTGTTTGTGTGTTTGAGTGAAACAGACAGAGGATGATCGTGCATGAATAAAGAAAGCAGATGAAAATGAAGGGCTGGGATTCATTGGACAGGAGATCCAATGGCTGGGGTTAATTGGAGGGAAAAATAAATAATATAAAATGGATTAAATAGTGTAAGTTGCTTTATTGGAATAGTGTGAGCTTGGATGGGTGACACTTGTCACCAATCCTTTGGTTGGATTTAAATATTAGGTTGGCACGGATTCCCGTAATAAATTAATATTTTATTCTGTTGTTCTCGGTTTGTAAATTCCGCTAAAATGCTTCCTTGACCATAACTTCTTCATACGAACTCCGATTTCGGCGTGACGCCTGTCTACAGATTTGTGACGTCCCGACCTACGTCATAGTCATGGGTCAAAGTCCAAATTGTTTCCCGGGTCAAAATTCAAAGTTTCCCCCCTTCAGGGGCAAAATAGTCTTTTTACATTAAAATATTATTATTCTCGGTTCGGGTCGTTACAACGATAGTTAGTAGGATTAGATCGTGGAATGTTTTGGTTTGTCATTTGATGCCGGGGTTACCATAGTTCTGTCGTGGATGACAGTGTGGGACCCTACGGAAGGAGAAAGTAACAGTAATTTAGAGTTGTGATCGTGAGACGGTTAGTTGGGATCATCTTTCACGATACTGTAGGATCGGTTATGACGACTAGTTGGGAATTATGAAAATCGATGATGGGATTTTGTTGAGTTAAATGGATTTACTGCTCCTGGAAGTTAGCAGTTGGATTCGAGGAATCCTAATTGAACTTACGGTAGGATTTGATTGACGTCTTTACATGTCAAGACCGCGGGGTCGTCAGATTTTGGACTATATCGCAGATAGCAGTGGTAGTTAACAATTGGACTCAGATTGACCCTAGGTGTGAATGTCAAACCTTACCTTATGGTGTATGGTTCGGAAAGGTGAGTTGGCGAGTGGTCTCAACTTCGATGAGATCGTCGGTCGAGTCATGTCAGCTTTATTGTTGGGACTGCAATGTGCAGTCGAGGTTGTACTTATCGGTTAGACCCAGTTGGTTGTCGTACTACCATAGTTGTGATGGATAGTTGGTGCAGCTAAGGTCATGGATGACCTGGTAGACGACATTGGTTTAGTCGAGGTACGGCTGGTTAGAGTTTTGTTGGACAGGTTACTAGGGTTGGTACTTGTCGATGGAATCCCGGAGCGGGGATACAGAGTAGTTGGTACGAGCGATTAATTCTGTTGGATGCGGAGTTTAGATCGTGATGTTTGGTAGTTGGGTCTGCACGAGTTGTGGCAGGCACTACTACCAAAAGTGGTTGTAGTTACGATTATTGGGAATCGGGGACGTTAGGGAACGTTTCCTTTTCTCGTATGCGTTGTCAGTATGACTATACCCAGAGTTGTTGGGTACGAGGGAGGCAGAGTTTCTCTAATTTGAGTAGAGATACCGGATCATCGCTCCGTATGAGCGGAGATCCAAGTTGTATGATTTGTACACCTTGTGCTGATGCTGACAGGTGATGATACAGGTACTAGTGCTGGTGATTGCGATGACGGTGAGTCGCGAGGATGTGACTCCATCGAGATAGGCGTATGTTCGTATATGTGGTCCGGGAGTGGATCACGGATAGTGATGGCCCAGATAGGATACAACGGTAGTTGAGACGTGAGGATCGAGTACTGTCATAGGGGATTAGTGACCGGTTAGTCAGACTAGATCTGTCGGTGGGTTTAGCGACCAGTTGGTCAGATATGGTGGTATGCAGAGATTTGTCTGCAGATCACAGCAGGAGTCTGTTGTGACTCTTCAGTCGAGCGGTACATCAGATTATGATGAAT
This sequence comes from Prinsepia uniflora, assembly GCA_032719365.1. Taxonomy (NCBI): domain Eukaryota; kingdom Viridiplantae; phylum Streptophyta; class Magnoliopsida; order Rosales; family Rosaceae; genus Prinsepia; species Prinsepia uniflora. The sequence goes on along the minus strand of CM064870.1, from coordinate 57,360,256 downwards.
TGACATCCTTTTGGATGTACATATACGATCGTAAACAGATAGGTGAGTTGATTGTCTACGAACACGTGGATGATGTCCGAGTGTATTGGTTCCGACATAGTTGGAATTTCAGAATCGAGAAAGGTTGTAATTGAGGTGACGAGAGGAGTACGGGTTTTCCGCATTGGTAACGAGTACTTTGAGGTCATTTGGGTGACTTCTCAGGTTCAACCATGGTTGATGATGGTTGGTGTCACCATTATGTTGATCGTGTATTGATTGGTGAACCTAGGATTTGTCTTGAGTCATCATGTGGAATTGAGTATATTGAAGTTAGGTGACTGAGATTTCTCATTTTCTACTTGGTGGCAGATGATGTTGGGTTACCTAGCGGGTAAGTGCAGCGAGTTTGTTTGCATTCACGTAGGATGAATTTTGTTGTCATCGAGTTGGATCATCCTTGATTTTCCTCGGTGGAATGACAAGGATCGATACGAGGTAATCAGTGAGAACCCACAGTCTCGGCGTGTCTCGTCGTTGACTGATCTGTTTAGATGTGGGAAATGGTTGTGGACTTTGGACGTCTTGATGATCGAGGATCGTGACGTCTATTGACTGATGACATAGTGATGAATCTGGATCGTGATCTTGATGATCCAGATAGGTGGAGAGTTTATTACTCTTACTTTGATGTTTGAGTTGAGGATGTTGGGATTAAACTTCTTTTAACAGTGAATCCCGTATGGTGTATTACTCAGGCGAGTAGACGTCCGACGAGGTCGGATTTTGTCAGCCTTAGAGATGTGTTGATGTTGGGATTGGCTTCCCTATGAAGTCAATCAAATGTAATGTGTAATCGATTGAGCAGGTAACCGATAGGTTCGGTTCTGGTACGTCTCGGTAAACGAGAACGAGATTTCGGGTTTTGGAATCGAATTTCAGGATGACGATTCAGGATTCGATTTTGGAACTTGAAAGTGGATTTCTGGATTTAGGTTCGGAATGGTTATTCCAAATGCTAGCTTATAGAATAATGATCTCGGATTCGGATTTGGAAATGGATAATGGGTTGGAGTTCGATGTGTCTAGTACTGGATTGGACAGATGGACTCCAGAATAGAAACATGTTTTGGCAACGACCTAGGTTGTGGTCGTCGGTGTTGTTGTTATTGTTGTCGTCGTTGTTGTAGTTGTAGTTGTAGTCTAGTTGGTAATGGATGTACGTACATTGTACGTAGTTCGAGGTACGATACTGGGCGAACTTGTGATGTCTGGTGACTTTGGTGAGCGTGTTGGTAGTCGGCTTAGTTCCGATACCATTGGATTAGTTGAGGACGTGAATTGGACATTAGATACTGTGCATTAGGTCATAGTATTTCTGGTGGGTCCAGTTACACACAAGTCGAGTGTTTTGTTGGTAGATGTATACTCAGGTTGAGTAAATTGGTGGTTAGTGTAACCACAAGTGGTTATAGTGTCAGTTTTCGACTGACGACTGTCAAGTGGTGACAGTTTGTCGGATGTGTCAGCGTGGATCATTGTGTGAGGTCTAATGACTCCCAGTGGGAGCAGATGTCAGGATAGATTGAGATTGAGCAAGGAACCCTTTGAGTTGTTATGTCAACAAAAACTGTAGATTTGACAAGTGGTGTCAATTCGAAACGTATGGCTACGGTCATTCGACGTGGTCGAATGTAATCGATAAGACGTGAGTGTTAGTGGTACGTCTGGGTGCAGACGAGTTTTGTTCTGGTTAGTTGGTGTACCCGTGTACACATGTCGTGAGATTGAATTATTTCCACGAGGTGGATGTGGAATCAGGATAGTTGGAATTTCGAGATCGGAACTAATTAAGGAGGGAAGAACAGTTGGAATTAGGTTGGTTGGAATTTCGAGGACGAAATTAATTAAGGAGGGAAGGTTGTAACGACCCGTCTCGAATTCCAGGATTAGATTAGTGACTAATCATGATTAGTGAGGTTAATCGGTGATGAGTTGAGCAAAATCGGAAGAACGATGCAAAATGACTGTTTTTCCCCTGGGCGTGAGAAAAACGTTTACTTTTCATTCTGGCGGTCAAATGGACTTTGACCGATGACTATGACGTAGTTCATGACGTCATGAGTTCATAGACAGGTGGCACATTCAATTCCGACCATCGAGGAAAAAGTTATGACGTTCGAAAGTTTAAGGGCAATTTGGTAATTTTGGTTAAAAAGGGAAAATAGTTTACTTTTAGACTGGGAGGTCCGAGGACCGAGGACAATTACGTAGATCGGAACGATACGAATCCGTAGACAGGCGGCACGTCGAATTCGGACTTTCGACGACGTAATTACGGTTCAAGGAAGTTTTGAGGAACTATTGCACGAATTACGAAACTGATACTTTTTGGCAATTACTGGGGCCCAGATATTTTGGGGCAAGCCAATGGATGAATGACACTTGTCATCCATCCATTGCCCACTCAAATTAATACATGCATATCATCTTCATTCCCTTTGTTTTTCATCCATCCAACTTACCCGATCTCACACTTTGAACCCAAACCAATCCAACCCAAACCCCATCTGATCATGCTTGAGAGACCAAGGGATGGTGAGGAGTGCAAGCTGATGATGGTGGCTGGTAGGAGGCAACGCTGCCGTGGACGGTGGTCATGGACCGTTCAAGGTATCGATAAAACCCATTTTCCTTCTATTTTTGAGTTGTGACATTATGGGCTGTTTTTAGTGATTAGGATGGGCTTATTGGGTTATTAGGAAGGTAATAGGATGACTTTGATAATGGTTTGAGGCTGGGGAAGCCTGAGGGTTAAATTGGATTTTTGAACCGTGAGGAGGATAATTGGGTTCAATGGTTTTCATAGGTTTTTGATGTTCTAATTCATATATTTAGATTCATATGGAGGTAAGGAAGATTATAGGATTAATTAGGGCTTGAATCGGACCAAAATAAGGGAGGAAAAACCGTTGGACCGATCATGCCGGTCCAGTTGCAGAAAAGGACCGAACCGGCCGGTCTGAACCGATTGGAGGTTGAAGATGGCTACAGTGCACCGGCGCGTGAGCCCACGCGCAGGGCCCTTTGGGCGGCGCGTGGCAGCACGTGGTGGGGAATTTGGGGATGTCTTCAACACGTGAAATCTTCTATTCGAAGTAACGAACATCTTGGGACTGGTTTTGTGTCGATCGGACACCGTTTCGATAATGTTCGGGGCATCGGAAGGTTTAGGTTCGGGATTTAAAATAGTTAAAAATTCGAGAAAATTATGGGACTTTAGTGGAAGGTTAATAAGGTAGTTAGTAACCCTCTAGATTAATTTGGGCAGGTTTAAGAGTCCCGGTGACGGTGATTGGCTCGGGAGAGCCGTATGGCACATAAATCGAGGCGGAAGCTCGGACGGTCTGTGAGTGGACCTTGTTTTCTAAATTGGTGCATGCATAAATGTTTATTATATGTTTTAATACATATTTTGTGATGCCATGAGTGCATTTGGATGTGTGGTTACGTATAAGCACGTATTTCGAGGTTTCAGCCTATACAGTGCTTATATGGGTTTGTATGTCTTTATTGGTCTAAATGAAATGGTTTTGGTTTTCAAAAGGATAAACTCGGATATGAGACCCATTTGGTTTGGTCTCGGACATATGACGCTATTGAGGACCTACGGGTTTTAATCGTGGTTGCGACGGGTGCTATGTGCACGGCGATAGACGATACGACGCTCACCTCCGAATTAGGATGTGTTCCTACTGGAGAGGTCATGATGCACATTTTGTGGTCGGGCAGCCGGTGAAGGCTCGACTTCGGAGTGCTGATGGTTCAGGATAACGATCGGTGATGAGTGCACCATGATCTTGTGGTGGTCGCGTCGGTTGATTCGTTCACAGCGACATACCAGGATTGAGGGTGGTCCTGGATGGATGGTTGCACACATCCCTATGATCGGAGTCGTGACTGACCCTTAGATATCGGGCACGATGCCCAGCTGATGTCATATGTTCGGGCACGAGATCAAGTTGTTTTACATTGATGATTTCGGGTCAGGGATCCTAGATGGATTTCCAATTTCATGGCGGTTTATGGGAACCGGCATGTACCCTGGAAAGGTTATTGTGGTACATGACGGTTTATGGGAATCGGGAATGGAGGATGTTTTCTATATATATATATATATATATATATATATTTGAATGGCATGGATATTATGGATCATGACGGTTTAGGGGGACCGGGCATGAATGTGTATGTTATATGTATATATATATATATGTTCATATACATTCCTTTACTTCTATTATCTCCTCTGGTGAGGGTCGTTGGCCTGGGTGGACCACAGAGTAGTCACGGAGCACCGACTGAGTGGAGTCACCCCTAGTTGGGTTCCTTACTCTCAGGAAGGCATGGATCGTAACCTCAGAAAGGGTCATTGGTCTACGGACATTAACCTTGGACTCTGAGAGACTTGGGTTTGAGACCCCGGGTAGCACGCACGTAGCTTTGGAAACCATGACATGATTGGTTGTGTGAATTATATGTATATATGATATATGATATGTGATGTACAAGTTTCGGGCTAAGTCCCGTATGGATTTGGGTAGTAGCCCATATGGTTGGTATCTTTATGGTTTTGGGCTTAGTTCCCACCTATGATTCATTTGGTTAAATGGATTTCGAATGCATGCATGCTTTTTAGTGAAGGGTACAAATGCCTTCGTTAAAACGTTTTTACAAACTCTTGTTTTGTCCACTCACAGCTTTTAATGTTTTGACTGCCCTTCAGGTTGACAGCGGATGTGGACTGTAGCAGAGACCGAGATATCACATACCTCCTCCAGATCCTGGCGTACTCTGATAGCCCGAGAGGGCTAAGGTCGGAAATATTCCTTGTCTGACACTTAGTGTCAGACGGGAGCAGGGTCATTCCGCGTTAATCCCGGGGGGATTGGAATGGGTCCTGTCATCTATTAACTTCGTGCGATTTTGTAGAGTTTTGGTTCTGGAGGAATTGGAAATGGATCACGCAAACTTTGTGACCGATGTATCTGTTGAGTACTACTGCCTCCTTAAGCACCACGCATGGTACTAACTCCATAATTGTCCACACTTCGTCGTGCCTCATCTCTCGATGCATTTATAGCAAAGCGATATGATGCTCTCTCAAGTCTATGCACATATGGTGGATAAGCGAAGCCATCATCATCCTCTTCATCATCTCTATCATTAATCTGAATGCTTTGTTGAGTGTCCAGTGGATCTCCTCTCAAGCCAGCTCGTATGTTCTCCTCAATCATATTCTTAGTCTGTTCAGCAGTATCTTTACTTTTGATCCATGCTCTGACCTCATCCCTAATAGTCTTAGGTATATCTTTGCATTTTTGAACATTTTTTTCGGATCAAAATCTGCTAGATGAAATTTTAATCGCGTTATGCCTCCACTCTGGAACTGATGTTGACAAAACGAACATATGACACCGTTTTTATTTCCAGGAATTGCAATGACATATTTCCATGTTGGGTCAACTCGCCCAGGTTTTGAGCAGCTTTCACTTGCACTTCCATTAGCCATTTTATAAAATCTAAGTTTCATGAAAAATAATTAGAATTTGATAATGACAAATAATAATAATAAAAATACAAATAATAATAAAATTATTTCAATTAGAACATATATTCTAAATTAGACTTTGATGATGATAAAAAAAATTACCGAGCAAAAACACATATATTCATAATTTTAATATATATTCTAAAATAAAACATATATTAACACATATATCAACACATAAATTCAAAAATATTACCAAATATATGAATTACCTCATATTTTATATTAAAATATACATTACTAAAACATATTTTTAGTAATAATTGATCAATTTATTATTAATAAATGATTACCAAATATTACCAAATATATGAATTAAGCCATATTATTTACCTAATAATAAATTTTGATCAATTAGAACATATATTCTAAGTTAGACTTTGATGATGATAAAAAATTAAGGAGCAAAAACACATATATTCATAATTTTTAATATATATTCTAAAATAAAACATATATTCTAAATTAAAACAAATATGACCAAATATATGAATTAAGCCATATTTTATATTAAAACATACATTACTAAAACACATTTTAGTAATAAATGATAAATTTATTATTAATAAATGATTACCAAATATATTACCAAATATATGAATTAAACCATATTATTTACCTAATAATAAATTTTGAATTTTTTAAAAAAAAGTTTAAGGCTTAATTTATATTTGATAATTGGGGTTAAAAAAAAGTAAATAATAAATGATATAATTTAATTTGACAAATAATTAAATAATATATGTAATTAAAAAAAGGTTAAGAAATGAAATGAAACGAAACGCAGCGTTTTGTTTCATTTCTTCTTTACTCAACAAATATCTAAATCTGGTCACTTGAAGTCTCGATCACTTTGGGGAAATCAATCGTGAGGGTGAGGTCGGGAGGGTTAGGGGCGGCGTGAGGGTCAGGGTCAGGGTCAGGGGCAGCGTGAGGGGCGACTTTGAGGGAGGTTCGAGCGACGGACGACGGGACGAGACAAGACCAAACCAGAGGTGGTTCGACCGTTCGAGACTTCGAGCGACGGTGGTGACGACTGACGAGAGGTGATTCGATTGTTCGAGACTTCGAGCAGAAGTGGTTGACTGAGACTTGGTTCGACCTGTAACGACCGTCCCGAATTTTGGGATTAGATTGGTGACTAATCATGATTAGTAAGGTTAATCGGTGATTAGTTGAGTGAAATCGGACGAATAATGCAAAATGACCGTTTTTCCCCCTGATCGTGGGTAAAACGTTGACTTTTCATTCTGGCGGTCAAATGAACTTTGGTCGATGACTGTGACATAGTTCGGGACGTCACGAGTTCATAGACGGGTGGCACGTTCGATTCCGACACGAGGGAGAAGTTATGACGTTTGGAAGTTAAGGGGTACTTTGGTAATTTGGTTGAAAAGGGGCAAATAGTTGACTTTTGGACTGGAAGGTCCAATGGCCGATGGCCGAGGACCGTTACGTAGATCAAGTCGATACGAATCCATAGACAGGCGGAACGCCGAAATCGGACTTCGAACAGGAAAGTTATGGGTCACGGAAGTTCTATTTCACTATGCACGTATTTGAGGAATTGATGAGTTGGCTTATTCTGATTGGGCAGATATTTTAAGTGGGACACATGGATGAGTGACAAGTGTCACTCATCCCATTGGCCCAAACCCCTAATTTGTGGATCTATCATAATTAAATAATATTATTTTAATAATTTTATAATCTAATCTACCCACCACTCAATCCTAGCCCTTCATCTAATCTAAACTTTCAATCCTCACCATTCATCTCATCCTCCCCTCTCTCATCTGATCATCATCAAACACCATCTTCATTTCTTTTCCCTTAAACCAAACATCATTCTTCATTTTCCCCATAAGCAACCTGAACACCCCCCTCCATGAACACCCTCCAAACCTCATTAGTGGGACTTGGTATATGAATGAGAATGTGAGAGTGAGGAGAGGCGATGATGATGTGACTGTCAGGGAGGATCACTGTGGACGGTGGCTGGAGAAACCCGAGAAGGTAGGTTTTGGTTTTGAAATTCGAAACTTGGTTTTTGTTGGTCTTTAATCGAAACTAACGTTTGGGTATTGCTTCTGGGGGTCTGGGGAGACAAATGGGATGGTTTTCGAGTGCTTGGACAGCCGGGAAGCACGACGGGTGGAGGTTGCAGCCGTCGTCACCATTGTCGAACATAGAGGTATGGTTTTCACGGTTGTTCTTATGTTTTTAATATTTAAACGGATAGGAAATAAGATTAGTAAGGGATTAGAATCAAAATGGAACGAAATGGGATGAAAATGGACGAGTTGGGACGCTGAACCAGTCCAGACCGGTTCGGTCCGGTTTAGACCAGTGGGTCAGGTCTGCTGGAGGACAGGGAAGATGAATAGTGTCCTAACGCGTGGGCTCATGCGTAGGACCTTCTTGGGGTGTGTGAGGGCACGCGAACAGTAATTTGGGGAAGTGTTCAACACGTGAAATCTTCTATTCGATGTAACGAATATTTTGGGACTGGTTTCGTGTCGATCGGACACCGTCTCGATAATGTTCGGGGCATCGGAAGGTTTAGATTCGAGATTTAAAATAGTTAAAAATTTGGGAAAATTATGGGGCTTCAATGAAAGGTTAATAAGGTAGTTAGTAACCCTCTAGATTGATTTGGACAGGTTTGGGAGTCCTGGTGACGACGATTAGCCCGGTGAGGCTTACAGCACGTAAACCGAGGCGGCAACATAGGACGGTCTGTGAGTGGACCTTGATTTCTAAACTGTGATGCATGCATAAATGTTTTATATGGATTATGAATGTGATTCTATGATGTTGATTTGGATATTGGTGAATTATATGGTTTCACGCTTTTCGAGGCGATTTACGTGCTTGCACATAAATCGAGGTTTTCGGTTTTACTCTAATTTTCCGTACTTATGGTTTTGAAAATAGTTTAATGAAGCAGTTTTAGATTTGATAAAATAAACTCGGGTTCGAGACCTACTTGTTTGGAAACCCTCGGACTCGAAGTCCTTTTAGTGACGTTCTCGGGCCAGAGGCCCAATTGGTTCTTGAATCGATTTCGGATTTGGGAATATGGATCGGGCACGAGGCCCATTTGATTTACAAACTCTCAGACTTAAGGTCCATTTGATTTAACGAGGCATCGGGCCTGAGGCCTAGTTGGTTTGCGTATCGTGCTGGAGGCCCAGTTAGTTTACGAATCGGGCTCGGAGCCCAGTTGACTTGCGTATCGGGCACGAGGCCCATTTGGTTTACTATATCAGGCACGAGGCCCATTTAGTTATGATATCGGGCACGAGGCCCAGTTGGTTTACGATTCGGGCCGGAGGTCCAGTTTGTATGTGGATTTTGGCTTAGGCCCAGTTACGTTTTAAGATTGTGATTTCGGATCAGGGACCCATAAATGGTTTTTATGGTTCATGACGGTTTATGGGGACCGGCATGAACCCTTGAAAGGATTTTACGGTTCATGACGGTTTATGGGAACCGGCATGAACCCTTGAAAGGTTTTTATGGTTCATGACGGCTTATGGGGGTTAGGCATGAATCCTTGAAAGGTTTAAAGAATGATTTCAAAAGGTTTTTCGTATGCCATCCTTTATATATGATTGTCTCCTCCGGGGAGGGTCGTTGGCCTGAGTAGACCCTATAGTAGTCACGGAACACTGACTGAGTGGAGTCGCCCCCCAGTTGAGTTCCTTACTATCAGAAAGGCCATGGTTTGTAACCTTTAGGGAGGGTCATTGATCTACGGACATTGACCTGGGTGGACCCTGCAGAGACTTGGGTTTGAGATCTCGGGTAGCACGCGATTGTCTACTCACAGTCTTTCTGTTTTCAATGCCCTTCAGGTTGAATACGGTGCGGACTGTAGCAGAGACTGGGACATCACATACCTTCTCCGAATCCTAGCGTACTCTAGAAGCCGGAAGGCTAAAAATTTTAATTTTCCCTGGTCTGACACTCCGTGTCAAACGGGATCAGGGTCATCCTGTGTTAATCCTGAGGGGATTTGGGAAGGGCCCTGTCACGACCGTTCGAGGTTCTTGCGATTTCGGCTGCTCTGCCCGAAAGCGAACGAGGTGAGTCCGTGAATTCGTGTTTTTTGTTTCCTTCCCAATTGTTCGTCCATGAATGTGAAAACTGAAACAAAAATCTTTTTGAATGTTTGAATTATTGGACGAGTCCATGAATGTTTGTATAATTGTATGATTGAAAATTCGATTCTCTATTCAATAGGTGCTCTTCTTTTGTTCGCTTGATTTCGGTGGCTTGCATTCGAATTTCAGTGGCTTATTCGATTGTGTGCTCATTTGGTCCAAAATCGTCGATATCGAACAATATCGGCGAATATCACCGATATTCGTCGATATTGACGATTTTGGGGGAATAATTAGGTTCACCCACTCCTTAGCTGCCGGTGGTCGCAATTCGCGTTATATCGATCGATATATCGCCGATTTCGGCGATATTTTCATCAGTGGAACTAACTTAAGAGTTGATTGGGCAAAACTATCCACTTAGGTCCCGTTTGGATACTTGGAATATAAAAGGAAGAAAAGAAACTATATCTATTTCATTTACTATTTCAATATGAAAAGAATTTAAAATTTTCATTTTTAGCGTTTAGATAAAATAATAGTAAAGTTTCGAACATTTCATTCTTTTGTTGTGTTTGATATATCATGTAATAAAACAAAAGTACTAATTAATTTTACAAAAACACCATTTTTACAATGCGTCGCCTGATTATAAAAAGAGTAAATCATTGTTACATCTTTAACAACTTTTACTTTTATTTAAAACCTTTAATGTTTGTATATTAAACAAAATAAGACTTTATCTCAAACTTTTGTTATTTAAAAGTCCCTAAACAGAATTTGTAAGTAATAAATTTCATATTTACTCTTTTATATCTCAATAAAGAGAATGAGTGAATTATTGAGAATTCTTTTAAGTAATTAAAAATAACATCGTCTTCTTTTTGTCATCTTTGCCTCATGTGCCCCTTAGTGTTTGATTTCTTTGTCATCTTGGGCCCTTTATTATATTATGATTATGCATATAATAGATATTATATGTGTATACTATATATATTTACTCTATTTAGTTACAATTGAATTTTTTTCTATAAATAAAAAATAAAGTCTGTATTGTCTTGGGTTCAAGGGTAGGGTATATAATTTTTTTTTGGTGGGGGGGGGGGGGGGGGGGGGGGGGTGGGGGGGAGTGAGATGGTGGTGAAAAATCGTACGATATAGGGTTTAATTCTTGAATTTTGGAATTAAATCTTAAACTATACGAAATTAACCAAATTATTTAATATCGGAAGATAAAGAATTTTTAAATTTAAAAGTAATTTTGAAGAATTATTGTTTTTAATTATCTTACTTCAAGTTAGATTAGATACTCATATTACTTTTAAAATGAGCAAGTGAAAAAAAAAATATATAAATAAGAGTAATGTTTTCATAATTCTCAATATAATTTTATAATAAAAAATAAAAATAAAAAGTAATGTTGAAATCATGATAGATTTTAATAAATATTTTTTAGATTGTTGTTAGATTAGTTTACAATTGGATGACATTATTTGTAATTTATATAAAAATTATGGTCTATTTTAAATTGTATAATCTTTTGACTAGTCAAACGACCTATGAATTTAATTTTTCTATATACAAGTTTTTGAATAAATTTATATGTTAGTAAGGTCCTATGAATTAATTTCCCTAATAAAAACTATTAAATAAAATCAAACATTCAATATAAATTTAAAAATCATATTCTCCAATATCAAAACACATTGAAATTTATTCAAAACAAAAACAATCAAAATTGCCTTTATTAAACTAAAAACCAAAATAAACTAAAATTTAAACAAGCAAAATTCACATACATTAAAAATTTAAACAAAATAAATTAAAATATTGACATAACATTGAACAAAAAAAATGATTGATCTTCTGTTTTCTCGTGAGATGTGTTATGAGGTTTTTGCTTCCTTTTAATATAATTAATTTAACAAAAAAAAAAGGAAAAACAAAAACAAGCAAGCAATAAGCCCAAACACTCACTTTTCAACATATTCATCCATAACATCCAATCAAATCTCTTCTATCACATCCAACACAAAACTCAATCCATCACTAATTACTTCAATTAACCAACAAAGCAGAACAAAGCAACAAAACGAAAAAAATTAACAATAATTTAACGCAAAAAATCAGAAAATATGTAAAAAAAAAAAAAAAAAAAACTTAAACTATTTTCTCTTCTTAAAATTTGGACACAAATTCTCATAAAAAATATCACTGTATTTTTTTTATTTAAAGTATATCGGTATTTTTTTATATATATAATTTCAATAATCTTTTTATTTAATTAGTAATAAATAAAGGTATATTAAGTACCATCATATTATAGGAAATTAGATTCCATCAATTGGATGAAATTAATTCCAATCAAATTCATGATTTGCTTTCTTTTCCAGTGTCCTAAATAGTGACAAATAAGAAGAAAAGATGGAATATGGAAAATGCCTCGACACTCAAGAGTAAGCCTAATCCCCACCCAAAGTGCAATTTTCTCTAATCAGAAAATGCTCTCAATAAATTTCATGCTACTACAAATTAAACACCAAAAAAACCGTCGCAACTTGTGGTTTTATCATTGTTCCCTCTCCCGCCAATATTTCAGGCCAAGATAATACCGATATTTCCTTCTGTTTTTTATGACTCACTTAGGTGGATAGCTCCACCAATCATTTCCCCCATCTAACACAACTTCACCGTTCACAATGCAAAAGTCTATCCAGTGAATCTTCAAAGTAGAAGAGAGCATTTGCTAAAAACAGAAACCTACTACTCAGTAAGTATGCAATGAAAAGAGAAAGCTATAGGGAAGAAATCTTCAAGTTAATACAGACTCGTAATCTCCTAGCTACGGATTTTAATGTTACAACGTCATACATTTATTAGTAGATTCACAAGTCAGAAGGGGTCTTGCATGTCTCCATTAACCAAAGTCATAAACGGTGAAGTTCCGTGCCAAACCAGATGCCTTCCGAGGTCAGGAATACTGCATGAGCCCGTTCTTGCTGTCAACAACATACAAACTGCCTGCAGAAGACGTAGTAGGGCAATATGTAATCAGTGAGAGACTTAATTTACTTGGACATTGAGCAATAACAAAAAGGAAATAGAGTCAGTGGGCGACAGAGTGGCATTATGTAAGTTTACTGAACATCAACAAGCACGCAAAATTTGTTCCTAAAGAACAAAGGTTCCTGATAAAAAGTATGGATACTTTTTTTCAACACTAGTCAAATTTGAAACCAACCCACATACCACCATAACTAGAATAATTTCTCCATTATTAAGGTGCTCTCAAAACCATGAAATCCCGCCCATCTTGATCTCACAAACACTAAATATAAGATATACAAACTAATGAAAAGGAAATATAGTTAAATGTAGACAGGACAAATGTCACCACTGACTTGGCTTTAATTCTCACCACAACTAGGATGCAGCATTGATATTTAGGGCTTATTTGGTGAGTAGGATTGAACTGGATTGGATAACTCATCAAATTTCAAGTATTTTGAAGGTAAAAATGGATGTGTTTTCATTGTGAGGGATTAGAGGGAGAGACATAGAATAAGACTTATCCAATCCAATCCATTCGAAATAGTAGGATTAGGAAAGGTAAGTTTCCTTCTATGTCTAACCTCTATCTAAGCCTCCTACATTGGAACAACATCCATTTTTACATTAAAAATAAGTTGAATTTGAAGAGTTATCCAATCCATCCAATCCTACTCACCAAACGTGACCATAAGGATTTGAGTAATGGTCCAGCTTGTATTCATCAGATCAAAGCTTGGTGTCTAATCCCAAGGATACCTGCACTAGTTAGTTCCACTCAAATCCATTGTCTCTAAATCTTATTACCACAGTTAGATCACTGCCATATGGGTTGTGATCCAGTTTTACTTTTCTGCACGACATACTTCATTCGCTGTGTTCAAAAGTTTTATGAAGCAGTGGCTACAGCATTGCATTGTAAAATACCTGAGTTAACAACCAAGACAACAAATTTTGGCCTGAAAGTGGCATGAGCACATAAGAGACGAGTTGATATATGTGCTTTAAAAGTGTGCGATGCTGCTTTTCTAAAAGAAAAGATCAATTTTTTTTTTCATAAAAAATAATAGTTAATAAGGATCCACCTAAGAAAAAAGAAACAAGAACAGTAAAACAAACATCTAATTTATCGAGACAAAATTTATTCAATACACTATACCTTTCCAATCTATGAAATCTTAGAAAGAGAATTGTTCCAAAAAGCAGGAGAAATAGACTCCCAAAATGGTCCTAGATACATTCAGTGATGCAGCCTTATATAAAACTCAATCGGCCAAGCTGTTAGGCGACGGGCTCAACAATATCTATCAAGTCACCAAAGTATACTCTATTGGAATTCACATGTCATGGCTGGACTGAGATGAAAAAACATCATCTGTCAATGACTTTGGATGAGTATTCTTGCTCATATTACAATGACTACAACCAATTTCCTTTTACTATAAACAAAACACCCCCTTTTTCTTTGCATTACTTATTTGTTGCGACCGGCTTGAATTATGTACACCAATGACCAAATAGACATTGGGGGCCTACAGTTTTCAACCGCAAATATGCATCTTGGCATACTGTATGAGCTGTTCATATTCAGAAATATCCTCAGTCATGCTTCTGAAATCTCTATAGAAAAAAATTAGACGTGCAAGTTTTCTAGTCTAGAGCACTCATATTATCGTTTGTAAAATTACATTTCATAATAATGAGACAGACAGGACCAAAGTACATACCAAATACTTGGAATTTATGACATACTTTACTTAGAAATATAAAACATAAAATGATTCAACAAAGATGTACAACACACAATATCAAATATCAAATTCTCTATTTCTTCTGAACTAACATTTTACGGAAAGTTGTCCCATTCTCATACATATTTTATCTTAAGCAGGGCCCCACAAAACCAATACATTTCACGATAATACACAACAGGTTTCACGATGGAAACACATAAACCATACAGCCACTTTTTAGAACTGCATGTGAATCATTTCATATAGGCTTTTTTCTAGGACTAATCATGCTATTAAATTCAGTAAATACTGAAGCATTTATATGATGAAACAAGAAAAGGCGAACAGAAGTATCACAGTAAGAAACAAAATCAATCAAGAAACTGAATGACTAACCTTCTTCTAAATGCATGATTTATCAAGGTCCATCTTCATCTGAAAACCCCACAAGCAAACCATTAATAAAAGAAGCTTCTGCACTTTGTTGACCCACAAAGGCACACTTTCTTTCTCTGGTATGCTTTATCACGACGGACCATCCCATAATCATATGTCAACTCTGTCATAGGAGGAATGTGTCCAACCGCATAAAAGGCAATATGGAGGTCAGACTCATTTTCTTTTTCACGTAAAACTGGCTGCCAAAATACATTAGGAGAACAGCTGTGATTCATAAATCGAGCAACATTTCCAGCAGTATTTGCACTTATAATCAGAGGAAATGGGACCTTAGGAGTCTCATTAGAATCACCGGGAAGAACTCCCACTGGCTGACAAGTACGAGTAGCATCAAAAATGTAATCATCTTCATAATCATCCCCCATTTCATCTACACTTGAAATATTAAGAACTTGTCCTGCATACTCACATAAGAAAGATCCAGCACGGATGGGATCCCAGGACCGCAGACCCCAACCTTTATCCTTCGTTTTAAACACCTCCAAACGAATCTTTAGGCCACCTTGGGACACCCGATTCCGACAGTTAGGAGGGCACTGACAGGAAAGACCACATTCATGTAATAAAGATGTTTGGTTCACAAGAAGCCCATTTGAAGTATATGGGAGAAGACTTGCATTTTTCTTAATGCAAGAGCAGTTGGAATTACCATGGAGGCATCCACCAACACAAAGACATCCAGAGGAAGGTTCTGTAAGATTCACCGGTTTTGAATATTGGAGACTAGAAATATATGTGAAGTGTGCAGGACCTTTTTCGCCATCAACATCATTTACCAGAGAAACAGGTAAATTTTCTGCACCTGATGTGAGATCGGGCAATATAAGTCCAACCCTCATACTAGCAGTTTCTCCTTTCCATTGGTCGATTGCCTTCCATATGCTAAAGGCTTCAGGCTGGCCAGGCAACCTTACTAATTTATACTTAAAAATGTTGCAACCACTCTTGCCTTTGTCCACCCATGATTCGTGAATTTTATATAGACCATCATAGACATATACCTTCCCAGTTGGATTAGATATGTCCCTTAATCCTCGGATTACTCTTATATCATTAGCCCGATGCAAACTTTTCTCCAGAGCAAGATTACCCCTTTCAAGCTTCTGATCCTTCATTTCCTTATCCCTCCTGTTATCATTACTAGCATTTCCACCTTGACCGCTGTATATCAACACGTTCGGATCCTCCACAGAATCTTCGTACCCTCCAGAAGAAACAATGCTCAATGCTAGAGGCTCTTCCTCTGAACTGTTTTTCACTCCCATGTAATCAATTCCACCCATAGTTGGAGCATGTAATCCAATCAAGCACAACTCCATTCGGAAGAAGTAAATATCCCCAACCACAACACCAGGCACTGCACCAATCTTCTTCTTGCTATTTGTCCTAACTCCCTTATTCATGAAGAGTGTTCCTGCCCTTAGATCGGGACGCCCTGTTCTTGCTGCTCCTGGTATTCTTTCTTTCATCTCTTCAATTTGTGTAATCCTTCTTCGTAGCAAATCATAGAATATGAGTGCACATCCAACTGATTCCCTATCACCCTCAGGTTGTCGGAATGTATTGGTATAATATGTGACAACATTATCAACTATGGCATCAACGTCAACATCAGGCAAGGCAACATTAATGTCCTGACCAGTCCTCGTCCTCTTCTTCCTTGGCCTCCCCACCTTCCTTGGAGTTTCTCCCTCAGTAACATTGAAACCATCTTCCTCTTCAATCCCACTCTGGGATTGTGACTGACCACGACTTCTAGTTGACCTTCTTGAACCATTAGAAGTCCCTGTATACTGGCTCTGGGTTGCCCCCGCTGTGGAGGATGGGGGTGTCCTAAATGAATTTATTGGGACAGCATTTGAAATAGATGTTCGTACCGTTTGTTCGGCTGGCCTTTGAGAATCTGACGAAATGAAGAACGGAAAAACGGGGCAACCCCAGCTGGGAAAGGACCCGCAGGAGAAGCGCAAACAAAGGGAGCAGCACCTTGGGGAGTTGAAAATGAAGAGTTATTAGAAGCTGATGGGAACAGTGGAACAAGACGCCTCAAAGGCCTTACATCCAAAACCCTGGACTTATCAAATGATCCAAAACCTGGAGCAGAGTCTTGACCTATACTTTGTTCCATCAAATACTTTGAAACAACCGAATCACAGTTTTCTAATACCCCAAAGCCGAAAAAAGAGACTGCCACTACCACAAAAGCAGCAGCGGCAAACTCCTATAGTCACCGATTCAAAGAGTAATTATTTCAACACAAGTACATTACAGAACAAGTAGAAATATTTGCACAGCTGTTTAAAGTAGAAAGTCTAAACATTTCCTGCAATATGAAAAATGTAAATAGATTAGTCAAACCATAAAAATTTGAACTGTACCCTAACGTTATTAAACTTTCAGAGTGCAGACGCAAGGGGTAAATGCAGTGACTGGCATAAGAAGTAGAAGAACAAGTTACAAAATTAAAACAAGTAACTTAAAGTGAACGAAGTAACTACCAAGTCGTCACTAGAGGTCGTCACTTTGATCCAAGTTGACTTGTAGATTTTGCAAATCCGAACCCAAAAACCACATGCAACCCATTGAAATAAAGTTGGATGAGGTTAAGAATGATTTCTAAAATTTGAAAACTAAGGAAATGAAATTGGGAATTTTGTTCCTTATTTGAGGCAAGTTGAAGTGAGGAATTTGGTAAACTTCATAAAATTGAACTAAAAGTTTCGTGATTTTCAACATTTTCTGAGCTAGCAATCATTTAAGTGGGTAATTTACCTTGTTAATACATAACGACAAGTAGCGAATGGAGTCGCAGAGAGCCCAGATGGGAAAAGGGAATCCTTTTGAAAATGAAATGCAGACGATGATTTTTAACAGATCTAAAGTAACAAACTGCTTCAATGAAAAAATATATATAAACATGTATGTAAATTTGTAATACCTGCTGGGTTCTTCCTGTCTTGTTTTTGGCACAAGTTTATTACAGGGAATTGTATCTCCTCTTGAGTTTTAACCCAAAAGGAAAAGGAGGAAGAAAGGAAACTATTTCTGGGTCTCAGTTGTCTTCTCTTTCTCTGAGAGTTGTTTTTTGGGGGTCTGAATCCTGACGCAGTATTACAGCGGGTTGGGGTTTCACTCGACTTGAGAGAAATTCAGCTGGTCGTGAGACACGTGGATTCCACTTTTGTTCGTTTACAATTAAAGCTGAAAGGAAAACCTCATTCAAGGACGTCTAAAAAGTACAGTTAACGTACAGTGGGCTGAATCTATGCTTAGTCTCTGGATATAAACAAGGCTAAATTACATTTTTAACCCTTTTATTATAGAGCAATACGTCGTTCTCGTCCTTATAGCCTCGGTCTTTTCAATATCTAAATAAAAATTTACACATACTAATTTTGCAAAGATAATTAATTTTTCTTTAAAACAATCAAGCTTCAAGACGATATAATTTTCTCCCGGAAAAAAAGGAAAAAAAAAGACAATATAATTTTCAGAATTACTTATTTATTCTTATGGATGGTTTTACTTAATTGTTTTTTTGTTGTAGCTATTGTTTTTATTTGTCAAATTTTCTTTAATTTTAAAGAGTTTTGAGTTATATTTTCTGTGTATAAAAATGAGCCTTTTTTAAATAGGTAAAAAAGAGCATTTCTCACGTCCAGCCTTCCGTGAGCCCAAATCCAACAAATCAATTACTTTGCAGGCTTGCAACAATTCGAAATTTCAAATATATTCAATCATGATATGAACTGGTAGAGTTTTACCGATCTACATAAGTTTTTTTGTGATAAATTAGTCCATCTCTTTCCTCGAGCTGTAGTTTTCATGAGGATATTTTGTTGGAATTGTTAGGGCATCGGTAGTGACTGGACAGTTCGCAGTTTGGAGGAGCAAAACCAGATATTTCGACCATATATTGTGGTACTTTTGGAGATGAAAAATAAAAGTGATCAATACATGTATTTCAAACGTCAACTTTATATGGAGTTCATGCAAGCTCTAGAGCCTCAACAGCTCAATATGGCTTTGTGTGTGCTCTAAAAATTGGGGAGTCAAGTGGAGCTTGTGAAGTATGCTGATTTTGTTATTGAGGTCTTAGTTATTAATTAGATGAATAAGTAGAAGTGGCAACTCTTTTCCATATATGCTAGTACCGATGATGGAAAACATACTAGACAATGAGATATAATCAGTCAACGGCTAACTAGGGAGCCAGATGCTTGTTTTTCACTTGAAGATTTCAATGGTATTTTGAATGCAGATGAGAATGATGGGGGCAATGTTAGCACAAAAGCAAGTATGCGCTCATTTCGATCCTTTGCATCAGATTGTGAACTCCTTAACTGGGATACAAGAGACATCCATTTACATGGCAAGACAAACGAGATAATGGTTTTGTGCAATCAAGATTGGATAGGGGTTAGCAACAGAGGCATGGGTTCATGCTCACCCCTGTACCAAACTTTCCCATTGTTTGGTCCTAGGGTCGAAACCACTCAATTCTGGACCTGGATATTTCCCCAAAATTCATGAAAAAAGGCAGAGGTTCATCTATGACCCTAGGTGGAACAGAAAACCAGAGTGTGAGAGGGTTGTTAAGAAAGAGTGGAGTAAACCACTATCATGATCACCTATCTACGGTGTGACAATAAGGTTGTATTAGGTCTGAAGAGGGCTGTTACAATGGGGAAAAAAAAAAGCTAGTGCGAATGTCCATTTCCAGATAGAGAACATGAAGGCCAATTTGCTTGAGTGTTATCAAGCTGAGGTCTGAGATGGTCCATGGGTTAACGCCATGTAAGTTGAATTGAACAAAGTTGAGGTTGAGAACGAAATCTATTTGAAGTTACATTATAGGGTGCAATGGAACAATGAAGGGGATAAAGATACCAGTATTTTCATTTCAAAAATATTAAGAGGCATCAACACAATAGACCAAAAGGGCTAGAAAACGAGATAGAGGAATGGAAGGATAGTGATGAGGAGATGTTACAGTTGCGGGTGGTTTCTTCCAGCGGTTGTTTGAGAGTACTATCCCAACTAGAATTGAAGAGGTTACGTCTTGTGCACAATCTAGAGTTTCGACTGAGAAGAATGCAATGCTAGTCAAGTCGGTTTTAGTAGACGAGGTACGACAAGCTGTTATGTAAATTAATCCATCCAATCCATGGGTCAAATGGTTTCACTACAACCTTCTACCAACACCACTGAGGCTTAATTGAGGGCGACGTCATTCGGGCAACGCAAGTTTTCTTTCAAACTAATTATTCTTTACATAAGATGGATTTTACTCAATTAGTTTTGATTCTTAAGGTCTGTAATTCCTTTACTATGTCACAACTCCGACCTATTTCTTGTGTAATGTGATTTATAAAATAATCTCAAAGAAGCTCACTAATCACTTGAAAGGTGTGATGACAAAAGTGACTAGTGACTCTCAATCTGCTTTTCTTACTGGAAGCCAAATTACTGATAACATTCTTATTATGCATGAGCTCTTACACTCGCTTAGGAAACATAGGGTGTAGAGAGGGTAGACATGATGGCTAAATTGGATATGTGAAAGGCCTTGATAGGGTTGAGTGGAGCTTCTTACTCGTTGTGATGTGACGAATGATCTTTCATAAGTCATTATGTCCCTAGGTTTAGTGTGTTGGTGAATGGGATAGCTTTGCAAAGTTTTAGACCATCTAGAGGCTTAAGGCAAGGGGACCTCATTTCCCCTTTCTTATTTGTTCTATGTGCAGAAGGCTTGTCTGCTCTCTTTCTACATCATGGAAGAGGAGGGTGTCTTACATAGGGTACCAGTTGCTCCAAATACCTTCAGTGTGACCCATTTGTTTTTTGTTGGTGATTCAGTGTTGTTTTCTAAGGCCTCAATGTGCGAAGCTAGAAGCAGTAAGGAGTCGCTTCACTTAGATGAGATTAGTTATCGACATATGATTAATTACAAAAAGAGCTCAGCGATATTTAGTGCTAATTGTCTTGAGTTTCTCTAAGGTCAAATTATAGTAGAGTTAGGTGTGCAAATGAAAGATGAATTTGGGTTACTTGGGCCTTAAGGCAGATTTTAACGTCTCTAAGAAGGCCGTATTCGAAGAAATAAGGAATAAGGTGAAGGCAAAGATCCAGAGGTGGTATGAGCAACTTTTGTCAATGGCAGGAAAATAGGTCATGGTTAAAGCTGTTGCCTTAGCTCTCCGAACTACATTATGTCTTGTTTCCAAATAGCCATAGGTGTGTGCAACGATACATATAGGATTTTGGAAGAGCCGTTCTCACTATTGGCTCGTGTGTTGAATGCCAAGTATTACTCGATTGATTATTTTTTGGAGGAAAAAGAGGTCATAGGATTGTTTTGGGGTTGGAAAGGAATTTTGTAAGGTCGAAAGATTTTGAAGAAAGAGCTTTGATGGCACATAGGTGACAGGAAAAATGCAAGTGTTCAATCAAATCCATATCTTCATACTAGCTGGCTCTTTTTGAATCAAGTATACAATTTTTTTCTTTATCTTTGAAGGTCATTGACATGGTGTTCCTCTCTCAAGCTGGATGGGAACTGGGTTCTTGAGGCACTGATTTTCAGATGAAGATGTGAGGGTTATTGAGATGATATGTCTAAGTTAGGGTTGCCTTAACCATTCGGTACAACACTATTCTAAATCAAGGATTTATAGTATTCACTATGGTTGTCTAATGGAAACTAAGATGAGAAAAAAATGGTGAATTGAAATGAAATGGTGGTGGTGAGTCGAGTAATAGCCAGAGTAATGATATTTTCTGGAAGCGGATCTGGAAGTTGAATATGCCTAGTAAGATTCGCCAATTCATTTAGCACTGATGTTGAGGTTTTATTGTTGTCGAGCATAATCTCTTAGGTCGGCATGTGTAGATTGATGATGTTTGCCCGATGTGAGGGGAGGAGGGTGAGACAGCTAGTCACCTCTTCTCCAATTGAAAGTTTGCTCATGTTGTATGGTTTGGGTGTTCACTTAAGGTGGATACTAGGCACTTTCAAGGCTTGTCTTTTTGTGATTGTTGGGCAACTTTGTATGAGAAATTTGGTAATTTGGAAGTACAAGATGAGGTATTTCGGGTCGTGGCTTTCGAATGTTGGTGAATATGGAAAGCATATAATGATAGATGCTTCAAAGATATTGCCTTAGACCCTAGGGAAGTTATTTGATTGTTGAACCAATAGGTTTCAGAGTTGATTGCTACTAAAACTTCCCCAATTGTACAAGTGTTGATGGAGCTTGAGGTGGAAGTGAGGGCTATAGCCCACTCATGGGAGCGACTTGAATTTGGAGCGGCCTAGTTGAATTATGATGGTGCTTGGTCATTTGTAACTCAGACGGGTGTCGGGGGTTGCTCGCTCCAGTCGGCTCTACGTTTCAGCTCATACCCTCGCAGCGCCTGACCTGCTGACATTATAGCCCATTCTGAAACTTACCCTGATTCTCTACAGCCTCCTACTGAATTCTAGCTACTCCAAACCTGCTCCACTTGCCTAGATTTTCAGCACACTTTAGCCTTAAAATTCAGCAAAAAATCCATAATTTCCTCATTTTAATATTTAATGTTTTTATTATTTAATTTGTATTTTATTTTATAGTTTTTTAGTGAGTCATCTCTATAAATAGAGTGGTGATTCTCATTGTTAAGGACCTTTTTTGAGACACATTTTAAACCTCTTTTTAGACTTTTTTTTTCTTAGACTTTTCTTTCAAGAGTTTTCTTTGAGACACATTTTATGTTTTTTTTAAGAAAAACCTAGGCCGAGTATTTCCGAGGCAATCCTAGATTTTAAGTCCATACTCCCTTGTGTTTCTTCATCAATCTGCACAAGGTTCCTTCTACTGTCAGAGAATCTTGAGAATAACATTCCACTGTTTCCATCCACCTAGGCATCACAAGCTGTTCTTGGATTCTGAAAGTGTAACTTTGTTTCCTCTACTTAAATTCTTGTTATTGTTTCGATTTTACTTCTAATTCAATATATGTGTTGGTATTTTCTTTCTAACATTTGTAAGTATGAATATAATCTCCATGTGTTTTACTTTCTGAATTTCAATTACTTCACATATTTTAGTGCTTAAACTTCAATTCACCGCTAAATATTTTATGACCGTTGTTCGGTGCACTTAGAATATGATTGAAGAGATTTAATGTTTGACACACATTCAATAAAAAACGTAAGGTGTAAGTATTTATGACCACTGTTCGGTGCATTTATAATATTGAAAAATGTATGCATGTAATTGAGATGATGAATGTAGAATTTCGTGATTGGTTCAATATGTGCAAAATGCTAAAGTGTTGTTAAAATATGTGTTTGAAGAAAGTCCATTGAACGAAGGTTAAAGTATAAGTAGTTTAAATAATGTGATTGATAATTTGGATTTACTTACGTAAAAGTGTCGGTTTTGTCTATAAAACTAATCCATAGTTTGTAAATTCTAATTATCATGAGCATTCACATTTTAATTCTTAGTTTTCTAAAACGTAGCTTTGGCTACAATCTTCAACTTCTCAATTAATTTCATCCAAAATCATATTTATACATATATATATATAGTAAACATAGAAAAAGATAGAGAAATAAAACAAATCCATTTTCGTCACAAACAATGAGAAGAGCAAAGCTAAATCAGAGAAGCTCCAACTGAAAATGTGAACAACCCAAGTCTCCAAGCTAAATAATTCAATCAATACTTTATAACGATTCAAACTTGTTAATAATAAAATGTGATTTTACATCACATAAAATCTTTAACTTGTGGGAAAAAACGATAAACCTCGCTTTCTCAAAATTGGAGAAGCACAGATAGAAAGTGACAAATAGCAACAAAAACAATAAAGAATAAAACAATCAAAGAAACAATCAAATAAGCTATAAACACTTGTAACGACCCGTCCCTAATTTTAAGGATTAATTAAGACTTAATTAAGGATTAGCGAGGCTAATCGGGGATTAGTCTAGGATTATCGGACGTTCAAGGCGAAATTATGATTTTGCCCCTAGACGAGGGCAAAAAGTTGACTTTTGACCCGAGAGGTTCGATTCCAGAGAGCCAGGGACCGTTACGTAGATCGGGTCGATATGAGTCTGTAGACAGGTAGCACGTTGAAATCGGACATTCGAAGGGAAAGTTACGGTTCAGGGAAGTTTCGAGAAACTATTACACGAATTACTAGACGGGTGGACTTTTGTCCTCAGTGGGCCCAGATATTTTGAAACAGGCTCCATTGCTCCCATTACACAGATACATGCACCACCCATCTTCTTCATTTTCTCATTCAATCAAACAACCCGAAAGCCCCAAACCAAACCCTTTCCCCTCTGATTTAGCTTGAGGCCAAAAGAATGAGGTTGAAGGGGAGATGATGACGGCTGGTCGAAGACAGAGCCATTGTGGACAACGAAGGAACCACAGGAAACATGTAAAACCCGATAACCTAGTTAAGATTCAAAATTTCAATTTCTTGATTTGAACTTTAGGGGCTGTTTTTGAGGATTGGGTTGCGTCTGTTGGGTTTGTATGGAGATTTAGGAAGGGTTTTGGACGGCGGGGGACGGCTGAGCATCCCAGAGAATGGGCTGGAAAATTGAGCCGTGAGAGGGAAATTGAACCAATGGGTTCTAGGTAGTGTTTCTTGGTTTTAAACACATAGATGGGTTGCAAATGATGAGAGGAAGCTATTGGAATTGGAATGGATGAAAAAGGATAAAAAAAAATGAGGGAATTATAGGACTGAACCGGACGAACCAATGAACCAGTTCAGACCGGTTCGCTGGAGGTTGAAAACGCACTATAGCAGGCGTGTGAAGCCCACACGCAGCTCCTTTGGGCGGCGCGTGGGACACTTTTTGGGAAAGTATTCAACATGTGTAATCATCTTTTCGAAGTAACGAACATTTTGGGATAGGTTTTGAATTGATCGGACATCGTTTCGATATAGTTCGGGATGTCCAAAGGTTTAGGATCAAGTTTAATATATGCTAAAAATTCTGAAAAATTAGGTGGCTTTAATGAGAGGATATTGAGGTAGTTAGTAACCCTCTAGTATGATTTGGACAGGTTTGGGAACCCCAGAGATGGTGATTGGCCCGGAGAGGCTTATGGCGCGCGTATCGAGGCGCATCAAGGACGATCTATGAGTGGACTTGCCTTCTAAATTGTGATGCATGCATAACTGTTTTATATGCTTTAAATACATGCTTTGAGATGCCTTGAGTGCATATGGTTATAGTGTTTTGGTATTTACTTATTTGCATGTATTTCGAGAATTATAGTTTTATACGGTGCCTATACGTGCTAGTATTTCTATGATGGTTTTATGGAAAGATTTTGGATTTAAAAACATGGAATCGGGCATGAGACCCATTTGATTGGAAACCATCGGACTTGAAGTCCATTTATTTGATGAGAAATCAGGCTGGAGGCCCAATTGACTTATATGATCGGGCTTGAGGCCAAGTTGGTTATGATATCGGGCATGAGGCCCAGATATGGTTTATAAATGTGATTTCGGGTCGGGCACCCATATATGGATTTATGAATTTGAATAAATGGATTTATGATGGTTTTATGGAAAACCCAGGCATAGGTCCCTTTAAACGGTTTTGAGATGAATTGTAAAATGGTTTTTCATATACCATCCTCATGAAAGGTTGCCCTCGAGACGTCCCGTAGTATTCTGGAGTGGCGGGTTGTCTTCTCTAGACGTCTCGTAGTATCCTGGCGTAGTCACGGGGCATTGCCTGCGAGGGGTCATTGCACGGAGCGACCTGTCCGTATGGTGACTCAGGAGTAGGATTACTAGAGGTTAAAATCTCCCCCTAGGGAGGGTTATTGATCTGCGAGTCATTGACTTGGGTGGACTCTGGGGAGGCTTAGGATTGAGTCCTTGAGTAGCACGCGTAGCTTGGAATCGTGACGGTATTGATCGTGACATTTGGGATGTCAGACATCAGGGATGTCGAGGATTGGTTTTGGGCTGAGACCCACATGATTTGATTTGGGCTGAGACCCACATTTATTTGGTTTTGGGCTGAGTTTCCACATGATTGGCTTTGGGCTGAGTTCCCATATACTTTAGTTTACGGTTTTGGGCTAAAGCCCTAAAGATTGATTTTAACTAAATGGTTTGATAACCGGTTTTCGAATGCATGCATGCTTTTTAATGAAGGGCATAAATGTCTTCTTTGAAATATGTTTTTAATTAAATTATTTATTTCGTCCACTCATAATTTTCAATGGTTTTAATGCCCTTCAGGTTGATCGCAGATGCGGGCTGTAGTAGAGACTGAGACATCACACTCCTCCTCCGATCTTGGTGCACTTTGGAAGCCCCAATTCGGCTAATGTTGTAATTATCCCTTGTCTGACACTTCGTGTCAGAAGGGAGCAGACACGTCGCGCGTTAATCCCGGAAGAATTTGGGACGGGTCCTGACAACACTTCTCATTATATTTCTTTGTAAGAGTATGCAAAAAAAAAACCATATTTTCAATCTGTGAACAGGGCACCCTTGGATCAAATGGAATCTAGATAACATCAAATCAAAAGAACACTTCATGGAGGTAAAGGTGATCGTATGAACATATTAATTATGACATGCATCATCAAGGAACCTTACCGGCTAAAGAGTCAAAACCAAAAAGTTACTTCCCTTGTAATTATGATGTATTCCCAAGAAACTAAGTGCAGAGGAGCGTAAGGTAGTGAAGAAGGCAAAGCAAAGCCCTATAAGTGCACAATGCATAGGAACATGAGGTAGTGAAGAATGCAAAAAAAGCCTTATAAATTCCATATCCAAACCAAAATAATTGGCACATCCAATTAATTCTAAATAAGATAAATGCAGTTTAAGAAATAATCAAAGCATACAAAGCTTATAGAATAGTTATGTTTTCCAAAAAGCTGGACATAGGTGCAGATAAGTTGTTCACACTGAGAACTCTGCACTGAACACATTCCATTAGTCCAATTGTTAGCATGAAAGTCAGTAATTGGCAACCTCAAACATGGGTGCAGAAGTCACTTACAGATATTCCAATTTGGTGGAAGCCCATTCGCTTGGGATTGAGCCACTAAGCTAATTATGAAGAAATATGGTACAGTAAACATGCTAATCTTCACGTCTTAGCCAAAAATTGATTAGTAAATGAAAAATCCAACAAATTCATCATTGAATTTAAGATATAAATCAACTATCTGAAATAAGTTTATCCAAACATCAACAAAAAGGCCATCAAAATTGAAAAACTAATCAAACCAAACAAACATTTATTGACAACTCTAAAACAACAAATGAATTACTTAATCAAATCATGAATTAATTCAAACCTTAAAGCTTACCTAAATGATGGGTGAGAAAAAAATTGATGATGGGTGGACGTTCTTTTGCTTCGACCCCTGAAAACCCCAAACCTCGACACTCTGCTGCTTCGATTTCTCTTCGATTCTTGAACGTTTTGCAACTCCTGAAATTTTAAAGCAAGAAGAGAAGAGAGACGGAGAAATTCGAAAATCATACCTAACATCAAAGAAGGCTGAAGAATAAAATTTTTTGCTTACCTCTGGTCTGAATGGCTTACTGTAGATGCAGTGGTGACACGACCCATACCCATCCCCCCGGGATTAACGCGGGATGTACCATGCTCCCGTCTAACACGAAGTGTCAGACAAGGGATAACTCAAACCTTAGCCCAAACGTGTAACGACCCGTCCTGGAATTCGGGATTAGATTACTAACTAATCACGATTAGCGGGGTTAATCGTTGATTAGTTGGGCGAATTTGGACGAACGGTGCAAAATGACCGTTTTGCCCCTGGTTGTGGGCAAAACGTTGACTTTTTATTCGGGCGGTCAAATGGAATTTGCCCGATGAACGTGATGTAGTTTGGGACGTCACGAGTTCATAGACAGGCGGCACGTTCGATTCCGACGTTCGTGGCGGAAGTTATGACGTTCGGAAGTCCGGGGGCATTTTCCATAATTCGGACGAAATAAGGGAAAATGTTGACTTTTTGACCGGGAGGTCCGATGGCCGAGGGCCAAGGACCGTTGGGAAGGTCTCGATGCCCGGAGTACGACGACAGGCGGCACGCCGAAAACGGACATCGGGTGACCAAGTTACGGGTCACGGACGGTGAGGGGCATTTTGGTAAATTGCCAGGTGAGGGCAAAATGGTAATTTCCTGCAGAGGGGCTGTTTGAACCGTGAAACAGAGGGAAGTACCCGTGCCATGTGTGTCTGAAATCCAACAATTAATTAACCCAAGTGGTCTGATCAGTGGATTATTTAACCAGGATAGTGACCTTCGGGAGTGTTAGTGGCTTGAGGCGTGGTATGGACAGAAAGGAACCGTGCACGGGGGGGTCTGTAATGGCTTTGGGTTCTGTTTGTGGGAAACCGAATTTCAGTGAAGCCAGAGAGATTCCCACGGCTTGTTTGCTGCCCGGCTTGAAAACAGAGAGATTAGGGACATTTGGGGGGCTCCGAGGGTCATTTTGGGTGAGGAAGAACTGGAAATTGAGAGAGAACTGAGTCGGGAGAAAACCAGAAAAAAATGGAGGGAAATTCAAAGGTCGAGTGTTGAGGTGAGTCGAGCCAAACAGTGGTTGGGATAAGTTTTCTTGGTTCATTACGAACCCAACCGTACAAAAATTGAGGAAGGTTGATCACGGTTTGTCCAAGAACTCAAGCTCCAGTTTCTGGAAAATCGCAGTGTTGCGGACGACGACTTCCAGGTGAGTTCGTGTTCAATTGGTCGTGTTAGAGTGTTCTATTGGGTCCCCTTCAGCTCCTGTTTAGGTTAATTTGGAAATGGAATTGAGTTGAGTGAGTTTGGAATGTCGACCCGATTTGAGGTCCGAGTTTGGATGGGTTGATTTAGTTAGTGTCGAGGCTAATAGATGACATAGAACTGGAATTAAATGGTTATAGAAGATGTTAGGATAAAAAAGGAAAGGAATTGATTGTGAATTGATCGTTATCTAACCGGGTTGTCACGCGGGTTGCAGGACCCGTTTGCAGAGGAAACGGGCGAGGAAGGCGAACTGTTCATAGTTACTGTAGCTGGCGCGTGGCGGTCACGCGCAGCCACTCACGACGGCGTGTGACAGCGCGTGGGCACGAATCCCGAGGTACGGTCAACACGACTTTTATCCTATACGTTATAACGAACATTTTAGCGTTACTTTCGAAATTATCGGATACCATTTCGATGTTGTTTCGAGGGTCCGAAGGTCTATGTATCGTTTTTAATTAACGATTAAATCCTGGAAAATTATGGGGGATTTGTATGATGATATTTGAGACCTTAATGACCCGGGAATGTGTTTTCGGACAGGATTCGAGTTTCTGGAAAATGTCGGAAATTACGGGCATGCGTGCGGCGCGAAACCGAGCCTTAAGAATGGTGTGTGAGTGGACGTTGCTTTCAAAATTTAATGCATGCATAAATTATTTCTATGACTTTATGATTATGATTATAAGTTGTGATTGATTTTGATTTCCGTATTTATACGTATTTGGTTCTCGTATTTATACGTATTTTTATGTGAAATTACGCGTATTTCGAGACTATGGTCACTCGTGTGCTTAATGATGGTTTAATGAAAGAAATTATATGAAATGGGTGTAAAATGATTTAAAAAGGTTGTTTATGATTTGCGAGTGTGACTTACGGTTTTAACACGTTTTTCGAGAATGTTCCGGATTTGCACGTTTTACGAGATTTCGAGTTATTGTGATTTGGTCACTATTGATGTTGAATCTGGGAATTGAAATGAGACTTGTGATTTTGAGGATTTTAAAAATGGGTTTTGAGTATTATTTCGATCGGATCGTGATTTTGGTGATTATGATTGTGGGTTTGATGTGTTGAAAATGAGATTTGAGAAATGGGTGATTTCTAAGAATAAAAATGGATTTGAAAAGGGTGATTTCGGGCTTGATGCTCGGGGCATAAAAGTAACTTTGATTTACGGGGTTTCGGTTTTCGGAAATAATAAAGTGGATTCTTGGTTTGGGTTCGGGATGATGCTTCCGGATGCCGGCTTACGGAATCATTATCGCGAATTCGAATTCGGGAAGGAAAAAGGATTTAATAAAGTGATTTAGTATGATTGTACATGCCCCGTGTTTAATGATAATTTGATTATGTTTGTGAAGTATGATTTGGAGAATTGAATGTGGAAATTCGGACCATGCGTCTTGTTATGAAAAATGTGATTTTGGGTTGGATCCCACGTCGTCGTGATTGATAAACTGTTTTGGGGTTTAAAGACCCGTTGAAAATTGGTTGGGGTTTAAAGACCCATTGTTGTGTTTGAAAACTGTTTTGGGTTTAAAAACCAGGTGCTATTGCTAGAGCACGTTTTGAGTTTAAAGACTCGGTTAATTGATGACGGGGGAGGGCCCTTAATGAGTTTTAAGACTCGTGAGTTTAAAGACTCGGTTACTGTAATACCCCCGAGGCCTATTGATTATGTTCTGAGTTTAAAGACTCGTTGATATCCCGGGA
Organism: Prinsepia uniflora; assembly: GCA_032719365.1. NCBI lineage: Eukaryota > Viridiplantae > Streptophyta > Magnoliopsida > Rosales > Rosaceae > Prinsepia > Prinsepia uniflora. Next base: position 57,329,778 of record CM064870.1, on the reverse strand, counting down.
AGGCCTGTTTATGCGCATGGTTTTGAGTTTAAAGACTCGGGCGCACTTGTTATCCAGCAAAATGATTGACTTACGATTTATTGATGATTTCTGATGTTTCGGTTGAGTTGGGCAGTGGCCCGGTATGTGGTTGATGGTTTTGGATCATGTTGTGCATTTGGTTGATTTGTGGTTTTGGGCTGAGGCCCGGTGTCTATGATTGCGGGCTAAGACCCGATGGTTGAGAAAGGTAAAAATGATTTTGAGATTCATACGAGTTTTCCTTATGTTGAAATTTGATACACAGTTTTTATTATGTGAAAAATCTTAACCGATGGCGAAATGTTTTGTATGCATGCATTCGTTTTACGCGGAGGGTAAAAACGCTTGTTGTAACTGTTTTGCTAAACTGATTTATTTTGTCCACTCACACCTTTAGTTTTTTATTGACCCTCCAGGTCGTGGCGCGATGTTCGAGGCTGTACGAGGGGAGGAGGCATGAGTAAGCACATGTGGCTATCCCTGGTCTGGCACGTACTGAGGGTAAACTTGGGTATTTCAGTCGACCTGCCAGACGGGAGCAGGACCGGGCACCGTTTTCGATGCCCCTTCTGGGGGCGGTCCTGTCAATTTGGTATCAGAGCGCTAGGTTGCTGATTCTGTTGCCACATCATGCCTCCGGAGCGTAAGCCTCGTGCGCGACCTGGTAGTGAGACGAGTAGGCGAGGGTATTTGGGACCTCGTGTTAGATCTCGGGTGAGATTGACCCTGGTTTGAGGGTCAGTTGTCGGGTAGTGGACGCTGTGAACTGCGATTCGTTAAACGTAGAATTGGTGGGTCGCAAGGACGAACGAGACCGGTGGCTGGAAGGCCGCATTTTTGGGCAAATTGTACTTTCTCTTAGGCCCTATTGGTCAAATAGAAGGTGGTTGAGCATTGGATGTTGCTCGGGGATTGGGTATGTCAGTGATGACATGGTTGGCTTGGTGAGAGTGGACTTAGGAGGAGTCGAGATGTGGATGTGGGACTCACGATGAGTCCGGATTTTTGGGTTAGGAACGTGAGATGAGTCATGATAAGGTGTCAAGACTCGAGAAGAGCCAGAAAGGCGGAGTGAGGAACGTTTGGCACTTAGGATGCCAAGGGCCGATTTACGGTCATTTATTGAATGAGTTAGAAAATTGTGGCTTGGTTTTGTGGGACGGTGGTCTTGTGGAGTTTAGCTGATGGTCTGGGGTACTTGGTGTAGTGGTAGTAGTTGGGAATTCGGGGGCATTCAGGGAACGTCCATTATCCTGATGTGGATTGTCGGGATGGTGGTACCCATGGTTGCGGGGTACGAGTAGTGACGCGGGATCGTCGCTTGGTATGAGCGGAGATCCAGGGCTCCCCACTTTGTACACGGTGTGCTAGTGTGGATGATTGTAAATTGGTGCTGGTGCTAGTGCTGGTACTAGTGTCAGCGAGTGAGATTGTGTTGAGCCACGAGTTGGGGGAGAAAATAGTTGAGGAATGTTGGGTGATTGACAAGAAATCTAGTGGGTGTGAGACCTTATTATCGGGTTCCAGGTGGATTTCCAGCTGTGAGCATGGGTGGATCCTAGGTGGATCTGGATTATGTGGTTGTGGGCCTTGGGCGTGGTGACGATCCAGGATCGTGGTGTTACCAGTCGGGTGACGCGGTAATGGACTCGAATTGTGATCGCCTTGATCAAGCTAGGCAAAGAGCTTATCGCTCTGTCGTAAATGCTTAGATATGAGGATTGTTGGATTGAACTTCTTTTCGAAGTTAATCCGTGCTCGAGCGAGTGGGGACGTTTATGAGTTGAACTCGAGGCTTGACTTGTGGATGAGTGGATATCCAACAAAGTCTAATTGGTCAGTTATAGATATGTGTGATTGGGATTGGCTTCTTTTCGAAGTCAATCAGAGGTAATGTGGTAACCGTTGAGCGGGTATCCGATAGATTCTGAGTTGGTGTGCCTCGGTATTTGTGAATGAGATCATACGCCCATTCGGCATGACTGTACACGCCTTGGTGAGCGTGCTTGGGTTGGTACGTCTTGGATGACGTGTTTTTGTGTTACTGTTCGGGTGACCATGGGATCCAGAATGGATGATGGGTTAGAATGATCGATTTGTCTAGTATGAGATTGGATAGGAGAACCCCAGTATCGAATCATGATTGACTGCGGGCCATGCAGTGGACTTATTGGGGAATGGATGTACGTATCTTGCACGGTGTACTAGGATCGGTATTGGACTGGCCGTGTGGTGCATGGTGACTGCACATGTGAGGTACCAGTGGCGTATGGTTATACGTGTCGATGGTCGGCTTAGTTCCGACACCATTGGATTTGGTGGTGGGTGTGAACTGGACATTGAATACTATGCACTAGTCAGAGTTAATTTTGTTGGGTTCAGTGAATTCATGAGCATGCGCTCTTTGCCACGGATGGCTAGTGAACCCCAGTGTGGAGTTGGGCGAACACCGATGGGCTAGTATTCAATGTGTGTCAGTTACACCACCTGATTAAGTTTGATGACGGTATACGTACGCTCAGGATGAGTGAGTTGGTGACTGCGTCACTACGTGTGGCCTTGCATGATGTTATCACACCGAAATGATTCCAGCGTTGTGGTTCGCTGAGGGAATTGACAGTTATGGACTTGAGATGGATATGTCGCAGGATTGGGTTTCCCTGCGAGATGAGATCACGTAGTTGATCTTACGCTACTTGAGCGAGTAGCAGGATGGGGTGTTATCACCGATTGGCTGATGGTTGGTGCTTTGTCAGGGTGGTGAAGCTTAGTGGTGACAGTTTGGCTGGTAGGTCAGCACGGACTGACAAGTGAGATTTGGTGACTCCCAGTGGGAGCAGTCATTAAGTGATCATCTTCACTCGAGGTGGTCGAGTGTGGTCGGTACGACATAAGACTTTGATGGGGCCTCTGAGTACGGATGAGTTTAGCTGGTGTACGGGTGTACACGTGTTGTGGAGCCAAATGTGTTCCACGTGGTGGATGTGGAATGAGCGTAATTGGAATTTCGAGAATGAAACTGGTTTTAGAGGATGATCGGTTGAGTCTTGGTCGGTTGGAATTTCGGGGACGAAATTCTTTAAGGGGGGAAGATTGTAACGACCCGTCCCGGAATTCGGGATTAGATTACTAACTAATCACGATTAGCGGGGTTAATCGGTGATTAGTTGGGCGAATTCGGACGAACGGTGCAAAATGACCGTTTTGCCCCTAGTTGTGGGCAAAACGTTGACTTTTTATTCAGACGGTCAAATGGACTTTGCCCGATGACCGTGACGTAGTTTGGGACGTCACGAGTTCATAAACAGGCGGCACGTTCGATTTCGACGTTCGTGGCGGAAGTTATGACGTTCGGAAGTCCGGGGGCATTTTCCGTAATTCGGACGAAATAAGAGAAAATGTTTACTTTTTGACCGGGAAGTCCGATGGCCGAGGGCCAAGGACCGTTGGGAAGGTCTCGATGCCCGGAGTACGACGACAGACGGCACACCGAAAACGGACATCGTGTGACCAAGTTACGGGTCACGGACGGTGAGGGGCATTTTGGTAAATTGCCAAGTGAGGGCAAAATGGTAATTTCCTGCAGAGGGGCTGTTTGAACCGTGAAACAAAGGGAAGTACCCGTGCCGTGTGTGTCTGAAATCCAACAATTAATTAACCCAAGTGGTCTGATCAGTGGATTATTTAACCAGGATAGTGACCTTGGGGAGTGTTAGTGGCTTGAGGCGTGGTATGGACAGAAAGGAACCGTGCACGGGGGGGTCTGTAATGGCTTTGGGTTCTGTTTGTGGGAAACCGAATTTCAGTGAAGCCAGAGAGATTCCCACGGCTTGTTTGCTGCCCGGCTTGAAAACAGAGAGATTAGGGACATTTGGGGGGCTCTGAGGGTCATTTTGGGTGAGGAAGAACTGGAAATTGAGAGAGAACTGAGTCGGGAGAAAACCAGAAAAAAATGGAGGGAAATTCAAAGGTCGAGTGTTGAGGTGAGTAGAGCCAAACAGTGGTTGGGATAAGTTTTCTGGGTTCATTACGAACCCAACCGTACAAAAATTGAGGAAGGTTGATCACGGTTTGTCCAAGAACTCAAGCTCCAGTTTCTGGAAAATCACAGTGTTGCAGACGGCGACTTCTAGGTGAGTTCGTGTTCAATTGGTCGTGTTAGAGTGTTCTATTAGGCCCCCTTAAGCTCCTGTTTAGGTTAATTTGGAAATGGAATTGAGTTGAGTGAGTTTGGAATGTCGACCCGATTTGAGGTCCGAGTTTGGATGGGTCGATTTAGTCAGTGTCGAGGCTAATAGATGACATAGAACTGGAATTAAATGGTTATAGAAGATGTTAGGATAAAAAAGGAAAGGAATTGATTGTGAATTGATCGTATCTAACCGGGTTGTCACGCGGATTGCAGGACCCGTTTGCAGAGGAAACGGGCGAGGAAGGCGAATTGTTCACAGTTACTGTAGCTGGCGCGTGGCGGTCACGCGCAGCCACTCACGCCGGCATGGGCACGAATCCCGAGGTACGGTCAACACGACTTTTATCCTATACGTTATAACGAACATTTTAGCGTTAGTTTCGAAATTATCGAATACCATTTCGATGTTGTTTCGAGGGTCCGAAGGTCTATGTATCGTTTTTAATTAACGATTAAGTCCCGAAAAATTATGGGGGATTTGTATGATGATATTTGAGACCTTAATGACCTGGGAATGTGTTTTCGGACAGGATTCGAGTTTCTGGAAAATGTCGGAAATTACGGGCATGCGTGCGGCGCGAAACCGAGCCTTAAGAATGGTGTGTGAGTGGACGTTGCTTTCAAAATTTAATGCATGCATAAATTATTTCTATGATTTTATGATTATGATTATAAGTTGTGATTGATTTTGATTTCCGTATTTATACGTATTTGGTTCCCGTATTTATACGTATTTTTATGTGAAATTACGCGTATTTCGAGACTATGGTCACTCGTGTGCTTAATGATGGTTTAATGAAAGAAATTATATGAAATGGGTGTAAAATGATTTAAGAAGGTTGTTTATGATTTGCGAGTGTGACTTACGGTTTTAACACGTTTTTCGAGAATGTTCCGGATTTGCACGTTTTACGAGATTTCGAGTTATTGTGATTTGGTCACTGTTGATGTTGAATCTGGGAATTGAAATGAGACTTGTGATTTTGAGGATTTTAAAAATGGGTTTTGAGTATTATTTCGATCGGATCGTGATTTTGGTAATTATGATTGTGGGTTTGATGTGTTGAAAATGTGATTTGAGAAAGGGGTGATTTCTATGAATAAAAATGGATTTGAAAAGGGTGATTTCGGGCTTGATGCTCGGGGCATAAAAGTAACTTTGATTTACAGGGTTTCGGTTTTCGGAAATAATAAAGTGGATTCTTGGTTTGGGTTCGGGATGATGCTTCCGGATGCCGGCTTACGGAATCATTATCGCGAATTCGAATTCGGGAATGAAAAAGGATTTAATAAAGTGATTTGGTATGATTGTACATGCCCCGTGTTTAATGATAATTTGATTATGTTTGTGAAGTATGATTTGGAGAATTGAATGTGGAAATTCGGACCATGCGTCCTGTTATGAAAAATGTGATTTTGGGTTGGATCCCACGTCGTCGTGATTGATAAACTGTTTTGGGGTTTAAAGACCCGTTGAAAATTGGTTGGGGTTTAAAGACCTGTTGTTGTGTTTGAAAACTGTTTTGGGTTTAAAAACCCGGTGCTATTGCTGGAGCACGTTTTGAGTTTAAAGACCCGGTATGTGGTTGATGGTTTTGGATCATGTTGTGCATTTGGTTGATTTGTGGTTTTGGGCTGAGGCCCGGTGTCTATGATTGCGGGCTAAGACCCGATGGTTGAGAAAGGTAAAAATGATTTTGAGATTCATACGAGTTTTCCTTATGTTGAAATTTGATACACAGTTTTTATTATGTGGAAAATCTTAACCGATGGCGAAATGTTTTGTATGCATGCATTCGTTTTACGCGGAGGGTAAAAACGCTTGTTGTAACTGTTTTGCTAAACTGATTTATTTTGTCCACTCACACCTTTAGTTTTTTATTGACCCTCTAGGTCGTGGCGCGATGTTCGAGGCTGTACGAGGGGCAGAGGCATGAGTAAGCACATGTGGTTATCCCTGGTCTAGCACATATTGAGGGTAAACTTGGGTATTTCAGTCGACCTGCCAGACGGGAGCAGGACCGGGCACAGTTTTCGATGCCCCTTCTGGGGGCGGTCCTGTCAAAATGGGGCTTCCAGAGTACGCCAGAATCAATGGAGGAGTGTGATGTCTCGGTCTCTACTGCAGCCCGCATCTGCGATCAACCTGAAGGGCATTAAAAACCATTAAAAGCTGTGAGTTAACGAAATAAATAGTTTAATAAAACACATTTCATAAAAAGACGTTTATAACCTTCACTAAAAAACATGCATCCATTCGAAAACCCATAATCAAGCCATTTACTTTATTAAATCATTATGGCCTTAGCCCAACAACATAAATCCAACCATGTGGGAACTCGGGCCAAAACCAAGTATATGGGAATTCAGCCCAAAACCAATCATGTGGGAACTCAGCCCAAAACCAATCATGTGGGAACTCAGTGACAGGACCCATCCCAATCCCCCCGGGATTAGTGCGAGATGACCCTGCTCCCGTCTGACACAAAGTGTCAGACAAGGGATATTTCTGACCTTTGCCCTCCCGGGCTATCAGAGTACGCCAGGATCCGGAGGAGGCATGTGATATCTCGGTCTCTGCTACAGTCCACATCCGATGTCAACCTGAAGGGCAGTCAAAACATTAAAAACTGTGAGTGGACAAAACAAAAGTTTATAAAAACATTTAATAAGAAGACATTTGTACCATCCACTAAAAATCATGCATGCATTCGAAAACCATTTATCCAAAACAAACCATATGTGGGACTAAGCCCAAAGCAGATATAAACCAAGGTCGAAAAGACCACAATAAAAACGACCATACGGGCCACTGCCCAAATCATAAAGAAACCAAGTACACGAGCCACTACTCAAATCCTGTGCACACCTGTGCACACCACATATCATATATCATATATACATCACATACATATATATAAGTCACACAACCAATCCTGTCACGGTATCCAAAGCTACGCGCGTGCTACCCGGGTCTCAATCCGAGTCATCTCAAAGTCAAGGTCAATGTCCGCAGACCACTGACCCTACCCGAGGTAATAGTAACCATAGCCTTCTTGAGAGTAAGGAACCCAACTGGGGGTGACTCCACTCAGTCGGTGCTCCGTGACTACTCCGGGGTCCACCCAGGCCAACGACCCTCCCCGGAGGAGATAATAGAAGTAAAGGAAGGTAGATGAACATATATATACATAACATAAACATTCATGACCGGTTCCCCTGAACTGTCATGATCCATAATATCCATAGCCAAGGTAACATGCCGGTTCCCATAAGCCGTCATGTACCGTAATAATATAACCAGGTAACATGCCGGTTCCCATAAACCGTCATGTACCGTAATAACCAACAAGGGTTCATGCCGGTTCCCATAAACCGTCATGAACCATGATACCATATTAAGAGTTCATGCCGGTTCCCATAAACCGTCATGAACCGGGAAATCCATTTAAGGTTCCCTGACCTGAAATCAAAACCGTAAAGTAGCTTGGGTCTCGTACCCGAACATAGGACATCAGTTGGGCACCGTGCCCGATATCTGAGGTCATATGCCCGAGACAAAACCAAATGGGTCTCATACCCGAGTTTATCCTTTTGAAATCCAAATCCAGTTCATTTAAATCAATAAAGAAATACAGACCCGTATAAGCACCGTATAAGGCCGAAACCTCGAAATACGTGCTTATACGTAACCACATAGAAATGCACCCATGGCATCATCAAACATGTATTAAAACATATAACAAACATTTATGCATGCACCAATTTAGAAAATAAGGTCCACTCACAGACTGTCCGAGCTGCCGCCTCGATTTGCATGCCATTCGGCTCCCCGAGCTGATCACCATCACCGGGACTCCCAAACCTGTCCAAATTTTAATAGAAGGTTACTAACTACTTAATTAACCTCCTACCAAAGCCCCGTAATTTTCCCGAACTTTTAACTATTTTTAAACCGACCCTAAACCTTCCGACACCTCGAAAACTATCGAAACGATATCCGATTGACACGAGACCAGTCCCAAAATCTTCGTTACATCGGATAGAAGATTTCCCGTGTTGAACACTTTCCCAAATTATGGACCACGTGCCCTCACGAAACCCTAGAAAGTAAAAAACACTGTTCATCGGCGGTTTTTCTTCAGTTTTCGGACCGATTCGGGGTCCGTTTGCTCCCATTTTAATCCCTAAATTCCTATTTCTTCATTTCCATCTAACCCAATCCCTAAAACTAAGAAAAACCACCCGAAACCGAGCTTCCATCCGCCATCAATGGTGGCCGGATTTTCTCCTGCAGTTCACGGCCGTTTCCGGCCATCCCAAGCCACGAAATCAATCCTATTCTACTCCTAGGTTCCCCAGAAATGTTTCCCAATCCTTAGAATCGAACAAAAACTAACAAAACCGAAATTTGAATTTTTGGGCATTTTCTTACCTCACGGTTTCTCTCCACCGTGGCCACCATCTTCCCCCGCCGTGGCTCGCCGTTCCTTGCCTCTCATCACCTCACTCACGGTCACACACAAGCACATGAGGAATGGTGGTATGTGTGTGTGTGCTTGTCCGAAGAACAAAGAAGAAAATGAAGAAAATATGGAGGGGGGGTTTCGGGTTTGATGAAGAGAATAGAAGAAAATGATGATAATTGATGGTTTAATCTGATGAGAGAAGAGAAATTGATTAGATGAGATGAGTGGTGAGGATTAAAAGTTAAATGGAATGGATGGCTAGGATTTAAGGTTGTTAAGATTTGATTAAAAAATTAATTAAATAATAATATTTTATTATTAGATCCACAATTTGGGGGAGTTAGCCAATAGGATGAGTGACACCATGGGACCCACTAAAATATCTGCCCAATCAGATTTCGCGAAAACGTCCCCGTCTCGAAGTTCATGCATAGTGAAATCGAACTTCCGTGACCCATAACTCTCCCGTTCGAAGTCCGATTTCAGTGTGCCGCCTGCCTATGGATTCGTATCGTCCTTATCTACGTAACGGTCTTCGGCCCTCGGCCATCGGACCTCCCGGTCAAAAAGTCAACATTTGACCCCTATTTAACCAAAATTACCAAAATGCCCCTAAACTTCCGAACGTCATAACTTCCTCCCCGAACGTCGGAATTGAACGTGCCACCTGTCTATGAACTCGTGACGTCACGAACTACGTCATGGTCATCGGTCAAAGTCCATTTGACCACCCGATTAAAAAGTCAACGTTTTGCCACCATCAGGGGCAAAACGGTCATTTCGCACCGTTCGTCCGATTTCGCTCTACTAATCACCGATTAACCTCATTAATCGTGATTAGTCACTAATCTAATCTAGGAATTTGGGACGGGTCGTTACAACCTTCCGTCCTTAATTAATTTCGTCCTCGAAATTCCAACCGACCTAATTCTACCCGTACTTCCCTCCTTAATTAGTCCCGTTCTCGAAACTCCAATTATCTTGATTCCACATCCACCTCGTGGAAATAATTCGATCTACCACGCAACACGTGTACGCTAGTACACCCACTAACCAGAACAATACTTACTCGTCTACAGCCAGACGTACCACTAACACTCACGTCGCATCGACTACATTCGGCCATGTAGAATGACAGTAACCATACGCTCCGAACTGACACCACTGGTCAGTATCAGAGTAGCCCAAGTACCCCATGATCGACCCACTTGTTAAATCCACCATTTCGCTGACATAAACTGTCAGGACCCACCCCGGTTTCACCCCGAAACCCGAGGTAAATCCCGCTCCAGTCTGACTCCCCGACACAACACCCATGTAAAACTCACTCAACCCAGTCAGACGCAGGAGTACTTAAATAAAAGATCCCAACGTTATCGTTTACAGAGCATATGACAAAAATACAAGGAAAATAAAAACCGAGAAAGTACACGCACACGGAAGACTTTAAACTATTCCGGGACCCCTCGCGTGACTTCTATGCCTCGGTCACTGCCTCGACGTCAAGACCCCGCGCTCGCTCCACAACCTGGAGGGCAGTTTAAAACAGAAAATGTGAGTGGACCATAATGAAAGAAATGTTCGAAAACCATTTATCAGAAAACCGACTTTAACCCTCCGTTTTGAAAACCACATGCATAACCAACAGTTAATAAACAAAACCTCATAAGAAACAGAAACACTATAAACAGTTAGAAAAACCAGAGCATGTGAAATTCTCAAACTGTATCATCAATCATGAACATGAAATCATCATTTTCTGATCAAACCTGCTGGACCTATCCGAGTCTTTAAACTCCCGAGTCTTTAAACTCAATCCAGGCCTTAATCATATCCGAGTCTTTAAACTCCCGAGTCTTTAAACTCAAGGCCTACGGGGGAAATCAATATATCCGAGTCTTTAAACTCCCGAGTCTTTAAACTCAATCCGGGTCTTTAAACCCAATCCGGCCGGTCCCCCGTCACATATATCCGGGTCTTTAAACCCAATATCCAGATCCAGCAAATCCAATCCCAAAACCATTTGAAAACCATTTACCAATCCATATCCAAACCCGAATCCGAAATCACTGGTCTGATACCCTTCCGGCATCCAGAACCGTCATTCCGAACCCAAATCCGGAATCCACTTTTCCACTTGGAAACCAACCCTTTTTCCGAAATCTGTTTCTAAAACTGAAAACCTTTAATCATCGAAAGCATGTTCCAAAATCCCTTTATCATCATTTAAATCATTTATCATTTGAAATCCCAAAACCATATCATCAATTTCAGAAACCAACCAGTTCTCGTAAAACGTGCTAAATACCGTATTTTCTCGAAAAACGTGCAATTATGTAAAATCACATCATAAATCCAACAATCATGAAATCACATATATAAAACATGTATAGAAAACAGTTATGCATGCTCGAGTTTAGAGAAGGGGTCCACTCACAGTACTGAGCCCTACTCGCGTCCTGAACGTCCTGTACGTTCCTCGGCTTCCTCGGGAAATCCCGATCCTGTCAACAATCACCAAATTACGTCACTAACACGTCTACGAAGGTTCACCTAAATTTCCTCAAAATTCCCCGAATCCTAAACGTACGAACCCGGGACCCTAAACCTTCACCCTTGCCGAACTAAACTCAAACGACGTCCGATTGACTCGAAACCAACTCCATTGAACTCACCATAACTCCTAGACCAAAAACCATGTTGACCGTTTTCCCCATCGCCGCCGCACGCGCCCCCACGCGCCGCCCAAAGTGGCTGCGCGTGGCCCTCACGCGCCTGCTACAGTGCACCGTCTTCCTCAGACGAACCCGGTTCAGCACAGGGGTCTGCAACTCAGACCGGCGTCAGCGGTTCTCCTTCTACCGTTCACCAAAAAGGCTCATTTCTTCACCAACAGCATCGTCCAGTTCCAAGCTATCCCTTCCCCAGCTCCTCAGACCTCGACACCGCCTCAATCCCGTCGACTGAAGCTCGAAACCAAACGGCCAACTCCCCCTGTTTCACGATCCAGCCACCCAGCTCACCTCTCTTCACGGTGGCTGTCCCAGACTCTTCCTTGGACCTCACTGAACCCAAACCAACTCTCCTAGACCTTCGACTCAGCCCCAAACTCGACGACTCGCCGTTTGAACCCACGGCCAAAACAGAGCACCCAAATACCCCTGTCGTGCCATCCTCCGCCGTGTACCTCCCCGTCACGGCAGCACACTCAGTCGAAGCTTGGGACCTCCCTGAGTCTCACTCTAACCTCCAATTCCCTCGACTCGACCTCTAGACTCCCGACTCTCAACTTGAAACTCAACGGCTAAACAGAGCAAGGAAACGGGGGTGTGGGTTTACCTGTCCTCCTGCCGCCGTCGTGAGCTCAGCCGTGAGGTAGTAGCTCCTCTTGCCTTCCTCCGTCCTCTGAGCACTTCCCTTAACCTCGAGTGATCGATCACGGCTGCACCACCACCCAACTTCTCTGTTTTCCTCTCTGAGTTTCCCCCTGAACTCTCAACTCACACACCACGATTCCTCACCTCCCAAACCACTCACCAGCTTCCCTTCGACCTCCCGTCCCTCACTCACTCACCAGAACTCATCAGCACACACCACCACCCTCGATCACCCCTCAATTTCCCTCACGATCTCCCTCTGTTTTCTGAACCATCACGAACACACACAGACGGGTGCACCCCAATTATTTGGCCGTGCACACACTCAAACTCACCAGAAGCCACTCCACCTGAAACACGTGTCACCAATCCTCCTCATTCTCTCACCAACTGGCTCCATCCCAGCCGTCCATTTCCTTCTTTCTGCACAAATCCCAATGTGCAGAAAGACCAAATTACCCTTCTTTTTAATTCCTTTTTACGGTTTTGCCACTAACTTCCTAGACCCATATCTCTCGCCTCGTAGGTCCGATGAATACGTGCTGCCTGTCATCGGACTCAGGACAACGAAATCTATCTAACCATCCTAGGTCAACATACCAAAACTCAATTCTACAAAAAGTCAACTATTCCCCCTATGTTACCAAAATTACGGTTAGGCTCTCAACCTTCCGAACATCACAACTTCCTCCTCGGATGTCGGAATCAGGCGTGCCACCTGCCTACGGAGTCGTGACGTCCTAAAATACGTCCTGATCACTGGTCAACACCCATCGGACCGCCTGAACTAAAAGTCAACGTTTTTACCCGAACCAGGGGTAAAATCGTCATTCTACACTAATGACCTTATCGGAACCACCTAACCGCCGCTTAACCTCACTAATCACACCTTAATCAGTCTACTAATCCCGGCTCCCGGAACGGGTTGTTACATAAACTCTGACGTCTGCTCCCACTGGAAGTTACCAATCCCTCAACGATCCACGCTGACACCTCCGACAAACTGTCAGCACTTGACAGTCGTCAGTCGCAAACTGATATGACACACACTCGTGGTTACACTAACCACCAATATACTCTTCCTGAGTATACGTATACCAACATCTAACTCGACCTGTGTGTAACTGGACCCCTCATAAATACTATGACCCAATGCATAGTATCCAATGTTCAGTCCACGACCTCAACTAATACTGGAAGTTACCAATCCCTCAACGATCCACGCTGACACCTCCGACAAACTGTCAGCACTTGACAGTCGTCAGTCGCAAACTGATATGACACACACTCGTGGTTACACTAACCACCAATATACTCTTCCTGAGTATACGTATACCAACATCTAACTCGACCTGTGTGTAACTGGACCCCTCATAAATACTATGACCCAATGCATAGTATCCAATGTTCAGTCCACGACCTCAACTAATCCAATGGTATCGGAACTAAGCCGACTACCAACACGCTCACTAACGTACTACGAGTATAACCTATATACCGTCACTAGGAACCACAAGTACACCCAGTATCGTACCTTGAACAATGTACAAAGTACGTACATCTACCCATCGACATACCACAACAAGAACCAGACCACCTAGGTCGTAGTCAAACACGTTTCAATTATGGAGTTCATTTGTCCAATCCAGCATTAGACAAATCAAAACTCCGACCCATTATCAATTTCCAAATCCGAATCCGAATCCGCAATTTCGTAAGAAATCCCGAATCCAAACTCAGATATCGTATCCCTAACCGTTTCCCAAATTCGAATCCAAAATCATTATTCCGTAAACTAGTATTAGGAATGACCATTCCGAACCCAAATCCATAAAAAGAAAATCCACAGCCAAGCTCTAGAATCAAATCCTGAATCGTCACCCAGAATCCGATTCCAAAACCCAAATACAGAAACCCTCTTTCAAGTTCCAAAATCAAATCCTGAATCGTCATCCAGAAATCTGATTCCAAAACTCGAAATATCGTTCACGTCTACCGAGACATACCAAAACCAAACCTATCGGTTACCCGCTCAAACGATTACCACAATACGATCGATTGACTTCATAGGGAAGTCAATCCCAACATCAACACAACACTAGGTCAGACAAAATCCGACCTCGTCAGATACCTACTCATCGGACAACTACTCAGGCGAGTAATAAGCCATATGGGATTTACCTCGAAAAGGAGTTCAGTCCCATCATGCTTCACTCAACATCCAAGTAAGAGTAATAAACTCTCCACCTATCTGGATATCCAAATCACGATCCAGATCCAACACTACGTCAACCGACCATAGTCGTCACGATCCCCGATCGTCACGACGTCCAAAGTCCTCAACCATTTCCCACATCTAAATAGATTAGTCAACGACGAGACACGCCGAGACTGTGGGATCTCACTGATTACCTCGTATCGATCCTTGTCATTCCACCTAGGAAAACCAAAGATGATCCAACACGATAACATCAAAACTCATCCTACGTGAATGCAACCAAAACTTGTTGCACTCACCACGCCACGTAATCCAACATCGTCTGCCACCAAGTAGAAAATGAGAAATCTCAGTCATTTAACTTCGATATACTCATCTCCTCCTGATGATTCAGAACAAATCCCGGGTCCACCAACCAATACACGATCTGTGTACTAGTGGCAACCAACAACATCTATATCATCAACGTCATCTACCATCATCAATCATGATAGAATCTGAGAAGTCACCCAAAATGACTTCGACATACCCATTACCAATGCGGAAAACCCGCATTCCACTCGTCACCTCAATTGTAACCTCTCGCGATTCCGAAGTTCCAACAAGATTGGAAACAACATACCTGGACATCAACCACGTGTCCCCTAACCAATTTAGCTCTATCTGAGATCCACTCTGGGACCACAGATACCGAACATATGAGTAACTCTATGGAGTCACATCCCGACTCGTGACTTACCGTCATCACAATCACTGGCACCAGCACCAGCACCAGTACCTGCACCAACGCATCATCACCTGCACTAGTATCAACACACAGGCATCAACACTAGTAGCAGCACACTAACACCAGTATCAGTATCAGTACCTCTGCTCGTATAGGAGAAACTCTGCCTCCCTCGTACCCGACAACTCTGGGTACAGTCACCCTGACAGCTCATGCGAGAAAAGGAAACGTCCCCCGAACGTCCCCGATTCCCAACAATCGTAACTACAACCACTCTCGGTAGTAGTGCCTGCCACACACTCGTACAGACCTCACTACCAGACATCACTATCGAGACTCCGCATCCAACGGAATCAACCGTTCGTACCAACCATTTCGTCTCCCTCTCAGGGATTCCATCGACAAGTACCAACCTTGATACCTTGTCCCACCAATCACTAACCAGCCGTACTCCGACTAACCCAAATGTCGTCTACCAGGTCGCCCACGACCTTAGTTGCACCAACCCACAACTGAAGTAGCACGACAACCAACTCGGTCTAACCGATACGTACAACCCTGACTGCGAAGTGCAATCCCAACACAAGCTGACATGACTAGACCTACTAACGAATCCAAATCCGAATAGTTGTCCAAGTCAAACCACTCGTCAACTCACATTTCCGAACCATACACATACGGTAGGGTTCCACGATCACACCTAGAGTTCCTCAGAACCCAACTGCATAAGGCAGTAAAATCCACGATCGGACCGACCCCGCGGTCTGGACAGCGTAAAGACGTCAATCCAATCCTACCGTCAATCAACTAGGATTCTCCGAATCCGGCTGCTAACCGACAGGAGCAGTAAATCCACCTAACTCAACAAAATCCGAACATCGATGGTCATAGTTCCCAACCAGTCGTCGGAACCGATCCTACGACATCGTGAAGACGATCCCAACTAACCGTCTCACGATCACACTCCAGAATACGAACACGTTAATCCTTCCGTAGGGTCCCACACTATCAACCTTGACAGAACTATGGCAACCCCGGCCTCAAATGCTGAACCAAGGCATGCCAATCCTACAAACTATCGTATCGTCACCTCAACATCAGGTTGACCACGAACTGTAGCCCATTGAGATATCACATCCTCGACCTGTGTACATACTCCAAGAGCTCCATGGTTGCTCGAATAGAGACAACCCCGTTCTGATACCACGTTGACAGGACCCATCCCAATCCCCCCGGGATTAGTGCGGGATGACCCTGCTCCCGTCTGACACAAAGTGTTAGACAAGGGATATTTCTGACCTTTGCCCTCCCGGGCTATCAGAGTACGCAAGGATCCGGAGGAGGCATGTGATATCTCGGTCTTTGCTACAGTCCACATCTGATGTCAACCTGAAGGGCAGTCAAAACATTAAAAACTGTGAGTGGACAAAACAAAAGTTTATAAAAACATTTAATAAGAAGACATTTGTACCCTCCACTAAAAAGCATGCATGCATTCGAAAACCATTTATCCAAAACAAACCATATGTGGGACTAAGCCCAAAGCAGATATAAACCAAGGTCGAAAAGACCACAATAAAAACGACCATACGGGCCACTGCCCAAATCATAAAGAAACCAAGTACACGAGCCACTGCTCAAATCCTGTGCACACCTGTGCACACCACATATCATATATCATATATACATCACATACATATATATAAGTCACACAACCAATCCTGTCACGATATCCAAAGCTACGCGCGTGCTACCCGGGTCTCAATCCGAGTCATCTCAAAGTCAAGGTCATTGTTCGCAGACCACTGACCCTACCCGAGGTAATAGTAACCATAGCCTTCTTGAGAGTAAGGAACCCAACTGGGGGTGACTCCACTCAGTCGGTGCTCCGTGACTACTCCAGGGTCCACCCAGGCCAACGACCCTCCCCGGAGGAGATAATAGAAGTAAAGGAAGGTAGATGAACATATATATACATAACATAAACATTCATGACCGGTTCCCCTGAACCGTCATGATCCATAATATCGATAGCCAAGGTAACATGCCGGTTCCCATAAACCGTCATGTACCGTAATAACATAACCAGGTAACATGCCGGTTCCCATAAACCGTCATGTACCGTAATAACCAACAAGGGTTCATGCCGGTTCCCATAAACCGTCATGAACCATGATACCATATTAAGAGTTCATGCCGGTTCCCATAAACCGTCATGAACCGGGAAATCCATTTAAGGTTCCCTGACCTGAAATCAAAACCGTAAAGTAGCTTGGGTCTCGTACCCGAACATAGGACATCAGTTGGGCACCGTGCCCGATATCTGAGGTCATATGCCCGAGACAAAACCAAATGGGTCTCATACCCGAGTTTATCCTTTTGAAATCCAAATCCAGTTCATTTAAATCAATAAAGAAATACATACCCGTATAAGCACCGTATAAGGCCGAAACCTCGAAATACGTGCTTATACGTAACCACATAGAAATGCACCCATGGCATCATCAAACATGTATTAAAACATATAACAGACATTTATGCATGCACCAATTTAGAAAACAAGGTCCACTCACAGACCGTCCGAGCTGCCGCCTCGATTTGCGTGCCATTCGGCTCCCCGAGCCGATCACCATCACCGGGACTCCCAAACCTATCCAAATTTTAATAGAAGGTTACTAACTACTTAATTAACCTCCTACCAAAGCCCCGTAATTTTCCCGAACTTTTAACTATTTTTAAACCGACCCTAAACCTTCCGACACCCCGACAACTATCGAAACGATGTCTGATTGACACGAGACCAGTCCCAAAATCTTCGTTACATCGGATAGAAGATTTCCCGTGTTGAACACTTTCCCAAATTATGGACCACGTGCCCTCACGAACCCCTAGAAAGTAAAAAACACTGTTCACCGTTACTGTTCATCTCGGTTTTTCTTCAGTTTTCGGACCGATTCGGGGTCCGTTTGGTCCCATTTTAATCCCTAAATTCCTATTTCTTCATTTCCTATCTAACCCAATCCCTAAAACTAAGAAAAACCACCCGAAACCGAGCTTCCATCCGCCATCAATGGTGGCCGGATTTTCTCCGGCCGTTCACGGCCGTTTCCGGCCATCCCAAGCCACGAAATCAATCCTATTCTACTCCTAGGTTCCCCAGAAATGTTTCCCAATCCTTAGAATCGAACAAAAACTAACAAAACCGAAATTTGAATTTTTGGGCATTTTCTTACCTCACGATTTCTCTCCACCGTGGCCACCACCTTCCCCCGCCGTGGCTCGCCGTTCCTTGCCTCTCATCACCTCACTCACGGTCATACACAAGCACATGAGGAATGGTGGTATGTGTGTGTGTGCTTGTCCGAAGAACAAAGAAGAAAATGAAGAAAATATGGAGGGGGGTTTCGGGTTTGATGAAGAGAATAGAAGAAAATGATGATAATTGATGGTTTAATCTGATGAGAGAAGAGAAATTGATTAGATGAGATGAGTGGTGAGGATTAAAAGTTAAATGGAATGGATGACTAGGATTTAAGGTTGTTAAGATTTGATTAAAAAATTAATTAAATAATAATATTTTATTATTAGACAATTTGGGGGAGTTAGCCAATAGGATGAGTGACACCATGGGACCCACTAAAATATCTGCCCAATCAGATTTCGCGAAAACGTCCCCGTCTCGAAGTTCGTGCATAGTGAAATCGAACTTCCGTGACCCATAACTCTCCCGTTCGAAGTCCGATTTCAGTGTGCCGCCTGCCTATGGATTCGTATCGTCCTTATCTACGTAACGGTCTTCGGCCCTCAGCCATCGGACCTCCCGGTCAAAAAGTCAACATTTGACCCCCTTTTAACCAAAATTACCAAAATGCCTCTAAACTTCCGAACGTCATAACTTCCTCCCCGAACGTCGGAATTGAACGTGCCACCTATCTATGAACTCGTGACGTCACGAACTACGTCACGGTCATCGGTCAAAGTTCATTTGACCGCCCGATTAAAAAGTCAATGTTTTGCCACCATCAGGGGCAAAATGGTCATTTCGCACCGTTCGTCCGATTTCGCTCTGCTAATCACCGATTAACCTCATTAATCGTGATTAGTCACAAATATAATCTAGGAATTTGGGACGGGTCGTTACACTCAGCCCAAAACCAATCAACATTAAGTAAATCGAAATACAATGTAACCAATCCTCGTCATCCATGATGTCTAATTAATACAATTGTCACGATCTCTATGCTACGTGTGCTACTTAGGGTCTCAATCCCGAGTCTCCCTAGGGTCCACCTAGGTCAATGACCTGAAGATCAATGATCCTCCCTGGGATATTATCCGTAATTGCATTCCTGAACATGAGCTGCGCCTCGAGGCAGCCCTTCTCAGGTAGTGCGCCGTGACTACTCTAGGATGCTACGAGACGTCCGGAGGAGACAATCCATACATAAGGATGGTACATGGAAATCATTTTACAAATCATCTCAAAATCTTTCCAAGGGTTATGCCCGGGATTTCCATAAAACCATCGTAAATCCACAAATGGGTCACTTACCCAAAGTATAACTTTCATAAACCATTTTCATAATTCCAATTTCTAAATTCAAGGGACTCTGCCCGAAATTCCAGTTCATAAACCAACTGGACCTCAAGCCCGATAGTAGAACCAAATGGGTCTTCGACCCGATGCCCCATTAAATCAAATGGACATCAAGTCCGATAGTTTACAAATCAAATGGGTCTCATGCCCGGTTCCGTATTTCCAAATCCAAA
The DNA here is from genome assembly GCA_032719365.1 of Prinsepia uniflora. Lineage (NCBI taxonomy): Eukaryota > Viridiplantae > Streptophyta > Magnoliopsida > Rosales > Rosaceae > Prinsepia > Prinsepia uniflora. Next base: position 57,310,004 of record CM064870.1, on the reverse strand, counting down.
ATCATACCATTAAACCATAATTGGAAACACAAGCAAGTTCAACGCTGTATAAAACCATAAACCTCAAAATACGTGCAAATACATGAATACTAAATAGCACAATCATGTTCATCATAAATCATATATTTAAAACAAATAAAACAGTTATGCATCCATCATATTTAGAAACTAATGTCCACTCATAAACCGTCCTAGATGCCGCCTCGATACGCGTGACATAAGCCTTCCCGAAGCTAATTCACCAACTCTGGAACTTCCGAACCTGCCCAAATCACACCGGAAGGTCACTAACCATCTATATAAGTTTATAGGATAAAACCCCAAAATTCTCGGAAAATTCAACGTGCCCCGGACACATTTCCTGAGGTGAAAAATCTCAATTTGATCAACTTAACGATCTCCGATCGACCTGAAACCACTACCATTGGATCCAAATCATCAAAATCTTTAAAATAACACTAGTCTTGCCTCAAAATTCATGCCCACGCTCCCCCACGCGTGTGGTCAAACCAAAAGTAAACGTTGTCGTCATCGCTGACGTCAGCACTAACAACTCTGACACTTGTTAGATCTTACAATGCCACGTGTCAAGCTCCCATTGGTCCACCTCTGACATGACAGTCTAACATGCTGACCTCATCGTTCCTGACCTCCAATCTGATCCTCTGAACCGGGTCGCGCAAACTCGCAACCTGACCCGACCCTAAAACCATCCATTCTCAATCGATTGCATCCCAATTTGTTCCTACAGACTCATATAGTCATTCTTAAGAGATCTATGTGAACAAAACTATGAAAAACAGACAATAACCATACCTTCGATCGATGAACAGTCCGACCACCTACAACCCAGTTCTGCCGTCGACTCCGACCACCGCAATCCTCCCCGTTTATCCCTTCATGTTCGTCTGGTCCTTAGGAACACTACTTTATCAATAGAAACATCCAAAAATCCCTAAAATCCAACTTCGAAATCCAAACCCGAAAATGCACCTTCACGGTTTTCCAGCCACCTTGCACGACGGTCCTCACTGCTACCACCGTTCAGCTTGTCTCAGTCCACTCTCTCACTTCCGTTCACGCACTAGCTCCAATGGATGAAGTTTGAAGGATTGATGGTGTGGGTTGGGTTGTGGTGTATCAGTGTGTTTAGTTTAGGGAGAAAGTGAAGATGATAATCAAATAGGAGGGAGAGAGAGAGAGAGAGAGAGACGAGTGAATAAAATATTAAATAAAAGTCACCTAATGGACATAGATCCATAAATTAGGGAAAGCCATCAATGGGATGAGTGACACTTGTCACTCATCTAAGGGCCCACACCAATTAATCACCCAATCATAATTAAGTATTAATTTCAAATCCCGATAACTTAAAAATAATCGATCTCGATCCCGTGACCATAACTTCCTCGTTCGACGTCCGATTTCGTCGTGTCGTTTGTCTACGGACTCGTGACGTCCTGATCTACGTCACAGTCATCGATCCTTGTATGTTTGACTCCCCAGGTCAAAAGTCAACATTTTGCCCAATTCTAGGGGAAAAATGGTCATTTCACACCGTTCGTCCATATTCTCTCGACTCGTCCCCGATTAGTCACGTTAATCTATAATTAATTAATATTTAATCCCAATATTCGGGATGAGTTGTTACAAGTGGAGCGACTCAGCTACAAAGGGTAACGTCGTGAGTTCGATGGCAACGATGATGACATCAAGTGAAGAAGAGAAATTCGACGGCCATAAAAATGATAAGTCGATGATGGGAGATGGTTGGCAAAGGCGATGATGAAGACGAAGATGATTGAAACCTTGAAGCTACCAAAAACGGAGTCAGACGAAGTATTGCTAAGGAATCTCAATGATTTGAAGCACGAATATTGAAACCAAATATTCGATTGTGGACTCTGGTCGTGAAGGAAGAAGAACAAAACTGAGAAAAAAAATCTGATAACGTACCACATGAAGAAAACATGTGTAAAGGGTAAAAAATGATTGCACTGTCCATGAACAGTGCAATGCTGTTGGCCTTTTAGTATATATAGAATGTGCCGTAGAAGGTAGTTCTTACCTTATTAGTTGAAACATATCATATTCACAAGTAGCTTGCGCTTCTAATTAAACACTCCCTAAAATGTCTTCCTCACGTGGTTCTGTGCTCAAATTTTTTTCTTCTTTATTTTCTTCTTCTTCCTTCTTGATTACCAGAGTCCACCACAGCCTAAAGAAAATAGGTTTATACTCATGGTCAATTGTAAGGTGCAGTTCTATTTGATGCATAGTATGAGCCATTGCTTCCCATCGAAGAGAAATCAATAAAGGTAAGCTAAAAACCGGCTTATAATTTTAGGAATCAAAAGATTGTAACTAGTTCCCTTTGTATGTATTCTTTCCCATTATACTGCGTGTTTTCTCTTCTCATCTTGACAGTTTCTTGATTTTCACATTCTTTCCTTTACTCTTTCTAACCTTCTGAAACATCTTCACATGAGATTTAGAGTGTGTATTTTAAATGTTGTAGAGCATAAGCATTTTCTGTGCAAATCTACCACTGATTTTTCCTCCTACACATTGAAATGCAAGGTATCCAGAATTGTTAGTTTTTGTTTTCACAGTTTCTTAGTCTTTACATTTTTGCCTTTACTCTTTCAAGCTTCATAAGTTTCTCAAACATGTTATTATGTATCTTTAATTAGTAATACAACACGATAAACATATTGCTAACATCATAGCCGAAGCCTAACAATCCTCTCAAAAAATTTAGAGCTCACATTTGGACAATTTGCAGAGGAAGATTAATAACAACGAAACTCAACTATAGAGTTCAACATTGTCTACTAATAGATTAAACCATCAGAACTCACTACAATATCTCTCATTGCTTATATTGATTTAAACTATCTGCATCTTATGGTTTTCATTTATTTATACTGTAGAAACGGTAAGACGGATATGTTTTGTCAGGACCCGACCCTCTTCGGGCAGGACCCGACTCATCTAGCACGATATTGTCCGCTTTGGGCCTTCTTGCCCTTGCCCTTGCGGTTTTATTTTCGGGAGCTCACGGTGCAATTTCCCAGGTGGTCACCCATCATGGAATTACACCACCCTCAACTCGCTTAACTTTCAAGTTCCAACCGAACCCAAAGCCACTGAGCTCAAAAAAGGCCTCGTGCTAGATAGGTGCCTACACCTTTAAGGCACACCACCATTCCCCTCCCAGACCATTCCCCCCTTGCACGAATGTGGGATCGTTCATCGTTCCCTTCAGGACACGGGTTTTACAATGTTGTAACGACCCGTCCCGAATATCGTGAGTATATATTAATTAATTAATTATTATTTAGACTGACTAATCGGGGATTAGTTGGAAGAAATCGGGCGGAATGTGCAAAATGACCGTTTTGCCCCTAGTGTTGGGCAAAATGTCAACTTTTACCTCGGGAAGTCAAACGTACAAGGATCGATGAACGTGATGTAGATCAGGACGTCACGAGGCTTCAGACAAGCGGCACATCGAAATGGGACGTCGAACAGAGAAGTTATGGTCACGGGAAGTTGAATTGGACTGTGCACGCATTAAAAGGCGAAAAATATGTGGCAAAATGTGATTGGCTGATATTTTTGTGGGGCTCTTGGATGAGTGACAAGTGTCACTCATCCCTTGGTCCTTACCCATAATTTATGGATCTGTGTTGGGATTGGGGGAAAATGGATTATTTTATTCATTTATCTCTCCCTCCCGCGTATCACCATCTTCATTTCCTCTCTAATCGAGCACATAGCATAACCCCACGAACAGCCTTCAATCCTTAACCATTGCTATTGTGCCTTGAACAAAGGTGAGAGAGTGAGAGGGGGACGAGTCGAACAGTGGACACAGTTCGAGCCATCGTGGACGGTGGCCGGAGATCACAAAAACGGTACTTTTTGGGTCGAATTTTGGAAGTTGGGTTTTGATGCTTGTCGATCGATGCTAACCATTGGAACTTGTTTCTAGAGGTCTTATGAGTAGAATGGGACTGGTTTCGTGGTCTGTGGTGGCTGGGATCGAGGACACGACGGAGTTGTAAGTGGCTGGTCGTGTTTCCTCCGTGAACAGGTATGAAAATGATCCCCTTTCTTGTTTTTGAGGTTACTGGTCGATTGGGGGAAATGAGACGATGACCTAGGATAAACAGGGAGGAAAATGGTTGAATAAACGGTGAGAGCCGATCAGGTCTGTTCACTGATTCAGTTGAACCGGTCTGAACCAGTGAACCGGGTCCAACACAAGGTTGACGATGCACTGTTCACCGCGCGTGGGGGCGCATGGAGGGTATTTCAGGGATGATGTTAACATGAATTTTAATCTATTCGATGTAACAAACATTTTGGGACTAGTTTCTTTTTGATTGGATATCGTTTCGATATAGTTCGGGGTGTCCAAAGGTTTATAATCGAGTTTAAAATTAGTTAAAAATTCGGAACAATTACGGGGATTTAGTGAGAGGTTAATGAAGAGGTTAGTAACCCTCTAATGTGGTTTGGATAGGTTTGGAAGTCCCAGTGATAGTGATGGGACCTGGGAAGGCTTATGGCAGGCTTATCGAGGCGGCAGCTTAGGACGATCTGTGAGTGGACTTCGTTTTCTTAACTGTGATGCATGCATAACTATTTTATATGTTTTACATACGTGATTTCTATGATGATGATTGTGGCACTAGTGGTTTACATGATGGCATATATTTCGAGGTAATTTCGTATTTACACGTATTTCGAAGATTACGAGTTTATGCTATTGCTATGTGATTGTGAGCTTAATAATGGTTCTGTGGCATGTTTTTGGTTTTGGAAAGATGAACTCGGGCATGAGACCCATTTGAATTATGTGATCGGGCCAGGGGCCCAGTTGTTTTACGAAATCGGGCTGAGACCCTTTTGAGTTATGTGATCGGGCAAAGGGCCCAGTGGTTTACAAAATCGGGCATGAGGCCCAGTTGAGTTTTATAAATGTGATTTCGGGTCTGGGACCCTATGTTTAATAAATGTGATTTCGGGTCGGGGACCCTAAATGGATTTGTGATGTTTTATGGGAATTTTGGGCAGGGCCCATTGAGATGTTTTGAAATGACTTTGTAAAACTGTTTTCCATGTACCATCTTGATACGAGGATATGTGATGGTCTCCTCTAGGTGTCCAGGACACTGGGAAAGTCACGGTGCATTGCTTGCGAAGGGTCATTATACGGAACTACCGGACTGTATAGTGACTTAGGAGCATAATTGCTACGATTAGACGTCTGGGACATCAGACATCTAGGATGTCAGAGATATTGACCCGGAGAGACCCCGAGTAGCACGCATTGCTTATTACCGTGAGATATGATGTTTGAGACATCAAGCGTCTGGGACGCTAGGCATTTGGGATGCCAAGGATGGTTATATGGTAAATATGGATTATTGGATTCATGAAATGGTATTTCGGTATTTGTGGATTTGTGGTTATGGATTTGAGTAGTGGCCCACTTGGTTTTGGATTTACGGATTTTGGCATTCTACAATTTTGGGCTGAGTTCCCACACTTGGTTTTGAGTTACGGTTTTTGGGCTAAGGACCTAATGGTTCATTTGAGTAAATGTTTTGATTACTAATTTTGCGATGCATGCATACTTTTTAGTGAAGGGCGTAAATATCTTTATGAAACGTGTTTTTAGAAACTTATTGATTTTCGTCAACTCATAGTTCTTAATGGTTTTAATGCCCTTCAGGTTGATAACGGATGTGGGCTGTAGCAGAGACTGAGACATCACACTCCTCCAACGTTCCTGGCGCGCTCTAGGAGCCCCAAATGGGCAGAGGTATGTATTATCCCTTGTCTGACACTTCGTGTCAGACGGGAGCATGGCACATCCCACGTTAATCCCGGGGGATTGGGATGGGTCGTGTTAAGTGGTATCAGAGCGAGGTTGTCGCTATTCAGTAGTTCTTGTGGTACGCGCAGGTCGAGGATGTGATGTCTCTACATGGTCAGCCCGTTATCAACCTGATAGTAGGATGCCGGTTTGAGAGTTTTTGGGTTTGAATAATGGATAAAGTGTGATTAGCCCTATACCCCGTGCATTAGTGTGATCCGACCCAAGGGGGGTTGTATGTGACAAACTGATAATGTGGGACCGTTGATTCGGTCATGTGATGTTGTATTGTGGTACTACTAGGTGCAGCTGGGTTCGGGGAACCACATTTGATTAGTGATATGGAAATGTGAACCTCAGTTGAGGAATGGTCTAAGAATGTGAACCCTAGTGGTGATTGCTGGTGTGAGGGATGTTAGTACATGAGTTAGCTGATGACCTTAGTGGTGGAACCCCAGTTGCGTTGATGGTAGGATTGGATTGACATTCATGCGATGCCAGGACCGCGGGGTCGGTCAGATTGCGGATTTTATTGCAGAGGGCAGTTGGGTTCAGAGGAACCCTAGGGTGTGATTGTGGAACCCTAATTTATGATGGATGGACTGGAAAGGCACACCTTAGTTGTAATTGATGAACTAGTATTGTGAGTCCGTAGTTGTTATGGATTGGATGACTTTCCGAAATCGAGGTAGTCTGTCGGATCGAACCCCAATGGCGACTGATGGATTGGAACTTGTTCTGCAAAGAGCGGTTGAGGTCGTGGATGACCATGTGGATGACTCTAGTGAGTCTAGTCGAAACTATAGAGATTGGTTGGCCCGACATGAAGTGCAATGATGGGATTCGATCCACGAGTACAGTTTTGAGATAATATATGGAATCCCGAGTTGGATCGGATAATAGTGTGATGTGTGGATGAGGATCTTGATAATGATGACTGTTAGTCGACAGCCGTGTGGAGATGGCTGGCTATCGAGGGCGATTGATGTAGTTATGGTAGTTGAGAATTGGGGGACATTCAAGGAACATTCAGTGTCTTGCTGTGAGTTGTCAGGGTGACTGTACCCAGAGTTGTGGGGTACGAGGGAGGCAGAGTTCCTCTAACCTGAGCGAAGATACGGGGTTGTTGCTCTGTATGAGTAACAACTTAGGGTTGTCTGATTCGTACACTGTGTGCCAGTGGTTGTGATGACGATGAGTCATGTTGGGATGTGACTCCATCGTGATGGGCATATGTTCGGTATCTGAGATTCTTTAGTGGTTGAGTGATGGACTGGATGGGATCCAGCAGGGATTGTGATGGCTTGAGATAAGTCCCAACAATTATGAGATGACTAAGTGGTGAATGAAAAAAGAGGTACAATTGAGACATGCGAAGTTTTGTATGATGCAGAGGACGTCACGGGAATTAGTTAATTCGGGGAGTTGCCGTCAACTCCAAAATTTGAGTGGTCGTGTGTTTCTAGTATCCCGAGGAAGTACAAGGAAATTATTGAAATTGGAAGAAGCCGAAGAAAATCAATGGTGGTGGTGATGTGAGATTTTGTGCTTGTGAACAACATGGAAACTCGAGAGTTGAGCCCGTAAAGGTTGAGATGTGAGAAGGAGAAAGTAATGAATTACATCCTTTTGGATGTGCATAAACAGTTATTTCCGGACAAGAGGTCTGGGTAATAAATTAGTTGCGGACACGTGGTTATCCAAGTGAGTTGAGGATTTGGGAAGTCCAGTGGTTGGACTTGACATCTAGTTGGAAGCATATCTATTTCCAACATGGTTGGAACTTCAGATTCGAGAAGTGTTATGATTGAGGAGACGAGAGGATTTGGGTATTTTGAGGTTAGGTGAATGAGATTTCTCGCTTTCTGTTTGGTGGCAGACGATGTTGGGTTACATGGTGTGGTGGGTGCAGTGAATCTATGTTTGCACTCACGTAGGATAAATTTTGATGTCATCGTCTGGAATTATTCTTGATTTTCCCTAGGTGGGATGACAAGGATTGATATGGGGTAATTGGAGGGGACCCACAGTCTCGACATGTCTCGTCGTTGACTGATCTGTTTAGATGTGAAAATTGGTTGAGGAGTGTTGTGGCTGAAAAAGGATTCAAGAGGGTGTAAGACCCTATGATCATATTTCAGGTGGATTGTTAGCTAAGTGAACATGTGTGGATCCTAGGTGGATCAGGATTTGTGATGTTGTGAACTTTGGGCATTGTGACGATCTAGGATCGTGATGTTACTGGTCGGGTGACGTAGTGATGGATCTGGATTGTGATCTTGTCGATCAGGTAAGGTTGAGAGTTTATTGCCCTATCGTGAATATTTGGATATGGGAATGTTGGGACTGAACTTCTTTTCGAAGTTAATCCGGTATGAGATGGTACTTGAGTGAGTTGAGATGTTTACGATTTGGCTTGAGCATTTAACTTTGTGAACAAGTGGGTATCCGACGGGGTCGGATTTGGTCAGCCTTAGATGTGTGGATGGTGGGATTGGCTTCCCTATGAAGTAAATCAAATGTAATGTGTTAATCGAATAAGCAGGTAACTGATAAGTTCAGAGTTGGTGCATTTTGGTAGACGTGAGTGAGTTTGGATGCTCAATTGGGATGAATGGGTACGCCTTGGTAGGTGTGAGTCAGATTTGTATGTGTTGGATTACATGTTTGGGAGTAGACGTTGTGTTGCTGGTCGAGTGACCATGGGACTCAGAATGGATGATGAGTTGGAGTAATTGATTTGCCTGGTACAGGATTGGACAGATGAACCCCAGTATTAAATCGTGATTGACTACGAACCATGTAGTGGACTAGTTGGAGGATGGATGTACGTACCCTGTACGTTGTGCGATGATTGATACTGGATAGGCCGAGTGGTGCCTGGTGACGGTACATAGGATGTACCAGTGGTGTATGGTTGAGCGTGTTGGTAATCGGTTTAGTTTCGATATCATTGGATAGGTTAAGGACGTGAACTGGACATTGAATACTATGTGCTGGGCTGAGTGATTTTGACGGATTCAGTGATTGTATGAGCAGGTGCTCAGAGCCATGGATGACTAATGGAACCCTAGAGTTGGGATGTGTATTACTGCTCGGTAGGTATTCGATGGGGTTCAGTTACATACAGGTCGAGTGAGATGTTGGTATACGTATACTCAGGTTGAGTGAGTTGGTGGTTGGTGTTACCACGGGTTGTTTTGCGTGGATTGGCTGCTCTGTGACTCTCACTAATGGTAGCATGGATTGTGAGGAAATTTTGGTACGAGGTACCTTGGTGCGACTCTAGAGTGAGTTAGGGTATGTCGGTGATTTGAATTGTGACCATGGAGTCGTGAGTGATGGTTGAGCGCGACGTGATGGAACGTGTAATGTTGACATGGTAAAATTTAGGAAATGCAGAGAAATTGTGAGATTTGGTAACTCTCGATGTAGGAGAGATGTCAGATTGATTTACGACCAGCCAAGTGGTGACGGTTTGGCTGAATGTGTCAGCGTGGATTGATGAGTAGGATTTTGTGACTCCTAGTGGGAGCAGATGCTAGAGTGTATTAGTGATTGAGAGGATTCGTTAAGTTGATTGTGTCGAGTTAAATGTGTCAGAAAGGGTAGAATTGTCAGCGGTATTAACTCGGATCGTGTGATCAATTTCACTTGAGGTGGTCGAGTGTAGTCGATGCGATGTGAGTCTGTGATGGAACGTCTGGGTGCAGACAAGTATGGTTCTAGTTAGTGGGTGTACAAGTATACACTTGGTATGAGATCGAATTGTTTTCCACGAGGTGGATGTGGAATTTTGAGGAAGAAATTATTTAAGGGGGGAAGGTTGTAAAGACCCGTCCCGAATATCAGGATTATATATTAATTTATTATGGTTTAGAATGACTAATCGGGGATTAGTTGAGAGAAATCGGGCGGAATGTGCAAAATGACCGTTTTCCCCTAGTATTGGGTAAAATGTTGACTTTTATCTCAGGGAGTCAAACATACGAGAACCAATGATCCTGACGTAGATTGGGACGTCATAAGTCCGTAGACAGGCGGCATGTCGAAATCAGACGTCGAACAGAGAAGTTATGGTCACGGGAAGTTCAATTGGACTATGCACGCATTACAAGGTGAAAAATATGTGGCAAAATGCGATTGGCTGATATTTTTGTGGGGCCCTTGGATGAGTGATAAGTGTCACTCATCCCATTGGTCCTTGCCCCTAATTTATGTATCTGTGTTGTCATTGGGAGAAAAAAGGATTATTTTATTCATTCATCTCTCCCTCTTGCGTATCACCATCTCCATTTCCTCTCTAATCAAACACATAGCATAACCCCATGAACAGCCTTCGATCATTAACCATTGCTATTGGGCCTTGAACAAAGGTGAGAGAGTGAGGGGATACGAGTCGTACGGTGGCCACGGTTTGAGCCGTCGTGGAACTTGTTTCTGGAGGTCTTATAAGTCGAATGGGACTGGTTGCGTGGTCTGTGGTGGCCGGGATCGAGGACAGGACGGAGTTGCAGGTAGCTGGTTGTGTTTCCTCTATGAACAGGTATGGAAAAGATCTCCTTTCTTGTTTTTGAGGTTACTGATCGATTGGGGGGAATAAGACGAGGACCTAGGATGAAACAGGGAGGAAAATGGTTGAGTAAACTGTGAGAACCAGTCGGGTCGTTTCACCGGTTCGATCGAACCGGCCTGAACCAGTGAACTAGGTCCAACGCAAGGTTGACGATGCACTGTTCACCACGCATGGGCTTCAGGCGCAGCCGCTTGCAACGGCACGTAAGGGCGCATGGACTGTATTTCGGGGATGTTGTCAACATGACTTTTAATCTATTCGATGTAATGAACATTTTGGGACTGGTTTTGTGTCGATCGGATATCGTTTCGATATAGTTCGCAGTGTCCGAAGGTTTAGGATCGAGTTTAAAAATAGTTAAAAATTCAGGAAAATTACGGGGCATTAGTGAGAGGTTAATGAAGAGGTTAGTAACCCTCTAGTATGGTTTGGACAGGTTTGGATGTCCCGTGATAGTGATGGGATCCGGGAAGGTTTATGGCATACGTATCTAGGCGGCAACGTAAGACGGTCTGTGAGTGGACTTCGTTTTCTAAACGGTGATGCATGCATAACTATTTTATATGTTTTATATATGTGTTTTATATGATGATGATTATGGCACTAGTGGTTTACATTATGGCACATATTTCGAGGTAGTTCCGTATTTACACGTATTTCGAGGTTTACGAGTTTATGCTATTGCTATGTGATTGTGAGCTTAATAATGGTTCTATGGCATGGTTTTGGTTTTGGAAAGATGAACTCGGGTATGAGACCCATTTGAATTATGTGATCAGGCCAAGGGCGCAGTTGGTTTACGAAATCGGGCTGAGACCCTTTTGAGTTATGTGATCGGGCCAGGGGCCCAATGGTTTACAAAATCGGGCATGAGGCCCAGTTGAGTTTTATAAATGTGATTTCGGGTCTGGGACCCTATGTTTAATAAAAGTGATTTCGGATGGGGGACCCTAAATGGATTTGTGATGTTTAATGGGAATTTTGGGCAGGGTCCATTGAGATGTTTTGAAATGACTTTATAAAACTGTTTTCCATATACCATCTTGATACGAGGATATGTGATGGTCTCCTCCAAGTGTCTGGGACACTAGAGAATTCACGGGGCATTGCCTGCGAGGGGTCATTATACGGAGCTACTGGACCGTATAGTGACTCAGGAGCAGGATTGCTATGATTAGACGTCTTGGAAGTCAGACATCTAGGATGTCAGAGATATTAACCCGGAGAGACCCCAGGTAGCACGCGTTGCCTATTACCGTGAGATATGATGTCTGGGACGTCAAGCGTCTGGGACGCTAGACATCTGGGATACCGAGGTTGGTTATATGGTAAATATGGATTATTGGATTCATGAAATGGTATTTCGGTATTTGTGGATTTGTGGTTATGGATTTGGGCAATTGCTCACTTGGTTTTGGATTTACGGATTTTGGTATTCTACAGTTTTGGGCTAAGTTCCTACACTTGGTTTTGAGTTACGGTTTTTGGGCTAAGGCCATAATGGTTCATTTGAGTAAATATTTTGATTACTGATTTTGCGATGCATGCATACTTTTTAGTGAAGGGCATAAATATCTTTTATGAAATGTGTTTTTTAAAACTTATTGATTTTCGTCCACTCACAGTTCTTAATGGTTTTAATGCCCTTCAGGTTGATCACAGATGCGAACTGTAACAGAGACCGAGACATTGCACTTCTCCACCATTCCTAGCAGGCTCTGGGAGCCCCGGATGGGCAGAGGTATGTATTATCCCTTGTCTGACTCTTTGTGTCAGACGGGAGCATGACACATCCCATGTTAATCCCGGGGGGATTGAGATGTGTCGTGTCATGTTTTGGAAAGCTTAAGTTTCATTGATCTCAGTATAAGTCTCTATACAGACATGATGTACAAATAACTATAGAAAGAGATTTACAGTGAAATTCAAAATTCAAGCAAGGGAATTAAGAACCGATAGGTGTGATCAACGCTTTAGGTGCAGCTGATGAGGTAGAGACCAGACAGGACACGGTTTCTTTAGGTAGTCTAACATATACCAATCAGACATATAACCAAACAATCCATATGTTTATCTCTTATTTAACACATAATCAATGTAGTTATTTCTCTTAATAACATAGAGCAAGTAGAGCAAACTAATTAAAACAATGGCCAGAAGAGACCAGCCTAAAAGTAAACAAATTGAGGTATTATTAGAAGTCTTTTTTTTTTAACGATAAAAAACATCATTGCAGTTTTTTTTTCCAGCCTTATAGTTTTTATTTTGGTGCCTCTGCCTTTTTAGAGTTCCCCTTTTGATTAATTGGGGTTGTGTTTCTGTGAACTCGGCCTTACTTATTGTGTTTTTGTGAACTCAGCCTTACTTACCGTATTTCTATGTTTCTGATTATTGTGAAATTACGATTGCAATATGTTTTGGTAGTGAAATTGATAACACTTCTGCTGGAATTACCCAAGAGATAGAGAAGTGCAAGGAGCAGAGTCTTGAGAAGCAGAGAAGCTTGGAGAAAGCCAAGAAACAAGTTGAGAAACCAGCTTATGTTGTTTTGTAGATGCTCAACAATAAAGCATAATAAGTAGATGATGTAAGTTCTTTTATGTTCATCATTTACGTGAATTATATTATAGAATTTCATTGATAAGATGGCGGAAACCAATTACTCATCATTCATACACGATGTTCATGTTCAAAAGACAAACAAGTGGTCGTTGTCTCTTAATGTATTTAGTAATGATCATCCAAACTTCATTTATTGAATTTGGGTTCATTTAACGCAACATAAAATGTTTAGATAAACGTTTATGTTCAGATTTTGGGACATGTTATTTCATCTTGAGGAGAGTAACATTGATTGAATACCTACCTTAGTGCAATTTTCATTGTTATTTGTTTAGATTCACAAATTTGGTGTAAATTTGGTTTCCTATGATAAATCTCATTTAGCATTTTGATTCCCATTATAATTTGAAGCTTCCATTAGCCCTCACCATTTGGCCCAAAAACCCATGGGCTTGTGGGTACCCGCTAGGCCAATTAACAAAAAACTCGACTCGGCCCGCCACGGGCTGTAACGACCCGTCCCTGATTTTAGGGATTAATTAAGGTTAATTACTGATTAGAGAGGCTAATCGGGAATTAGCCGAGGATTAACGGACGTTCAGGGAGAAATTACGATTTTGCCCCTAAACGAGGGTAAAAAGTTGACTTTTGACTTCGGAGGTTCGACGCACGATGGCCGAGGACCAATATGTAGATTGGGTCGATACGAATCCACAAACAGGCGGCACGTTAAAATTGGACGTTCGACGGGAAAGTTACGGTTCACGGAAGTTTAAGGTAACTATTGCACGTTTTAGGAAACAGGGAACATTTGTTATTAATGGGGCCCAGATATTTTTAGCAGGCTCAATGGATGAGTGACAAGTGTCACTCATCTATTGTCCATTCTTTTACATACATGCATATCTCCCCCCTTTGTCTGTGCTCATCCAAACAAGCCCGAAACCCTTCCCCCCAAACCGTGTTTCCCACACGACCACACCACCATAACCCTCTGTGTTTTGATCATGGGGAGACTCAGAGGGAAGGACTAAGATCGGCTGGATGGTTAAGCGGCTGAGCAAGGCGGCGACATGGCGGAGGTGAGGACCCGAGAACCCATTTGATTCGAAAAATTGCGAAATGGATTTTGGGACGTTGTTGAAGGCTGTAGTTGATTCTAATATGTTTTTAGGGTTCATACAACCTTGTAGGGATTGGTTTCGATCTTGGAGATGGTTAGAGATGGCCAGGAACATAAGGGGAAAATAGGGTCGTGAGGTTCGACCTCCCCAGGTAAATTCTAGGCCCTTTTTGAATGTTTTGAGTCCACAGAGAGATAGGAAAGGATGAGATAAGAAGATTAGGATTGGAATGGAAGGAAATGGACCGAAATTGAGGGAGTTATGGCACTGGAACGGAGATAGGTCGTTAATTAAGCATTATTTTATATTATTTTATACCCTTTATACTTGACTTTTAATATTAAAATAATAAATAATTAAATAAATAATATTTTTTGTGATTTTTTTGTTTAAATAAATAAAGTTTGTAATTTCGAGCGTTTTGGCGAAAGAATCGTCCCGATCAGAATTATAACGAATAAATTATGGATGAAATTTGGTTGAATTATATATATTAATTAATTTTGATTTTGCAAGCCCAAATTCATATTTTAAATCCAGCCCATTTTTTTCTATTGTGCAGCCCAGAAAAATTGCCCTGCCAAATCCACTTCTTCCAGAGCCCAGCTGCAGCCCAATCCAATGAAATCGGCCCAAGCAGCAAGCCCCGCCTTTCCAAGCACCAAGCCCAAACGGAAACCCAGAAGCTTCTCTCCAGCCCAGTTCGCGCGCCTGCAGCCCTTCACCGAAGCCTCCTGCCCACGTTCGGTGCGCGCGTGCCGAAGTCTCCTTGTCGATTCAGCGTACGCCGTCTGAGCTGCCGACTTCTTGTCAGCAGCAGCTCACCAAGCCCCAGCTGCTCCAGCCTGCAACACGCCACCGACCTCACCTGCCAGCCCTCTTCAATCAATTTTCCTGCACAAAACTACTCCAACCACTCCCTTTTTGCAACAGAAAATCAGCAAAATCAGCTCCAAACCATGCCTAACTTCATCATTAATCATCATTGTCCATTATTATTCATCATTTCATTTTTATTTATTTTTTATTGTAATTTTTATTTACTTTATTTTATTTTTTAGTAGTTTTTTCTCCCTATAAATAGGGGTTCATTTCATTTGTTTATGGGACTTTGTTTTGAGAGAGCTCCTAAACACAAATTGTATGTCTACTTTAGAAATACCAAGACTTAGTATTTCCGTTGCAATTCTAGAGTTTAAATTTGCATTCTCGTGTTTATTCCTCCATCTTCATAAGGTTTCTTCTGCTGCTAGAAAATCTTGTGAATAACATTTCATTTTTTTCCATCCATTTTTGGAATCACAAGCTTTCTTGGATTTCAAAAGTGTAACTTGTTTTTTTTCCTTGCTTAAACTCTCATTATTTTTTCGGTTTTATTTTCTTTAATTCAATATTTTTGTGGGTATTTTTTTTTTCTTACTTTTGTAGACAAGAATATCATTATAATGTGTTCTACTTTTCGAACTTCATTTACTTCATACATTTGAGTGCTTAAGCTTCAATTTTATGCTATGTGTTTATGACCGCTGTTCGGTGCACTTAGTAGAAAATGGAAGAGATTTAAATGTTTGACACACATTCAAATCATAAAAATTAGGTTAATCATTTTATAAGTGTTTATGACCGCTATTCGGTACATTTATAATATTAAAAAAATGTATGCATGTGTAAGATGGTGAAAGTAGAATATTGTAATATGTTCAAAATATGCAATTGTTAGAGTGTTGGTAGAATTTGTGTCTCAAGACCCGTCCCAATCCCCCCGGGATTAACGAGGGACACTCTTGATCCCGTCTGATACGGAGTGTCAGACCAGGGAAAATTAAAACCTTTAGCCTGATCGGCTTCCAGAGTACGCAAGGATTTGGAGGAGGTATGTGATGTCTCGGTCTCTACTACAATCTGCACCGTATTCAACCCGAAGGGCATTGAAAACAGAAAGACTGTGAGTGGACGAAAAGCAATAATTCATAAAATACATTTTATAAAAGACCTTTATGCCCTTCACTAGAAAGTATGCATGCATAGTAAAACCATTTATCAAACCACATATGTTTCAATAACCAAATACATACGGACCCCTGCCCAAAACCATTTATAGAAAACCATAACATAGTAAACATATGTGGGATCTCAGCCCAAATCCATTTATCATCACAAAACACAATTTTGCAAAACTAATAAATCATGTTTATCATATATTTCATATAACCAATCCTATCATGGTATCTAGAGCTAAGCGTGTGCTACCCGGGGTCTCAAAGCCCAAGTCTCCTCAGGGTCCACCCAGGTCAATGTCCGTAGATCAATGACCCTCCCTGGGGTTATAATCCATAGCCTTTCTGAGAGTAAGGAACCCAACGGGGGCGACTCCACTCAGTCAGTGCTCCGTGACTACTCTGGGGTCCACCCAGGCCAACGACCCTCCCTTAAGGAGACAATTTATATATAAAGGATGGTATATGAAAAGCCTTTTGAAATCATTCTTAAAACCTTTCAAGGGTTCATGCCCGGTCCCCATAAACCGTCATAAACCATAAAAATCTTTCAAGGGTTCATGCTGGTCCCCATAAACCGTCATGAACCATAAATCCATTTATGGGTCCCCGACCCGAAATCACAATCTTAAAACATAACTGGGCCCTAAGCCCGAATCCACATACAAACTGGGCCTCTAGCCCGAATCATAAACCAACTGAGCCTCATGCCCGATTTTGTAAACCAAATGGGCCTCGTGCCCGATATCGTAAACCAAATAGGCCTCGTGCTTGATTTCATAACTAAATGGGCCTCGTGCCCGATATGTAAGTCAACTGGGCCTCGAGCCTGATACGCAAGTCAACTGGGCTCCGAGCCCGATTCGTAAACCAACTGGGCCTCCAGCTTGATGCCTTGTTAAATCAAATGGACTTCAAGTCCGAGAGTTCGTAAATCAAAAGGGTCTCGTGCCCGGTCCATATTTCCAAATTCGAAATTGATTCAAGAACCAATTGGGCCTTTAGCCCGAGAACGTGACTAAATGGACTTCGAGTCCGAGGGTTTCCAAAATAAATGGATCTCGAACCCGAGTTTACCTTTTCAAATCCAAAACCATTTTATGAAGTCATTTCCAAAACTATAAGCATGAAAAATCAGTGTAAAACCATAAACCTCGATTTACGTGCACCTCGAAATACGTGAAACCATGTAATTCACAAATATCCAAATCAACATCATAGAATCAAATTCATAATACATATAAAACATTTATGCATGCATCACAGTTTAGAAATCAAGGTCCCCTCACAGGCCGTCCTAAGCTGCCGCCTCGATTTACGTGTTGTAAGCCTCATCGGGCTAATCGCCATCACCGGGACTCCCAAACCTGTCCAAATCAATCTAGAGGGTTACTAACTACCTTATTAACCTCTCATTGAAATCCCGTAATTTTCCCGAATTTTTAACTATTTTTAAAGTCGATCCTAAATCTTCGGATGTCCCGAACATTATCGAGACAATGTTCGATCGACACGAAACCAGTCCCAAAATGTTCGTTACATCAAATAGATGAAATTACATGTTGGAACTTTCCCCAAGGGACTGCTCACGCGCCCTCACGTGCCGCCCAAAGGGGCTGCGCGTGGGAGCCACGCGCCCATTGTAGATCTCATTCAACCTTCGGCCAGGCCGGTTCGAACCAGCCAACCCAGTTCACCCTGCAAATCCAGTCTGCTTGGACCAGCGTGATTGGTCCAAGGCCCTCATCTCTTCATTTTTCGTCCAATCTCTTCCTAATTGATTTCATTTTTCCCATCTAATCCCTAGAAACCTATTAAGATGATCAAAACAAGGAAAAACATGAAAAACTCAATGGTTTGATTTCTTCCTTCACGGTTCACATGCCCAGATTTTCCCCAAGGCCTCCTTAGCCGTGAACCACCACCAAAAATACCTTAATACCTTCTTAGCAACCTACCAATCATTCACCAATCACCCAAAATCAACCATAATGTCCTAATCGAATTATTGGATTCAAAAATCAAAACTGAGCTTACCTTTTCTCCACCGTGCACGGCGGCTCGGCCACCTCCATGTCGTCCTCAGCTCATCAGTCCACCCTCTGTCTCCTTCATGGATTGGGTCAGGTGAGGGAAAGAATTGGGGGATGGTTTGATAGGGAATGGATGAGATCGGGTTTTGGTTTGGGTTTGGTATGCACGAACAAGCAAGGGTGAAGTGCATGAATCAATTTGGGTGGGTAATGGATGGATGACAAGTGTCATTCATCCATTGGCCCTACCCCAAAATATATGGGCCCCACTTGCTGACAAATAACTTCCGTCTTGGAAAATATGCAATAGTTCTCCGAAACTTCTGTGAACCATAACTTCTTCGTTCGAGGTCCGATTTCGGTGTGCCGCCTATCTACGGATTCGTATCAACTCGATATACGTAACGGTCCTCGGCCCTCATCCATCGGACCTCCCGAGTCAAAAGTCAAATGTTTGCCCCTTTTTAACCAAATTACCAAATTACCCCTGAGCTTCCAAACGTCATAACTTCTTCCCCGAACGTCATAACTTCTTCCTCGACCGTCGGAATCAGACGCGCCAGCTGTCTATGAACTCGTGACATCCCGAACTACATCATAATCATCGGCCAAAGTCCATTTGACCGCCTGAACAAAAAGTCAACATTTTACCCATTCTAGGGGCAAAATCGTCATTTCGCACCGTCCGTCCGAAAGTACCCCACTAATCACTGATTAATCTCACTAATCCTTGATTAGTCATTAATCTAATCCCGAAATTTGGGACGGGTCGTTACATTGTGTTTGAAGAAAGTCCACTTGTATATAGGTTAAAATAGGAATATAATTAGTTTATTTATGTTTTTACTTGTTTTTTATGATTACAATCCCTAAAAACCCCCCATCTTTATTCTTTTATTCTTTTATTCTTAAATTAATTTGTTATCTATTTATATATTCATTAATTCACTCATTAGTTTATTCGTTGATTATTCATTACTCTTTTTAACTAACATATTATTAATATTCCCTAATTTCCCCAGTTAAGAACGATCCCTATTTACTAATACTATAGCTACACAAAAAGGGTTTAATTTGCATAATACTCAAATTATGTGTTTAATTTAATGCGTAGTTTACGCGTTATCAACCGCTCACGCCGGTCCAATTGGACCGGAATTACAGGAGTTGAACCGAACTGGGTTCACGCGAGGTCGGGGACGATTGTACAGTGGCGTGTGGCCTTCACGCGCAGCCCCTTTGGACGGCGCTTGGGAGCGCGTGAAGCATAATTTGGGGGTGGTTTCAACACATGAAATCATCCTTTCGATGTAACGAACATTTTGGGACTAGTTTCTTGTCAATCGGACGTCGTTTAGATATAGTTCGGGACGTCCGAAGATTTAGGATCTGGTTTAAAAATAGTTAAAAATTCGGGAGAATTACGGAGCTTCAATGAGAGGTTAATGAGGTAGTTAGTAACCCTCTATTTTGATTTGGACAGGTTCAGGAACCCCGATGACGGTGATTGGCCCGAGATAGGCTTATGCCACACGTATCGAGGCACAACTTTGGACGGTCTGTGGGTGGACCTTGATTTCTAAGCTGTGATGCATGCATAAATGTTTTATATGTTTTACATATGTGATTCTATGATGATGATTTTGATATTATTGATTTACATTATTTTACGTATTTCGAGGCGATTTACGTATTTGGACGTAAATCGAGGTTTGCGGTTTTGCACTGATTATACGTGCCTATGGTTTCGAAAATAGTTTAATGAAATGGTTTTGGATTTGAAAAGGTAAACTCGAGAATGAGACCCATATTTTTTAAAAACCCTCGAACTCGAAGTCCATTTTAGTCACGTTATCGGGCCAGGGGCCCAATTGGTTCGTGAACTGATTTCAGATTTGAAAATATGGAATCGGGCACGAGACCCATTTGATTTACGAACTATCGGACTTGAAGTTCATTTGAGTTAACAAGGCATCGAGCCGGAGGCCTAGTTAGTTTACGTTTCGGGCCCGAGGCCCAGTTAATTTGCGTATCGGGCTTGAGGCCCAGTTGAGTTACGAATCGGGCTCGGGGCCCAGTTAGGTTACAAAATAGGGCACGAGGCCCATTTGGTTTACGAAATCGGGCACGAGGATGATAACGCCCAAACTACGCATTAAATTAAATACGTAATTTGAGTATTATGCAAATTAAACCCTTTTTGTGTAGTTGTAGTATTGGTAAATAGGGATCGTTCTTAACTGGAGAAATTAGGGAATATTAATAATATGTATTTATTTTAATGCGAATCAATTTGGGATTGTAATAAATAGGGATCGTTCTTAACCGGGGAAATTAGTGAGAAAGAATAATGAATAATCAAAGAATAAAATAATAAAATAATAAAGGAATAAATGAATAATTAATGAATAAATTAAAGAATAAATGATTAAAAGAATTAAATAATAAAAGAATAAAGAATTAAATAATAAAAGAATAAAGAGTTAAATGGGGGGTTTTAAGGGATTGTAATCATAATCCTACTCTATCATTTGTACAAGGGGACTTTCTTCAAACACAAATTCTATCAACACTCTAACATTTGCATAATTTGAACATATTACAAAATTCCACTTTCACCATCTTACACAGGCATACATTTTTTTTAATATTATAAATGCACCGAACAATGGTTATAAACACTTATAAAACAATTAACCTAATGTTTATGATTTGAATGTGTGTCAAACATTTAAATCTCTTCAATTTTCTACTAAGTGTACCGAACAGCGGTCATAAACACTTAATATAAAATTGAAGCTTAAGCACTCAAATGTATGAAGTAAATGAAGTTCAGAACGTAAAACACATTATAATTATATTCTTGTCTACAAAAGTTAGAAAGAAAATACCCACAAAAATATTGAATTAAAGAAAATTAAACCGAAACAATAATGAGAGTTTAAACGAGAAAGAAACAATTTAAACTTTCGGAATCCAAGAATAGCTTGTGATTCCGAAAATGGATGGAAACAATGAAATGTTATTCACAAGATTTTCTGACAGCAGCAGAAACCTTATGAAGATGGAGGAATAAATGTAACGACCCGTCCCGGAAACCGGGATTAGATTAGTGATTAATGATAGATTAGTAAGGTTAATCGGTCATTAGTTGGGTGCTTTCGGACGAACGATTCGACATGATGATTTTGCCCTTGGAAATGGACGAACCGTTGACTTTTCATTCGGGATGTCAAATGGACTCTAGCCGATGACTGGGACGTAGTTCAGGACGTCATGAGATCATAGACAGGTGGCACATCCGATTCCGACATTCGAGGACGAAATTATGACGTTCAGAAGTTTGAGGGTATTTTGGTAATTTGGTTAAGAAAAGGTAAATGGTTGACTTTTTATACGACAAGTTATTTTCACATAATTCGAGGACCGTTAGGTAGGTCTCGATCCCCTGAGTACAACGACAGGCAGCACGTGGTTATTGGATTTCGGACGGCTTAGATTTTGGTCTAAACGTGCGAGGGGCAAAATGGTAATTTGCCATAAAAGGGCATTTTGGTCTTTTGCCGCCTAGGTGGACAATTGGCTGTCTTGGAATGGTGGTTGATTGAGATTGGAACATGTGTCCCACCTCTAGAGGTCTGGAACCTTTTTAGCTGACTTAATTTGGTTTAAAACAATTGGGAACTTTGGCTTGCACAGGTTGGTTCAAACTGAGGAAACAGAGAGTGACCGTGAGAAACCATTCCTACAACCTTCTTTATCTCCATTCCTTATGTGTAACCTGAGAGGAGAACTGAGGGAGATTGATGAGGGGATTGTGGTGGTGGTGCCACAAGGGCCATCGTGGACGGTGGCCTCGAACCGTGAAGACCAAAACAGGGGACTTCGGGGAATTCAGACTAGACCAACTATCAAACCACTTTCTTGACCCTTGCTTTGTAAAGGAAATATGAAGAGGGGGATGTCTGGATGAGAATGGAGACCACGGTGGAGCCCACGACGGCGGGTCGAGGTAAGGACCCTATGAACCCGAGACGTCCTGTTTTTCAATTGAAAATGGTAATCTTGTTCTTATAAGGTTTTGATCGATTTGGTTGATGGGAAGATGTTGCTGGAGGTCCAGGGGGTCGAATAAGCCTGGTTTGGAGGCTTAAGGTGGACGATAGGTGAGTTTCCATGGCCTTTTGTTTTCACTTTCGAAAATGGCAAGTTAGAATTGAGTAGTTATTGAGTAATTCTAGTAACTGGAACGTGTTTTGGCGAGTGGTAGGAACCTATAGAGCCTAAAACCGAACCTTGGGATGGCCGGGATCAAGAAAACACGATGGAGGAATTCTGGCTCTCTGTTCTTTCCATTATGAGGTATAATTTTGGCCTTAATTTAGTTGTTTGATTAGGAGGATAGATAAGAAACAGTGAGATGAATCTAATGGTAACAATAGGATCAAATTTAGACTGAAATTAGATGGAAACCGTGAACGCTGGTTCAACTGAACCGGCTGAGCCGCTGAACCAGTCGGACCGGGTTTGCCCAAGGAAGACGATGGCACTGTAGCTGGGAGCGTGGTTCCCACGTGCAGCCCCTTTGGATCGCGCGTGAGGGCGTGTGGGGCCCCTTTTGGGGAAGGTTTCAACACGATTTTTAAAGTATTCAATGTAACGAACATTTTGGCACTAGTTTCGAGTCGATCACACATCATCTCGATATGTTTCGGGATGTCCGAAGGTTTTAGGGCTCGGTTAAAAATAGTTAAAAATTTGGAAAAATTACGGGGCTTTAGTAGAAGCTTAATGAAGTAGTTATTGTCCTTATTATGGGATTTGGACAAGTTCGGGAAAGCCGATGATAGTGGATTGGCCAGAAACGGCGTAAGTGCACGTGTATCGAGGCGGCGATGCGAATGGTCTGTGAGTGGACTTTGCTTTCAAAGTTATGATGCATGCATAAATGTTTTATATGTTTTCTACTTGTGATTTCTATGTTTATGATTATTATCTTGATACTTTACAGCTTTGCATGTATTTTGAGATAATTACTTATTTACACGCTTTACGAGCTTACGATTTATGCCGTGATTTGATCATGGTTTTGGTGAGTTGATTTTGAGATTTGAAATATGATCTGATTTCAATGATTTATAATGGATTTTTGAAAGTGATTTCGGGCTTGAAGCCCTGTTCATAAAAGTGATTTCGGTTTTGGAATTGGATTTCGGAAATGATAATTCGGGATTTGGGTTCGGAATGATGATTCCGGATGCCGACTTACGGAATCATTATTGCGAATTCGGATATGGATTTTCTATGGTTTTCACTTCGTTTTGGGTTTAAAGACCCGTTGAAAACTGGTTTTGGGTTTAAAGACTCGGATACGGCTGGATCTGGTTTTGAGTTTAAAGACTCGGTTGATTGATGACGGGGGAGGGCCCTGGATTGATATGTTTTGAGTTTAAAGACTCGGTTATTTTGATATCCCTCGAGGCCTGTTGATTGTGTTTTGAGTTTAAACACTCGTTGATATCCCGGGAAGGCCTGATTATGCTCATGTGTTTTGAGTTTAAAGACTCAGGCGCACTTTAGATCTAGCAACTTGATTGATTGATGTTTTTCACTGGTTTTTCACTGGTTTTCAGATGTTTTGGGCAGCGGCCAGAATGATTTGGATTTAAAGAGTTTTGGGCTGAGTTCCCGTACTTTGATGAGAATTTATGATTTTGGGCTGAGGCCCTGGATTTGAGTTACGGATTTGAGAAAAGGAAATGATTCCGGTTTTCATTGATGGTTTTCTTACTTGGGTTTGATTAATGGTTTTATGATAGGTTTCATATGCATGCATTGGTTTTTGCGTGGAGGGTATAAATGTAATTTCTTATAAATTGTTTTCTGAATGTATTATTTATTTTTGTCCACTCATAGTCTTTTTATGTTTTCCATACCCTCCAGGTTGTCTCGGTGTGGGCTGTTGGTAGAGAGAGACGGAGACATCACACACGCGATCCACAGTAGAATGCGCGCTCTGGGAAGTCCGAAAGTTTTAGACGGTTCATTTGGAAATCCCTAGTCCGGCTTACGTTTACATGGAGGTTGGACGTCGGTTTAGCCATCGTGTCACGCGTAAGTTAGACGGGAGCATGACTTAGCCCTTAATCCCGGGGGATTGGGGGTGGTTCGTGTCAATAAACACGAGAATGCAAACTTAAACTCTAGATTGCAACGGAAATACTAAGTCTTGGTATTTCTAAAGGAAACATACAACTTGTGTTTAGGAGCTCTCTAGGAAAAAAATCCCCTTTCACAAGAGAAATGGACCCCAAGCTACCAAAAATAAATAGAAATTACAATAAAAATGAAATGATGAATAATGATGATAATAGGGATGGTTTGGGGCTGATTTAAGGATAAATTATGGTGAAAATCTGCCCAAAAGGGGCAGGTTTGATGCCGAAACAAAGCAGGGCATGGAGGGCCTGATCTTCGGCTAGAAGCAGGTGGGAGTAGCTATGAGATTCGGCCATTGTCTGCTGGACAGAGGGATGGGTTGCGTGTGAAGGATGTTGGGCTACCGTATAGTGGATCAGTGCACGCGAGCTGACAGCCTGAAGGAAGTTTCGGCACACGCGCTCCGAACTAGACGAAGAGTCCTTGGTCGCCGCTTGCCGATCGCTTCGCAGGGCTATTTTGAAGGGGTTTGGGCCTCAGACTTGGGCCGCAGACATGGGCCTGAAGGAATGGATTGGGGTGTAGCTTGGGCTAGCGTGATGGATTTGGGCGGATTACTTGGGCTGCAGTTGGGCTTGCTATTCTGGGCCTCGCGCAGTGGACTGAAATGGATTTTGGGCAGGGCGAATTCTCTGTGCTGCACAAAAAAAAAGGGCTGAATTCAAATATCAATTTGGACTTGCAAAATTAATTTATAAAATTCAATCGAATTTCTTCCATAATTTTCTCGTTATAATTCCGATCGGGACGATTCTTTCGTCAAAACGCTCCAAATTACAAGCTTTATTTATTCATACAAAAATATCACAAAAAAATTATTTTATCTAATTATTTATTATTTTAATATTAAAATTCAAGTTTAAAGGGTATAAAATAATATAAAATAATGTTTAATTAACGACCTATCAGAGGCGCAGTTGGCTTACAAATAGGGCCTGAGGCCCAGTTGGTTTACGAAATCGGGTGTGAGGCCCAGTTGGTTTATGAATTCGGCCTTGGGGCCCAGTTATGATTAATGATTGTGATTTCAGGTCGGGGACCAATAAATTTATTTCTGGTTCATGACAGTTTATGGGGACCGGGCATGAACCTTTGAAAGGTTTTAAGAAGGATTTCAAAATGGTGTTTCATATACCATCCTTATATATTTATGGATTGTCTCCTCCGGGGAGGGTTATTGGCCTCGGTGGACCCCAAAGTAGTCACAGAGCACTAACTGACTGGAGTCGCCCCCGTTGGGTACCTTACTCTCAGGAAGGCTATTATGGATTATAACCCCCCGGGAGGGTCATTGATCTGCGGACATTGACCTGGGTAGACCCTGGGGAGACTTGGGATTTGAGACCCCAGGTAGCACGAGCGTAGCTTTAGAAACCGTGACAAGATTGGTTATATGATATTGGTGAACATGATTTCTTGGATTTTGATGAAATTGTATTTTGGGAATATTAAATAGATTTGGGCAATGACCCACATATTCGGATTTACGGTTTTGGGCTGAGTTCCCACATATGGCTACTATGTTATGGATTTGAGTAAATGGTTTTGGACAAGGGCCCATATGTTTTGGATTACGAAAATTGGGGCTTAGACCCTAATAATGTTTACTTGAATATGTGGTTTGATAAACGGTTTTCCTATGCATGCATGCTTTTTAGTGAAGGGCATAAATATCTTTTATGGAATGTGTTTTATTAAACTATTGCTTTTCATCTACTCACAGTCTTTCCTTGTTTTTAATGCCCTTCAGGTTGATCACGGATGTCGACTATAGCAGAAACCAAGACATCACACTCCTCCACCGAATCTTGGCGCGCTCTGGAAGCCGGTCGGGCTGAAGGTTTTAATTTATCCTTTTTCTGACACTTCGTGTCAGATGGGAGCATGCCACATCCTGTGTTAATCCCAAGGGGATTGGGATGGGTCGTGTAAAGTGGTATTAGAGTAGGTTTTCTCTTGTGGTACGCTTAGGTCGAGGATGTGATGTCTCTATGGGCTACAGTTCGTTATCAACCTAATAGTTAGGAGCCCAGTTTGATAGTTAGTAGGATTGAATCGTGGATCGTTTTGGTTCGGCACTTGATGCCTGGGGTTGCCATAGTTCTGCCATGGTTGGCAGTGTGGGACCCTACTGAGGATTGAACGAAACAACACTTTAGAGTTTTAACCGTCCCCACGGTTATGTCGGGATCGTCTTTCAGAATGTTGTAGGATCGGTTATGACAATTGTATGGAGTTGTGACCATTAGATGGTCAGGTCATTCTGAGTTGTGATTTGTGTTGCGGGGAACAGCTGGATTCGGGGAATCCCAGTTGAGTTGATGGTAGGATTGGATTGACGTCCATGCGATGTCAAGACTGCGGGGTTGGTCAAATCGTGGATTATACTGTCTTCTGCAGTTTGGTTCAGAGGAACCTTAGGGTGATTGTGGAACCCTAAATCATGATGGATAGTTGGTGCAACTAATGTCATGGACGACCTGGTAGACGACATTGGTTGAGTCGAGTTACGATTGGTTAGAGATTGGTTGGACAGGTTACCCGGGTCGGTACTTGTCGATGGAATCCCGGAGTAGGGATACAGAGTAGTTAGTACGGGCGATTGATTCCATTGGATGTAGAGTCTTGATAGCGATGTCTGGTGGTTGGTTCTGCACGAGCTGTGGCAGGCACTACTATCGAGAGTGGTTGTAGTTGTTATTTGTGGTGAATCAAGGGAAGGACGTTCAGGAACGTTTTCTTTTTCCTGTTTGAGTTGTCAGGGTAACTGTACCTAGAGTTCTAGGGTACGAGGGAGGTAGAGTTACTCCAATTCTAGCAGAGGTACGAGGTCGTTACTCAGTATGAGCAAAGATCCAGGGTTGTTTGATTCACACACTATGTACTGATGCTGATGCTAGTGTGCTAGTGCTGATGCTGGTGGTGGTACTGGTACCAGTACTGTGTTGGTGCCGGTGATTGTGACGACGATGAGTCACAAGTCGGGATGTGACTCCGTCGAGATGGGCATGTGTTCGTTATTTGTGGTCCGAGAGTGGATCACAGATAGAGTTGGAATGGATGGGATCCAGTAGGAATTGTGATGTGAGGATCGAATAGTAATGGACCACATCCTTTTGGATGTACATAAACACTATAAACTGATAGGCGAACTTGGTAGTGAATTAGACTGGTTACGGACACGTGGTTGATGTCCGAGAGTGTTGGTTCCGACATGGTTGGAGCTTCGAAATCGAGAGAGGTTGTGATTGAGGCGACGAGGGGAATACTTGATTCCACATTGGTAATGGGTATTTAGAATTCATTTAGGGTGACTTCTAGGTTCTGCCTTAGCAGATGATGGTTGTTATCACCAGTACATTGATCGTGTATTGGTTGGTGGAGCTGCGTTTTTGTTTTGGGTCATCAGGAGGAGTTGGGTATTCCAAAGTTTAGTGAACGAGATTCCTCATTTTTTGGTGCTTGGTGCAGACGATGTTAGGCTAAGTGGCGCGGTGAGTGCAGCGAGTTTTGTTTGCATTCACGTAGGAGGAATGTTGATGTCACCATATTGGATCATCCTTGGTTTTCTCTAGGTGGGATGACGAGGATCGATATGAGGTAATTGGAGAGGACCCATAGTCTCGTCGTTGACTGATCTGTTTAGATATGGGAAATGGTTAAGGAGACTGTTAACTGACGGAGGATTCAAAGAGGGTGTAAGACCCTATGACCTGAAATCTGGTAGTTTAGCTGAGGAAGAACATGTGTGGATCCTAGGTGGATCTGGAATGCGAGGTGGATTAGGATCGTGACGTTCATGATCGAGCACTTTGGGCATTGTGACGATCGAGGATCGTGATCTTGATGGTCAGGTTAGGTGGAGAGTTTATTGCTCTGTCTTAAATACCTATTTGAGGCTGAAAATTACCAAAGAGGATGAATGTTTTGTCTAATGGGTTCTCCGATGGAGCCCTAGATGGGACATGAGATGGACGATCGGATTAGATCTGATAGTGACAGTTCGATGAGTACCATGACCGGATGTGTTCCGACATGATGATTAAGGTGATTGAAACTGACGACTGAC